>OW679195.1:42102672-42202722 GCA_940337035.1 Agriotes lineatus | reverse complement strand
GTTCCGCTACATAGCTTGTAGCATTAACGCCGCTAAGCTAGTGGAGCTACACATTTTGCTCTGTCTTCGAGGCACCTTGTCCCAACTGCAATCTCGCAAATTCCGTTCAACTTTGGCGACGATCTCGGCGAAGGTTCTATGCAATGCTCTGGACGACTTCAGTTGATTTTCGTATGTTGCTAGCGACGAACTGTATTTCAGCTAAATTTATGTTTAGTATTTCATGTTGCATGTATAATTTGCCGCTAATTTAGGATATACTACAATATGATTTTCTACGCGTACATTACTGTCTATTCTGGAATGTTTAAAATAAGTTAATTGTTGTTAAATTATTTCTGGAGCATATCCCCGTTCGTATTGCAATAACACCTTCAGCATGCTGCACAAATATATCAATATAATTTCGCCTGGTAGAATTCTTTCACCAACTCGTTTACTAGCTTTGCTGAAAACGCGTAGGTAGAGTTATTGGGATTTATTTTGGAAAGCCTCTGTTGCGGTCACTGCTAACCCTCCTAAATGTAATGCTATGAACATTATTTAACTAGAATTCCTTGAAGTTTCCTATATTATTTCTATTGGTTAAGCATAGTGCAGTTCCATGTGTTTTATAGCTAAGTAGGCATTTCCTACGGTCCAGGGGATGAGCACCATACACATGTTCCATCGCCAGGAGGATTTTTATGACGGGAGCTGCACTCCATCGCACTAATTGAAAACAAGATATTGGCGTCCTAAACACTAACAAAAACCATTTTTTTTGTAGTACTGATTGATTGTTTTTTGCTCGCACAAGCACAGGAATTTTCTCGTTTAAATCCTGCCCCATTCCGATGAGCCACTGAGCACCTAATGGGCTTGTTACATGTTGTAAATGAACAGAACACAGAACCTAATAAACTGGTTTACATGGACAAGTAGGTGCAGTGGGTATCCTAGCAGTACCTCATGCATGTAACTTTGTCATAAAGCACTTTCTATTTTAAATTTAAGGTATTCAAACAGCAATTCTAATTCTTGCTTCTTCTCTGGCTTTCCATATTGAAAGTTATTACACACTTCTGCAATTTACACTAACCGGTAGAGAGGTTTTGATAGATTTACAGAACTTCCCTTGTAATCCACTTTTTCTAAAGTAAAGCTTTACAATGTCATTATTTATCTGTGTTTTAATTTACTTCCGAGTAAATTGAATTTACTGCTCGGACAGGTTTTTTTAATCAAAAATTGTTCGGTCTGGCAATTTATCGCTGGAAAGCATCGGCTGGCGTTTTAATATACCTTATTCGAAAGGTAACAGCTGACGATATAGATACGGCAAATGTAAACAGCTCCTCAACAGAACCGTGCAGTGTTTATTCTGAAAGCAAAAAGCTCTGCGATTCATTTCCGAAATCGATTACGGCTCCATTGCGTCCCTTGCACGCGAATACGGGCTATTTTACCATCATTTGGGGAAGCAATTTTATCTGTGTATCTTTAATATATTTACATTTCCCCTGGAAAGATACAATACACCTGTGCGTGACAAATAGTAATGCTTTCGAATAAATAACGCAGTCGACTGTGTGCTTGATGAATTGTACATAATCAACTTATGTCGAGCGGACTTTTACTTGTCCGTCTGCTATTAACTCGAAGACTGATCGCTGCCAGTCGTTAGAAAATGGCAGAATTATCGATTCGTCTTATAGAGCCATTACTTTTCCCATGGTACGCAGTAGAAGCTGGGGCAAAACGTTCCGATCATTTATAATACCCAGGCAGGATTAGAGTTCTTCCAGGATGATTTTTAATTCATTATTTGTTAAGTAGCATGCAATTTGTCTTCGAGTATATTTACTCTAGAAGCCCTACTATGATTTGTGTTTTAAATATCAAGAATTCAGACAACGCAAACTAGTTCCTTGAAAAGCAAGCTTTTCAGGACACATTTTTGTGTGAACGTTTTGATCTATTTTTTGGTGCATAATTTATAAACCATCCCCCCCTTCAGATTACCTCTATTGTCGTTTCCTACTATCTTTCACATTTTCACTATTGACTAACACCCTGTATCTGTGCCACCGATTCATTTTGAATGTATAGTAATTATTTGTAAAGCAGTAGTAGGCATGAGTACATTCTTCACAATGGTCATCGACCGTCTTGGAAGCACTTTATAGAGCTTGTGAAATCTTATTTTTACGCCTCGAGTTTCCTAGAAAGTACCTCAACTTTTCGTAAAACCGTTTTACAACCCCCATTCTTTACAACAGGAACGACTGGAGTTAAGGAAGAGTAATATTCAACTCTACGTGCTGCGGTTTGTTGCTCAAAGTATTCTAGTTATTATTATATTTCTAGCCTTGGCACGCCGCCATATCCATGCCCTGACGCAACTGGCCGGGTAGCCTTTTTTCATAACGAGACTAAACAAAGACAATAATTTAGAAGTTGAAATGTAGGGCGAAGCTGTCTAAATACTGATATTACGTATCTGGCCGAAAAATGGGGGCCCACAAATAACCGGGGGCCGCAGATGAATTGCGCCCGCACTTTGTTATCAAAATACACCGAATATGCCCGTGCATACATTTCGCGGTGTCGCTAGTTTTTAGCTCTCGTAACTAAGATAAGTTGATGTACTTTATAAAATTACGACATTTTGTACACAGCGCTCCTGCGGCAGCGGCTCGGGCAAATTATGAAAAATTCTGTTGGTCTGCGGCATTTTGAACAGAAATTCTGCTAACAATGACAACTTACTTAGGCCATAAATATATCTCCTGCTAAGGGTGACAGTTACAAGTTAGATCATTTGCGAGGACAAAATTGAAACCTTGACCCGAGAGTTTTTTATTCGATTTCCAGTCTCTTCATAATTCTCTTTGACGCTGACACTTAAACTGAACCAAATCTGTTATTCTTGACAAAATAGAATTGGTGGGATCTATCTATCTTATCATTAACAACTGTATGTTCTAGATACATGCAAACATTTCATGCATTATAAATGTATATTCCGAAAACTAATTTGGCAGGTACTAGGCGTGTCATATGGTTAACTGTATTAAATGACAATTATTATTGATTAGAAAAAATGGTCGTAGTTTGAAAAATACAAGCAAAAATCCTAGAAACTTGAAAAACTACAAAACAACAAACCCAGAAAGTAACCTACAGTAACTCAAGGTATGAAACACTTTCAAGGGGAGCGTAAACCTATTTTTGTCTAACTTAATTAATATATTGTAATGGTATTAAGCCCACGACTTAGCTCTGACTGCAGTGCTGGATAATCGACTGATTCAAATAAGCACAGAGTTGAGGTATTTTAAATAACTGCAATGTTAAACAAGAGAAAGGCACGTTAAGACAAGGCAAGTTCCGGGGGTTTTGAATTGGCTCGTGAATTAATAATTTAAAATGAAAGGTTTGTGCACATCGAAGGCCAAACCGCACAAAATTTATTTAACACAAATGGGTTGTTTGCTGCAATTTGAATAGAGCGTAAGTTTATTAAGTCAAAGCATAAGATGGTAAAAATTGCGAGCATAGCAGAAAGGTAAACCGATATGAAGCAGAATAGAAAGAATTTGCAAGAGAGCAATTGATAAATATTGGCAACAGATTGTGGCGAGAGACATGAAAGTGCGGAACTCAATAATTAGTGCATTTCAAATCAAAGTGAAGCAAAAGCAGGGCTGTGACTTTTGAAAATAAAACGTTTGTGACTACAACACAAAGAGACAATTTAAACTATAAGATTAAAAGACAATAACATAGATTTAAGAAATGTTAATTTTAGTTTTAAGTATCAAATTTTCTTCCAATTCTTACTGTTAATAATCAAAACTAATTTCTTTAAACAAAAAACAATTCAAATATCCATAGCAACATGATGAAAATTTGTTTAAGAAAAAAAGAGAACAATTGAAATTTAATTTACTTCAAGTTTGTAAGGTATTTGCTCCACTTTAACTATGAATTTATAAATAAAAAATCTGGTGTGATATACGCACACAACTTCCTTTTACAGCGGTCTTATAATTAGCAAAAAATTTTATTTTCAATTTTTAAGCATTTGTCAAAAATTTTCAAAAATTTAAAATTTTACAAAAACGGTACAAAATAGAGCGTTAGTTGAAGAGACAAATTTTCTCTAGAATTTTAAGCTGAATTCAAAAATGTAATAATATACCGGGTGTTCTATTTAACATAGGAGTTAATAAAAAAATAGAAAAAAAAAACCAAAGAAACCCATTTTAAAAGTATTTAACTGGAAAATCACCTATATCACATCAATACACATTAAAAATGTAATAAAAATGTGAATTTTGAAAAAAATCGTAATATCCGTTTTTGAAAAAATCGAAAAAAACTGAAAAATCACCTACTTCCGGTTATGCGATTTTCTTCAAAAGCACATACAGACAGACAGACCAATGAAAAAAAATACGTTTTTTGGGTTCAGTGGAATCTAAAACGTGAAGATCTGTTGAAACTCAATTTCGAATTTTTGGAGTGAATCCAAGACTTCCTTTATTGTAAAAGGAAGTAAAAAGAGCATATTCACCATTAAAAACTATTGAATGTTATTGCCTGTGTGTCATTGCTCATATGAGAGTGTTTGTGATGCTTTACACCACAAATAAATGTGCAATTTCTACGATCCTATTCCGGAGCAATCGGCAGTCGTTTCAACTGGGATTTTCCAGCTTCGTTCCCGGTGAAAATAAGCATCCTGAGCCAGAGGGCGGTATTCCAAGACGTCGGCAGAGACTGCAAGAGGGCCACTGTCAACTTTTGCAGCAAGGAAAGCAATCCTAGAGACTGAAATATCAACAGCGGCTCCACGACCGGTTTACGTCCAGCATTGACAAAAGTTTCCAGGTAGGAAATGAGCTGTAATTTAAGTGTCAACGTTCGGGAAACGCATTGGAATCCAACATCAAACCTTCCTGAAGACGTGTTTCCCAGGGCCCATTTGCTTCGGTTTTCTCAAAAATAGCGTGGCTTGGGTAAATTATGCAGATTTGGCGAGAGCGACGCTTTGAAAAACAGATGCCAGACGTGGTGTGATCTTGAAACAACGAAGGCCCGGGTACTTTTGACGTCATCCTAAAAACAATCACGAAGTAGTTGCCGAGCGGGAAAAATTTAAATAATTTACCCAAAGCATTATTCACAATATTTCCACAACATTCAGACACGCAGCCTTGCGCCATCAACAGATTTGTGTCATCTGTCAGATTATTTGACTCGTCTACTAAGAACCGCACATTTGAACTACCAACTATTGAGACAGTAAAATTCAGATCAAATTTGAAATAGTTCGATTCTGATCCCACCCTGAGGAGTTTCATGTTTTTCTGCAAGTTAGTGCTTTAGATTTTGCAGGTAAAAAAATATTATAAGGGGCATACAACCATTTATTTTGGCAGTAAATATTACATCTTACTTTAAACAGCTGCAATTCATTAGACAGCCTTAATTAATTAATAGGCGAGATAAATTAAATTATTATCATAATTTTTTTAAAACAATACGGGTAATAATTAGGGCCCTTTTAACTGGCGCCCAACGTGGGGCATACACAGAGCTTTTTATCTCGATATATCGACATCAATCTCTCAAAAACTTTAGCTCATTGTTTTTTTTTCTCGAAATTAGTATTTCAACAGTTGAGCAGGTGTTTGCCTAGTAAAAGCGTAAATCTAAAGCGGCTAGACGCGTACATTTCTTGCCGCGAGGGTGGCGCGAGGACGCGGAGCAGAGACCAAAGAACAAGCGTTCAGTTAGATTGCATCGGACAAAGGTCGTTGATCACGAAGTAACATTGCATTTTTACGGCCCTCATGGCATCCTACGGCTTCTGTCGGACATCAGCCGATTCTTAGGCATAAATTTACTTGAAGTTCTAATGATGTGCGTTTTAAAATATTAAATAATTTCATAGTCAAATCACTCTGACTCCACTAAGGACTTCATTGGTATCCTTATCGAAGTCAAACCATTTCTTCGCCGGTAACTTAGCCGCCTCTAATCGTCTAGCGGGCGGAGGCTGGCTAAGTCTTTTGCCCGACTTCGTGGTCCACTGCGCTAGTATTCATGTTTTGACCTATAGCCCAAACTCCCTGCCTTAAATTTTGTATAGTCAATTACTGCATTACAGCTACGTAGATGCATGTCATTTTGTAATCTGTAGGTGTTCATTGTGTATACAATATTTTCACCGTATGTGTTTGAAACCTTTTAGATGCTTTAAGAATCGTTCGCCTCTCGGGTTTAAATTTTGGAGCACATCTCTATCTGGATGTGCTAATCGCTAGTTGACATTGTGCTTAGTCCATCAATGTTACTTTTCCCTAGCCTGTAACTTTCCCTTCAGTCGACCCGAACCGAAGCATAGTCGTGTTTTATATGTTTAATATAGCAGCAAATATTTTTATTAGCGTTGCAAGCCGCAAGCCCTGCTAGGCTGAAATTATAACCGGTATTAAAATAACGAAATAAATTATATGAGCCACTAAAATGGCAACACTTAGATATAACCGACAGTACAGTGAGAGACGATATAAGACACCAGGATGATATACAGGACATCAGCGTAAAAACATGAATCACGGACGATCGCTTACTAAAGACTTTTAAAAATCTAAACATGAACAATGGGAATACGATCGAGCATTGGATAGAAAGTAGGGGCCTCATCGACAGCAGCAATACACCTATCAAAGAATACAGTTAAAGAAAACCATAAAAGCCTACATAACGTGGAAAGAGACTAACTATTAGTTTTATTTGCTTCTTACTTTCCTTTCCCTTTTATCTTAAGGCATTGGGCCCTTAATCTATGTTAGGAAAGAGTTAAGATCGGAGCCATACCCCTAAGTTTCTTCAATTTGTTCGATGGTTTTACTTTGAAAAATGAAGAATAAAATCAAAAATACATTGCCAAATCACAAACCAGTGATGCATGGAGAAATATGCAATAAAAAATATGCAAAATACGTCGCGTCATTATGTATAAATATAGAATACAGGTAGAGGATGCAACAATTACCTTCTATTGTGTTTGGCTCATTTTATTCAATATTTCAGTTTTGTAACTTAATTATTCTGTGATTACTTTGATTGTACCCTATTGCATTTTGTTATTCCATTACTTGCTGTATACGATGTATTTATGTAGCTACGATTACATACTTATATCTATTTTGAAAAATCTTAGTGTTTTCCAATTAGTGTTAATTAACTAGTGAGGTTGGCCTACCTCGTCCAACTTTAGATTTTTCCAAAAATTATTTCCTTTCAAGGTGAGTGATGTTATGTAGGTGAAACTATATATTTATTTATTATATTATTACCAGACCACGGCGCATTTATTTCAATGATGTTCCATTTTTGCCTCGAGTTCTCCTTTCAATGTATTTATTGCTTGCCAGGTTAACGATTAATACTGTATACACATCCTCTATTAGATATCTGCATACAAGTTTTAGTTTCGATATCTAACTGTCTTTTTGCTTATTTTAGTAATATAGTTAACGATCGTTTCATTCATCATCATCTTTATTATTATTGTTATAACAAGAAAGCGCAAATCATCCCCATGTTTAATCCTCCTGTTTATTTGTAGCTCTATGAAATTTCATTATTTATTTTTTCGTCGACTGACATCGAAAGTAGATTTTTCTAACTATCATTTGACAACAGAAAGTTGATATTCCCTGCTGAGCGATCGTTTTCAGTATTTTGTCGTTCGCCAATCGTTTTGGATTTCCGTGTGAGCAAAATAGTTAGTCATGTCATGATGTATCTTTGACAACGCTTCTCAGTTGTTTGAATAATCACCACACACGTCAGACCACGCGAGTAATTTTAAATTTATTGTCGATTGACAATTTTAATAAAATGAAATAATATGATCATTTTCGCTTTAGAAATATGGTCAGTCGTCGAAACAATAGTAAGTATTTTTCGAGCTAAAAGTGCTTCACGGCATGATTTTTGGTTGAGGCACAGCCGCGCAAGCGCCAAGCATGCACTTTCAGCTCTTAACATACATTTTTAATTATTGCTCAGTAAAGGCTATTATCAATCAGTCGACAAGCAAATTAAAATATCTAATTAAGTGGCAAGCTTCATTGTTACCATAGCAATTCGAAAGTCAAAAGTTCATCATAAAACCTAGTGGGTCGCTTAAGTTTTAATGCAAGCAAAATAAAGAGCTAGTTGCAAGACAAACACTGTCAAATAATGTACACACCAGCGAAGTGGAAATAAGTTCTAAAGCAAATTAAATAAATTAAATGTACAAAGTTATCCAACTAAAGTTAGAACGGTTTAGGACGGAGGGAATGAAGTTTCAAGTTTAAACAAAATTAAATTACTGAGTGGCTTATATTGCGTACTTAGTATTGTAGTAGTGAACTCTGTCGTGTTTCAGGGCTAATTTGTTAATATGTGGTTGAGGTTAGAAGGTTCATAAATTATTATTCATAACTAACGCTGTACGTGTAAATGAGAGTTATCTAGAAAATGATAAATTGTGTTTTAGTCTTTATAGTCTTACGTAACGTTATGCAGGAATATTTTATACCTTGTGAAAACGACAAATCCTTATACGTATAAATAACTTAAGTTGATACCACCCCACATCTTTATGCTTGACATCTAAAACATAAAAGTAAAATTTTCTAGTTATAACCTATTCATAGTTTATCGTCTTCTTTTAAACCATAGCAATCAAGTTACGAAACAAACGATATAGCACTGAGATGCTGCAATTTCTCCAATGCGTTTTAAACGCCATAATAAAATATAAACAAGATATCAAAATGCATTCATAAGTGGTTGTAACCATTTTTAGCATCAAAACAGAATGACCTTAATGGAGAGCAGCAGTAATTAAACTTAAAGGAGTGATAGAAAATCAAAATTATTACTATTTGTCAGTAAATAATCTTTACGTTTTATCTAGTACTAGATGCAGCACGTTGCTTCGTATGTGTAAGAAGCGAATTAATAATTATAAGCACATCATTATTAATAATTACAAACAGCAAATTGGTTGATCAGCCAGTCGTAATTGGATGGGCTGCATGGATTATGAGGAGACAGACGGTCAACCATGTTCGCCTAGGACGTGGTTCTACCTCCAATTCATTATATGAGTTGTAGATATTTGTATGGAATCTTGTTAATCTCAATTACAGACGTGTCTTCGGAGAAGAGCAACATGAATTTTATACTAACGTCTAACGCTCGCCGCTTATACTGATTTACATATATTATAAAAAGCATATACTCGTACTATAGAAGTCAGAAAAATGAGATACTCCCTGCCTAATAACTGAATATTTCGCCTTTTCGTAGATCTAATGTGCAAGTTCTAAAATAATGGTCTACTTTAATTTCTAGCTATTGATAATTTCTACGTACATTGGGTTGTGTCTGTTTAAATTTAGATGTAAAAAGCTTGAAAGTCATTAAGCATGTAGTTTTGAAAGTTTATAACAATCTACAGCTTTAGGAAGAGCTATTTCTGGTTCACATATTGTAATACTGTGAATTGAATTTGTTTCTGATACAATAGGACGTATTTTTGGAGCATTTTTTCTCCACGCTTTGAAAGCGAATTGATCCTTTAAAATCGTCAACAATTAAGTTCAAAATTAGTGTAATGGTTTTGCGACTTTCTGCAACATATCCAGTTACTACAGAAACAATTTACATTTTGACGGCATAAAATTTCATGTAAGGAATCATTTATCACGCTAAGTTGAAATACTATGCAAGACAAAAAAAACTGGGACAACTCTTGATAGAGAAATTAGAATTATTTAAGTAGCATATCTATGGGAGTTCTGGCACACACAGGTGCAAAAGGTAGGACAGGTATGCAGGTAAAGGTAGGTGTAAAGGTATGCAGGTAAAGGTAGGTGTACAGGTATGCAGGTAAAGGTAGGTGTACAGGTATGCAGGTAAAGGACAGGTATGCAGGTAAAGGTAGGTGTACCGGTATGCAGGTAAAGGTAGGTGTACAGGTATGCAGGTAAAGGTAGGTGTACAGGTATGCAGGTAAAGGTAGGTGTACAGGTATGCAGGTAAAGGTAAAAGTTGCAGGTAAAGTAAAAAGTGCATTTACGGGGTTGGAAGTGCATTTAAGGTGTGCAGATAAAGGTAAAAAGTGCATTAACGGGGTTCAGGTAAAAGTAAAAAGTGCATTGACGGGGTTGAAAGTGCATTTACGGGTTGAAAGTGCATTTACGGGGTTCAGGTAAAGGTAAAAGTGCATTTAAGGAGTAAAGGTGTGACACAGGTGTACAGGTGTAGCACAGGTGTACGGAAGCTGACTACTAAATACTAAAAGGGGTTGTATCTCGTAAACGGGTGGAAAAAATGGAAAAAGGATGAAAAAATCACACCCCCTAAAATCCCCCAGCCTGCAAATGACGTCATCTATAACATACTAAAAATTGAAAACGCCCTTATGACATTTTCGAAAATTATATTTTGTAGCTGCAAGAACTGATAAACTGCCGAATTCTGACGGTTAAATACTAAAAGGGGCTGTATCTCGTAAACGGCTGGAAAAAATGGAAAACGAATGAAAAAAGCACACCCCTAAAACCCCCCAGCCTGCAAATGGCGTCATCTATAACATACTAAAAATTGGAAGCGCCCTTATGACATTTTCGAAACTATCTGTAAAGAGTCACAACAACATATTAAAGAGTCATTGACCTGGCCTTTTTTTAATAATGTCTGATTAGATAAAGATGCGTGTTAGTTTTAATCTGTTAAAAGCAAAGTATTACAATTTTATTAATTATTAATTATTAGTAGCTCGACATACAAGATAAGGTATCCGGAAAGTGCATTTAAGGCAAGTGCATTTAAGGAATAAATGCGAATCAAGGAGTACGGGTTCATTGTTCGAACTTAGAACTCGGATGTATAAAACAAAGATGATATTATTTTGCAGACTAAGGTAATAATGGGGCTCATGGCAAATTTCGATGTGCGATCAATTGCGAGATGACGTATCACTACCGAGTTCGACAAAGTGTTTGGAAAAAATTATCCAAGAGTGTGCCGATGACAAGGTTCAATTAGATTATCTAATCACACAGACAACTTCGCAGGATAATTAGCACTGTTCTATAATATATAAAATCGATGCAGTACAATTTCGAACACCGAATTGATTGAAGCTGTTCATAATGCATGCGATAAAAAGTAATCTCATTACGCATTTTGAAAACAGCTCCCGCTTTATCACAAGTGATCAGCGGTCAAACGGATAAAGAATTTCGATATGCGGAAGTTTACAGCTGAGGTTTCGGCTAGAATAATATATACTACCATGTATAGTCGAATGATTCATAAAAACTTTGCAATGAAATCGGTAATGTGAATGCACAAAACACATGCAGAATGTATGAAAATTTCAAGTCCCGTTTCGATTACGGAGAATTCCCCAATTGATAAGATGCGAAATTGTCTGATGGCACAGTAAAAAACATTAATTATTACATATCAAAGTGAGATAACTGTTCGGTATGAATTAGTAGGAATCAGTGCATGTGAGAGGTGGGTTTTTAGAGAGTCTACAACTGAAAGACATGTAAACGATGTGAGAAAAGTTTTCCACTCTGTCGTGATAGTACACGTCGTTTTACCTTACAATTTTCATACAGCTGTAGTTGAAACTGATAATGTTTCCCGTTAAGACAAAAATTAAGGCGCTATATCTATTTTTAGAGTGTCTGTGATAAGAGAGAGGCCGAAGTCCCGTATTAGCATGGTTATATAGTCTTGCAACGTGCAATTACGATTTCGACATTTGTTGTACGTACAGGTAAATAATGCATATACTTCAAACACACATGTCGGATGTGTAAAAGTTAGCTATAAGAGACCGATCGGTGTAACAATATATCGTATATGTGCAGATGTCCTAATGCACACACTTTAAGACATGCTATACGAAGGTGAATACATGCAAGATTTTGATACACATAGTCGAAATTAGGTATAATGGCACAATGAGCAATACATATTAAGCCGAGAATGCTGGGTGTTTATTTACAAATACTAGATGGTCTAAACTAAAATTCAAAAAATATTAAAAATGTGAGATTAAGCGTAAACACAGTCATTTACGCTTAGTCCTATCTGTTTAATCTTATACTGGCTATCTCAACGTATAATCACCGTTTTTCTAAAATTTTAGATCAAACACGGTGTCTACACCTGTCTTACCTAAATGCCTTTTAATATAAGGTGTTTCATTCCAAACAACTACCATCCTATTTATCTTATCGTATGAGGTCAAAGTACAACTCATAACAGATAGCAGCGACTATTATGTTCAACAGACCTGGTACATCCAAATTAGCATTAATTATTAATTATTAGTAGCTCGACATACAAGATAAGGTATCCGGAAAGTGCATTTAAGGCAAGTGCATTTAAGGAAGAAATGCGAATCAAGGTGACGGTAGGAGGGATTAAATGAATAAAATGAAATTTTAGATCAAACACGGTGTCTACACCTGTCTTATCTAAATACCTTTTAATATAAGGTGTTTCATTCCAAACAACTACCATCCTATTTATCTTATCGTATGAGGTCAAAGTACAACTCATAACAGATAGCAGCGACTATTATGTTCAACAGACCTGGTACATCCAAATTAGCATTAATTATTAATTATTAGTAGCTCGACATACAAGATAAGGTATCCGGAAAGTGCATTTAAGGCAAGTGCATTTAAGGAAGAAATGCGAATCAAGGTGACGGTAGGAGGGATTAAATGAATAAAATGATAATTAGGAGATACAAGATTGGTAGTAGTTTTTAAACATTGATGAGAAATGAACGCTAATGATGAAATAAGAAGTAATATTGTGAGTTGATAATGGAAAGAATATGTACTATTAGCGTGGTCATTGATACAGTAAAAGTCTGAAATTGGAACCGGAAGTATAAAACAAAGATGACATTATTTGCAGACTTCAAAACATATGGCTATTTAGTACGGGTTCATTGTTCGAACTTAGAACTCGGATGTATAAAACAAAGATGATATTATTTTGCAGACTAAGGTATTAATGGGCTCATGGCAAATTTCGATGTGCGATCAATTGCGAGATGACGTATCACTAACGAGTTCGACAAAGTGTTTGAAAAAAATTATCCAAGAGTGTGCCGATGACAAGGTTCAATTAGCGGATCACTTGTGATAAAGCGGGAGCTGTTGTCAAAATGCTTAATGAGATTACTTTTTATCGCATGCATTATGAACAGCTTCAATCAATTCAGTGTTTGAAAATTGTACTGCATCGATTTTATATATTATAGAACAGTGATAATTAAAACGTCAGTTGAGGGTCAAATCCTTCGGTAAATATATAAAAAATATATGGCAGGTATGGGAATCGAACCCACATTCTCTCTCGAGATCAGAACTTAAATCTGACGCCTTAACCATTCGGCCAACCTGCCTCCCCTGCAATTACTTTTAAAGCAGGTTTCGTCGACTATACATGGTAGTATATATTATTCTAGCCGAAACCTCAGCTGTAAACTTACGCATATCGAAATTCTTTATCCGTTTAACCTCTGATCACTTGTGATAAAGCGGGAGCTGCTTTCAATGCGTAATGAGATTACTTTTTATCGCATGCATTATGAACGGCTTCAATCAATTCGGTGTTCGAAATTGTACTGCATCGATTTTATATATTATAGAACAGTGCTAATTATCCTGCGAAGTTGTCTGTGTGATTAGATAATCTAATTGAACCTTGTCATCGGCACACTCTTGGATAATTTTTTTCAAACACTTTGTCGAACTCGTTAGTGATACGTCATCTCGCAATTGATCGCACATCGAAATTTGCCATGAGCCCATTAATACCTTAGTCTGCAAAATAATATCATCTTTGTTTTATACATCCGAGTTCTAAGTTCGAACTTTGAACCCGTACTAAATAGCCATATGTTTTGAAGTCTGCAAATAATGTCATCTTTTTTTTATACTTCCGGTTCCAATCTCAGACTTTTACTGTATCAATGACTACGCTAATAGTACATATTCTTTCCATTATCAACTCACAATATTACTTCTTATTTCATCATTAGCGTTCATTTCTCATCAATGTTTAAAAACTACTACCAATCTTGTATCTCCTAATTATCATTTTATTCATTTAATCCCTCCTACCGTCACCTTGATTCGCATTTCTTCCTTAAATGCACTTGCCTTAAATGCACTTTCCGGATACCTTATCTTGTATGTCGAGCTACTAATAATTAATAATTAATGCTAATTTGGATGTACCAGGTCTGTTGAACATAATAGTCGCTGCTATCTGTTATGAGTTGTACTTTGACCTCATACGATAAGATAAATAGGATGGTAGTTGTTTGGAATGAAACACCTTATATTAAAAGGCATTTAGGTAAGACAGGTGTAGACACCGTGTTTGATCTAAAATTTTAGAAAAACGGTGATTGTACGTTGAGATAGCCAGTATAAGATTAAACAGATAGGACTAAGCGTAAATGACTGTGTTTACGCTTAATCTCACATTTTTAATATTTTTTGAATTTTAGTTTAGACCATCTAGTATTTGTAAATAAACACCCAGCATTCTCGGCTTAATATGTATTGCTCATTGTGCCATTATACCTAATTTCGACTATGTGTATCAAAATCTTGCATGTATTCACCTTCGTATAGCATGTCTTAAAGTGTGTGCATTAGGACATCTCCACATATACGATATATTGTTACACCGATCGGTCTCTTATAGCTAACTTTTACACATCCGACATGTGTGTTTGAAGTATATGCATTATTTACCTGTACGTACAACAAATGTCGAAATCGTAATTGCACGTTGCAAGACTATATAACCATGCTAATACGGGACTTCGGCCTCTCTCTTATCACAGACACTCTAAAAATAGATATAGCGCCTTAATTTTTGTCTTAACGGGAAACATTATCAGTTTCAACTACAGCTGTATGAAAATTGTAAGGTAAAACGACGTGTACTATCACGACAGAGTGGAAAACTTTTCTCACATCGTTTACATGTCTTTCAGTTGTAGACTCTCTAAAAACCCACCTCTCACATGCACTGATTCCTACTAATTCATACCGAACAGTTATCTCACTTTGATATGTAATAATTAATGTTTTTTACTGTGCCATCAGACAATTTCGCATCTTATCAATTGGGGAATTCTCCGTAATCGAAACGGGACTTGAAATTTTCATACATTCTGCATGTGTTTTGTGCATTCACATTACCGATTTCATTGCAAAGTTTTTATGAATCATTCGACTATACATGGTAGTATATATTATTCTAGCCGAAACCTCAGCTGTAAACTTCCGCATATCGAAATTCTTTATCCGTTTGACCGCTGATCACTTGTGATAAAGCGGGAGCTGTTTTCAAAATGCGTAATGAGATTACTTTTTATCGCATGCATTATGAACAGCTTCAATCAATTCGGTGTTCGAAATTGTACTGCATCGATTTTATATATTATAGAACAGTGCTAATTATCCTGCGAAGTTGTCTGTGTGATTAGATAATCTAATTGAACCTTGTCATCGGCACACTCTTGGATAATTTTTTCCAAACACTTTGTCGAACTCGGTAGTGATACGTCATCTCGCAATTGATCGCACATCGAAATTTGCCATGAGCCCCATTATTACCTTAGTCTGCAAAATAATATCATCTTTGTTTTATACATCCGAGTTCTAAGTTCGAACAATGAACCCGTACTCCTTGATTCGCATTTATTCCTTAAATGCACTTGCCTTAAATGCACTTTCCGGATACCTTATCTTGTATGTCGAGCTACTAATAATTAATAATTAATAAAATTGTAATACTTTGCTTTTAACAGATTAAAACTAACACACATCTTTATCTAATCAGACATTATTAAAAAAGGCCTGGTCAATGACTCTTTAATATGTTGTTGTGACTCTTTACAGATAGTTTCGAAAATGTCATAAGGGCGCTTCCAATTTTTAGTATGTTATAGATGACGCCATTTGCAGGCTGGGGGGTTTTAGGGGTGTGATTTTTTCATTCGTTTTCCATTTTTTCCAGCCGTTTACGAGATACAGCCCCTTTTAGTATTTAACCGTCAGAATTCGGCAGTTTATCAGTTCTTGCAGCTACAAAATATAATTTTCGAAAATGTCATAAGGGCGTTTTCAATTTTAGTATGTTATAGATGACGTCATTTGCAGGCTAGGGGGTTTTAGGGGGTGTGATTTTTTCATCCGTTTTCCATTTTTTCCACCCGTTTACGAGATACAACCCCTTTTAGTATTTAACCGTCAGAATTCGGCAGTTTATCAGTTCTTGCAGCTACAAAATATAATTTTCGAAAATGTCATAAGGGCGTTTTCAATTTTTAGTATGTTATAGATGACGTCATTTGCAGGCTGGGGGGTTTTAGGGGTGTGATTTTTTCATCCTTTTTCCATTTTTTCCACCCGTTTACGAGATACAACCCCTTTTAGTATTTAGTAGTCAGCTTCCGTACACCTGTGCTACACCTGTACACCTGTGTCACACCTTTACTCCTTAAATGCACTTTTACCTTTACCTGAACCCCGTAAATGCACTTTCAACCCGTAAATGCATTTTCAACCCCGTCAATGCACTTTTTACTTTTACCTGAACCCCGTTAATGCACTTTTTACCTTTATCTGCACAGCTTAAATGCACTTCCAACCCCGTAAATGCACTTTTTACTTTACCTGCAACTTTTACCTTTACCTGCATACCTGTACACCTACCTTTACCTGCATACCTGTACACCTACCTTTACCTGCATACCTGTACACCTACCTTTACCTGCATACCGGTACACCTACCTTTACCTGCATACCTGTCCTTTACCTGCATACCTGTACACCTACCTTTACCTGCATACCTGTACACCTACCTTTACCTGCATACCTGTACACCTACCTTTACCTGCATACCTGTACACCTACCTTTACCTGCATACCTTTACACCTACCTTTACCTGCATACCTGTCCTACCTTTTGCACCTGTGTGTGCCAGAACTCCCATAGATATGCTACTTATTTAATTGGTTTAAGTGAGGCTTTAAACAATTACATTTATTATAACAACTTTGTCTCATAGCAACGTTGAAACAAGTTCAAAATTAAGTTAGAAATACCTAGCAACTATACATATTAAAGCAATTACGTTCAGAACAGACCATATTAACTGTCCCAGTCTCAAAAATTGCCCTTACAAATTAGTGAATACGATGGAGAAGAAGAAAAATTGGAACAGATAATATTAAATATTAGAAGATGTGAAGAACTAAAGAACTATATCATCAGCTTGAAAAATAAAAGCGCAATGGTCAGATAATTTTCAAGCAGAATTCTGCAAAGAGGGAAGTGGAACATGGAAAAGAAGAGTGGAGATCTGGAAGTAAGTGCAGAAACTACTAGATTGTAGCACTTCATAAAAAGAAACGTCAACTAAATTATGAAAATGTTCAAGTATCCATCGGGAACATTATAGATTGTAACCAGTGTGGTTTCATGTAGCAAAATTCAAATGTCGAATTGAATTAGTCAAGATGATAGTAAGGCAAGCGAAGTTGTTTCAGAAAAGGAATTGTGCCAGATGCTTTATCACGTGTATTGAGTAAAGTAATATGAAATGGCAAAGTAAACCTGACGGTTATTTATTTGTGGAAGTAACAAATAATAATAACACTAGCGCTTAGATTTAATGAAGGACTTTTAATAAAACATTATAAGATATTGAATAATACAAAACCGTTCATCAGCAATTATCATGGTAAGAAAGAAGTTGCCGACAGTTACGGACGACGTTTAAGGGATGTCTGAGGAGTATTCCAAGAACCGTATTTGAAGGTCTACAAGAATATGGAGAGTAGCGAATCAGGTGCAATCAAAAATTCTATTAGTTCTATCAGGAGCCTGGTAATCTATACATATATAAAGGAAAGTCACAACCCTGACTAATCAACGTAGAGCCGAAACCACTGGTACTAGAAACTTGAAATTTGGGTGGAAGGTGCAATTTGTTACGTAAGGTAGTGCTAAGAAGGGATTTTTTGAAATTCAACCTCTAAGGGGGTGAAAAGGGGTAAAATGTGTTTTCACGAATTCCTCAATATGTCGTAGATCCGATGAGATCTCGACTTGGTATTTACTTGCAACGATTGTCAATGCAAATGCCTAGAAACGTATTTCAGGAGTTTGTCCTAATCAACCCCTAAAGGAGCAAATCTGAATTCGGGGTAAATTAAAGAACCCTTCGTATCTCCTATGTTTATTGAGTTAGAACTTTGTTTTTTTGACATGTAGATGTCTTTATAAAATATTTAAAAAGTAGTGTCAGGGATTTTGAAAAATTTACCCATAAGAGAGTGAAACGGGGTAAAGTGTATTTTTACGAATTCCTCAATATCGCTTAAACCCAGTAAGCTATCGACTAGGTGTTTGCATGCATAGGTATCCAAATCATCTGTCTAAAAACACATTTCAGAATTTTGCCCTAATCAACCCTTAAAGGTGCGAATCTGTATTCGGCGTGAATGATAGAACCACTTGTATCTCGTGTGTTTGTTGAATTAGATCATTCTTTTTAAGCATATCGATGTGTTTTTCAAATCTTTCGAAAGAGGTTTTAGGGTTTTTTTACTTCCACCCCTAAAGAGGTAAAAAGGGAAAACTGAAAAGGGGTAGGAGGTTAAAATTATTACTTTTTTTTTCGCTCTGGGTTCATTTCAAGATAAAACGGTCTGAACGAATTTTCCGAAATGTCGCTCCTAGGGGGTGAAAAGGGGTAAACTGTGTTTTCACGAATTTCTCAAAATGTCTTAGAATAAAATAAAAGGATTTCTGAAAATCCACCCCCAAGTTGTGGAAATAGGTATCCTGCTATAATTGATGAATATAACATTTTATACGTACATATTCTTTTGATTTTATCTCATTATCATACTAACACTATAATTTTATCAATCTATACAAGGGCAACGACAATTACATACACATTTTCAGGGGGTACGTGAAGCATAAAAGAGTTAAGGAGAACTTTTTTTGAAAGAATATTGTTTCCATTTATCCTACAATAATGTTTTGCGGCGTTAGTTTAGCGTATTGTGTGACGGGGAGGCACTCCAGGATTTATTTAAGATTTAGAAGAGAAGAAAACATTTGTAGTCCGTACGAAGAACGGGCATCTTGCTAGTTATTGATATAATAAAAACATAAATTAGGAAAAATTCAAGAAAGATGGCTACAATAATAATTCTTCAGCTGTAAAAGGGAGAATTATGCTGTCACTACTACGGCATCAATGTCTAAATAAAAATCTAGAACACTATATTACTCTAACACGTTTATATTGATACTAATATGTACAGAAACGTTTATCTAATAAGGTTTAAAAAAACGTTTAGTTTCAGAATATATTGCTATGACACACCTTTTAAATGCCAAGCATGTATTTCGTTAGATAATCAACCATTAATTATGTTACAGCTTATCAAGTAAACTATGCCTTGACTCTTTGAATTAATTAAATATTATTATTATTATTAAAATAGACGCAGAGCAGAGGACAGGCCCTATGAAGCTCTGAATTACAAACTATACTCATAACTTGTAACGCTAAACAATAATAATTATATAAGACAACTAATATCTACATTTAAAATTATAACATAATTGAATTATTAACAAAAACGGAAAGAAAAATGTCTATTCTGTTTTTAAATGTATTAATCGTAGGAGCGTCGACTATATCGGCAGGTAGATTGTTCCATATATGAAACACTCGGTTTACAATAAACGATCTTCTACACGTTAATCTTGCTAACTCTCTTTTTAATTTCAAACGGTGGCCCCGGAGACGGTCATCGGCATTAAGTATGTAGAGAGAACGGACGTCACAAGAGAACAGTCTATTTAGTGCGCGAAAAGTAATAATTAAATCACTTCGAGAGCGTCGCATTTCGAAGGTGGTTAAATGTAGAACTTCAAGCCGTTCGTAGTATGATGGTCGCAAGCGACCATATGGTAGGCGAGTTGCTTTCCGCTGTACATTTTCCAATAAATTTCTGTCTCTAATTAAGTCAGGATGCCAAACAGGACCAGCAAATTCCAGAATGGGACGAACATATGTGCGATATAGTTTGGCAAATGTAGTTGGGGAGACGTTCCTAAATGCTTTATGTAATATATACAGAAGCTTATTGGCTTTGTTACACACATCTGAGATGTGTTCAGACCATGATAGGTCGGTGGTAATTGTTACGCCTAGATCTTTGTGACTGGTAACGGAAAGTAACAGGTTTCCCGAAATATAATAATTATGCAGTGGGTTAGTTTTTCCTAAATGCAACACTACGCACTTTGTAATATTTAACGGCAAACACCACTCATTACACCATACCGATAGCGAGTCAAGATCATCTTGCAAAACAGTTCGTTGCTTCACTGAGGCGTACAGCTTGGTGTCATCTGCATAATAGGAAGAGCTACTACGCAAAATATGTGGAAGGTCTGCGATGTACACTGCGAATAGGATGGGACCGAGCACCGACCCTTGCGGAACACCACTTAACACTGGTTTGATGTCAGATAAACATTCTCCAACACGAACACAGAATGATCGATCCTGAAGAAAAGCCTGTATCCATGACAATAGATTTCCGCGTATACCAGCCTGTTCAAGCTTGGCTAAGAGGGCAGAGTGAGGTACCCGATCAAAGGCACGAGAAAAATCCAAATATATGACATCAGTGGGGGATGCGTTGTCTAGAGCCATTGTCCAATTATTAATGCATTCCAGGAGATTGGTAATTACAGATCTACCAGGAGTAAATCCATGTTGTTGAACAGGTAAAATATTTTCATTCAGTAAGAAAGGTACTACTCTGTCCACAATTAAGGACTCCATGATTTTTGCTGTAATTGGCAATGTAATCACAATGATATTTACTTTTTTATCGAGAACTCTTATTTTTCAGGGCTGGGTTCATCAAATCTAGTCTGCTACTTTTTGAAGCATTAAAAATTTTTAACCTTAAATTCTCTGACTATCAATGACGTTAAATGTCAAACTTGACTTTCAAATTAATTCAACAAGGTGTACTGACAAATGTATTTCACATTGACATTTACTACCAATCAAATACTTTATGCAATTATTAACCTTAGTTTATGTCACTTGCTTTCAAAATTGATAGTTATTCAGCATTTATTTATTAACTTATCTTAACAAACCTAGATTAGTTGCTTATGTCCTCACCAAAAACAACACTCACCACTGTATTCCGTCTCAAACAAACCACAGCATTCAGCAACAGCAAACCCCTTTTTGACCTGTCAAACTGACGTCGGCTCCAAAATCCAGTCCTGACTCGTTCTAGATATCACTGTTCCTCCTAGCTGCTACTGCTCTTTCTGGATACAACCATCACAGCTATTAATCCTCCTGGATATCTTCACCACAGATCCAAGCCCTGTCAATATGCTTCCGGCTCCGTCAAAACCAAACAACTACCCGACTCCTTTCTTCCGTCCTGGTCTCTGCTGTAAGTTCCTGATCCTCCTAGCTGCTACTGCTCTTTCTGGCTACAACCATCACAGCTATCAGCAACCCCTAGATATCCTCGTCACACGATCTGTTATCCGGGTAAGTTTGTCTCCTTTGATTGATTCCAATTATAACTTTGTCCCATTTATTTTCAGATACTCAAACGTCTTAAGCACCATGCATTAATAATTATTGTAAAATTACCTCTTCTTATATGTCGCTTGTACCAATAAATCCAATCTCCATCAACTATTATTATTTCTTGTATTCCAATATTCAAATTACTGTATTAATAACTTCTCATTCACGACTTCATATTACCAAATGAAATTATATAAAAATCAAGCAGAAATTCGTTTTATTTTCAATATTGCTTTAGCCAAATTTTACATTACATCTCTTTTCTTGAGTTCTATTTACGTAACTGTTTTAAACAAATTTTTATATCTAATAGTAACGATTATTTATGCACACTATTTTAGTTATTTTTTTAATAATACTAATACAATATTTGCTTAACAAACACAATTGTCAATGTAACCTTGGTTTGATTTTATTATATCCAACTATTAATTTCAATACATTCAAATTAGCCTACCAGTATTTAATGAATCACAATGAATAACGCAACAAGAGCTCTGTTTCTATTACTTTCATCATTGAAATCTAAAATTTTATTCCATTAAGATTTAATTATTGTAACTGTTCAAATTTATTAGTTAATTTTTTTTATATTTCTTTAATATGATTAAGCTTCCTGCATCATGTATCATAACAATATATAAAAATATTGCACCTAAATAGAGTAATGTAATATGTATATACATCTAAAAGTACACCATACATTGATAGGATTATGTATGTTCGTGTATTATTGCAGTATATTTAACAGAACAAGAATAGGGCAAGAAATTTGTTGCTTTAATGTAAGAAAAATTACATAGCACGACATGCAATTACCCAGCCCACATTTTTGTTCAAAGCTTTCCTAGTTTCAGACCAACATGAGAAATAAATCCACCGGTAATTTCAGAAATAATAGCTTACCCTGTCAATCGCACAAAATGTTTGCTGAACCACGCTAATTACTGTATTTACAACCCCAAGTTTCCTTACCATTTTCGCTGTGCAGCTTTAAAAGTAAGTAATTTCTGGGTTTCCAATGCTACGGAGGCCGTTATCTATATAACGTACAGTGTAGAACAAGAAAACAAAGAAAGTAACACCTGCAATAAACTTTATAAAGTCAACTTTTACAACTCAACTTTTGCTATTTCCACACCTCGGCGCTGTTGTCGTTTCTGTATGCATAGTAATAACCCTGAAATAACTGCTTTAAAACTTTTTATGTACTATTTTGCTGCTCACCAGAGAGATGCAAATTACCCTTCTGATTTACTTGTTGCACGCCGGCTAACTAATCTGCAAAAGGGCAAAAAATTGTTTCGCCACAAACGAGCTCCGCGCGGAAATTTGGAGACCTTCAGAAACTGAAATTTACTTAAACCATTAGCCTTCCCGAACATTTGCGTACTCCGAGCAAAACTTATTACGAGTTAGATAGATCGGAGTTTGGAAAACTGTAGAGATAAGTTAACAGAAACTAATTCTAGCCACAAAATATTAATTAAATACGGTTGATGGCTGTCGCGGGGAACTTTAGTCATTACGAGACAGTGAACGTAGTGCGGATAAGCCCCAAACTTGAGTTTTCACTTAAATCAGCGTATATCTTTATAACTGCGATAACGCAACAATTTTCTGTTGCCTTCGCAATCTCGGTTGCCTTACTCCAAGTGCCGTCAGGTTTAGTTTCCGTCGTACGCAGTACTCGAAACTGAGGGTCTATCTCTGGGGATTCGAGGAGGTTCTGCATCTTTACCAGCTCTGGCCTTTGGGATTTTTGGCTGAAATAGCTGAAATTTCAGAAATTGTATGTAAAAAACGGACAATGTGAAATATATAAATGTAAATAAATTATTACTGTAGTACATTAATTACAATATTCTATTAATTGAAATTAGTATTATAGTATTGTCAGTGTTTGTATATAGTTTTCGTAGCCCTGTGTGTTCAACAAACCGTGGACATTGTAAATGTATGCATAAATTGGGAGTGAATATCTACTTCAATGAGCACCTAACGCTTCAAAACAAAGGTCCTTTTAAAGGAGCAAGTGAAATGGCGAAGAAGAAAGGAACTAAATATGTATGGAATAAAAATGTATAATCTACCCCCATAAAAATTATACTTCCAAAACTTTTTTTAATCAATTGTGAGGCTGCCTTTGCAAAAATATAAAAAAAAAGTAATCGAAATAGGTAACTTTTATCGTTATATAATTGGCTACTTTCTTTATGAGTAAGTGAATCTCCATCTATTATCAAAACATGCATGAGCTAGAAACAAAAACAAGTATTTTACATAAAAACTCATTCAGGATTGATCGTAACATATTGTGTGTTGTTTCCTTTGAGCAATTTAATGGTTCGTTCACTCAAAAAACAAGGGAACATGGGCTGAATCATATGGCGCCCCAATAATTAGGATCTATTAGTTTTGAAGTTACCTACGCCCTTCCACTGAGTTAGTCCGCGTACATGTTACGATTCAATATCGGCAATTTATAATGTAACAGTATATAAAATTGAAGCTGCCAAAATTCCCTACAAGAATGCTCTTTTTTACTTCCCTCGTCTTCAGATCTTCACATTTGAGGGTCCCTAAATGACGAAAAACAGGTTTTCTCAATTCCGTCTGTCTGTCTGTTTGTCTGTCTACCTGTTGGCGGTATAACTCAAAAACTATTTGTCGGAGGAAGATGATATTTTGCATACATATTATATATGTATCTGGCTTAAAACTGTGAAAATTTCAGGCAAATATAAACAGGGTGAGCACCTCCAAAATTAAATTTTGGTTATTTTTGCGTTAATTTTGAAAAAGAATGAAGTAATAATTTTCACATAGGTCAGGCTTTACACTTGCCAAAAATAGGACTCAAAAGATACAGGACAATGTCACAAAAGAGTCGAAACGTTTCAACAAAAAGACCGTTCCGTTAAATAGAGACTCTCGCCGCACTCATTTCAATAAGGCTGGATGGTGCAGTTCGACTTGCCGATGCGGTACGCAGATGCGGTTACGACCGCTATACAGGTGCAAACCCCAGCGGGATACATCTTTTAAATTTGCAAATTGATCTAATTCGCGCGAGGGAAGTTCGATGTAAACCCATTTACAGATTTTTTTATCTGATATACTTTTCATACCATGCGCATCAGAAGCTTATCTCGTGTCTCTGTCTGACTGATACACATATATCTATTCCTTTGTTTCAGTTGATCACCAACATCGCTCCAATTGCAATGACTTATAAGTGTTTTATATGTGATGAAGACATAGATGAATCGGGTGATAATGTTTCAAAAGTATCTGAAAAGGAACTATCGTCGCTAATAGAAACCAGCTAAAAAGGAAGGACAAGGGTTCTCAGCTATCTGGCGTGAAATGGAGCAACAAAAAATACCCTAGAACCCAAATAATTGAGGCTGATTTGAGGAGGCCATCAGTAACAACTGAAAATGTAACGTTGAGGCCAACACTACCAACACTCGGCTTTAAGAGTCAATGCTTTTTCTATAAAGAACGTTTCAAAAATGAGTAAAAGGCACCCCTTGAAAAACGGAAAAAGTGTATCAAGTTCGAACCATAGACTCCATCCATCAATCATGTATGGGAACTGATTTACCAAAAGCAGTCTGCCCTTGAATGATCTAGTCGCTGAGGAAGTCTTACACCACAAAGGTTGTCGCACGAAGTTTTCAGGCAATTCTATTCGAAACAGAAAACCAAGACAGAAACTTGCGACTATGTTGCTGAAGCCATAAATGAACTTTATGCTTTCACGGAGCAGCGGTGGCAGCCACTTCACTCTTGGTAAATTACGAGCCGCAGTATTACCTACTGACAAGGCTATCAAAGCAAAACTGTTGGAAGAATTTGGAGATCATATTTCAATATCACCACGACGAAACCCAAACCATGTTCCAAACGTCGATTTTAGAAACACTTGAAACAAACTTCTGACTGATTGTTGGTCCAAAAGGAGAACCAATCAAATGATGGGCGGCTGAGGATCGTGAAAAAAGCAGCAGAGATCATAAGGCAGGACATTCAGAGCCAGGTGTATGATACAACTACCTATCCACCCACTGATGTGCTTCCTTAAGGATACGGGTTCTGTTCCCCCAACCCTACAAACATTCCTGGAGGAAGTGATATTAAAGAAAACAAAAAGAGCATTCCGGAAGAGTAAAGTTGATTTTATCAATTTGCATGAAAAACATCCTGACATCTGCAAAGCCGCTAAAGTCTTCTCCGCTCCATCTCATTACAAGCTCAGGTTGAGGAAGACGGAAAAATATTCTCTTGGGATGGTATGGTGCAAAAGCAAAAGAGACATCTCTTAACCACTATCGCTACCAAATGTTCGTCACACCAGTAGCAAACGTCATCTCCTTCAGAACATGCCACTAAGTCCAGCAGTGGTTAGAAAACGAGCTGCTCCTGAACTGTGGGAGTGAGAACGTAAGCCAGGCAACCAGTTGGCTCCTGCACGAACCGAAGACCCCGCCGCACCAAATAAAATTTTGAAAATTATTTTCTGCAGGTGTACCAAAGACTGCAGCAGTGGCAAATGTGGGTGCAGGACAGCATCGATAAAGTGCTCCGCACGTGTCAAAACTACCGGGGGGTTGTCTCAAGGAATCCCCGGCTTAGAAAACGGGGATGACGGTACCGAAGAGGTGGAGTCTCTTCCCAGGTCACTTGAAGATATGAAAGACGAGGTGAAAGAGAATATCGACGAAGAAGATGAGAAGCACGATCCACCACCTCAGATGACTGCAGGACCCTCCCGCCCGCGCCCCAAGGGAACCAAAATAATGTGATTTCCATATTATGATTTTTCGTTAATGTCATTACTATTTCATGTACTTAACGTGCCTTAATGTGTTTCTATTTTTTTAATTAAATTTAAACAAAAATGCAATGAACAGTTGTTTTTATTATACTAGGTGAGTTTTTTGAATGTTACAAGGGAATATCTCGAAAACGGTTTAAAATATTTTCATTAAATTTTGATGAAGTAATAGGGAGATGGGGGGACATATTTATATGTATGTTTTATAATTACCCCTCTTTTCTATTTTGACGCGTAGGGGTAACTTTGGAATTTTAAATAGGATAATGTTTTTGCTTAAAAAAATCGAATCTACGTAAAAAACTACGTATGTGTACAAAACATTATTGGATTTGCTGTTTCGGTTACGGCATTATGATTACCAAATTTTGATTGAGTTTAAAAAATAAATAAATTTTACGAATAAACCAAGTTTACTTATTTCAGTATTATTATTCGTTTCCATGGAAAGGAGTTATTTTTACTTAAATCAGTTAAGAATTTTGACGTCTTAACGATTATTATTCTTTTTAATTTTATAACCTAAGAAATCATAATTCCGTAAAATAAAAAGCAAATCAAAACATATTTTGTACACATATGTAGTATTTTACGTAGATTTTAATTTTCCAAACAAAAGTACATCATCCTATTTAAAATTCCAAAATTACCTCCCACTCCTCAAAATAGAGAGGAGGTAAATGTCAAAAAAATGTTTATCTACTGCTGTTTAATAATATGTTTTCATTAGTTTACGTCGTCAGTAGTAACGCGTTTAAAAGATTTCATTAGGCACGTTGTCAGTAGCAACTTGTTTTAAAATTTTTAGAACACACAAAATTACGACCGGTTGCTGGTAATCCTAATTTGCGTTTATTTATTTTTTATATTTACCGTGTTCTCTAGATTCTATTGTAGATAAAATATTGTACGATACACATGCGTAAAGCATCTTTAGTCACTCGGGGGGCTTAAACCGCTCGCCCACTCGCGTTTTAACTCTACCCCACTCGTGCCTAAAGAGTAGCTTTACGCACTTGTATCGTAAATTACTATTTTATATGTGCCCTCATCTCCCTATTACCTCATAAAAATTTCATCAAAATATTTGTTCAATTTTCGAGATATCGCCTTGTAACACTTTAAAAAACTCACCTTTTCGCCAGGGATTACGGTGTAAATACACCACATATAGCATTTTTACAATTTAATATCAATTTTATAACAAGAAACTGCAATACACGATTTTGTGACATATATCTCGAAATTTTCAAATTGCTCAAACTTTTTATCAGTTTAAGATAAAGTATACTAAATAATTACTCATTTTAAAAACAGGTTAATGCTCTAAAACTTTTTCTTTGAGGACTTTCGTCTCAAATAAACGGTAAAGAATTTAAGAGGCACAAAAAGTGTATCGAAAATTCTCGCACTTCACGAGCGTATACCTCGAAAACTATAATAGATAGGTAAAAAATTAATAGAAACATTTTTGGAGAACATGTTATTCGCTTCAATTTTGTATATAACCACTTATTGGCGAAGGATAACCGTTTTCGATATATAAGCGATAAACCAAAAATCGGAACTTTCCGCGTGCCCCCTGCTCCCCCCTCACCAGCTAAGTCGAGGGACTTTTGGTATGTCTATCTCCTAACTAGTCCAAACACAGCCCTAAAATAAAAAATTGGAATATAGACATTTCCTTCTAGTCCCTCTTTATTGACAGGACTAAAGTTTTGTA
Source organism: Agriotes lineatus (assembly GCA_940337035.1). Classification (NCBI taxonomy): domain Eukaryota; kingdom Metazoa; phylum Arthropoda; class Insecta; order Coleoptera; family Elateridae; genus Agriotes; species Agriotes lineatus. The sequence goes on along the minus strand of OW679195.1, from coordinate 42,174,372 downwards.
TTTGTTGTCATTATTTTTCACCGCATGATGACGTACCTTTAACGGCCTTCACGACTTCTTTAAATGACAAAATTACGATCATCTTAAGGATATGCTTTTAATGGTCGGTGATTTTAATTTTACAAAAGTGAATTGGAACAACCTGTGACTTTTACATGTTTTGCACAGTTTCATTGACTGGTTGATTTTATTATTTATCATTTAATATATTATCTTTATCCTAGTTTCCTGACGTAGCCAATGTTTATTATTTGTAAACCAAAAGGCTTTAAGTAAATACATGCATACATACATACATACAATGAAGGAAGAAAAATAAAACGGAAGACGCGGATTTTTTAAAAAGCGTTTCGAAGAGAAAGGAGAAGAAACTCGAAGGAAAAAGCAACAAACAGAAGAAAAATAAGAAATATTATTGGCCTGGGATAAAGACATTTTCATATTTGATGGCGATGCTGAATGTCACAAAACCAACTTGTTAGTGTGAACAAGTGTTAATGTTTTCAAATATATTGTAAGTGGGTGCGTTCAGCTGCAGTCACCGGTTGAGTAAAAGCACAAAACATGTTGATTATGCTGCATTTCAGCGGTTGCAAATCCGCTGCACCGAGCGCTTGCACATAACCCAACATAACCTAACAAAATTTCTGAAGATCCATAAGATCTAATAGAATGTGATGAAAATGAATAACATTTATAGAAATATTATTTTAACAGAGTCGATGGAAGGCAATAATGAGGAGATTAATAATATTGTTTTAAATATTATCAATGATTTAATAGAAACAAAAAGTAATTGTTGAGTCTGAACGTATTAGTCCTGTACGGAATGAAAACTATTACGAAAGTGTAATACCAAATTATTTATTAGATGATTTCAAGGCACACTTTAGAATGTCTAGAAAAACATTTTAGGTGAGTAAAAATCTAGTTAAATAATTCTTGAGACTAGTAGTTAATAAACTCACTTTACAGATGCGTATTTATTTATTTATTTATTTATTTATTTTGGTAGTCAGCCAACAACCTAACAATAGGAATATTAATGTAAATAAAGTACCTTTTGAAAAAAAGGTCTATTTGCTCTATGGGTACTGTCTAAACAAGAATCTTTCCTTGCAGCACAATATATTTTGTGAAGTAATTGGTCTTATTGCCAATTTAAGACAAAGAGTTATTATATGGCCAAATCAAAATGCAAGGAGAAGAATTAGTGAAACTTTACAAAATAAATCAAGTATACGAGTATATGAATGTGTTAATTAGAACTTTAAATTAAAACGTGATCACTTCTAGGCATACCTTGAATAATCGGGGCGATTGATGGATGTCATATAGCCATAAAAGCACCACCACACAATTCTGTTGATTATTATAACAGAAACGATTATCATTTAGTGATTCTGCGGGGCATATGTAATGATACCCAATTGGCATTCTTAAAGTTCCATCTTTGTGGTTGTGGTGTGAGGTTTGTATGTGTCCTATTGTGCGTCAGTGTTATTGTTATTGGAAAATGGTCACTGTCGTGTAGGTCTTCTATGGCTTCCCAGGTTATATTTGGTCGGATTTTTGGATCGCAAAAGCTCAGATCTATTGCGGAAAAGGTACCAGTTCCTGAGTCAAAATGTGTGGCATCACCGTTGTTTAATAGTAAAATGTTTTCTTGATCTATGAGGTTTTCTATTATTCTTCCTGTTCGGTCGGTATTTGTACAGCCCCACAGCTGATTATGTCCATTGAAGTCACCAGTTACTATGAATGGTGATGGTAGTTGATTTGTTATGTTCTCTAAATCCTGATAGGTTATATTTTGGTTTGGTATGTATATATTACATACAATAAATTTGAAGGGTGAAAGTAGTTTGACTGCTATTACTTCCAGGTTAGTTTGACTGCCAGAAATATGATGATACACGAAGCAACCTCCACCTTCCACAACATCTATCGGAGGCTCTACACTTTGGTAAATCCAACGAAAAGAAGATGATAAACTTCCTGAAAGTGACCAAGTTAATAAACGAAATATAAGTAGTAATAATAATCTATATACTGTTCAAATAACGAGAAGCAATGAAATGTACATTACCAAAGTTCTGGCGCTAATAACCTAACAGGTGGATGCGCCGAAACAACTAAATAAAAAAAATATATGTAATGATAAGCGTGAATTTATAGATATATTTGTGGGAACCTCTGGCCGCGCAAATGATGCCCGTGTATTGCGAATTAGTCCAGTCTATACCATGCCAAAAGGCAACAATGCACCTAAGTATACTTGGTAGTCAACATCTTCTTAGAGATGCGGCTTATCCCCTTCTCCCATTCTTGGTAAAGCCATACAGAGACAATGGTCACCTAACTATTGAACAGACTAGGTTTAATATAAAAATGAGTTCTGTACGCTCATAAATAGAGAAAACATTTGGTATATTAAAGTGTAAATTTCGTCGAATAAAACACCTCGAAATGTCTAAAATAGATATGGTGCCCTGTGTAATAACAGTTGCATGTGTTTTATCATCCAGGATGATGGTATAACAGACGAATTAAATAATTTAGATAATGATATAAACCATGCAGAAATCACGGAAATCGACACCTAATGGATTTTCCACTGAGAGAAAGAAGAGATAATATTAGTGAAGCTAAACGGAATTATATTGCAGCCTTATTAGCATGAATTGTTTTCAGTCATCTCAAACAACTTTGGATCATCCTATTTTGTTTTCGAAATGTAACTTCCTGTATTAAATAATTTGTAATACAAAAAACTGAAAATACAAAATTCCTTTATTAACATAAAAATGTAATCCTCGAACAAATCATATTAATATTATTATAATTAATAAATTTATTTTCTTGTTGTCTGATGTAACTCTTTTAACACAGCTAATTTCTCTCTCTGCAGATTATTGCTTTCTTCAACAGTCTCGCGCAATTTTTTAATTTCTGTCAATTTATCTTTTTCTATATCCATTTGTCTTTTTCGGAATGGATCCAACCGTTTTGCTTTCGTCCATTTTGATGATGTGTTAGACCTTGATCTATCACTTGTGCTCTCGGTAAACTTCAACATTACTATCGTCAGAATGAGTGTTTGGAGAGTCAGTGTTATTGATTTGTTCGATACTGATGTCTTCTGCCGTTGCAGTGGTGCTAGATATTTATGGACGTTATTAACACTTCTGTCCTCTTGGAAAATGTCTACGAATATTGTAAAATATTCCAAATTTATTCTACCTTTACCAGTAGTCTTTTTTTTGTTGTATTATCTAAAATTGTTTGATATATATTTTTCATATTCCTCATTTTGCGATCCAAAACATCTCCATCAACGTTGTACCCTTGCTTTCATTACTGTGGCTATTTCATCCCACAGCATCTTCTTTTTTAATTTTGGATTTTGAAATTTATTAACTCGTTTTTTATAGTCCTCTAAGAACAAAAGAATACTTTTATGTTGCCAGTGGAATTTATCACCTACAAAGAGATGAAATATAGTATCATATAACATAATGATAAGCAACAGCTTATAGTCCAGTCAGTAGAGGTTTTTGCCTTACAAAAAATGGAGTATGAACGGTTTTTATATATGTTGTTCAGGTCGGGATCCTGATGAAAAATCCAAGTTTTCGACCTTGGAGGGGCGCCGCGCGAGCAGCCATCTTGGATTAAAGGTGCTAAAAACTGGATTTTTCCAGATGACTCCGCAACGGTTAATCCTACGCCAAGAAAGTCTAATTCAAAGTTAAAGAAGACAAGATTCTTGACATTTTTTGTATATAACTATTTTTTGTAAGTCTAATATGAAAGGAGTTACAGCGGTGGAAAGATGAACATTTCTCTAAAAAAAATAGTGTAATTTCTCATTTTTAAAATTTCTTTTCTATTATTTCTGGCTATTCGTTATGTAGTTATAATAATTTTATAAACGTATAGTAAACTGATTTCCACACCACCATGAGGTAGAATTAATGGCGCTATTTTTATTGTGGTATCCCCAGTAGGCCTAATCCACAGATGCTCCAGTTTAGTGATGTTTCATGTTCGCGATTATATTATTTAGTTTTTTTTTTATTTTTGAAGGCCCCTGTCGGTAGATGTTGACGTCTCCATAAGATTCTTTATTTTCAATGTTATCTTCGAAGTCATTGCTCCCGAGACTTGGGACTTCCATTGATGAAATGTCCTCATCTTCGTCCCCACTCTCGGTGTGAACTTCTGGTGCATTTTCGCATGATTGGCCATTACAGAATCTACACAGAATAGAGTACTTCATCCCACTTTTCCTGCAGCCACATGCTTCGCCGCATCCTTTTTTACAATGGCATGAAATTAATTTTAATAAAGTCTGGGGTGATGGATTCTCTGTAATTGTTACTGGAGTGAGCCCATTCGTGCCAACTTTCCAGCCCCAGTCTTGTGAATTTTTTTCAATTCCATACCACGACTGTTGGACCTGGTCCTAAATGCGTGATACCGTGCAGCGTCCTTCGTTGGTGGCAAAGAAGCAAAATTAAATGTGTTTTTTGCACTTGATTTTGTTGGTAACGGACTTCTTCGAAGGTATTTTCTTCCATGTAGCCACCAAAGCAACGAGAAAGCGTGCTTCAGCATCTGCGATATCATCTGGTTTGGCATCGTGATGTTTGAATATGCCTATAATGTCATTGAGTCTTGTGCTTTTCTGGACAAGCGAATACAAACTTTTTCCTTGGTTGTAGACGGACGACGTGTCGCAGCCACTAAACGTATGGAGAAACAAAATGTTCTCAGCTGCTTTTTCATATTTGAAACTATTTGCAGCATACACCCTTTCGACAATTTTGCCTCTCATAGGTTTGCGAAGGTAGATGTTGCTAATACCGTCAGCAGAACTAGAAGATCGACGTCTTCTCCAATGGCAAAAACAGCATCACATTTTGAGCACAAAGAAATCGTCGTGTTGACAATCAACACATCACCATCTTCTTCAGTCTGCTTAACTGTAATACAGTAATGTTCGTATGTTTTTACAGCATCAAAATCAGACGGACTTTATTCTTTTCGTTTGCTAGAAATCGTTCTTGGGAAACTAGAACCGGCTTTGTTTCATCCAAAATAACATCCGCAGATATCTGCTTTTTCGATCGGAGAAGCCTTTCTGCAGTCTTGGAATTTTTTTTGTCAAATCAAACGGATATCCATTCAAAACAACGACTGCATGTGCGAGAATATAAGTGACTTATAGTTGCGTTTATATATTAAGAATTATTCCATAGCTATACTGGATGAAAATAATTTTTGATCATACTTTGTATTTCTCTATAGAACGTTATTCTGATGTAGAAAAATTTTACAAACAATATAGTGTAAGTTGTTCTTACAAAATGCATCAACAAAAATAAAGTTTAACGATATTTTGGTGAAATTTTCAACTTTCAGCTGCTGTAACTCGTTACATATTACACTTACAACAAAAATTAATATACAAAAAATGTCAACAATCTTGTCTCCTTTAACTTTATATTGAACTTTTTTGACGTTTGACCAACCGTTGCGGAGCTATTTGGATAACACCCGATTTTAGTACCTTTAATCCAAGATGGCTGCTCGCGCGGCGCCCCTCCAAGGTCGAAAACTTGGATTTTTCATCAGGATCCCGACCTGAACAACATATATAAAAACCGTTCATACTCCATTTTTTGTAGGGCAAAGGCCTTTTTTTGTCCCTACAGACTGGACTATTACTGTTATCGTCACGAGGACTTATTTCTATTTTTGAATAGTCCCCAGCTTCTATGTTTTCTGTAGTGAACTCAGATATTCCATATATTCAGCTTGCATTTTGAGTGACCATACATAGACGTATTATCTAAAATTGAATTACTGTCATAGAATGCAAAGGGCAAATAGAGCATATTTTTACCTCCAACATTTTGCAATAAAATTTGATTCTCATCAATAATTGGTTTTCCACTATCATCCACCACGACACCATACATGGTCAAATCTATTTCTTTGCAACTCATTATTCCTGAATTAATTGTTTTTGTAATCAAATAACCTTGGTCAACACTACTTTTATTTTTGGACATGACATAAATATAACCTAACTATCATCGTTGCTGAGCAAGTAAGCAGAAATATTTCTTGCGAAGTAGATTACTAAACTGTTGACAAACAGCGCTTGCTGAACAGACCGTCTGAACGCAAATTAATGCTCACTTAGCCACTCAACCGCTGATTGCAGCTGAATGCACCCAATGATTGTAACATGCAATGCCTTTGGAAAAATTGACACTGAAGAGTTGATTTTGTGACATTCAACAGTGTTTTATTTTCGCCATCAAATGTTAAAATGCTTCTAGCATCCTCTTAATCCGGTTCCATTTAGACTACTGAATTTTAATGTTTACATAAGGAACAATATAATCCTTACCGAGGTCGTTTCCGTTTGGAATCGGAAATGCCCACTAATAATGGAGGTAAGAATCAAATCCAGTGGCGTCCATCTAATAGCTATTACCTATTTTCCATGTCCCTCCTTAGCAGCATTATTTGCGCTAGCGGCTGAACTGAAATAATAACTCTGCCTTCTGCCTTTAACTTCTACTGCGACAAAGTATTTATTAACAGGATACACAAATGCTGCCTTACAAAACAATGAATGACACTGTGTAATACTTCGAATATCACATTAGCTACGTAACGACCCAAGACTGTAGTTCGGTACGGAACGGATAGTACCAACACTCCTGAATGGTTTTACACATAAACACCCACGCATTCAAAATACGAGTATAACTGCGCCCGTGTTCCATGGAAAGCAACAACGTTACAGGAATTTTATTACTGGCTATCCTACATGTTATAAGCACTTAATAGAAGAAATGTTTTCAATCCGTGATTACTAAGGAATAAAGGAAATATAAAACGCGATATAATAGAGCCACTACTTTTTTTGTGTTGATAGCCACATCAATTTATGTGAGACAATGATGATTTTAAATAAGTTGTAACTAATGATTACATAGTAAATAATCATAATGCAGCAATCTTTTTTTATTTCTTCAAGCTCCCGTATATATCAATTAAAATACCAAAAGGTCTAGCTGTATTCTATTGATTTCGTGCAGTATAAATGTAACCTTTATATTTATTTCTCCCAGTTAAAGAACAGAATACTACATACATGAATGTAGGCACATATTTTCGATGCTTCAGGCTAATTTATTTCTTTCCTGGATTCAGATCGGTTCACATGCATAAATTTACAAGAACTGGCGACTTACCAGAAATTCCGTAACGCCCCTGCAGTCTGGGTTGTAAATCAGAAACATGATACTAGGGGGTGCAAGGCGAACATCGAGTCCTTTCATATAGCAGGTGGTTACACACGCCTGACGCGAACACAAGCTCAGCCAATTCCACAATCAGTCATGCAAGCAAAACGACAAACATTCAGCTTTTAGCAGCAATGTGCTCATTACATAATACTTACAGGGGGTTTTATGGCCCCCCGCGTCGTCCCACGTCGCATCTCGACGAAGACATCATCAGGGATATTCTTCGGTGCACCTTCGATGATATGTACCTGTAATAATCCTGAAAACACGGATGCTTACCGCATCTAGCATGCCTTAACCAAACGTTAACGGCATCAATGGGTACAACCCATGTCAGTGTACCCGCAGTTACAGTGGCCGCATGGACTGTAAAAGGCACAGGTACAAGGCATCATTGGGAATTGAGCTTCACCAAAAGCCCCCCAGTCGCGCTAACTGGGGCCACTGAAAAGCACAATGCTTATCAGGTCAAGGGTCGTAGGCTATCTCGCCGAATAGCCATTAACCTAGGTACGAGGGCACCCTCTGCGACAATAAACAGCGATCCAATTAACAAAGCTGTCTACAATCAGCATCAGTACGAGACAATATCGAATGTTCGTATTCGCTGAACAATAGCTACATTCACTAAGCTACTCAGGCACTAGTATTCTACTTAGATATTTCAGACCTCATCGTTTTATTCACTCAATTATAATCTAATCGCGGCGGAATCACACACTCGCGGAGAATTAGGCTCGCGTCCACACATGTGCGATCTCGCCTACAAACTGCCCAAAAACACATAAGCACCCTCGCATTCAAAAATGCAACCCCCGTTCTCTTCGGGTTCACAACATTCCAAATATGGGAATTCTCGGCTAAAGGCCTTTCCATAATTTAAATCTACCTGCTAAAACGCCCCCGATCTTAAAAACAGCCTTCGATCTGTAAATTGGTTTGGGACTTGTTCCGATTTCGTGCTAAAGTTAGAAAGTATCATATTTCAGTGGATGGTTTAGTCGAATGCCCATAATTATACGAATACAAATAAAATAACAGCATATTTGCAAACAGCCCCAAGAACACAAAAGTAAATATTGCAAAATGAATAAAAAAAAATTGTTGAAGGGTCTGCAAATTTGGTAGGTATAGCTCAGTATAGTTCTCTAGATATAGGTACAGATAGAAAACATAAATACTAGATCCGATAGAAGTAGCAGACCGTTTTTTCGAACTTCCCATAAATGCAATTTACTTTTTAAATTATATACTAAGTTTCAAAAGTTAATATAACTTTCATACATCTGATCAATTATAATCAATACTAACTTAACATTTACGGCAAAGGGGGGAAGGGGAAAGGACAATCTTGAGCACTTTCAATATCAAGGGGTTTTTTGACTAACTTCACTTTTTCTTCTTCCACCACTGGATGGTTCACCTGCTTTCCGAATGCGTTTTTGATCTCCCTTCTGCACCACCCATCTACATATTTTTCATTCCTTTTTTGGGTCAGTTCCCGTATTAAAATGCATAAACAGTAGTTCTATAATAATTGTACGATTTGGTGACATTAGGTCATATTTAAACACATTTAAACCGAAAGAATTGACAGACAACATCCTGTAGCTGCAAAGTTTGTGACATTCCCGTTAGATGACTCCGAAATGATGCAGTGTAATTGAAGAATAAACTGGCGCAGTTTGACTAGCTCTTATGGAGGCTAGCAGGTCCAAGTTAGAATAGATTAAACATAACTCTCGTTTTTGAAACAAGCCCTGTATCATCCAAAGCCTTAGTTACATTTGTATCGCTCAGAAAATGTCACACGAATATGAGAAAATAATTAGTAATATTAGAACACTGTTCCCTCTAGCAACAAAAGAATGTGGGAAAATGTGAGCCATGGCAATAAAGGAAAACAGGAAATATTGATAACTACAAACAACTAAATACTTTTACTGACCGTAGCTTCTACATTAGCTTTTGCTAAAACAACAGCAAATTTTAGTTATTCTAGTAAACAATCAGTTTGTCAACACAAATACTGAAATATTTGTCCCAACAGGATTTTATGTTTTACAATAAAAGTGTTTATTCTAATAAATACATTCAAACATGTTTCATCTATAATTAAATTTTGAGACTTAACTGGGATTTCTTTATTGTTTCCAGTTATATGTCCTCGTGGTGTGTACTAACTGCGTTTGTCTTAGCATCAAACAGATTCGTTGTACTGTTGTGGTTTAGCGAGTGTAAAGATTTTTGTTCTCGTCGTTGTGCTATTATTTTTTTCTCGTCAATCATTTGCATTGCATTTTCGATTATATACTAGCACATAATTATCACATGAAAAGGATAAGCTGTTTGTCGAAATATTTGGAGAACTCAATGCAAGCGTATATAACAATATGTAATTGAATCGAGATGTGCATAGCCTCCGTTTAAAAAAAACTTGATTGATATACAGAACCCACTCGTTCCATAACCTCCACATTAATGTGGAAAACATTGTGGAAATAACTATTAACGAATTTCCTTGTTATAATTTTGTCAGTTACATATGACTTTGTTTTAAAAGCTGTTAAGTTTTGTTTATATTTCTGCTTCTCACTTCAACCGATCAGCTCGAACGAATCCAGAGTAGAGGATTTGAATTTCTAGTTTATTTCCAACAAAAGTCATAGGTAAATACAGAAGCCATTGGGAATACTGGTGTCAGTAGTCACAGTCAATAATTATATATGATTAACAAAAAAGAATTACCACGAGAAAAGCGGAAAGGACTTGAATTTGTCTTGCACCTATTTGCTTTATTTGTCGCTGTCATTTAACCCATCACAACATCCATTATTTCCTTTATGTTAGCAATTGGTCCATTTTCGTATTTAACGATCGTACAAATTGTATATTATTTGAGTCAATAGAAAAGTCCAACACTTGCGTTATTGAATCGTTAGTGAATGTTATATATTATATATACTCATTTTAACATAACAACGCAAAAACAACTGCTCTCTGCAACTAGAGCTGCAGTAAATATTATTCTAGTTGCATTGAAAACATCGCAAACAAATACATTTAGGAGGATAATAAAATAAGTTGATGTGACTAATCAGAGCGTAAATTTAGTGGAAAGCTTTGAGTTTAATTCTTCCCAAACAGCTAGCTTTTTGTATAACCAACTGTTTGGGTGTACAGTGGGACAGCAGGACACCACGTCATTAAGTGACGCAATAGCAAATGCATCGCCTTGAAGACCCATTGAGGTGGGTAATTTACATTGTAATTAGCGACCCAAGAGTATCGCCATCAAAGCCGGCATCGAGTAAGTCAGAGCCCGCCAAAGGCAGTACGCGCGCTTCCTATGTTCGGTGCACATTTGCGTAGTAGAAACAGCTGCTGGGGGTGTGCATTAATAGATTTTAATATAATATCAATTTTGTATAAAAAAGAGCTTTAATATTATTGTGGGTATAGATGCACGGCAAAAATAGCCACCTATTTCATCGTCTAGTTTCTTGCATTTGACGTTAGTATTATTTAACATTGGTTTTCACAGGAAATAGTTTGTTTGCATACTAATTTGCGTGTAAATAAAGTCTATTTTCATTGAAGGAAATTTTTTGGAGCAATTGATTTTAGTTTAGTTTATAGTACGTGTTACATTTTGAAAATTTTTAAAAATTTCATAAAATATAACTGCAACTTTTCCAGTATTCACTTGCATAACATTAATGAGATTTTACCTTTCAACTTTTCAAAAACATATTTTATGTATATAAATTAATTGAAAGTTTCAGAGAGCAACGTGAGAAGTTGCAAGTTTGTTATATAAAACAGGGCCCTGGTCTCTACAAAGGCTGAGGTAAAACTAGTAAAGTGGTAGATATCCCATTGCAACTAAGCTAGCTGACAATACGGAAGCAAAAATCATTTATAAAATTGTAGGCGCTACAAACGGCCGCGTTACAATTTGGCAACAACAAAGGAGTCCCTAGAAGACCTGTTAGAATTTGTCCCCCAACGGCAGCTCTCTAATAAGATTGGCGACCATTGTTACTAAACAAAGAATGAGGCAAATAGAAATAAAAGGGTTACGTAGTAGTTATTCTAGTAGTTATTAAGGTATGCAAGATTAAAGGAGAGTGAAAGTCCAGGACGTTGAAGTTGGCTAATTACGAGAAAGGGGGTTGAGATTGTTGAGAACATAGATGATGACAGAATAGAGAAAACCACAGATCAACAGGAAAAACATCAAGACCTAAAGGAATAACTTCGAAAAGATGGGAGCAGAATGTTTTTTTCTCACCTACTGAGCAAGGTCAGACAAGCAAGGTCAAATCTTAGTCAAATAGATTAAAAAGGAGCAAGTTTAGTTTCACGGATAAAATACTACTGTTGTTTTCAGCTAATCTTCAATTAAATGTGTCCTTATTATTGATGGTGTATACAATTCATTGCTATTCATCTTCTACTTTTAATTTCTACTACCGCCGCCGCTTCCTATTTATTTTATGTTATTTAATGTCTATTTATGTGAACCTCTTTCTTACATTTCTTTCCTCCATGGCTTTCGGGATCTTCCTTTCTTATCATAATGGTAACCATTACAATATTTTTTTACTATTTTTATTATTCTTCCGAAATCTATTTAGACGTGCTTATCATAATAATCCTTTATTGTGTATTCTATTCAATACGATTGTAACAGTTTTCATATCGTTGATAGGTCAGGTTGAGACTTCAAGCCGCCACTAGCTTTTTAATGCACGCGGCAAAAATAACCGCTAAAGCTAGCGCGAGGAACTGATCTTGAGTTCGGAAATTGACTTAAAGCAAAAAGTTTGGGCGTAGGTAACCGTTTCGTGAATGTAGCTGTTTGGGAAAGCTACTACAGTACCAGTTTTGGCAAATTAGAATATTTGTCGAATCCATTAACCTTCCCACAGTGCAGCCTAGCCATCTGAAATTGCAGTTCGTCTGGTTTGAATATCACGGAACTTCATATAGATATCCGACCGGATATGTTTAGACGAAGCCCTCAAATTTCTACCGCATGTCATATCTCGTGTTGTAAAATTACACCTCGTCAGAAACCTTGAAGCCATCCATTTTGGATTCTGGATTGTAGCCGTACAGTGGAGCACTAACACTGGTCAGATTTTCGCTCAGCGTCTAGCGACAAAGGCTTTCCTTGAATTTTGCATTTTTTTTTGTCCACTGAATCGCTATACCAAGCTAAGTTACACCTGTTCTTATTGCATGTGTCAATTACCGCAAATTTTAAAAATGTACTAAGACAAGTTTGCATTCCTGCCACTTTTTGTCATGTAATAGGTAAGTAACGCAATTGTGAAATAGATTTGATGGCATATACTCGTTAGAACTGCAGTAGCGCATTAAGGGATCTACGTTAGTGTATCAATATTGTTTTCCCATATATGGAATTGATTAGTAAGCAAATATTTGCTAGAGATTTATTTACCGCCTGATGTGATGTCACAAACAGGTAGAATTCTTAAGGATTATTTGTTGCGATTTTGGCCTACCGTTGGTGCTTAAAAATATTTTATTAATTTTATCAAAATAGAGGTTTTCAATTTACATATGATTATTACTTGTTAAAAGATGTGCAGTTATACCCATGTTGGGGATTTTTCTGAATATCGAAGATTATTATTAGTGCAAGGTTAAAAATTTCATCTACTACACGTGCAACAAGGCAGGTATCATTTCAGGCAACTATACTGAGTATATATTGGTTCTCATATGAAAATACTGTCAATAATATTAAGTATACTGAATGTAAAGCTACTTGTATAGATTGTACGTTGTACTTAGGAATGGCAATGCTACAATAACGGGCACAAATGGACATAAACGATACAGATCAGTGTGCATTCCACAATCCTTTCTCTCAATTTTTTTACGACGAGAACTCTCATAGGCATCAACAGTATACTGTCATCCTATTTAGGATACGAGATGGATGGATACCCTAACACCTGTTAGGGTAGTGTAAAGTATCATGAATAATACCCTTCATTAAGCTGTTGGTATAAATACGTAGTTGACTGATAATATTATGTTACATAGTTTGTAACAAGTTTTACTGCTATTTGGAATAAAAGGTGCTGACTTGAAATTTAGTCTCCAGTACAATCTTCGATAAAGCTATTCAACAATCTGCTACAGTTAAGTTGAGAATTTTGTATACAACCTGTTTATTTCTAGCTATAAGCAGAACTTTTCGTTTCATTGGTTAAATTTGTCTAGGACGGAGATGCAGAGAAGAGACTGAAGCTCAAGAAGCGTCTCATGACGGATGGGTTAAGTTGGTTACGCTTTAGCTTCTACTTTGTGGTATTGGAGGTTACTTATTGTTAAATTATACATTAGTATTACTCCGCATTGCAGAAAACTATGCTCCCTCGCACGCTTTGTAGGTTAGGTGGGTTGAAATTAATTACAGAGGCAAAAGTTAACCATAATATTTTTTTCCTTTGAACCGTTGAATAACGCAACTGACCGCAAACATATAAGCAAACGAGGAGCGAATATCATGTAAATAGCTGCTTTTCCAGAGAAAATACAAGCACAAGGAAAACAAGCAAAAATAACAGCCACTGCTGTATCTACCTGCCGATTACTCATAATCAAAACAGTAGCTGTGCCGACGGGCAATGTTTTGCTAGTATATCTGGTATATTACCATGGCCGAAGAGATAGAGGTGCGTTTCCACAAGCATTTCATTTCGTTTCCCGGGCTGCCTTATCAACTTTAAAGGATTTTCTTTGTGGGCAATTTATTTGCGTTTTGATAAGTTTTAGATTTAACCATAAAGTTGTATCGGATTTAACGCGCGAAGTATTTGGAGGCGTTTAAAAAACGAATTTTCCGAGGGCAAATTTATAACTGAAACGGCTTCGTCTGAATGTCGCCTCTAGAATATGGCTGGACTGAATTTTATTTAATGTCAGTGTTTGTTACATTGGTTATGTGTGTAGCTTGAAGCGTAAAATTTATTGTAATACAGTAATGGTGCTATCGTGTATACTTTATTGAAACAGGTTAAATTACGAATATTTATTAGATAATACTTACCTTTCTAAATGTAGACACTATTTCTGTTCTAAAGCATTACGGTTATAGGAATACTGTTTTAAAGCTTCTCAAAATACATATAATATCTGCTCTATTTTGGGAATTTATAGTACTGCCACGGTGTATGCTAACACAGTCGCTTAGTAACTTTCGTAGAAAATCAGGAATTCTAGTACCATATTGTGGTATTGTGATTGTAAATCACTTATTAGTCTCCCCATTTTCAATTTATCGAGTTATTCTGTTTTGGTTTCGCGCTTGAGATAAGAATGATTTATCGAAATCTTCAAAAGCATTGCGTGTGACCGTTTATTGGAATTTGCGATTTAATTATTGATATCTCTCCGTTATTTTTTCTTTTCCGATGGGCGGCTAGTGTGATGGAATCTGAGAAGATGCACCAGCTGGTGAATCTATTGAGGATAGCAGTTTTTTAATTTAAATCCGGGCGTTGAACAATTGTAGGCCATTTGCCCTCATGCAATTTTTATACTATTCTTAGATGTTTGATAACTTTGAACCTCATGACTGCGCTACGTAGGACTGGGGGCAAAATGCTGAGCCGATTTACACCAGAAGTGAGTTATCCAAGAGCGCTGCCCTTTTATGAACCAATGGCGTTCTGTTGCTTCAGGGATCTTCTTTTTAGATCTTTGGATTTGCTGATTTTTAGTTTTTTTCGATTTGATGGAGTTCACGTAACGATGAACTTGCTAGATTGTGAGAACTTACGATATTGATTTTCTTGTTTATGTCTGATTATTTCAGGAATTGGTAAATTATTAATCTGGGTGTATTTCCCAAATACCTTGAGTTTTATGTATTAGTGTGTTAAGATTATATTTGGTATTACATACGTTATGCTGTAAACGCAGCGTGTATGCATCGGATTTCATATGGAACTCGCCGCAATTGCTTACAATAAATATCATAGATTCAATATGTTACTTAGGTACGAGGAACTGCCCTCTTATAATTTATACCTGCATGTATTAAAAATAAATATATCGTTTTAATTCCGCCGCATTTATATCTTGTTCTTGCCATAGCTTATCCAATAGCCTACATCTAATAAATGTGATCTTGAGATATATCTTTTCAATGGAAGGTGAGATTACCACACCGTCGGGAAATCTTCTGACGTAGATACGTGAGTTGTTGAACATTCAAATGGCTGACGCCCGTATTTAGTTTTGATCAGTTTAGTGTTAACCCACTCCCTCCTAATGTTATAATATATTGATTTTCAGGTTATGATTCATAGTGGTTAAGTCTATATTGTCAATGTTAAAACATATACTCACTTAAATAACTTGCATAAATCACAATTAGAAAAGAAATATCTTTAATTAATTCCTTAAAAAATTAATCATAAAAAATGTAGATAGCTTATATGTTTCCGATTAGAAATAATGATCGTGGTCAAAATGTAACGTAAACCAGTCACTTTTAAAGTAAACAAAAGAGGAGATGACTTCAAGTAAATTTAACGTCAATGTGGAAAAGCAAATTTATAATGTTAGTATAACAGTCGGTGCAGTAAATTACAGCTTTAATGATAAGATGAGAATATAGCTCACTCATATTATTATTTATTTTACTGTGCTATGTTAGTGACACTTGTCCAAAAATATGTTTTATTATATATAATCGCTACCATTGTCTGTTTTTCTGTGTTTTGCTAACTTCGAATTGCTTAAAAAAGAGAGGGCGAAAATGAATATACTGGCACATTAGTAATCCGCTGCCACTGGCACTTGCAATAAACAGTAAATAAATATTCAAAAACATTTTGTTTTCATGTTATATGCCATATTTAGGCAATATTCTAAAGCATATTTGCATATAAATATTTATTGTCTAATTTATCTATTTTTGTTACTTTTTCAAAATAAGTGCAGAACTGCACAGTTTTTTACTAATAACGATTATAATAATAAGCGGAAATAGAAAATGTGGAAAAATATCAAAATATTTTACCATTACCAATCCCACATTCGGTAACTGAACCACCACCAAATAATCTCCATTATAAGGTAAGTTACTTACAGGCGTAGTCACAAAACCGTTTAATAATTTATGACATCTCATGTCGCTAAGAAGATGTACGAGCACTACGGAAAAAGTAGCATTATTGCTCCTGACCAAATTGAATGCATAAAAAATTTCAAGGATATAAGAGACAGCTTCTGATCGATTCAGTCATTCTTGAACAAGCAACACAGAGGGGCCTGTACATGTCATATATACAGGGTGCTAAGGGAAATGCTAACAAACTTTAGCGGCTTAGAGTACGCATCAAAATAAGACAAAAAGTTTCAATAAACACTGTTCCTGAAATGCGTCGTAAGGGAGCTACGGCTACGAAAAGGGTTAATGACTATGCACTTGAAGTAGGAAATTTCAATCTTGAGGTACATTTAAGTAAATTTTTGCGTTGAAACCCAGAACTGACTAAAATGTTGACTGTAAAAGGTTATGATAAAAATTATTTCTCTATCCTTACGTAAACTGCCCCTTCTGAACTTTATAGGTTACTGATCTAATGGCGTATTAACTCGATAGTACGTTGTTAAGGGATACTCCCAAAGTATGAGAAAAATAAGGAAGAAATTCTTTGTGTTATATGAGATGTTTTTAATTTTGAATTTTAAAATTTCTTGAGGGTCTGTTCGGTAATTGACAAAATGATTTAAAATTATTGACATTCATATTATTATCTTTAAGTGGGTAATGTTTTTCTATCCTAATACTGAATATTAAAGAAATTAATAATCAAACTTTGGGCTCCCATATTTTCAAAAATATTTCCTTTTGTTTCTCTTACTCAGGGAGTATCCCTTAACAACCTACCATCGAGTTCATACGCCATTTTTTCAGCACCCCGTGTAGGTACCAATTAATCCCTTAATGTTTGTTACCTTTTTTCAACACCTATCGAAAGGTATTAGGTTCAGTACAACAATCCTCACTGTTGAAACTCCTCCAGATGAATAAAGTGGCTACTTCACTTATTAATTTGCTGCAGCACTTAATGTCTGAATGGCCCACTCAATTAGCCCTTTAGTTCTAGCGATGGTACTTCGCAACTGATTTCATTAAAATACAAAAACATTTTTTCAGGGTTACTCTTTAAGACCTCTTTGGTAGTGTCTGACTTCGAATCCCCTCTCTAATAAGCTTATTTCGAGTCACCACAGAAATGGATGACACCAATGGGTTCGTATAGAAGAGCATAAAGCTATAAAACTGAAGATCCAGATAAAGGTACTAAGTCCCTTGAATACTGTCTCTAGTAGTAATATTTGTGGGGAGACTGATGTCAAGCAGGTAGGCCTTCATAGGCTCTTTTTGCCAACCACGTGGACAAGGTCTAGGCATGTAGTGTACCAGGTACCTTAGTCCTACTTAGAATTTTTCCGAGACTAAGGAGTTCCAACCCTAGCAAAGGATTTTTTACATGCTACACATTGTAGTAACATAGGAGGTACGGGTTTACATCACTTCCGAATGATGGAATTCTGTAGAAGCTTTCGTCCGCATTTTTTATTTTTTAAAAACCTCACCTGGATAAGGGATCGAACTCTCGATCCTTAGATCAGTAAGAATGCTTACGAACTGAGCTATGGAGCCCGGCCTAGTTGAACAGTTGAACACTAAGAACACAATGCAAGCAATTAACATCTATGCGAATCCAGTCTTAACGCACACATTAGGTGTTATTAGGTGGATATACTCAGTACACACCGATGTAGAATATCTCAAGATGAGGAAAGGACTACTTTGGTAAGTTTGGAGCCTATCAACCCAAACCAGCCACCAAGTGTCTCCAGAAGCTAGAGTAATCTCATATTCGCAGCGCAGTTATTCTGGTCGTTGAGGATTACACACTTTAAACCCCCGTATATCTGCTCCACATGATAATATTATAAAAATATAGCAAGCCACTTTGCCCACCAATAAATGGAAGCAGAAGGCTGTATACAGAAGACATCCCCACCAGCTCAGTACCGAAAATGTGGAGGGAGAACGTCGAACTATTGACTGATTCGTGACGACTTATTCCCCGAGAATGGAGTTTCTATCATTGCCACACAAGATTAGGTAATCGGCATGAAAAGCTACATCACCAATGTTACAAATACAGTCGTTGACATACCTTATATAGGCGCTTCCGAAACTATACAGCATATCACCGCAGGGTGAAAATCTAAAATATATAAGTGAAACTTCAACAGTTCCATCATCTCACAGAAAACATTAACCCATATTACCAACACACCCTTGAGAACGAGAACAATAAAATAAAAGAAACCTACATAAAAGACACCGCTGTCTCCAACTTCAACAACATTCAGGAGAGAGTTTAGAAAAAGTTAATGAAGTATACTGATCTAATTTATGAGATCAGAGAGTAATGGAGGCAAGATAGTGTTGCCATCCTCACGATAGAAATACCCACCACTGTGTTTTGCCCTGCTACCTCAAGAAGAACTTAATAACTCTACGCTAGGTCTTGTCCCTCGTTTCGTCAGTGACATCCTCAACATTTGCCACATAGTGCGCAAGTTTTGAAGCATGACATAGTTTGCTTTAATTTTGTTTCCATTACTACAATGAATACTAAACGACAAGTAATTTATACCATTATAATAATACCTTAGTAATAAGGTCTTTATTTAGAGCCTACTATAGTTCCGACGCTTGGCCAGACGTTTCCCTTCGAACTTGTTACCGACAGTGAAGGTTAAGGCTATAGTGAAGATGTTAAATGGAATTAGCTCAAGAATACGACCTTGTTCAACTCTAGTTTATGCCCGAAAGCACTGTGTTATATATCACTCTCTTCCTATTTTTTCAAGTAATACTTTTTAGATTCCCGCGAATTTGTTTGGAATTCCTGAAGGACATGTAGACTATGTAGAACATCTGTTAACGGAGTCGCATGCCTTTGTTAGGTCTGCAAAGGCTACAGCTTATTATATATGAAGTTTACTCGTTTTTTGTTGTAGTTGACGAAGTGGCAGGGGAAGGTGTACTATGCTGCAATTTCAGGGTGTGATCCAGCGTCAGATAAAAGTGATAGTTTGCAACTCTAGAAAAAGAAAATACATAATAGTGGCTTATTAATCTCACGAAAAGTCGGCATTGTTGTTAAGCGATTCACATCTTCAGTAAGCTGATAATGAAAGTGTCCGTGTCTTCAAGTGGCGTAATAGTAAAAGCAGCGCCGGAAATACCTACCAGGGACATATCCAGATTATTTCACAACTATAATTAAACGATCATAATATAAGGTTGTAATTTATATTTGCACGGCGTTGTCTTCGCCCAAAACGCCGTTTTGCAAATTGCACCATGTTATTCAGGTGGTGGTCCACTAATGCGCGAGTTTGCATAACCCACTCTTCTGTACTAGATTTGTTCCGCCACCATTTGTTCCACTTACGTTCCCCCAGTACAGCAAAGTAACAGGAGTCCTTAAAATGGTGTGAAAAAGCGATGCCCTCATTGGTAGTTGAGGGCATTGGAGCCGAATTCTCGTCCAACCTGTAACGAGTTCATACGTTTTCCTGCAGATTGGGTTATTAAAACGGCCCATGGCCTATACCCTAATACTAAGATTCTTCCCGATAACTCCAACATCTGCATTGAAAATGACGTAGTCTAAGCTGTGACCAGTTTAGACGTTTTCTTAAATTTTATTTCATTAAAGCTATATTCTGCCTATATTCTAGCATCAAGAGTATTTTCTGTAACCCTTGAGAGCGCCGGAGCCTGTAATGACATTTTCCTGAGGCTTAGGTTAGTAAAACTGCCTACTGCTTATATTTTAATACAACGATCCCAGCAGCTAACGCTAAAGTTTTAATTGAGAGCGGCGGAGTTTAACCTGTGACGAATTCATAAATTTTCCCATGCCATTCTTCAAATTATAAAATCACTCACCGAGTCCGCGGTGAAATTCTTAGCAATCTAACATCGATAACAGCGCCAGGCTGTCAATCTGAACAAATCTGCTAACAACCATAATTCTAAAATAATAATAGGCTCGCCGTTGCTTATGATCAGAGCTCCAAACGTTAGCACAACAAAAATCTGACACAAATGTCAAATTTCACATACTCCAGGACCTTCGACGAATTGCAGATTTGTTCACCGAAAGCCAACCAAGAAATTCTGTGCTGAACTCATCAAGTGTAAACCTTCCATCTGAGACCAGAGCCTAATCTAAAAGCCTGCAGACGCACCGTGTCCGGAGTTCGTATACCTTCGCAGCATCCCTCGTGAATCGTCCCGTAGCCACGCAAAAGGCTCCCAAAAAGTTCACCTGAAGTCCAGGCCGGTCTACTACAGAGACATTTCCGAAAAATATGTGTAATAACTCATCCGCCATTACACTGACTTGTTTACAGTTTTCAGTTGATCACGTTGGAGCGCTGTTGGAGCTAGCTTCGTAGCTATTCGTCGAGTTTCATAAGGCTATACATTAAGTTTTAGCCCCGCCAAGTGGAGGAGCGTACCGTTTTCTCAAGAAATTTACATTTTATTTATTTTCAACTCCAATCCCTTTTACATAGTAAATTAAGTTCATTTGTATAGTAAAGTTAAAGATAAACGTATTTATCTGACTGGTTTGATCTAATCGCTCCAGATCATGGCTCTGAACTGCCTTATGGCATTGTGAACAAAGTAAAATTATTATGTAAACAAATATTAGCCGTTCGAAACACTACAATTTATGCCACATTTTGTTGAGGGCTATCCATAGCTACAAACTGAATTATACAAGTAAAAGGTATACCGTCGCTGCTGATAAAAAAGGAGGGGAAAAATGTTCTCTTTCCAATTTACCGCCAAGTGTAGGGCAAAATGGAGTCACCTAAGTGATCGCGTTGCAATTTGGCGCCCAAACGGCGAGGCCCGAGCCCCAGAGTTAAAGAGGTAAAAATAGCTATAACAGTGAGATCTATTCTAACATAGATACATACAAGACACAATAATCGGACGACGAAAGCAAAGAGAAAAGGAAGATCAACTACCTATATTTTGAATAAACTGGAGTTACATAAACTATTGCGAGTATTAGAGAATAAACTAATACAAGACGTAATGAAATGCATAAAAACTACAGGAAGGCAATGAAACGATCATGTAGCAAAACTGGATGAGAAAGGCCACTAGGGAAAACCCCCTTTATGATCGTTTCAAAGTTGATTATCCTCGTTCAAACAAGGAGTGCTGCAAACAAAAAGAAATAAACTAATATTCAAATTATCAAAAATGCTCAAAGCTGTGTCTCAACAAAGACATGACATCTTATAATCGCATAGATGCTAATGAATATCTGACAATTTCCAAAGTGGCAATTTATATTTAGTAGTTTTTGATATAGACTCAAGTGCATCTACATTTCAGTTGTTTTGTAATTGAGTTGTGTTTGCTTGTAATTACTATTGCTGCATGTGTGCAGTTGTAGGGGAAATTATACCAGAAATATTACTGGACGTTACATGCAAAATGTAAGAGCAAATTAAACTTACACTACTAATTTACAGGAGCTCCTGTTTGAGAAAGTATAAGCGATCGTGATGTTCTCCCGTTAATTACACAGTGCGCAATTAAAGTTTTTGTCGTTGAAATTTCAATTACTAAGCTCCCACTAAATACGTTATACATAATGTTCTAACTAGACACGTGTGCCGAGCGAACAAAAAACCTTTATAGTTGTAATTAATGGGTTATTGTGTTAACACTATGCAAACTTAATGAATGGCAAGGAAAGTATGGGCGCAACCGCCATACGTAATCCATTTTATGAATTCCCCTATTAGGCTAAACGATATTAATGAATAAAATCTGGCACGGAATCGCTTTCCTGAAAGACGCACCCTCGTTCGCGACCGCTATTACAATATCCTTCTCAGCTCGGTTTTACAAGAACGTCGTTGGAGCCGGGCAGTTTTGTACATTAGCGCTCCTTCCGGGCCGATAATCGATTAAGGTCAACTAAAACAAACGATGCCGCGTACGCAGAAAAACCTTGCTCCCGATTGAGTTAGCTGTATTTTTAATGGTATATGGGGAACCATAAAACTGCTGACCTACCCCACGCAGTTGGGATGGCATGATATCTGTGGGGCACCGTGCCAGCGGGGCAATCGATCCGCACTGATACTTTGTGAACCAATCGGGCCTATATACCATACACTTCTCTTAAGTGTTCAAAAAATGGAATTTCCAGATTTATCAGGGATTTTCATCGCCGAGAACGTGTAAGCGCAAAGGTACCTCTTGCCAGGAGTGAAACTAAAATATGCGCTCAATGCTTAGCTATCGATTCCTGAGCCCAAAATGAAACGATAGCTTCATTTGTCTATATTCAGATGAGTTTTGTTTAGCAAGTTTTCTGCTTTAAAGTTCTGTTTTAAAAATAAATTTTTCGCTGTACTGTCCCACTTTTTATATTCACTTTCTGATATACCGAATTCAATGATTAATTTGGTTAACCATCAGTGCTATGCCTAAAACCAAACGTGCATTTAATGACAGGTTACTTCTAAAAGCATTGCAAAACTTCTTTGAATTTCTTCCAGTTGACAGTTTTAAATGAATATATTTTCTACATTTTCTATAATATCCCAAAGCTCGAATCTCTGGCTTTCACTATACTGCTATAAAACACAAAAGTGAGAATGAGACACTTGATACTTATGACATAAGATCCCTTGTTATGAGTTTTCAATTAATTTCAAATTATAACATACTGCGTGATCTAATAGGAGTAACATCGCTGGATGAGGACTCCCACATGTCACCACAGTCATCACATTTACTCAATACTCTTATAATATAATTAGAGTAGATTGTAAATTAGCAGATTTATCAATAAAAAATATATATATATATATATAACATACTGCGTGATCTAATAGGAGAGACGACTAGCTACAATGATGGAAACGGATTCTTTTACAGAAGCTTAAATGCAATATAAATATTGTTGTAGCTATTATTAAGTGTGTTATCATATTGATATTACTTATATTTAAATAAATTACTCTATCATATCAATGGGTTGGGTTTCTACAGTCTAGCAAGGAGATTTAGTATAAATTATTGGAAATACATTTGTTGTCACCTTAAATATCGTGATATCTTTTTATAGTTTACTTGTAAACGCTTGAACAATGCTCATTTAACCACTGGGACCACTACAATACAGTATACTCAACTAATGGGAACCAAATCCAAATACGGCGATCCATCCTCACAATTTCGCAAAGCAAGTTCACTATTCTTCTACAAATTATCAGTGATTACGTAATTAAAGCATTTCTTAGGTGAAAACAATAACAGTAAGTAAATACACGTCACAAACGCTCGGATAACGTGTCTTCCGTAAATGCACAAAAAACCGACGCCACTTGCAAACCACTAAATTCAACCTTTTAGGATAAACTGACCCTAATGTTGTTTTTTAATGGAAACTAGGGCTTAACTCGAGCCCCCAAGTCTCACGATGCATGGACTCCTCTTTCCCCGTTGGCCTGCAATATAAGCCGCCGATGCCTTGCAGAACTACTTCTGTAGCTCGACCGCTCTGAAACCGCCTCTAATTCAGCCGTTGACCCTTACCTAGGGCTTCAACTGCTTCCTACGAAGGTTGTTGCCTACCTCTAGCTCACAGGGCTAAAATTGCACTGCTCGCACCTCGCACACAGCCTCGGAAAGCTAGCTACCACTTGAACACTTTTTATTAAGCTCTGCAGAGGTGCTACGAATTATTGCAACCTACTACAGCCTACCCAAAGCATATAAAATGTATTTCAAACACACTGAAAAGGGTATTTATTCGCGTATTAATAATTACTTATTGGAGAAGTCAAAATTAACACCACTTTACAGCTTGGCTTCCTTTTTCCAAATTGAATAGTTTTTCTTCGATTTTACACTTTTATGCATTATTTCCGAGCCTGCTTGATTACATTTTGTTGTTCAAGTCAAGTCTAACACTATTTTTAATACCGTTTTACAAATTATTATCAAGGCCAATTATGCAATTTGCAAAAATTAAACTAGCACCTTTATAGAATGTTTTCTAACAATAAAATTTGAAATGCTTAAAATGTTACTAACTGCTATAGCAATCATAAAGGCTTAGAATGTATTCATAGCAATATATGCACCACATATGCCCATATAAGTCGACAAGTCATAAACTCAAAAAGTAATCGTTATTGAAGTAACCTGGAGCGAACTCACTTAACGGCCAGATCATAAAAGGTTTCCAGTATCTAAAGCACATAAACTGTACGGTAAAATATGTGTGCAAACCAGAAGCACAGTACCAAATACAGACAGCAGAAATCGCAACTACTAACAGAATAGGGTACTCCCGGAAAATCGATCTCTAGGTTAATACTGTAAGTCAGTCATAATTGACCGGCAAACCAGTAAACATTGATAAGGAACAATTGTAAATAAAAAAAGCACGCAATAAAATGTACAAACGTAACAAACAGCGGTAAACAACGTTTTCATAAGCTAATTAAAACTCGATGGGGCTTAAGAAATCCTTATCAAGAGCGATGCTACTTGGCACCATGATTACGTAAATATTTAAAGCCTACGTTAAGTCGCCAGAATTCAACGAACCCCCTCCCACGCACTCTAATCACAAGACCAAGTCTGAAGTTGTTTACAGATCGGTGCAATCCAACTTCGTTTCAACACTAAAGGCTGGGTTACCTCGGGTAAATAATTGTTAAGCACCAACACTAGCTCGATGCATCAGAACAGCTGGAAAACGGTACCAACCACAGAAGGATTTTCGCGACTCTGAAGTACCAGTGTAGAGTAGCACCAGGGCGCATAAAAAAGGCCAAAACTGTTCACAGTCCAGCAGACTACGATAATGGAAATAGGGGACACGTGGTTACACGAGTCGTTTTACTAAATCACGAAAAAACATCGACCTATGGGAAAGAGATACCTAGGAAAACAGCTGAAAATAGCACGAATTTTAGTAAGTCGGCCAAAGTGAAAGAACGAGTAACAATAGACCACGTGACCTATCTCATAGGTGCACTTGGGGCTTAGGATTTAGTAGAAATTTCAGTATCCCAAAACACAACTAAACTAATCCGTGGTCATGACGCGGAATTGGTCTTCCAAAAACGTTGCCTTCAAACTAAATCCAAATAATAGTAACTGCAAAGAGGTGCCAGAATCAAGCTTGCACGAGGTACTCAAAAACCATGCCAAAGAAGCGACTACTTAGCGCACATTAACTTTTTAGAAGGCGAGAACCCAAAGGCCACGAAATTAACTAGCATCGACAGCAAGCGGAAACATTTAGGCGCCCGCAATTCGACGTTCATGTTCGAGAATCGGGAATCACGGCGCTGTGCATCCGAAAAATACCTAAACGAATAGGTGTAACGTTTAACCCGTAACACCTTCTCGATAGAAGGCAAGCTTAAAGAGCTTGAATGTGAACTAGAGAAATAAATTCGAATGCATTGGAATTATGTGAAGTACAGACAAGAAAAGATTTCGTAGAGCTAAAATCTGTATTCGAAGAAATAATCGAATATTTTAGCCATACGGTAGGTCATCAAATAATTACGGTCCAGGCGCAGAAATAATCCAAGAGAAGTGCTGATAGACTTCAGGAAAGAAAATAATTTGTATGCGATAAATACCTTCGTTAAAAAGAATAATAGTGAAAAATGCATTTTGATCAGCCTAAGATGTTTCCGCGTTAAGCTTATTTACAACCAATAGAGATAATAGATTTTACGTGAGAAATCTCAATTCACAGAAGAACGGAAGGAACTATGCCGAGCAAAAGTAAGCCAACTACAGTAGTCAACGATACATTTTAAGAAGACATAGAAAACCATCACAAAGATGAAACAACGAAAAGTGAAGAAACTAGATGCTATGAATAAGAAGCTGGTCATCATCATAATAATAGCCATCTTAAAATTGACTAAAAAATCGTCCCATCAGCGAAGAAACAAAACACCTTCTGCAAGCAAGGCGATAACTTGTAATCGAAAATTAAGTAACAATATCAAAATGAAAAAACAATGCAAGAAGGTAAGAGTCCGAACGCATCGACACGAAAGCTGAATAGTGGCAATAAAATCTGGTGTGATACACGCACACAACTTCCTTTTACAGTGATCTTATAGTTAGCCAAAAAAATAATTTTAAATTTTTAAGCATTTGTCAAAAAATTTCAAAAACTATAAATTCTACAGAAACGGTACAAAATAGAGCGTTAGGTGAAGAGACAAATTTTATCTAGAATTTTAAGTTAAATTCAAAAATGTAATAATATACCGGGTATTCTATTTAAAATAGGAGTTAATTAAAAAAATGAAAAGAAAAACAAAAGAAACCCGTTTTAGAAGTATTCAACTGGAAAATCGCCTATCGCAGATCAATACACATCAAAAATGTAATAAAAATGTGAAGTTTGAAAAAAATCGTTAGAGCCGTTTTTGAAAAAATCGAAAAAAACTGAGAAATCACAAGAGTAAACACATACTTCCGGTTATGCGATTTTCTTCAAAAGCTTCCTGTCGCATCTACATAGTACACAAAACGTATATATAAAGTTTCAACGCCATACCTCTTTTCGTTTTTGAGATATTCTGTTCACAGAGAGACAGACAGACACACAGACAGACAGACAGACAGACCAATAAAAAAAAAGTTTTTTGGGTTCAGGGGACTCCAAAACGTGAAGATCTGTTGAAAACTCAATTTAGAATTTTTGGGGTGAATCCAGTACTTCCTTTATTGTAAAAGGAAGTAAAAAAGATAATAAAATTGAAAATAAACACGGAATAGTAACAACAAACTAACTAGGAATATTGTCAAACATAAAGATTTCTACACACAACTATACAGTTAAATATAAATGCTCCACCATCACAAAATTTCCAACAATGAAGAAAAGGATCCGACGATATACCAGAAATAAGTAAATATGAAACATAAAACAAAAGGAGAAAGGGAGGGCCTTCAGCTAGGTGGTATGATGGTATCAGAGTGAACTGGACAATTTGAGAAATTGGTAGAACAGAATGAAAAATGTTAGAAAAGGCTTACGTACAGTACTGGATAGAGAAAAGCTGATGACGAGGATGATGATGATTGCTCTTCAACTTAGTTTTCCATAAGATTCCTTCTTCGTCATGAATCCTTTTGCTTCATGAATGACTGAGATGATATACGTTTGTCCTGCCGTTTAAATTAGCTAAGATTTGATTGTTTCTTGTTTTTGGTTTGACTGCCGTTCAGTAAACAAAATATAATGCTCGTTTTTTGTTATGGTTAAGTATACGTATATAATATAATAAATATAATTTTCTTCTTTGAGCTTCTTTATCATTAATTGCGTTAGATCTGACTACACAAGAGTTACAATTCGTGGTGAAATGATTCAATTTTGATATGCTTTATAATTCATCTCTGTGTGAGTCGATAGCTTTAAAGCAAAAGAAAAAGTTAAAATAGGATTCTAAAAGCACAAGCCTATTACTAACAATAGTAGTATGTATGCAGTTGTAAACAGAGCTATAAGTTACATAAAGTGAGGGTGCGAAGGCAGTCTATTTATAAACCCTTTGCAAATGAATGTAATAGCAGAGTGTTTTCAATCCTTTTTATTGCTTAATTAAACTTGGTTTTTAAGTTGTTACTGTCGACTTATACTCTGAAAAACGGAATTAAAAAAAACTGTGTTTTAACTATCATTGAGGATTCAGCGAGTCTGTATTTGCACATGCACGTGCATTACTAGTTTAATTTTCACAGTAATCCAGATATTGGTCATATAGGCACGAATCGAAGCATAGCCATTGGAATATTGCATTTGTATTAACGTTTTTATTATCGGGATTTGTAAATGGAAAAGCGAAAGTGTTTTAATATCATTTGCAGCTTACCATTATGAACAGCTTTAAATTAATCCTACTGTAAGGTAATATAGTCCAGTCTGCAGAGACAAAGAAAGGCCTTTGCTCAACAAAAGGTGGAGTAGAACGAATTTTATATATGTTGTTTAGGTCGGGCACCTAATGAAAGATCCGAGTTTTAGACCTTAGAGGGGCGCCGCGCGAGCCGCCATCTTGGATTAAAGGTGCTAAAAACTTGTATTTTACAAATAGCTGCGCAATTTTTGTTGTAAGTGTAATATGTAACGAGTTACAGCGGCTACAAGTTGAACATTTCTCCAAAATATAGTTAAACTTTATTTTTGTTGCTACATTTTGCAAGAACAACTTACACTATATTGTTTGTAATATTTTTATACATCAGAATACCGTTCTATAGGGAAATACAAAGTATGATCAAAAATTACTTTTATCTAGTATAGCTATGGAATAGTTCTTAATTTATGAATGCAACTATGAGGCCCGATCCACACTATCGGGCTACTCTCGGTTCGATCTCGCTCCGCTCAATTTTTTATACATTGTTAGCTATGGGCACGACCTGAGCTAGCGTGACCGATAGTGTGAATGTGCCCATTGCTAACAATGTATAAATATTTGAGGGGAGCGAGATCGAACCGAGAGCAGCCCGATAGTGTGGATCAAGCCTAAATCACTTAGGCTCGATCCACACTACCGGGCTGATCTCGGTTCGATCTCGCTCCGCTCAAATATTTATACATTGTTAGCAATGGGCACATTCACACTATAGGTAACGCTCAAGCTTAGGTCGCGCACATTGCTGACAATGTATAAAAAATTGAGCGGAGCGAGATCGAACCGAGAGCAGCCCGATAGTGTGGATCGAGCCTTATACTCGCACGTGCAGTCGTTGTTTTCAATGGATATCCGTTTGATGGTGATATAAAAAACCAAGACTGGAGAAAGACTTCGCCGATCGAAAAAACGGATGTTTGCGGTTGTTATGTTCGATGAAACAACACCGGTTCTAGTTTCCCAAGAACGATTTCTAGCAAATGAAGAGAATAAAGTCCGTCTGATTTCCATGCCGAAAAAACATTCAACCATTACTGTATTACAGTTAAGCAGACTCAAAAAGATTCTGATGCTGCTTTCGTCATTGGAGAAGACGTCGATCTTCTAGTTCTGCTGACGGCATTAGCAACATCTACCTTCGTAAACCTGGGAAAGGCATGGCGACATGGAAGAAAATACCTTGGAAGAGGTCCTTCACCAACAAAATCAGGTGCAAGAAACACATTTAATCTTGCTTCTTTGCCATCAACAAAGGACTCTGCACGGTATCATGCATTTAGGACGTATCACCAGGTCCAACAGTGGTATATAATCGAAAAAAATACACAAGACTGGGGCTGGAAAGTTTGCACCAATGGGCTCACTCAGTAACAATGACAGAATCCAGCACCCGAGACCTTATTAAAATCAATTTCATGCAATTGTAAAAAAAGGATGCGGCGGAGCATGTGGCTGCAGGAAAAGTGGGATGAAGTGCTCTATTCTGTGTAGATTCTGTAATGGCCAATCATGCGAAAATGCAGCAGAAGTTCGCATCGAGAGTGGGGACAAAGATGAGGACATTTCATCAATGGAAGTCCCGAGTCTCAGGAGCAATGACTTCGAAGATAACATTGAGGATGAAGACTCTTATGTAGACGTTAACATCTACCGACCGGAACCGCCTAAAATAAAAAAAATAATAATATAATCGCGAGCATGAAACATCACTAAACTGGAACATTTGTGGATTAGACCTACTGGGAATATCACAATAAAAAAAGATCCATTAACTCTACCTCATGGTGGTGTGGAAATGAGTTCAATTTACGTTTATCAAATTATTATAACTACATAACGAATAGCCAGAAATAATACAAGAAAAAATTTAAAATTGAAAAACTGCACTATTTTTAGAGAAATGTTCATCTTTCCGCCGCTGTAACTCCTTTCATATTAGACTTACAAAAAATAGTTATATACAAAAAATTTCAAGAATCTTGTGGTCTTTAACTTTTAATTAAACTTTTTTGACGTAGGATCAACCGTTGCGGAGTTATTTGGAAAAAGGCAGTTTTAGCACCTTTAATCCAAGATGGAGTCTATCGCGGCGCCCCTCCAAGGTCTTAAACTTGGATTTTTCATTAGGTGCCCGACCTAAACAACATATATAAAATTCGTTTTTCTTCAAACGGCAGTAAAATATGGCATTATACTGCTGGATTGATGATGCTAAACTGTCACTTTATTGCCAAGCGGCAGATAATATTATCTGCCGCTGACGAGCGGCAGATAAAGTTATTATCTGCCGCTGACGACTTTATCTGCCGCTCGTCAGCGGCAGATAAAGTTATTATCTGCCGCTGTCAACTTTATCTGCCGCTCGTCAGCGGCAGATAGTTTATCTGCCGCTGACGAGATCAAGTAATTTCCTTGGAATTTTGTTCACAGAGTTGTAAATAATTTGTTATAAAAACGTTTGAAGAAAAAATACTATATGTAATTCGGAGCAAAAGTATCTTTATGTGGCTCGGCTGTACTTATCTGCCTCGCAAGCTCGGCAGATAACCCGTCCAGCCTTGCCACATAAAATATAACTTTTGCTCCTAATAACATAATATACTATTCTACTCCACCTTTTGTTGAGCAAAAAACAAAAACCCCTACGGACTAGACTTATAATGCTATTTTCATTAAATGCATTGATTAAAACAGTTTCAACCTGATGTATTATACTGATAACTACTGATTTAAATTGGCTCATGGTGTGTAATTCGTAAAATGGTAACTTTAGGTAATTGTTAAGTTTGTTTTAAAATTGCCGCCGTCACTGCATATGGTGCGCACAAAAAATAAGGGGTTGACGTTTCGTTGAATCCCCGCGCCAGGTTAGGTGCGAAGGTGTCATATCTTTACTTGGACGTTACCTGTTCCGTGAATATAATTATTTAGGAAACATTTTGAAAAATTACCACCTTTTTTCGGATATATTTGACTTCCCAAAGTGCAGCTTACTCATCTATTTAAGTATTGCAGAATTTCATATCTGTCTCCGTTGTACTATAATCAAAGAAACCCTTGCATGGTCCTAAAGCAGCCATGGCCAAACATCTTGTTCACAGCGTGTAGATAGTTCCCGACGCTTATCTATTAGACAATCCGGGGCAGCCTAGATGCCAAACTTCGCCTTCAACGATCTTGAAGCTACTTATTTTGGTTTCACAGAATTTCGGTCGCTAGAAACAATACCCTGTTTTTGTATTTGGTCGCCGTCAAGCACGAACTACGCCCAACTAAATTAAATATGTTTTATTATTTAGTATTGCATGTGTTAATTGCCGCAAATTTCGAATGTCCACCTAAGCTAAGAGTTTGCACCCGTATATAACCGTAAACAAATGTAACCCTTTAACTACGCCTATTTGGGTTGAATTTTTTAATTATATTGAGGCAAAAGGTTTCCTTATATGATGCAAAAACCAATTATAAACAGTGTAAGTAGCTTGCGTATTGAAGGATTAATAAATTATTAAGTCACACTTTCTATCGAGCAAATCTCTATATTTGTACGAACGATTTCTGCCTTCTCGCCGCTTCCCAACTAATTCGTCAATAGCCGGATATAAGCTTTAGAGCACGTTGTGCGATTCAGTTGAATCCTTAAAACCTTACTTTATCTGAACAGACCAAAACAGACCATCGACGAACACTTATCGAATATTCAACGAATGCTTGATGAATTTTTTATGCACAGTCGGGGTTGTCGAACGCTTATTTCGATGTAAATTCATTTTTAACGATGAAAGTGAATTACAAGAAACCATGCCGAGGGCCTCGCGTCCTAGTTGGGTTTAGCAGAGCAATCTTTTAGTAGTTATTATCCCCGTTTGATATTTTTGAGCGCAGACGCTTACAGGAAGTTTAAAATTGCTAGATGATATTTTCGTCCACTTTCCAATCACAAAGGAGGTAATTTCCGCTATAAATGCGTTTGCTTTGTAGGGGCCATTCCTGCTACCGGCTGCTCTGCAGAAAGCCAACTTTACGACCTGGACGACTTTGTGTCTACCTGGAGTGCCACAAAAATTAGTTTCCTGTAGCCAATTTCGCATAAAATGGGATTTGCTTGACAGTAAAGTATACATAGTCTCCTTGAAAGTTTCGTTTCTGTTACTACAGTATTATGCGATTAACGCGATCAGCAGTTATTTTGATGAAAAACGACTTTATTTTTCATAAAATGAGTGTTAAATGGAAATAGAATTTTTGTAACTTATTTTCTAATAAGAAAGGACCTTTTTTGACATCGATGGTTTTCGCAGTTGGTTCACTACGAAATCATTGACTGCTTCAATAATTTTCTTTTGGCATCGTTGAAGTATTCTGACTTTCAAAATAGCTAACATATTTTCGATAGGGATTACTTGGTGAATTCCTAAGCCAATATTAGCAATCTGTATTCTTCTTTTAAAAATATTTCTGCATAAATCTCGACATGGCATTGAGATGAATCCTGTTGGATAATTGTTTCTCTAATACGACATTTTGTTCCATTATCGATTCAACTGGTGTTCCAGCAACCGGTTATATTCTAGACTGCTCAGCATTTATTAGTTAATATACACGTCAATGACAAGATGTTACTCCAGGGCTACGTCGATATACGATGTACGTTGATATACGGGACATCGGCAGGAGGATACGAGGATATCCGAGAATCTAAATCAAATTCCACGGCACTCAAACGAGACATCGATAAGCTGCGTTTCGGAGCTAGGAACATCCGACATTCCACAATTGACACGGTAATGCTTTCCAAAACAGCTATACTCACGTAACAATAACGCATACATACGTACAAGTGTTCGATGACCGATGGCTCACTGAAGATCTGCCTCTTTCCGCGCTACGTCGGCGCGTCGAGCTCGACAAATGCCAACCTCATTCTTCTTCGTGCATAAAACGGACTTAAGTTTATGATTTTTCCTTGCAATGCGATTGAGAAAAAAAATTGTTGCTTTTGCATTTGCTACTATATGATGAACTAAATTGCAGGTGTCCCAATAAAATGCTTCTGCGATAATATTACAAAGATAGAATTTCTGATTATAAATGGAATAACCCAGAACCTTTCTAGAGTTTATAACTATAAGAAGAAATAATGCAGAAATAGGCTTAATAATTTAGCTTAAAGTAATCATTTTTATTGCTTTTAATTATTATTATATTAATAATTCCCGTTTTTAATACATTTCACGTACTAGAAAATCATAAAGTATAATCAAAAACTATTTTCATCTAGTATGGTCATGGAATACTTCCTAATTTATGAATGCAACTACATTTATACTTAAATGTCAAACTTGACACTTGCTCTCTAAGTGAGTTATAGATGCATTAATAGATTAGGAAGTATTCCATGGCCATACTAGATGAAAATACTTTTTGATCATATTATATTATACCTTGTTACATATTTAAAAATATTTCCATCGACACAATTTGTTAAAATTCTGAAACTTCCTAATTTATGAATGCAACTACATTTATACTTAAATTTCAAACTTGACACTTGCTCTCTAAGTGAGTTATAGATGCATTAATAGATTAGGAAGTATTCCATGGCCATACTAGATGAAAATACTTTTTGATCATACTATATTGTACCTTGTTACACATTTAAAAATATTCCCATCGACACACTTTGTTAAAATTCTGAAACTTCGTCGTTGAATTGGATTTCGTAGGAACAAATTCTTGCAAATATTCCCTGGAAAGAAAACTCTTTCAAACTTTGAAGCGCCTGATGAGCTGAACATCTTTCTCATTTTAATATTTATGATCTCGCAATTAATTTTCGAGAAAACAAATACAAAGTCCCGCGTCTTTTTATGGGGCCGGAGCAGTCACTTCGGGCTGTGAGGAATCAAAGCGAAAGGGATACAATTAACGTGGAGCAAGAGCGTCCCAAATAATTAATGGAGAATCCAGAAATGCGAGGGCACGATGGAGGAGGAAATAATATAAGTTAGACAAACGAGCCATAAAACTCCAACTTATGTTCTGAAGTACATGCAGTTTGAGGTCAAGTTTTAATTGGTGCTGAAACTGAGAGTGAAAACTTTTAGAGCTCTATATATGCACAAATTAAGTTCGCTTTCGGGGCCCTGATCAAACAGGTTTGCAAGATCATTAGCACCTGTGCAAAGTTAAATACAACTTGTGCTAGGTACATTTGCTCAGGTTTTAGTTTCAAAGGAAAAAATGTACGTAACGTGGTTTGCTAAGAGATCAGGATATTTTTTCTAATATCAAGAACATATGCAAACTGAGAGTTACTAAAGTATTCGGAGGCAATATAAGTGAATCAGTTTCATAATATTTTATTTCTATACACAAGTAACACCACTTACCGGAAGAGATATGAATTGATAGAAAAATCGTACCTGAAACAATAAAAACACATTAGTAAACCTTATAAAATTTAATCAAATCTAAGTTAACGGTTAAGCACAAATAATCAAATTAGATCAAAGGGGCGATGCGATGTGTAATATAATAAATATGCTTACTATAGTGACGAGAACTAATAAATAAATGCGAAACAAGTCCACTCAACGGCAGTAACTAACACAATAAACCAGGAACCACCGGTCGACAAAACAGTAAACGTGTGCAACAAACAATTGCAGACAACAAAATAACGCAATAAAATAGACAAGAGTAGAAAATAACGGTAAATTACATTTACGCAGGCTAATTTAAACGTCGAGAGGGTTTAAGGAGCCCTTGTAGAGAGCAAATCTCCTTAGTAAAATGAGTATATAAAGCTAAGTCGGTCGCTAGTGTCCACCGAGGTACTCGTACTACATATAATCACAAAACAAAGCTTGATGTTGTTTACCACGGTCAGTGATCAAACTTGACTAGAAGATTAATAAGCTAGATTACTTAGGGTAAATGGTTGTTAAGCACCAACAGGCGTTCGATGTAGCAAAACCGCTGCAAAACGGAACCTTCCATAAAATTCAATCAAAACGGTTTTCTGAACTCTGAATCACAAGTGCAACTCAGAGCCAGGGCAATGAGAGGGGAAGAAAAGCAGAAAGCATCGATGCATGAGAGACAAAAGAGCTCAAAATTCACCTGCTCAAACGAAGAAACGGGTAAAATTCACCACGTATTACAATATAGGTTCATTTGGAGCTGATGGAAAATTTAGCTTCCAGACACGCCGCTGAATTAATTCATCATAGTGACGTCATAATTACTCTCCAATAACATGGCCTCCAAACTAAATCCACATAACAGTGAGTGTAAAGGGATTCCAAATTTGCATGACGACTGTAAAAGCCATGCCAATAAAAGCGGCGACTCAGCTAGTCTTAACTATTTAAAAATCGCGAAGCAAAGAAAGACGCGAACTTAAGAAGTTGTCACAGAGGGGAACATTCGGCGCCTGCAATGTGTCGTCATGATCAACAAGACAGACGATTAGGCGGAAACTTTAAACTGCAACAAACAAGCCAGATACCTTTTCACTATAAATAAGATTTACTGGAAAACATTTTAGATCAATTCCCGTTACTCATGGCGTGAACAAAAAGGTTACGAAAGGTCTAGCCGTGCTGAGTAGGTAAATACAATTTCTTTCATAAAAACTCACGTATTTAGAGATTGTTGTTTGATATTATGTAGAGAAGTTTAGATGACTATAATTATTAATGAATTTAAAAGAAAATAGTTATTTGTTCTACTTTTTAAAGGTTTTTGAAGACTCGAGGAGTTATATGAAAGAAGACGGACAGAATCGGATTCGACCTGTGAAAAATTTAGAACATGTTAGAGTAAGAATGCAAGATCAACTAAAGGAATAGGGAAGAAGACAAGCTCAGGAAGTTGATACTTGCAATATTGTCGCGGAACGCAATCTAAAATGTTTTTTCTCAAATTGAAAATATACTACGAACTAAAATTACCATAATAAAAGGATACGCTGAAGCCACAATAAATCTGCATGTTGTAACGTCACGTATACCACACAAGATAACGACACCTGATATATCTTTAGCCGCGGTACTGTTAAGAAGGGAACAATAATAAGTTAGTACAGGATATTAATGGCTTAAAATAAACGTCAAATTGTAAGGAAACTCGACTACATCCCCGAAGGCTGTAAATTCTAAAATTTTTCACAACACGCAACACTTAACTTACTAAGAATATTTAAAATAGCCGATAATTCACAACATGCTTTACTTAACTAATAAAATAAATTCAACTTAGCTGGATATAGTAAGCAGCAATCGGCAATAGATGCAAGAATCATGAAAGTCATATCGGTCTGAGAGAAGATTTGGCGGGTGTCTAGCATTCGTTAGCGGTTGGAATATTTATTTAATAAAATGGACAGTGCAAAATTTTAGAACGTGCGTTTTGAAATAAAGAAAAGGTATCAACAGTTGACTATGAGTACATCAGCGTTAATCTGCGCGCGTTGTAACGAGAGACTTTATAGGGCTGCGTCAGGCCTGAACCCCGTTCTATAAGGCGTTGTCAAAATGATACAATGTTCGTTCAAGATCCGACCCAGGGGTGGAAATTAAATTTCAGTGCGCAACAATGAGATGAAAACGGAATCGAATTTAAAGTTCATATGCTATGGCTCGAAAACTAATAAATCCAACGATATTGAAGCTGCTTCTGAGGACGGTCAATGTTCCAGAAATAGATTTCAGATTGCATGGAACGATACATTCGCGCCTTGCATATTTGGCGCATGTACAACTGACTTTGTTCTACCGCGCTAACTTGAACCCGCGAAAGAAGTTAAACGAATTACCCTTTCCTGGTGTGGAAGGCAGTGGAGCGTCAATTTCTAAATTTACCGACCACGACGAAGTTTGAGCGCTC
Organism: Agriotes lineatus; assembly: GCA_940337035.1. Lineage (NCBI taxonomy): Eukaryota > Metazoa > Arthropoda > Insecta > Coleoptera > Elateridae > Agriotes > Agriotes lineatus. The sequence goes on along the minus strand of OW679195.1, from coordinate 42,137,047 downwards.
ATATTACACGAATATTCAATATATTTAGTGATTGAGCACTGATAGTCTATATTATTTTAGCTATCACTTTTGAGTTAAGCGCTCTTCACTAGTTTATCGATATTGTTTTCTTTCTGGAAAATGTCTTTACAGTCAAATATCTGCTGTGGATGTTGACTATCGCGCGACGTGACATCACGAGTAAGTAGAATTCTTAATGATTGTTTACCCTTTTTGTTTATTGTGGTTCTGGCCTTCCGCTTATGCTCGCTTAAATGTATTTTTATGAATGTTATCTTAATATAGTGTTCTTAAATTTAATGGTGTTATTTGTGAAGCCACGTGCAGTTAAGCGTTTTATTCCAGTAAAACAAAATTTTCGAAAATTATGCAAGGTAAATCATATCTACAGTTGAGCACGTACATTTCTCATCTCCGAGAAAAACATTCTCCTGATAGAAATGTTACTCAGTGTATCATCGGCGGACAAAGTATGACGAATTTGTTTTGACTATCGCGAGCGACCCCCTTTTGATTTCAGTCTTTAGTCTACTCTGAGCTACTGAACCCCTTTAAAATTGTTACCTGTCATAAGTAAAGCTGATAATTATATGCACTCAAATGTACGAAAATATGCGCATATATATGCATACATTTTGTTGAGTATATGGACCCAAAGTTATAATATATGCACATAAAATGCTCTAATTTATTTGAAAATAACTAGGAGTTTTCTAAATAATATAAAAATTTTAATTATTTTGTATAAGAATATTTATTTTTCTAATTTTTATTCAAAGACATCATTCATTTTAACGTTTGACTATATAAACATGGACTACCAACGCCAACTTTACGTTGTATGCAACATCAAAATGAGATTTCCCCTAAAGCCGCCAGACTATTATTCACCCAACACTCGTGAAATGGCTTCTATGTTGGTTGATTCCTTATACATTGTTTCTACTGGAAAAGTGGGGTTGCTGCTATGTTTATATAGTCAAAGATTTTAACAGAGACTTTCCTCTGCTTATTTCGATACGCGCACTGCATTCCAGCTGCAGGAAGTAAAAGTCTCAAAAAGTTCATACATTACAAATGATTGCTAAATATAACCAAATATGCAAAAATCCAGAAAGTATGCTCAAAGTCGTATAAATATGCAAAATATGCAAAATAAAACTTTCCTTAAACAATTTGTTTTCACATAATTAGTATACATATGCAAAAGGTTTCGCCGGCATATCAATTATACAAAATATGCATTTGCATATAATATCAGCTTTAGTCATAAGCAGGGTGTTCCTTGTAACCAAGGGTATTCGTAAAAGGTCTCTGAAATGTGTAGCCATTAGCTTCCCTGAAGAAGATGTCACGTTATAATTTAATAAGATTTATAACACAGGGGGGATTCCCATTGACTAGCTACAATCTACATAAAATTGTGGAAACAGCAATGGATACACACAATTCGCTTTCACAAAGAGCATTACTATCAGAAAGTCTCTATCTTTAATGAAACCACTTCTGCATAAGCTACGACCACCGGGCAGAGCAGACATCTTGATTTGTTTCCTCAATTATCAAAGAGCCTTCGATAGTGTGAATTATCAATCCTTAATACATAGTTTTAAAAAGACGGAAATTGATGTTAAGAATATGAAAATAACTGAAGAACTTTATTGGAAGCAATTAGTTGAGATTCGTATTTAAAAAACCTTACCAACCAGTTATTCAGTTTTGCAAGAGAAATTCGCCAAGGTTTTATATTATCGCCAATCTGAGTTTTAGTTTTGAAGACAGGTATTCTTGGAATAAAGGTTATTGTAGTCTCAATAAATATTACACGTTGCTCAGGTGAGACCGCAACTTAGAATATCTTCAATCCCTTTTAGATAATTTGAGTCGCTTTGGGATTTAATGTTATCTAGACTTTAATATTCCCAAAAGTAAATTCATAGTCATAATTTCCCAAATACACCAAGATGACTTTCTAGCAGCCAGCGGAAAACTTATCGAAAAAGTTAGAAGATATGAATGCTTAGGTTCTACAGTCAATGAAAAATGAGTAAAAAACGATCTCCGGGATTGAACCATGTCATTATTGAGGTCTAAGGACTCAACGTTTCGCCCGCTTTCGTAAGGGGCTTCATCAAGAGGAAAAAGCAAAATAGCAGGGTAATTTACACGTTGAGTTACCGTGCTCTTCTATGCCTTTCCCTGCAAAGGGTTTCGCCCCTGGCCCGGTTAACACGTTGAGTTACCCTGCTCTTTTGCTTTTTCCCTCCGATGAAGCCCCTTACGAAAGTGGACAAAACGTTGAGTTCTTCGACCTCAATAATGACATGGTCCAATCCCTGAATTCGTTTTTTTACTTAATGACAATGCCTGTGAAAGCCTCCGAAATAAATGAAAAATGAGACTTCATGAAGAACTGAAATTACGATCTGTAATTGCACAGAACGCTTTCATCAAGCTCTAGCGTTCTCTGAATTAGTAAAACATACCAACACACTTCCGATAACATTGTGGTTTATGTGTGGCCTATTTTGCTTTGCCGTTCCAAAACTTGGTCACTGAAGGTGAGGTCTCTCAACAGAATCGAAGCTTTTGAAATATGGATCCTTCAAGACTCCTTCATATTCCTTGCAATTAACGTTGAAGCCTCGCAGGGTAATAAAATGCATTCTCTTCGGAATATTAAAAATTGGCGTGGAGTCACCAACGCAGCAATATCTTTAGCTGAGAACAGCGGACAGCCAATTGCCAACGTACGGTTTCGTACACAGCTTTCGAAGAAGGAGAATAAGTACTGTTAGCTTTTAGTAACGAGTAATCCATGCCATAATTGTTGCTTTGCACGAGGGTGCCATTGTTAACCCCATTTCCTATTATGAAACATTGCGAACTAAAGGTAATAATAGTAAAAAAATCTATAAAGTGAAAGTATAAAGCTTGCGTTTCATAGATTAATAGACTATTTTACTGTCTATTCGTTGAGCTTTGCCATTTTTATAAGTACACATTCATACTGTCATATGCATTAAACTGCTTTTAATCAATTACATTACTGTACATAATAGAGATAGAATTAAGCGGCAGGTAATGCATTTCCTCAATAACCATGAAATTAGTGTGGCGTTTATTGGTGCACGCAGTAACGAAATTTAATTAGAGCAGCACTTCCACTACTTCAAGCGATTTGATGAAACACGTAAGCATGTGGTTAGAGCACAGAGCAAAAAAGGAGGAGTTTCGTAAATGTTCAAGTACGCTCGTTTTGTGTACTTCCTGAACGGATCGCTTCCCACTGCCGGTGCCTGACGAAAAATGCCGCCCTGAACGTAAACCCGTTACGTTTTCCCATTTCCAATACTTCTATACCTTTCAATTTTTAACAACATCTCGACCCTGCAGCAGCAAACTTGGAAATATCATATAGCCAGTTAAAGCAGCAGTAGACGAAAATCTGATCCTTCTGGTGACGTCAGAGGCGAGATGCGTTTATAAACTGCTATTCCTGGCCCGGACAAAGGGAGGGAATATGTCGCGCTTTTAATGCAAATGCTGCTTTGAAGAATTTCGAGTTACTTAAAAATGCTCCAACTAGGTAAAGAGTTACGAGGATACGTTTGTGCCTCCTCAAAAACGGAGATAAAAAGCCGGAACGCTGCGCTCCCGGAGCCGACTTCTGCTGAACCTGCCCCGGATCCCGGATTAGTAGCTTTGCAACGGAATGTGCCCGCTAAACAACAATGAACAGATATGCGAGTTAGTTTAGGAGCGAAGTAAGGCAGGCGTTTCCCTTTCGAGTTTTTATTTTTCCTCTTTGTGTGTTTCACTACATGGGCCTAGCAGTTTTGCGGCGCCATTCCTCTTCCAGTTATTTAACTCGCCAAAAACGTTTGCTTAATTCCGAAAATTTAGTTTAGGTATTTCGTCAACTAGGATGAAAAAGTTCAAGTTACATCTGTAGAACCAAGCGCTCCTAAAGATGTATTGTCAGTAAATAAAACCAGTATAGAGCAATTATAGTAATTATTAATAGATATTTGATGGCCCAGCTTGTCTTTACATTACTAAAAGTCATAGACGGGGTAATCCTCAATTAAATTTAACATTAACAACAAATCTGTGCTGGCTGTAGTTTCTAGGCTCGAACTGCTGACAATGAGACTGAAAAAACTTAACTATAAAATATTTTACAGTATAAGGTAGGTATCTTTTTTAATAAAAGGAAGTTATATGACGTTATATAAAAGAGATAATCGGTGGCTTTGATTCGCCCATTCTTAAGCCAATCTCCGTAGAAGAAAAGGCAAGGAAATATACTGCGATAGTACTGCTGAGGTTCATCCTTTCACATGATTCGAATAAATACTTAGTTTTTCTTAGCTAGATTGTAGTCAGGCTTTCCGCACCAAAGAATACCTCCAGAACCTGTAGTCAGACCGTTCTCCAAAGCACTGATCGCGGTACTAGAGATTTCCTTTAAAACTAGTTATCTAACCATCACCAGGAGCGCCGCTCTCGATCTTAGAGGGAACCCCTAATAAACCAGCCCATCCTGATCCTCCTGTTCAAAGCTCCTCTAATACTCAGCCAAAGAGCTCTTCCAGGCCACCGCAGTTCCCTACAAGACGAGGCTGATTACTGCTTGATAAACGAATTCAAAGCCAGCACTATCACCACAAGTAATTAAAGGCACAACTTAAGTTGTTGAAGGGTAACTTCCTGACCATCGGCGAGTTTTGCAGCAACCTAAAGTCTATTGCCCTCGGCCGGCCAAAATATTTAGCGCTGTCGGGCTTTCCAAAAGTAAAAGTTAGCCGAATGTTTCGCTGACAGACCCGACCAAACTTGATGCAAAGACAATTTGGCACCTGCACTACACTCTCCAGAGGTAGATGGAGACCGTTAGGAAATACTTTCCCCTAATTTTCTGCACGTCGTTGCCAATAAATGTAAACAAACCGATCCACTACGCCATTTAACATTTTCATTGCAGAAGCTGCCACTACAAGATACAGCGCCGAATTGCAGGATCTCAGACCAGGCCACCAGCTTCACTTGAGTGCTACATCGATCGCCGGCCCTGAAGCCACTTGACGGGAACCCCACAACCCCTTCATTTATTTTTTACGTTGCAAATATGTTTTGTACTTGAATTTAATTTATAAACATGAGATTTAACAAATACCAATATACATATAGGCCAGTCGATAAGTCTTTTAAAACGGCTGTTAGCGGGAGTAATTCCGGACAAGCTGGAATAAATTTTAATCTGTTCTGTTGGGACTTAGAAAATATATATTATTTTTGCACTCCTTGACAGGCCCGGATTTAACCGCTATGCTTAAAAAAAGGTCTAAATTTTTATATTTTTCCTAATATTAGTGAATATCTCGATTAGTATCAACTTTTGAGCAAAATACGTAGTTGTCAAAATTAAAGAAGAGTAAATTCTCTACAAAAAATGTTTATACATTTTTGTCATACATTCGCTTGTTTCGAATTCATAGGCGTCGAAATATATTTTTTTTCGAGCATTTGCTTGTTATTTTATTTTACGATAGAAGAAGTATTGGATTCACCCCAAAAATTCCAAATTGAGTTTTTAACAGATCTTCACGTTTTAAAGTCCCGTGAACCCAAAAACATGTTTTTATTCATTGCTCTGTCTGTGTGTCTGTCTGGCTGTGTGTCTGTTTGTGAGCAGAATATCTCAAAACGAAAAGAGATATGACGTTGAAACTTCATATATAAGTTTTTTGTACTATCTAGATGCGACAGCAAGCTTTTGAAGAAAATCGCATAACCGGAAGTAGGTGTTTACTCTTGTGATTTTTCAGTTTTTTGGATTTTTTTAAAAACGGCTCTAACGATTATTTTCAAACTTTACAATTTTATTAAATTTTTAATGTGTATTGATGTGAGATAGGCAATTTTCCAGTCGAATACCTCTAAAATGGGTTTCTTTTGTTTTCTTTTCCAATTTTTTTTATTAACTCCTATTTTAAATAGAACACCCAGTATATTATTACATTCTTGAATTCAGCTTAAAATTTTAGAGAAAAATTGTCTCTTGAACTAACGCTCTATTGTGTACGGTTTCTGTACAAATTGCAATTTTTGAAAATTTTTGACAAATGCTTGTATGTATGTATGTATGTATAATACTTGCGGTGTAAAAGCTGGTGCTTGCATCGGGCGGTACAATGCTCAACTTGTCCCGGATTCGGGATACAAAGTTAAAGATTAAAAATCAAATTTTGGCTAATAGGCCAGTCGATGTCTTTTGAAATGGCTGTTAGCGGGAGTAATTCCGGATGATTCAATTAGGTACAACATTTTATTTCTGCATGCATTTAGTGGCTGGGATACTGTTTCCGCACTATACAGGCAGGGGAAAATGAAGTTCGTTAAACTTCTACAGAAAGAGAAAAACTTACAGAAGGCTGTTAAAATTTTCAAAGACCCAAACGCGTCCCCAGAGGAAATAGATAAAGTGGGAGAACAATTTCTTCTTCTTCTGTATGGATCAAAACACTGTGTATCATTGAACAGGTATAGATACTAGTGTTTCATACAATCTATTAACAGAAGTTTACCAAATCTAGCATCATTACCACCAACCAAAGACGCAGCTCGCTTGCACTCGTTCCGTACTTACAACCAAATTCAGCTATGGTATTGAAACGAAAAATCACCTTTAGAGTGGGGATGGAGAAATTCAAAGAATGGATTAATGCCCATTCCCACTGTACAAGACGCAGCTCCCCAAGAATTACTGAAACTAATTTCTTGTAAATGCGCCAAAGGTTGTAATGTATCTTGTAGCTATCGCTGTCGCAAAGCAGGTTTTCATTGCTCAGTAATATGTGGTTTCTGTCAGGGCAAATCTTGTTTGAATACTGTGGATGTGATCGAAGTAGACGACGAAGACGACGACGAGGACTTGCATATCGATCTAGAACAATCAATAGAACATTCCCAAGCTTATGAAGCAAACTCGGAACACGAGACAGATATTCTTGAAAGTCAAAGTTTTATTGAACAACCACCAACATCAAAAAGGCAAAAAAAAAAATTGATGAGCAGTCAACTTCAAAAGAAACTTGAAGTTAGCAAAGTTGGAATAGTGGATTAGGTCTATCGGGGATACCACTTTAAAAAACGCGCCGAGTACTCTACCTCTAGGTGGTGTGGAAGCGAGTACAAAGTAAGCGACATAATTTCTTTACATGAGTAATAGAAATCGTATATAGTACGAACAAGAATTTTTTGTCGCTTCGAACGTCAATAATAATAAATAAAAATCTGGTGTGATACACGCACACAACTTCCTTTCATAGTGATTTTATAATTAGTGAAAATTTGATTTTTAATCTTTAACTTTGTATCTCGAATCCGGGGCAAGTTGAGCATTGTACCGCCAGATGCAAGCACATAAAGCACCAGCCTCTATACCGCAAGGTAAACGAGGTTATCGATTATACATACATACATAGGTACATACATTCAAGCATATGTCAAAATTTTTCAAAAATTGCAATTTGTACAGAAACCACACAAAATAGAGCGTTAGTTCAAGAGACAAATTTTCTCTAAAATTTTAAGCTGAATTCAAGAATGTAATAATATACTGGGTGTTCTATTTAAAATAGGAGTTAATAAAAAAAATTGGAAAAGAAAACAAAAGAAACCCATTTTAGAGGTATTCGACTGGAAAACTACCTAGCTCACATCAATACACATTAAAAATTTAATAAAATTGTAAAATTTTAAAAAAATCGTTAGAGCCGTTTTTGAAAAAATCCAAAAAAACTGAAAAATTACAAGAGTAAACACCTACTTCCGATTATGCGATTTTCTTCAAAAGCTTGCTGTCGCATCTACATAGTACACAAAACTTATATATGAAGTTTCAACGTCATATCTCTTTTCGTTTTGAGATATTCTGCTCACAAACAGACACACAGCCAGACAGACACACAGACAGAGCAATGAACAAAAACATGTTTTTGGGTTCAGTTCACTTTAAAACGTGAAGATCTGTTGAAAACTCAATTTCGAATTTTTAGGGTGAATCCAATACTTCTTTTATCGTAAAAGAAAATAACAAGCAAATGCTCGAAAACAAATATAGTTCGACGCCTATGAATTCGAAACAAGCTAATATATGACAAAAATGTATAGAACATTTTTTGTAGAGAATTTACTCTTCTTTAATTTTGATAACTACGTATTTTGCTAAAAAGTTGATACTAATCGAGATATTCACTAATATTAGAAAAAATATAAGAATTTAAACCTTTTTTTAAGCATAGCGGTTAAATCCAGGCCTGTCAAGGGGTGCAAAATTAATATATATTTTCTAAGTCCCAACAGAACAGATTAAAATTTATTCCAGCTTGTCCGGAATTATTCCCTCTAAAATGTACTTGTCGACTGGCCTAATAATCTATTCACTCCAGACAAATAACTAACTCTGGTTAACTGAACTACCAGTTATAGCATATAAATACATCACAGAAATTAAACTAAAATGTCCAGCCAGTAGCAAGCATTAGAGACCCTGCATATAGTTAGATAAGAGTTGAGAAAACACAAACGTCAGGGGCCAAATTTGATCCAAAACATGCATGCGCAGACATACTGTTTTATGTAAAAGACGTTTTTTTTTTAATTTTGCTGGTGCTTCAAAGCATTCAAAACATAGCGTGGAGTACCGTTTGTATAAGAAATAAGTAACAAGTGTTAAAAGAACTGAAATATGAATACACATTTCATATAGCAGATATCTGAACATTTCCTAAAACGATAGTTCTTGCGTGTTTAAGGCTTCGAACTCATCTTTAGTAAAAATGTTTTAGAAAGCTTTTTCGAGTTTCTCGTTTTTATTCTTTTCATTGTGTAATTTCTTGCTCAGGATATCGTTATTTTTTTGAAATTGTTAATTTGCGTTTACATGCGGGTTATTAATTTTGAATGGAAAACGCAATCCTTGCTTTGGCATGGGAATTCATACGTGGTTTGGGTAGCAGCTTCCTGTTCATTGCTATTTCTGTCTTCAAACCAAGGTTCAGACAAAGGTTCAACGGAAAAGTCATCTTTAGGATTGAAAAAATTTTAATTTTCAGGTCTGGTTATATGATATGGAAACGAAGTAGGAACGGCAGCACCTTTTAATTTCCTTCTGTTATCCACGCGTACCTCTTCCCACTGATTTTCATTACAATGGACTATTTTTGATATGCTGCGGTTAGCTCTTCGTTTTTAAGATTTTTTAAAATAGAAAACCTTGTTCGGATCTGTTTTGCAGCCAATAATACAGCAACCCGCCATTTCAGACAGTTAAATATAAGTGCATAGAAGCCGCGTGGCGCTGTTGGGTAAGCGCCAGACTTGCATTAAGCAAGTCCTCGCTTCGAATCCCGCGGGGGTCGGAATTTTTCCGCCTTGGCGATTGGAATCGGGCTCGGTGAGACCATTCACAGTTGGGCACCAAATTAACTGTGCTCTACTCAGAACCACAGACCTAAGAGATCGAGTAACAAGGTCAACACATCACCAAAACACACACCTCATACAATGGTTGCTGCGCAAGCACCAAAGGCGCGATCCAACTCTGTATCCCGAATCCGGGGCAAGTTGATCATTGTACCGCCAGATGCCAGCGCATAAAGCACCAGCCTCGACACCGCAAGGTAAATGAGGTTATAGATAATACATACATACATACATACATACATACAAATATAAGTGCAGCTCCAAATATTTGCATAAAGAACACAAATTATTACATTTTCAGTGGCAAGTTTTGACTTTAATGAACAATTTGTCAAATTTAATTAATGTGAAACTGTTTCTAAGGCAATGAGTATTCAAATATACTACGCCCGTGATCCACCAATCAAAATGAATTCCCTCGTTTTATCAACTGTTATGTAACTATATACAGGGACCCAGCAACCAAAGCCAAGCGGTAGCGCTGCCAAGGAGGTACTCGTCATTTGTGGTGTTCTGGCAAACAACCTACAGCAAAGGCAAATATGAGGCAGCCAGGGACCTCTGTTGCTCCGAAGCACTGCTTGGGTTGCTAGCGATGTGACAAGGTAGGCTCCTTTACCATCAATGGCACTAACTGCAATATAAACAGGGCAGCCGATGGCGGGAACCAACAGCCTGGAGTTGGATTTCTATACCAATAAAACGAAATCGTCTCCGGCGGTAGACGACGGACTCCATACCTTCGTGAACTTTCGGCGGGAAGATGCGGTATGTTCGCAGGTAATTTCGATATCATTTATAATTGTAGGCTTTGTAGAGCATGTCGAATGTTCAGGGGATATACTGTTCGATTTTATGCAGGAGCCCTTCACGTTCAGCGTCGGTGACTGTAGTTAACACTATCAAGGTGGAATCACGAGAATATGACTACATAGACATCTATAAAGCAGGGGGAAGACTCACTAGTTTTGCTGAACACCACATTGCATTGTGCTATACCCTCGAAAAGACATGTGTATTAAGACTGTGATACGAGTTCGGGCCTGGGAATTCAAAAACCAAGTTTTCACAGGCAATAACTCTTACGCCCTGGAAGGGCCAAATGTTAGCAAGATCGTCCCACCCGCATCAGTTAAAGCCGAACATATTTTTTTCTTTTTTTCAAAAAGCCACTAGAAAATCTAGCAAGCTGGCCGAAAGGTCATATGTGGACTTTTTAGACAGCTAACGGCATAGGAAATGTAATGAAAACATCAAATATGTCCAAACGTCTACAGGGGACGAGCTGGCAAGAATCAAAGATTAAAACGTGTGCATCGAACCGGCCGGTTGGCGGGCCAAATTCCGTGAATCAGGCTAAGCTGGTCGCCGACGTAATTCATTTCCCTTAAGTAAACAAGATTCTGGACAGCTCATGAACTATACTGGAAAGGCCGGGGCCGTGGGTCACCAAAGCTAAGAAAAACGGTTATTTATGTATGCATAAATATCTCAAATTAATTGGAGTGTTAGTGTGGCGTTCAATTAACCCATCAAGTATTTGGTACCGATATGTGCGCAGAAATACAAGGATGGTAATAAACTCCAGCCCGACGCCGAATCGGACGAACCGCTAAAGCGCGGTTTAAAAAACACCCAAAAATATTCTCATATCAAACTAAACCAGTCGTGTTTGATATCAAAATGCGTGTTTATTTTTCAGCAAGCCAGTCCTAGTGAAATCAAATCGCTAATTAGACGCGTCAAGTAGTGAGCATTGCGATTTCACTATCATCTAAAACAGTGGATCACAAAGGATCTGGACCCCTTAAATAGAGGAACGAGGGCCAGAGGAGATCACTATGCCTCGGTGGATCGAACAAAAAGCCATCTCCAAGACCATACACAACAAAGCCACTTCAGCCAAAAGGAAGCCAGGACTTAACCGATTCGGCGACCACTGCCCACTTGAACTCAGCCATTCTCGGACCATCCACCTAGCCTGGACTTTGCTGCGGCATGTACCACTGCCTATTTTAGATGTAGCCGTCTACAGGACCTTCCCAGCAGCCACTTCTGGACATAGCCGTCTACAGGACCATTCCAGCAGCCACTTCTGGACATAGCCGTCTACAGGACCGTTCCAGCAGCCACTTCTGGACATAGCCGACTACAGCATCCTATCAGCTTCCACTTCTGGACATAGCCGTCTACAGGGCCTTCCAGCAGCCTCTTCAGGACCGCTTAGAACCGGCTCCAAGTCGAACCCGCATCCCCCGCCTTCTACAGCAAGAGAAGACCGCACCGCATACTAGGTAGGCACCGGCATTCGGCCATGCCCGCATCCCCACTCGACTTTAGTTTAGTTTTCTTTATTCTATAACATTTCGCTAGATCTAAGTGTACGAATTCATTGTAAATATTTCAAACATAAAATAAAAACTAGTCTATAACCAATCGCTTGTTTAGCTTAGGGTAACGCCTCCACAGTTTTTCGACTGCCGCCGCTAGCTTCTACCGTTGAGCCAGTGAGAGGTGTGTTAACTGATATCGAGATGCCCTTTACCGGACGTTGGACATGTATCTTACTTAGCGGTTTTGCGCACAACGCATTTTAGCTGTTGCACCTTTGCCGCCGCTCACTAGCGGCTTGTTAGTCTAGCCCTTTATGAGCTTTTCCCTTAGAGGCAAGGTGGCCCACGAACCTTTAGAAAGTTAAGCTAGCTAGTTAGTAGTGGAAGTGTGAACAAAAGTGCCTGAACTGTGCGAACACTACCGGTTAATAGTTTAAAACTACTTCGAACTTAGAACCACATCAACACGTATAGACACACCTCACATCAGGTAGGTACCTACATTTTTTATTTTATCGACAACAAGTTTACTTATTCTTTCTTGACAAAAGTATGCAAAATTACATTTGAACAAAATATTGTAATAATTCGCACCGCATTTAGACTGTTTAGAGAGATATACCTCTTGCGGCTGCTGCTGAATTAGATTTTTCACGTTACTATAAATTAAATAATTTGCATTATATTCTCAAAGTAATAATAGAGGTATGACGCCTACTATATTTATATCCGGCGAGGCTCACAAATTATTGATCACTTGCTTAATTACTATGTGAAATATTAGTTTAGTTGTAGTTTAAAGCTTTACATAGTTATTTCGTCAAAATTATTTAAAATTCGTCACGGAAATGTATTCCAATAATCAGTTAAATTCACAACACACAAAAGCTGTCGACATTGATTAAAATGTATAAAACTAAACTGTAAAACATTATAATACCCAAAACGGGAACGTCGACTTCGAAGGAATATATGAAACGGAACTAGTGATTGACGAACTGATATCGTTTGATTTGTATTCCAGGATTTTCAGGTAATCAATAAGACTTGAATATGCTTCGGGAGAACGGTAGGTATATTGTGAGGGAAAAACAAAAGGAAGGCATTTTTCTCCACAGAACTGTATCATATCAAAATCTCATTTCGGTTGAGTGTTGTTGGAGCGTCTTTTCTTGATATTCACACATACTTTTTTTAGTTATAGTAGCTGAGCAACTTACTACATGTGTAATAGTTATATATTCGAAGGCTTTTTGCAGCTAAAATAAACAATGGTTAGAAAAATATTTACTTCTAACTGATTTCAGTAATTTTCTTTCAATACTGAAAACGCTTTACAGGAATCACCGTTATCGTATATTCCCTATACAGTGTTCAATAGTAACTGAACATTCTGCCATCTGTAAAAAGAGAAGACACACTCTTCGGTTGATCGGTTTATTCCTTTTGTTAACATCAAGTCGCCGAAACGTTCTGAACATTTCCAGATATAGCGCTTGGTATCTCATTTTCCTCTTCACTAAATTGGGCGCTCGAAATTTATTCATATAACTAAAACTGGAAGCACTACTTCACGAAAGTAATAACGCCGATATTAAAGATATTTTAATCTGGCGATCACTTCCTCGGCATAGCTGAACTAAAACTAGCCAAAGTTCCAGACTAAATTAAACACGAATCGTTAAAAACTCCGGCAAAACCATAACCCAAATCGCCACACAAACACGAACTTTGTTGTGGATGCAATCTAAGTTTCGATCAGCGAGTAACACAAGAGCGTGGAGCCGCACGATCTATAAACTAAGCATGTTATCATGTAAATTCATGGCAAAATTTGAAAAGCAATAAATTCCAACTAACCTAAAAGCGATTCCCTAAACGCCTCGTATATTTGCAGCACTTTGGATTGCGGCCAATCTGATACGGCATTGTCTCCAAGATCATAATATAGACAGGGTATTACCTTACATGGAAGTTTACTGTGTCTGAGATGACGTTTTTTACGCCCTCGTAGTTGCGCAAACGCTGAGAGAAAATAAAACATCAACAGAACAACTTTTGGTAACCAGAAATCAACCCTTGGGTTAATTTATTGGTTCCTGTTGAGGAGTACTACTTCACCTTTCACTCCAGCATAACAAAGCATATCCACATCCAAACGCTCCAGAAATTGAATACAAGAAATTGCCAAAAGGCAAATAAACTGCTGAAAACGAGAAAGTAGCTTTGGAAAACGTCGTATTTCAAGTTAAGTACCTTCAGCTCGACGTCCATAGTGCACAAGAATATTCATACAAATAAGGTTTTGTATATTTTTATGACTTTATATGAATACTTTATATTCTTGTAGTCCTGCCATTCCACGACGAGAGCACAGCTCTCTGTATCTCGGAGTGGGTAAATTATTCATAAAGGAAATGACGTCATAAAAGCCGGAAACAGGGCGTACACTCTTCATTGCGTTTCCTCCACCTTCATTACTACCAACTGTGTGTACAACATGCATTCACTACAGCCACTTCGCCGGGATGAAATATTATCGGCGCCCCGAGTTTGTACGACGAAGTTATGCACACAGCAATGCCTGCAATTGGGTATTCCGGAGATAATCCCGTTCAGGTCCCCAAATATCCAATTCCGCAGAATTTAAGGAACAAGATTTTACGAAAACAGTCAAGTTATTTTACCTGGAAAAGATACGCCCTTTGAACGCCCGGAGATATTTTAAAATCCCCGCTGCTGAGAGACATGGTAAAAATGAAACCAAACTCTTTCATAAATAATACATCAGAAAAAATTCCTTCTGATGCTCAGAAAAGGCCGTTGATAGGGAGATCTGAAAGCGAGCTACTATAGAATAAAATTCACGAAAACCCGCCTCGACCCTTTGGCCAATGAACTTTATGAAATCCAATATTCATATAATAAAACCATTCAAACCTGAAAATATTACCTAGAACATATCGGTTTTTTGCGCCAAAAAGACCCCGAAGAGGAATCACTTATGAATGTGTGATAATATTTTTATTAAATCATTTTGCGGTAAGCCACCGATATTTCCTATATAAACGAAACAATACATAATCAATAAATTATATCACAAGTAAATGTTTAAAATGACCGGAGGCGAAGAGCATTAAATTTCCCGAGGGCTATAATAATTGTAATTGTGCACGTGATACATACAACATTTTATTTTATTTTGGCTCTTAAAATGGACAAAATTCAAGAATTCAGTATTTTGGCTACAGACTACTGCGTCATCGTTGTCCTGACGTAAATTTTTGGTATGTTATCGTTTTTATGTAGATTGTTGGTATCGCTATACTAATA
This sequence comes from Agriotes lineatus, assembly GCA_940337035.1. Lineage (NCBI taxonomy): Eukaryota > Metazoa > Arthropoda > Insecta > Coleoptera > Elateridae > Agriotes > Agriotes lineatus. The sequence continues at coordinate 42,121,889 of OW679195.1, read as the reverse complement.
ATTGTTGGTGTTTGTTATACTGCTTCGGAACTTTACAATCCTTCGCGCCATAAAACCATATTACTCCCGCTATCGAGGCCCAATAAACTAGATTATGGTACCAAAATGAAGTAAAATACTTTAGGACTTAAATGTAGAAAAATTACTAAGGAAGTTATTACCATTTTAAAATATGCCGCGATGTTCATTATGGCTTAAAATAATAAATTAAATACTTTTGATCATCACATAAACCAGGAAAGGGAAAAATCGGCAAAGATTCTTTCGTAAGATGTGTATATTGTTCAATGTTGATAGTTCTATGGTTCAGTTTAGTGGACTTGGTCTCAATACGCTTGATTATTGGAACAATACTAAGTTTTATTTCATAAAAAAGGAGGCAGAACAGATATTAAAAATTATATACACGTTAACATACTTATTTATTTATTTATTTCGCACTCAACCAACAGCCGTTAGGCCAATTATAGGCGTCGCTGTGCATTTATAGGGACTTCCAACCCCACTAACGACAGTCATGATGTTGTTATGACCACCGGGACCAACTACTTACGTGACAGCCGTATCACGAGGATCCGAGAGATACATCCGTGGAACTCCCATCCAAGTTCTGACCAGAGAGAGCGTTACTTAACTCTGCTGATCGAACGTGGACGCTTGTTTAAGCTACACCACCCGGGACCTGTTACTCTCGTCAATATAAATCATTCCTCCAGAAAAATATATGCACCCCAACCAATGGAACAGCTTTGAATCAGAAGCGAGTTTGTTTAAAATCCCGAATCACTTATAGCGTTTAAAATTATTGATTGAGAAATATAACGCATACTAGTATACTATAAATTTCTATTGCCTTCTGTTTGCTAGTTAACTCAGTCGTAGAAGCACAAAACCCGCTCTTAGTTCAGTGCAGCTAAGGTTAATGTCAATATAGATAGTTCCGGCCTGCCCGTTGTCATCTATAATTCTGTAATTATATATGCAAATGCTGCCAGAAATAAAAACCAAACAATTTATTTCAAAATACATATAATCTGTAAAAGAAACATACCGGCATGAAAATACACAAAAAGAATACACAATGGTAACAAGGAACAGTCCACGAGCTTAATGCTGAATCTACCTGCTTGAATACACTCCTTAAGTGCAGGTATGCCCTATTACTGATAAACGTCAATTCAAAAAACCAACACTGCTAACAGGTTTAAATTCCGCACACAAATTCACTTAATGCGGCCCTAACTCCAGTAGCTTGAAATCAGCTGACGCGATGTGTCAACAGAATGATGCTAGCGCCTTCTCTGGCCCCCTGATTCAGCAGCACGCTCTTTGCTTTCAGCGCGTAATTGCTTATTGAGGCTATTGCGTAATTTGTTACAATCGCTTCGTAATTTGCTATTATGATTTGGCTCCCAGCTTCCTGACCGGGTATTTAAGCGGGGGTTTTATTTATGATAATTAAACTCGCCTTTATCTCGTGCAAGATAACGAAGAGGCCAGTCCCGTGGTATCGGTAGCTACAGCTACTCCCCAAAACTTCTTACGTTAGCAGAGTTGACTGACTTCCTCGAAGCTCGAATGGCAGCTGGCACTTTATAATACTTTGCGTGGCGTCTCTTCTGTTTAGACGCACGTAGAGGTTATTTATTACTGCATGACTGACTCTCGCTGCTTCAAAGCGCGAAGTTGCACTAAACCGCCGCGTTACGGTCTCCATCAGGCTAATAATAGCCACAGTTAGTCAGCTTTCAACCAGCCGATAGCTAACACAGATGCGAAAAAGTTCTGTGGAGGTGACTCCGAATCAGGTTTACTTCTCCTTCATGGAAAGTTATAAAACTTTGTATTCCTCATGACTTGGCCTACTTTATTCGAGCTTTCTTTGCTTAACGGTGTTCAGTAGCTGCCCCCAACAAGACATCGGTTTGTTATCCGCATTAGAATTCCAAGCGGTGCAAAAGTCTTTTTGATGACCATGAATTTGGCCTTTTTAATCCGTACTTGTGGTATATGTTGCCATGGATTACCTTGCGCATACCTTTAGCACCTGCTCATGAAGATGATGGCTTTAAAACCTTCCCAGTTGCTTCCTTCAGAAGGGCTACAAAAGTAAAGATAAGCCAGTTCTCCGTTATGATTGTTGTAAAGGTTAGGAAATGTATTGATAGGGTTGTCTCCAATAACTCCAGTGCTTTGCCATTTTTTGTAAGTGTGACGGCATGTGTTACTGCATCGACAAACAAAAACAAGAATGGAGCTAGGAGGACATATAGAAAGAACAAAAGATAGATAAACAAATAGGATTCTATACTGGAGCATATTAGGTAGAAACTAAGAGAAATGTTGATCGACCACTGAAAGGAAGCGAAAACTCAGTTGAACATCTTCGGAAGATGGAATCGAGAATTGCCCATTTTTTAGTGTCCTGGGTTTATGATAGAACATTTTATTAGTGTAGCAAAGCTTATCGTACCGACTTCCTTATCATAAAATGGCTATGAAGTGTTCACTGTTCTAAAGGTTTCTAACATTTTTAGCTCGTACAATTTAAAGCTCATTGTTGCTGCCGTGTATTTTACTACAGCCGTGTATTTTACTACAGCCTGCTGGTATAACAATTTCTTGCATCTGAGTTCTCTTTTTAGAATTGCAAATTTACCTGAAAATTTTAACCGTGAGCTACTTGTGCGAAGAAAAATATATCACCTAGGTATACATGTTGACACAACGTTTGCTGAATTTACAGGACTTCTTTTTAAGTTCATATAGAATACTGTCCCATATATTTGGGATACGTTAGCCGTTTCAAGTAACTCTCATCCTTCAATTAGAGATGCTCTTGTACTTCTGAAAGAACGCTTATTATAATACTGCTCATCTAATGCTATTGCATTTGTATATAATAAATACTGATTTTCCTACACGCTCGACGCATTACATTTTACTAGTTATATACCTCGTGCTATAAATCTTCGCATACTTGCATTAGTAAAGGTTTATCAATAACGTTTATAGGTATACTCCATTTAGAGCGATTAGCTACTATTTGGAACGAATTTCCTTCTATTCATAGATTGATGCTTCCCGTCAAGTGGCACCCAACTTCCAGTAAATAAGATTCGTGATTAAAGTTGGGGTTATATTTAAGCGTATGCCGAACCGAAATCGCTATAAACACTAGTTATTAGATCAGGAATAATATACCGTTTGATTTGTGGAGATTTGACTTTTGCACTAATTTCTTTCCAAACAAGTTAGTATTCCAAACCCTTAAAGTTATTCTTCGTCTACATTTCAGTAATAATATTTATATATCTAGCTTCATTTATATATGTGTTTTAATACAAGTTCAAATCTAATCTGAACATTCTACTTTCACATAGTAGATCAAGTCCAACATGGTAGGTAAAAGGAACTAAAGGGCCACTGATACTTAAAATGTTCTTTAGGAGGTAGCTTCATTTGAATTATCCATCAATTATTTATTGATTAATTCTTGAGCAATAGAAATAAAAGAAATAAAATATAAATATTAATCATTGCATAGGAATACTTTCAATATTTATCTACAGTAATTATTAACCACGTTACCGACGATGGAAGTATTTCCATGCGTAGTCCTCTATTTTCACTATTTAAATCAAACGTATGTTATATTATGAATAGACAATGGTCTCCTGTGTAAAACTGCAAGCTTGCAACCTTGAACGATAAATAGCTTCTTTTTATGAATTGCAAGTCTGCAACCTTGAACGCACGTGGCTTCCTGTCTCACGCTCCCTTTTAGAGATAACGCTTATCTTAGCTGATTAGGCATAGTATATATACTAGTAGCTTGCACCTCTAAGTTAAGCTCCAGTCAGTCGATAAGTTCCATTGTGTTCGTATCATAGCTAGATGTAAGAAATTGTCCGGCGGCTAGCTGTGTGCTTCCAATGTTATATTTCATTGTAAAATAAAAATAAACGTTTTTTAAAAAGTCGTTTCGGCGGCCTTTTAATAAAACTGGCGCAGTCGTTCGGATTTGTGGTGGAAAACCTGGAAAACTACAAACATCGAGTCGACCAGCAACTTTCCTTGAGGTTCAGCTCTTTGCCACAAATCGAAACCTACCACCCAGCGGATCTTCGGACATCTCCAACAGGGACAAACATCGCCCGATCGTGAGAAGCGCCCGTCGACCCAGCTCCTGCTCCTCCGTGGTTATTGGAACCATCTGGTCATTGGGACCACTCTTGATCATTGGGATCAGTCTCTGGTATTGGCAACGTCAACAACGACGACCCCAGGACAACTTTTGGATAACGCTCTAGCGCAAAGCTGGACTATCCAAGTCGGACTTCAGGACCTCTGTGCAGGCCAGCCGACATCAATAGGATCGACGCATCCTTTTTGAAGACAACAGGACGTAGCTTGATCGCACGCCGTTCGTCAATTTTAACGCACAATGTAAGTGCATATTTTTATAATAATTTTCAAGCTTTAGAGAAAAAGCAAAGGTATATTTTTAAAAATAATAATTTTCAAGCTTTAGAGAAAAAGCAAAGGTATATTTTAAAGGCAACAAAGTAACGACTATTAAAAGCGTTCGCCTAAGTAATAATTTTTAAGTTTTAAAGAAAAAGCAAAATAATTAATTTTAAAGGCAACAAAGTAACGTAATATAATTTTCAAATGTAATAATTATTAAAGCGTTCGCCTAAACAACAAAGTAAAAATTTCAAAGGCAACAAAGTAACGTAATATAATTTTCAAAAGTGATAATTATTAAAGCGTTCGCCTGATCTATAAAGCTAATTAATCTCAAACAAACTTTAACTTATACTAACATAGTTCTAATATTTATTTATAATATTAGGCAGAACGTAGTAAGCCAGACCAATTGCTGCACATAATAGGTGTGCTTAATTTGCATTTGTGCTTGCGTTCTTGCGCGTAGGATACCTACCCCCCTATTAGAAGCATCCCCTAGTCAATAAACTGTTTACTAACATAAATAAAAACTAAAGCCAAGTGAAATAAATAAGTAAAGTTAATTTTTGTCTACAAAATTTTTATGTTAATGCCGATCTTGAAGCACTAGATAAAAAATTATATTTTGAAACAATTGTAAAAATTTTATGTCACGAGATAGATCACGCTCACCAAGGAATTCTATCCCTAGAATTTTATTTTTAAATAATTGTAACAACATTAGCAACCCAAATATGGTTGAACAAAACGCATCATTGTTTCCCTCACATTTTAATGTAGCTTTACTAAATGAAATTCCCACATATGATGGTAATCAAGCCACTCTTTCGGAATTTATCAGATCCGCAGAAATCATTGCAACTAAATTTTGCACAGAAAATTCAAACGAGTATATCAACCAAATAATTTTAAATTCGATAAGGAATAAATTAAAAGGTCAAGCGTTAGAAGTAATTACAGGTTACGAGTATGATACTTGGAAAGACTTAAAAAATGCCTTAATTGAAAATTTTGGCGACCAAAGGTCAGAATTGAATCTCTTAATTGATTTAACTAAATTAAAACAGAATAAAGACTCTCCCATAGAATTTTTCAATAAAGTTAGAACTCATTTAGCTATTTATAATTCAAAAGTTTCTCTGAGTCAAGAATCAAAAGACATTATCACTTATAAATTAAAGGCTAACAAAGATTTAGCACTTCGCACTTTTACAAGTGGACTAAATGAAAATTTAGGAAGCTTCGTAAGAAGTAGAAACCCAACTTCACTAGAACAAGCCTTAAGCATAGTAAAAGAAGAAATTGATATCAGATATTCTCAAAATCAAAATAATTTTCAAAGTCAAAAATTAAACAAACCAAATTTAACTTCCAATATTCAAACACGAAATTCATATGAACCTAAATTTAATAACCCAAATTTTATGCAAAGACCATTCCAACAAAATCGAAGTAATTTTAACCAAAATCCTAGAAGTAATTTTAACCAAAATCCTAAAAGTAATTTTAATCAAAATCCCAACTATTTTAAAAGTCCAACGAATTTTAACAATCCTAATAATTCTAGAATAACTCAAAATTCAAGCTTTAATGCATTTGCACCTAAACCAAATTTTTCACCAACAAATAAACCAGAACCTATGGACTTTAGCACTATAAAAAGACCAGCTACTCAACAATCAAATTTCCCTAATAAATATCGAGCAAGTTCTCAAAACGTTAATAGAAATTTTAATCAACTATTTTATCACAATAATGTTCAACAAGAAAATTCCCCTGTTGATCATGAAAATCTAACAGAAAATTTATTAGAAAACTCCCCTGAAGAAAATAAAAACTTCACTGAAAATTTATTCAAAAATTCTCAAGAAAATCCAGAATACAACCAATCAAACCTATATTTTCAAAATGAACCCCAAGACTTGGACATTACATCAGATTATTATGAATTTCCAGATCCAAACGATACAGTAAATTTTCATTAAGAGCCTCGGAAAAGCATATTTTAACTTTTAATATAAATTCAAAATCAGATCTTCCTTATATTATAATTCCCGCCACTGGCGATAAACTTTTAATTGATACAGGTAGCTCACAAACAATAATTTCTCCAGAATTTGTACAACAACATTTTCCAAATTATATTTATGAAACAGAATTCGAGATAATTACATCTCATGGAATTTCTCAACATAACTTAATTGCAGATTTACCAATCCCCAGTCTTTTTTATGAAAACGGAACACATACATGTTATTTATATAATTTTAACCCAGACTATATAGGACTTATTGGATCCGACTTATTTTCAAAATTATCCGCACGAATAGATTATAAATGGATGCATATTCAGACAGAAAGAGCTACGATACCATTTTATTATAACCCGTAAAATTTATCAGCATAAAAAAAAATGAAACTAAAATAACTCCAAAATTAAAATTTAATGAAAAAGGCATGACTAAGCCTTCAGCAATTGAAATCATACAATAATCAATTTAAAACAAGCGTAATTAATACTTTAAATGAAATACAAGAAATTAATATTTATAATCCTTAATCTTATAAAAATAAAAATTATGAACTCAACATAAATCAGTCTACCAGACTTAACAACTTTAATATAAAAACTTCAAACATTAAAAGTATTTTAGATAATTAATTTAAATAACAATTTTTTTAACAACTTTAATATAAAAACTCCAAACATTAAAAGTATTTTAGATAATTATTTTAAATAACAATTAAAAAAAAATTTTTGAGATTAGACCATTTAAACGAAGATGAATAAACTCTTTTGACTAATTTATGTTTTCAATACAGAGATGTATTTTACTCTCCCGAAGTACCTTCATCCGTTACGAAACTGACAATAAAAATCAACTCATAATATTTAGTAATTCAAACATAAATTTGTAAAATATTTAGATTATATAGCTACCTACTACTTTAGAAGGAATAAAATCAGATTCATCTAAAAATTCAATAATCAAAATTTCCCAGCACTTAAAAATCTAAATAAAATAATTTTTAACCAAATAGTCTACTAAAGAACATTTATCAAAAATTTTGCCAAAATAACTAAATTTTTAACCGTGTGTTTAAAGAAAAAAATAAGATTGTTCACACCCTTGAATTTTTGAAAAACTTTAAGTATTACAAATAAATTCTAATAAATAAATCAGTAACTTCAAATATCAAAAGTATTTTAAAAAAATAACATCTTAAGAAAAAACTTAAGACTAAAATCATTTAAATCAGAAAAAACTCAAATAAAAATTATACTTAACAAACAAACAAGACCTAAGCTTGTATTAATCTAGTATTTACAATTTTAATAATCACAATATTTCTCGCGTTAAAACTAAGATGTTCACAGCAACATACCTTTATAATTGATATTGCTAAAGGAAAACAAAGAAAAACCTTTACAACCATTTAAAATTAAATTCAAATTCAGAAAAGTCAAACATTTCAATTAAACGAAAAAGTATTTATTAAAACAAATCTCAGAAGTAAAGATTAAATTTAAAATTAAAACCCATTCAGAAAGATCAAACATTTCAATTAAACGAAGAAGTATTATTTAAAATAAATTTCAGAAGTAAAGATAAAATTTAAAATTAAAACCAATTCGGAAAAATCAAACATTCCAATTAAATAAAAAAATATTTGTTAGAACTAATTTCAGAAGTAAAATTGAAATTCAAAATTAAATCTAATTTTTTAAAAAATATGGAAATATAAAACACCCTGACTAAAAGGAACTATTGCTCTCTCTTTTTCAGGATTACTACACCCTTCATCGCCTGTACCCTGCTGACTCAATCACTAGTTATACAGAGCGATATTATTATTAAAAATTTAAAAGATAATCCTGGATTATATCCTCTAAACTTAGGAAACGTAGTGCTTAAACAAAGCGAATGGACGCTTATTAGAAATGTAGACTATACCCCTATATTTGTTAATTATGACACACTTAGAACTAATTTAATGAAAATAATACCGTTACTTGAAAATAAAAGTTACGTTATTGAATATACAAAATTTAAAAGGATTGATGATGTTATTATCAATCATAACAATTTACTCATAATATTAAAACAATATCTTGAAAAAACAGATAAACTCTTAAGTCAATTATTTCCTGATGTTAAACACAAAATTAATAAAAGAGGACTTTTCGATGGACTTGGATCCGCTTTCAAATTTTTAACTGGAAACCTCGACGCCAACGATGGAGTCAGATATGAATCTATGATTACTAAATTGCAAGAAAGCAATAAAATTCAAAATGACGTTATATTAGAACAAACTAAAATTTTAAATGATACCATCTCAGTAATCAATGATATAGCAAAGAGTCAAGAATTATTAGACAGAAATATAAATAAAATAATTTTACAAAATGAGGAATTAGGCAAAAATCTCGCTACATACTCCTTAAAAACAGTCTTGCTAGAAGCAATTCAATTTTTGCAACTACTTATTAACACTTGTTTGGAACTAGAAAATGCATTAACTTTTGCCCAAAATCAACAGATGCATAAGTCATTAATTGATAATGACGATTTAATTGAAAATCTAAATGAAATTTCGACGTATCTCAATAGCATATCAGAAAAAGCTTTAACTATTCCATATCCGGCAGAGTTACAGTATTTACATTTATACGAGTCAATTATCATTACAAAAGTTTATCAAGTTAAAAACAGAATTACATTTATATTCGAAATACCTCTTACTTCCAAAACTAACGATTATCAAATGATACAATTAATACCATTTCCGATTTTTATCCAAAATTATCAATTTCGTATGATTATACCTACTTATAGTACTTTATTATTTAACATTAAAAACAGCATTCCCATTGAAATAAGTCATTGTAAACTTATAACTTTAGACACCTACTTTTGTAATCAAAATAACTACTTTGAAATCCCCAACGACAAATTGTGCGAAACACAACTTCTGTCATTTAATAAAAATAAAACATGTATCCCTTATTTATTCAATTTAACAGAAATCAAAATATCACAAATAAATCCTGCGACATGGTTAATATCTTCCCCATCTGAAGCAATATTGGACGTCAAATGTAAAAATCAGAATTTTAGAAAAGGAATATCTGGCACTAACCTCTTACACCTCAGTTCAGACTGTCTTGTTTCAATAAATCAAAAACACATGTTATTCACCGCAAAAAGAACCTCAAATGAAATTGTTAATTTAAAAATTTCAAACATTGACCGCTTAATAATTCATGAATCAAACCACATAAATGTTTCAAAGATTGACTTGATACCTCTTGACACCCAGAAATTGGTTGAGGACCGAATTAAACTTAATAAATATGAAAATTTGTTAAAACCTGTTAATTATATTAAATCTGATAATTTAAGTGTGTCTGCAATTATATTTACTCTGTGTACTATTCTTATGTTAATAATTTTTATATTGTATTTGTATTATAATAGAAACACAATGAAGATTAAACTTATTAGATTTTTAAATAAAGATTTTGAACCGGTTAACGTAAATGCATAAGTTTAATTTTCTTTTCTCTTTGTAAGTTCAATGGAGGCATATTTGAATACCACCCATTGAACATTTTATCGGCGGACGTGTTATATTATGAATAGACAATGGTCTCCTGTGTAAAACTGCAAGCTTGCAACCTTGAACGATAAATAGCTTCTTTTTATGAATTGCAAGTCTGCAACCTTGAACGCACGTGGCTTCCTGTCTCACGCTCCCTTTTAGAGATAACGCTTATCTTAGCTGATTAGGCATAGTATATATACTAGTAGCTTGCACCTCTAAGTTAAGCTCCAGTCAGTCGATAAGTTCCATTGTGTTCGTATCATAGCTAGATGTAAGAAATTGTCCGGCGGCTAGCTGTGTGCTTCCAATGTTATATTTCATTGTAAAATAAAAATAAACGTTTTTTAAAAAGTCGTTTCGGCGGCCTTTTAATAAAACTCGTATATTTTATGTAAATGATTATGCAAAATCTTTAATGCAAGCACTCAAGGAATTTTCTACGTCACTCAATTGTCTCATAAAACTCAGTAACCTCCAAGGAAAACAAATCGGTTCGTTCTTGAATTTGCTTCCTAGATGATAAATTAATTGTAAATCAATTTCCAAGCTCCAGAATTTCTAACCAGTACAAACAGTTGAATGTTTTGAGGCACACTTCTTGCCTATCAAAAAATATGCATTACTAGAACTAGTCGTTGCAAGTAAATCACTAACAATTATGTATTGGAATTTTCTGTTACATCCTAAAATAGCAAAAGTGAATCACTAGGAAGTTTCGAGACACGGCTAAATCTTAGAATGCTTACGACCCCAAGCACTGACCGGAAAACCAATGTTATTGATGAGTATTGAGAGAATATATTAATTATTAAAGAAGAAGTGCAGCCACTGCTTGGAATGTATGCGGTAGAGGTAAACGCGTAATCTAGGCATCAATTCAGGGCGGTGGAAGAGATCTGTAGTTAGGCAGATACAATGTAACAAAGAGGTTGAGGGTAGAGTGCGTCATCTGTTCTGTGAATATAGCATTTAGGAAGTTTCTTACTGCGGCGAGTTGGCAACCTCACAAGGATTGTTGAAAATATCCAGCTTTTTCAAAACCCCTGCAACAAATCCGATGAGTTACGCTAATTGCTAACTGTTTATTTTGGTTTTGTTTACGAACCACCAGTTTCATTAGCGATTCGACAAATCTCACTCAACGTTTGTGGCTAACGATCTAGTCGTCGCGGCCCAAACCTCAAGGTCTGTGACTTCTTTTATGTATTTACAAGTTTGCTCGGTGGTAAAATAAGTTGTAGGACATATCGCCGTTCGTAGTGCAGTAACGCCTTCAGCGCTCAGCGTGACTGTATCAATATTGTCTCCTCAGGCAGACACATGTGAAGGTAAACATCCTTAAGTCCTTAAGTCAATGTTTTGAAACCCCCTTAGATATCTGTTTATGAATTCTATCTTAGTCTATCTCACTGGATGACTTAATTTTGTACAGCGTAGTGCAGTTTTGCGTTTCTTAAGCCAAAAAACCTATCCCAAAGATCACAGGGGACACCACCTTCCCCCAAATTATAGACAGCTACGCTCGAAGATGCATTTAAAACGTTGACTTGGCAGAGAAGGGTAGCCATTAAAGGCGAAAGGCTATCATATCTGTGTCGCCGATGCTATAGTCGTAGAGATAAGAAAGCAAATAGATGGCTATAACAATAAACTAATGTCTACCACAAAGTTAAAAAAAATATAAGCTTGAAATGGCAATGGATTGGGCATGTCGCGAGATTAGAGGATCACAGGTTGTCAAAGAAAGTTACAGAACGGCGACCGTGGAGGGGAAGGCGGAGCAATGATGGTATCCGCAAAATACAGAAAAAAATCTGGATGGGTAATGAATATGACGGCACCAAATGGAAAGAAAAGAGGAAGGATTGTATCTAAAACTGCATAATTGAAGCTAAATAAGAGACAGAGAGAGAGAGAGGGAGAGAGAGAGAGAGAGAGAGAGAGAGAGAGAGATCACGAAACCAGATAAATTCCAAATCTCTAAGTTCCTATCCCCCACGCGGTTTTCTATAGTAGAAAATAGAAAACACATCTTGCAATGTAGAATATTTTGACTATGGCGAGCGAGCCCCCTTTGATTTCAGTTTACACCTCACTCCCATTTCACTGAGCAACTGGAACCCTTTAAGCTTGCTACATGTAGTAACCAAGAATTTTTCGGTAATAGTGTGTACTAGACACGTTGGCACCTACTTGGGGTTGGTTTACACTTTCCTAAACGCGCAACTATCCAACTTAAGCATGTAAGCAAATTTATAATTGACAGTGGGTTTTCTATCGCTATTAAAGGTTACTAAAGTATTTTCAGGTATTGAAAGATTCTCACTGGAGGACCACTTTAAAATGTATACCTATATCATTAGTGGGAATAAAGGAAGTAATTTCAAAACTCTTTGCCTACATTGCTGCTCATCGTCTGTTCCTTTTACCTGCTTGATTTGCCAGACAGTGAACTATTTTAAATGTCGAAATTCTTAGAGGAATCGCGATGTTTGTGAGTTATTTCAAGAACCTTGCTACAGAATTTCAGCTCAATTGAAGCACCATATAGAACCAGCCGCTACCTGACTGTCGAACGTCACAGAGCAAGTTTGCGAGCTTGGGCATGGATTGGGGGTGTTTCATCATTGCAGTTGCTTTAAGCAGGTCCTCCGAAATGAACATAACCATCTCTCCCCAAACTTTGTTAGTAAAGAAGTCAAATCTGCCAAATCTTTCCTGGTAGATCAACGCATTACGTGGTATTCCCCAAAACTGCTAAAGTTACCCAAAAATCACGAAAAGATCCTTACTTACTAGCACAAATAGCTGTACAGGGACTTGAAGCTGATAAGCTTTTGTATCTACATAACTAAAGACACGTACCAGCTTCTAAAGCAGTAATGGCTAGGTCTTACGTTTAACCATACCAAAAGCATTGGCACAGAGATGTTCTTCAAAATTGATCACCAAGAGTAGGTGCTTACCATAGTTTTCATTGATTTCTATGTGTATGCCATATATAAATAATTTCTTTGAGAAACTATTGAAGCCTTTTATTCCTGATACTAGAAGATGTATATCGGTATAATTATTTGATTTTTTTTCAAATATTAGATGTCAGTTCTAACTCTTTTGTAAGAGAGCATGTACAAATACATTCCAACCATCATCAAAACACAGAACTACAACTAACGTCATCGAAAACAATCCACCCTAGGCTACGGTTACCAGTTTATTTTCCAGACTACTTAAAAGGCGCAGGATGATTTCGTGACTTCATCAACGGCAAGGAGGTCAATTGTCTTGAGCCAGCTTACGGCCTTCGAAATTATCTGAAGAATTTTATTATTTGGTACTGCTCATTGTCTGGCAAACCAAGCAGGCAATATCCAAATTACGAAAGAACTGAAAATGGGCAGCACTGTATAAAAGGGTTTTCAAAATTGTGTTGCTATGTCACTCCATCGGCAGTGGCATAAATATTTACTGTTGCTGTTTCTACAATTTTATACTTGTATATGTTTGATTGTAAAATCAGTTTTGTTAATTTATTCAGTACCTTTATTTATGTACGTGTGAATTAAGCAATAAACTGAAATGGTTAATATGTGACAATCTAATACCAGATTCGTCTTTTACGTCGCATTGGTCATAGAAAATTTTATATTCATAATTGCGTTATTCCCATCATATCTTTTGTTAGTCGAAACTCCTAAGCCGTAAGTCACAGCAGTGACATACATTTGTAGCAAGTCTCCAACTTTTGGTGCTTCAATATAATGTCTGTTCTTTATAAAAAAGACAAGAATTACTACGACCCAAGTCGTAGATCAAAATATATAACATATAGGTTAAAGGTAATTTCCTTCAAGAAAGGGATTTCCATTGTTCGATATAGGCACTCCTTTAAGCTGTTCAATTTAGTTTATCCCTCGCAAGGTTTCTGTCGCAAAGATAATTTTAATAAAATATGAGGTAGCCGAAATTTCCAAATCTAAAAATGTCACTAACTTCGTTTCAAAGGAGCAAGATTGAGAGACTTAATATAAAATAGGACATAAACAGGTAAGCTACTTTTAAGGCTAGCGATTGAATTTCCTTTTAAAAATATCTTTTATGCTCTCTACTCTCAAATAACTAGCAACTTTACTGATGGAGCAATGCAAACAACCCTTCCGCATAGTTTTTATGACATAAAGGTTATAAAAAGTAAAACTTCTTAGGATTAGCCAGATATTGTAACTAACTTAACTGATTGCCCTTCTGAGTACAATCTTTTACATCGCACTTGATATACACTGTAATCACATTTACTGTTAAAACTAGCACTGTTCACACGTTGCTGCTTAAGGGTAGCGTCGGGTAATAATTTTATCCTCTTATAAGCGAGGTTACATAATAGCTATAAAGCATATTCGCTCTAGTTAAATTACCAGCAATCTTGCAACTGATGCACATCAAAGCTCTTGCGCTAATTTGCTTCGTAACGTCATTGTAATTATATTTGGAACTTCATAGTTATTAAACTATGATCGGATAATTTCGGTGGCAGACAGTATAATTCCCAGTTAGTGCTTGAAAGTTGCGGATATTAACTTATTCAGGAGCTTGCGTTATGTGGTTCTACACTGAAATCGTTCTCCATTCTATCCTGCAGAATTAATGTTTCACTTTGAATAAGGTTTTTGAGATTGTTAAGACGTTGTCTTTTCTTAATTTTTGAACATCTTATGCAGATTCCTGTTAACTTATCTGAGGCCTTTACCTACCACTGTTTCCCAGTAAGATTGAGATTTCAGTTCAGACAGTTTTTTCCCAGTATGAAGTTTGTAAAATTTCTAAGGAATTTGTGGTAGAAACAAAAAAAATATTCATATTTCCTGTTCAAAAGAGAAATTTACTATGCTTAAATGAGATTCTGTATTGTAATGGTTGGTCTAAGTAGATATTAATCATAAGTTTATTCTATATGTAATAAGGTCTGTCATATGTTCTAAATCTCACCACTAATTTATTTTACTTATATACATATTTGCAGAAATGTTGCAAAATTCAATATGTTTCATTAAGTTCAGGAACCATATATCCACACCTCCTTTTGCTGTAGTTCTCCCATTCTCTTTATACTTGGGCATCTATTAAGTGTAGTCTCGACGGTGGAAGTCGTCGACTAAAGCAGCGACAGCCCATCGGCGATTCATCTGGTCAGATATTAAAACTAATTTTGAAAATTCTGTAGCTTAGGGCAATAGTTCACGCCAGAGAGTTAGGATATAGTATGTATCTGTCAATTTAAGCACACTTGAACTATTACAACGAGGTTCTACACTGCTGCCATAGATATGTTGGAGTTACCTGTTAACATTTTTAGCCCATGTAGAGTACTTGGCATTGTCCACATTTTCCCTGTATAACATAAATTCAACTCGACTGAGATTTGCTCCTATGCCATTTCTTAGGGTTTCCAAGTCCCGGTGCCAAAAGTTCTTTCGGGACTTACAAGCTCAATTTCAGGTCACGGGAAATAGTATTCAGCTGGAAAGCAGATTCCAATGAAAAGTAAATGTTTTAAGTTTAAAATTGGCTTTTATAATACAAGCGTGTTATGCTACAAATAATCCACAAGAGAAAAGTTGGGCTCTCGAGGGCGGTTGACCTAGAGGGGTCATTTCTCGAGTGAATTATTTGTAATAAGACGTGCGTACCATGCAAAATAGAATCCAACAACTCGATAACTATCTAAAGAGCATACATTTTGTATTGACAGCTCTGAGACTACTTAACTGGGAGTTTGCTACCGAGAGATCACATGAATTTATAAGTAAAATCACTTGTGATTCGTCCTATATGTTTGGCAGTACTGAACCGTATTGCTGGTGGCACTGGCAATGTACGTCAAATTCGAGGTTAGGGTGTAATGTGATTTTAATTTTCTTTCGTTTCGCCAATCCTTATTAAGCCGGTCCTGTGCTCCTAGTTATATTTGAATTCGTTTTAGCAGGCGTAAGCGCTTCTGGGCGCAATTTATTACAAGCACGGCTGTGTAGATTATATTCGGCGAATTGGGTTTATGAATTCATTCTTTGTTCCATTTTGTAGATAAAGTAGTTTACCGCTTTAAGTTCTGCGTATTACTTCTTGTTGTCCAATACATTTAAGCCCTTTGGAAATAATTTTTGATGAACCCCTCGTCGCGTGACGATTGAACGTTGTTGTTAGAACTCAATCTTTCTTTCCGACCGTTTTAGCTTGTGGACTTTAGTAATTATTCCTATCCGTCAAGATATTTAAGCCCTTTGAAATTTCCTTACGCAGCAGTTAAGTATTCTGGAACTTTCCTATTTGCTTTATTGTTTGAGCGGGGCTTCCCCGAATTTTATAACCAGATTTCGCCGACTCAGTCATCGAACCTACGCATTTTCCCCAAGCTTTGGCAAAGGGAAGAAAATTTTTATAAGCCCTTTGGTCCTTTGTGCATATGGAGATATTAATTTTGGAGCCTAAACCTTTCTTCCGTTGGGCTACTCTCAAGCCCCGTGCTTTTAGAATTTTAATTAGTGGCCAGCCTTCAAGTACAAGAGACGTGCAGTTTTTGTTGCCCCCGGCCACGTTGTCCGTGGTCGGGGACAGCTTTTCGTAAATATATTATAGTTCCGCTTTCGCTTATTTTAAGTAAATCGTGTGTGCTCCTGTGAGTTTTCAAGTTTTGACAGTTCGGCCCAAGTCTTGACAGCAGCTAGTTGGTTGTAACTCAAAAGTTTTTGGTAGCGCGGATTAAAGGCGATGTTGTGTTAGCCGGCTCAAATTATAGGCGATGCATATTTTGGTCGATTTCTGCCCCGGGATTAGTGGGAGAAGTAGTTTGCATCCGTTGCACATTAATTTTAAAATGTCCTCATAAGCCTAAAAAAGGGAAACTCTGTACTTTCTTTTTAAATTCACCGCAGAAGTGTTGCAAATATATAGTGTGCGTCGCATGTTGTGGAACTTTGCGCCGGCGAATTCATATCGCCTTATTTGTGTATAGTTGGGAAAAATATCCCTGTTATTTCTTTGTGTACTAGTTTCTTGTTTTGTACCCTAGTAGGTATGCTAATTTTGACTGGGATCCCCTTTACATTTAGTTAGGGTGTACCGCTTGTGTATTTAACTTGAAACTATTTGTGTGTTTAAATCACTAAATACTAATTTTGTCAAAGCCATCATATTTATCGGTGGCATTATAAGAAACCTTTGGTCTTCAACCAACAATGGCAAAGGCCATTTGTAGTCAAGTGTAAAGCCAAAACATGTTCTTTGATTGACCAAGCCTTAAAAATATCGGCTTGAATTAAGTTCGAAAACATTTAAGATGGTGGCCATTAAGGTAAGTCACTTAATTTTAAGGCCACCCTACGTTTGCGTCCACCGACCTGTGGAGCTTGGCGAGTGACGCTGGAGTCGATCGCGGCTAACCCGGAGAATTTTTGACATAGCTTCCGTGATTTTTTTCGCTTTGGGTCACGAAAGCAATTCTTTCTAAAGCGAGTGGCGCCTGGAGCAATATTATTTTGAGCAAAAGTATAGGGTAAGTGCCGTCGGTTTTGAGTGAGCTTTCGAACCACCCCTTCTCGATTGAGCCAGCTTGAAGGTAACAGGAACACCTCCATCTGCTCCGACACATTTTAAGATCTGTGTTATTGCAAAAACTGGCGAACCCTTCACTTTTTTCCCGATTTTGTCTTTTAGAACGACCAATGTCGATTGAGCAAAATTATCCTGTAACAAGGGTTTACGTTTTGTTTGTTATTTGGCACAGACTGAAGCAAAACTTAACTTGCATATCTAAAATTTGACATAGCCTCACTAGTGGGTTTATAGGAGGTGGTGGATAAACTACTTTTTATTTAAATATTAATATTGGTATTTTATCAATGGTGTTTTAGTACATATTGGTCCTATAGCATAGTAGATAGTAAACAATTTTGACATAAAATATGGTCTTAGAGCTACAAGGGCATTTAAGCACTCATCCCCTAATTTCGAACGGATTTTTGTTGAAAAAGGTCCTGCCACTGAAATTGCTCTCTAGGATTCCTCACTGGTAGATGTACAATACCTATCTTGTTTACGCAAAATGCAAACCATGCAGAATGTGCACGAGGCATGAGTAATGAACCACCGCGCCGGTGAATACCTGTCCTAATAATTCTCTGACATCCTATACTTGTACACATGTTGATAGGGTCCCGGGACTCAGTTTTCTCTGTAGAATCCTGGGAAGGTCCCGGTTCTGGATCCCGGTACTGAAAATCCTAATTTCGACCTACTGGTGTAGGTTCAACGTTTTGCAAAGTCAACTCGCTGTTAAGTACTAAATGGACTAACTTCCATAATACAGTATTTATTATACAGATTGTGTGCAGACACTAGGTACACACTGTCACTAGATACAAAGACGGCTAGTGCTGTCATACAAACAAACCGTCTCTGTATCTAGTTACCGTGTGTACCTAATACCTGCAGATAATCTCTATGTTGACGAACTAGTTTAGCAATTTATGGTTACGGCATTACGGTTTTTAATTAAGAATTTCTAGATTGTCTTGTTTTTAATCATTAACGATGTTATGCAAGCGTTTATAGATGGTACTGCGGGGCAAAAGTTTTTAATGCTTTTGCATGACCATTTGAAGAGACATATAAACAATTATGAATCTGGACTGAACTGGGTGTGCGGGATATTTATAACTACTCACTGTACGGTATCCATATAAGAACCAAATCTATTTATACACATTTTCTTCTGTAGAATGAAGCTCTTCACTCTCCTTTTATTGATTGAATTGCTTGTAGCCTGACCTATTGGTCTATGGGATTAAGATAGCCTTGAACCGTTCGAAACGTCACGACTTCTCTATCTTTAAGAGCGCATTTTCAGTGAAGAACTAAAAGGTAATATTTACAGGAGAAATGAGACCCGATTATGGTGTGGCACGCCTTGCAAGCGGCTTACGAAATTCGTGTCTTAAATAATATCGATATCCGGAACTCCAGGGCCTTGCAAACCAGCTCAATCTGTGAGTGCTCGTTGTCTAGGAAGTCTGGGAATCAAAAAATTAAAAGCTTACCAAATTCCGATGGAATAAACAATCGGAAACATTACACAAATG
>OW679195.1:42050048-42102572 GCA_940337035.1 Agriotes lineatus | reverse complement strand
GTGGTATTGGCCGAAAAAGTTTTTATATGTTAACAATTTACTAGTTACCAACAATTAATTTTGATATAGTTAGCTGTTGCGAGATTCGTTAACTTTAAGAAGAGTGATACGAATCTCCAGTTACATTTTATGTAAACAGTTATAATCTTTCGCTGCCCTATAGATTCCTTTATTATCTAATATTTATTGGTGTTATGATAATTATCCTTTTGATCGATTTTCTGCTCAGTCATCAAAATAACAATAACAAAATGGCTGAAATGTCCTGTAACCACTACAGTATACTTTTGCTGAGCCAAATATTCTTAATCTAGTTTGATAATGGTTGTGAAGGTGCTGTGGTACGTTAACAGTATTATCAGTAGGTTATATATATATGTACTTTGCAGACTTGCATTTTTACCTTTTAGCCGACATCACACGAACAGCTCGCTGGTAAGTTTTTTGCTTAAAGCCTCTCGCCGGGAAAATGGTCGGGAAGCTTTCTATGAGAGCATCTCGGAGAAGTCCTCAGTGCTAGGGCTTAAGAGTGTGTATGAATTTTTACTTTTATCATTTGTTTAATCAGATATTGCTTATGTTGTTTGTCTGATTACTGTGTATTGTACTATTTTTGTGCTAAGCGGTACTATCAAATTTTTCCTCTGAGTAAATGAGTTTTGTGAAAGAAAGATTGGGATTTACTCTTTCGCTCTCTGATGGATGTCAATTACCTTCTGCCAGTACCTTGAAGTAGAGATGGACACATGAGTGAGTATTCACTAACATCACACACATTTTACGCTTGCTTTAAAAACGCACGTTCACGCATGCTCCCGCTAACATTCACTCACGTTCACGGAGCGACCCTCCACTCACGAGGTTACTCTCAGCTTTTATTTGAAAACTCAAATTTAGATAGAGCAGGACATTCGAATTTAAAAACAATAAAGGATCCGCAACAGAATTAAAAACTGTAAATAAAATATGGTTTTTTACGTGAAATCATTTACGAGATATATTGCAATCAGAATAGTAGACACAAAGAATTAAATGAAAATTTACTACAATAGCTCACAATAAAGGATAAATACTGATTTGTCGCAAAAAAATGTCTTGCAACCGTCTTCATAAACATTACTTATAATACCAAAAGCTGTCGTTGGAATTTACGTTTCCCTCACTGATAAGAGTACAAGAAGTTGTATGTTACCAGGCAACACTTTTAATTCCTATGTTTAAAAGTAAGTTTATATTTTAGGAACTAAAAGTAAGTTTGACTTGATCGCCTATAGACGCAGATACGCGATTGACTGTACACATAACATTCACAACACAACACAGGCGCGAAGGTCCGTCGCTGCAGGCTGCCAGACAGAAGTACAATGACCTCCAGCTCTAGATCCTCCACATGGTTGAGCAGCTGGCCACCCTGCAGTCTTTTATTGGTTACTAAATATTTAGCTTGAAATTAACGTGAAACGTGAATCACTCCTTGGAAGTTTTCACGTACGTTCATGGCCCGACTTTCAAATATTACTTACGTTCACGTCGGGATCCGCCGTGACCCAGCGTGATCCGACCACGACACGCGCCCATCCCTACCTTGAGGTTTAGTTCAAGTTGGTTGTGTACCACCTCAAGAGCAGAGATAGATACCACGCGAACTGCTCGCTTGTAACACTTTTTTCATTGATTTAATTTCATATTGTTTATATTTCGTTTTTTTTCTGTTTATTTGTGCCTTGTAAAACGGCACTGTCGAACTTTTTCTCTAAATAAATGAGTCTTCTGAAAGAAGGACTGGGCTCTACTCTTTCACCATCTGACGGTTGTCAATTACCTTGTACGAGTTAATTAAGGTTTGCTTCAAGTACATAATTATGAGATCCAGCTGCGAGTGGAATTCATTTCCTTTGCTATTTATTGTATCGTTGCATTCTTTCTCATTTTTTGGACTTTGTCTTCATTGCCTTATATTTTTCTATATCCTCTCCTGTTGTTAATGACGAGAATTGACGCTTAGTTTAACTTTCTCATGAATTGTTATATCTTGGTTTGCTATTTATAAAAATTTAGACTTGCTAGCACCTAACAAGTTCAGTATACTCTCTCTGAACCAATTTGACTATTAGCTCAAATGCGACGGTCGTGGAGGTGCTTTGGCATGATTAGTGATAGACCCAGATTGAATTATTTGTTTATGGCGATATTAAAAGTTGCCTTGTTTATCAACACGACCGCACGAAATGCCTCCTTAACTGGCTTGAGCTCAGATCAGTGATCTTGCAGATTTTTTATTTTAATTTGGTACAGTACTTGGTTAAAAAGTTGCAAAGTTTGTGCTTATTTGATGTGCTCTGTAAACAGAGGTAGAAGTAGAATCGCTCATTTAACCAGCAGCCACCTAAGATGTGTAAGATGCTACCAACTATATCCCAAAACGATAAGGGGTACTCAGGTTAGGAAACGTTAACGTGTAAACATCTCTGGAAATTTCTAAGTAACCTAAAATAGCAGGGGAGCTACGAACACTCGTTAACCGCCACACATACGAGTTGTATATGAAAGCGACGAAAATTGCAAAAAACGAATAAAAGCTCCACCTGTAGGGACTAATGTAAACTGAAGCTATTATTGAGCAATCTTGATATAATTTTCCCGTTCAAATTTAAACAGAAAATAAATAATCTCGAGCTACAGGAAATTGAAAACAGTCCTACGCTGTACCTTTTCCCGTTCCTTTTCAGTATTTGCCACGAACAAGCCTATTACGCATAAAATCTGAGCTTAAAAATGGGCTTAGCAGTATTACAAATAGGAATTTAAAGATTACATTTTATGCGTGGGCACCGCAAAATTTATATTCGACCCGAATTCGCTGCAGAACGCAAACACAATTACAAGCGGCCCCACGTACAAATAAAGAGGCAAAGACAAAATATTTCGAATAAAAAATGAATAACAGCCGGAAAATCCAACCCTTTGAAGAAAGCTATCGCTATTCCTAGCCTGATTTATTATTTATTAAATACAGTTTGGAATAACTTTTAACAATTTATGTTATGAAATAACGTTTTGAGGCAAAGATGTGGCAATAAAGAGCGAAGGGAACAGGTGCGCTTGTATTTCGCATTTTGGCTGGCCGAAAAGCCTTAAGGGTTGATTTATATTTAATATTAAAAGCTATCATCGGAAATGTATTGAATGTGAAAATTCGATTCGATTTGTAATACTTTTGTGAGATTGACCCGAACGGGCCGTATTTTCATTTCTGCTGGGCGCAGTTCGCCTTTGCTGCAATTTCGTCAGAAATCCACCTACCTTTTCAAAGCGTAAAACTAAATTTCACATTCTCAAAATAGTTACCTTCTTTATGCCATAAAACCTTTAAGCATTTGTGGAATTCTTCTCCAATTTTCTTATTAAAAAAATAAGGATCCCCCTTAATACATGCTCAGAGCACCTATTCGATTAAATATAATGACTACCCAGATTCTTTGCTACTGGTAAAAAGGACGTTGTCGGCGATGTGGTTATTTTATTTCAGCACGCTTATTACAAACAGAATACGAAAGAAGAGCTCAAGGTATTAATACATAATGGAGTTAAGGCAGGGACTCGGAAGTGTCGACGAAACTTGAACTTCATAATAAGATCGACGTTTAATACCACGATTTTAAAGAATAAGGTAATTAGCGCTTAATCTCTCTCCCACAAATGGCCTGGGGTTTTTGCTGCGTCAGTAATAAATAGGATTAGAGAAAGTATGGCTTCGAGATATCCAAGCTGTTTTATTGGAAGGCGATAGTTGCAGTTGGATTATTGAATTAGTCTGTATTGTTACAAAAGCCAATGAAGTTAATTTGCTGACAACAGGCTGGAGTTTGTCGGATATATTTCAAAGTTTTACATTAACGTAGCAATTACGTTAATGACCTATTGTGCTACGAGTGTTTTCAAATGTTAAATATTTGAATTTTACTGTAACCCTTTATGCACTTTTAGAAAATCTTTTTGCTAGAAAATAACATAGCTATGAGTAAAGGAAATGCATTCTCCTTTGATTTGATTTTTTATTTTTTGGTATGTTGAAACTTGGATTTACTGGCGAAGCTTTCTTAAATGATTTTATCAAACTTAATTTGATGTTTTCAGGTGGAAGAAACATCTTTGGAAAGTCAGCGAAAGAATGACATAATGTCTTGATGGATAAATAAATTATAAAACAAAAATATAGATAAGATCGAAATTAAAGAACTAGAAAAAGCCCTAACAAGGGAGGGAAAAAGAAGGTAAGAGAACTTAAAATAAATAATACAAGTGATACAGACAAGATTGGAAATGTGTTTATACAAAGAAAACATCAGAGGATGAAAAGGGAAAATATATCCAACAAGGCTTCATCCGCAAGTTCCAAGTGCCTTGTGGCTTCACTATCTTTGTGGATGTTGATATTTCTATGAGGAATATTTTAGAAACTTATTAATATTATAGTTTTGTTTAGAATTTTTATTGCAGACTACTATATCTGTTTCAAAATCAGATTTTAAAAGATGATGTGCCAATATTCTGGCTCTATTTACCTAAGCATGTTAATAAGTATGCCCAGCTTCTTTCTTCATCATAACAAATAGGAAAATAAAATAAGACCGAGTTAGAACAAGATATCCTCCTTACACCACTCACCGCCGTTTTTACTCTATTTTGGGCCAACTAACTGAAGTAACATACTGCTCAATATGATTTAGGTTATTAACTTGCATAGATACACTCAATGTTTGGAACCTTCTGCATGGGACTGTGACATTTTGCGTTAAGTATTGTACCCAGATAACTATTTTGCATTGAAAAAAGCGTTCAGATAGCCAGTAGTTGCTATATCTATTCTACCTCTTAACATCTCTGTTTAATAGGTTTTCGGAACACGAAACTTATATATATTATATAAGATGCCAGAGTTCAGGAAGGAACCTAATGTGAATCTTATCATTTCTTAATCCGTTTATATTTAAACTGCATCTGCAGCAGACCTGAAACAACAACGCTACACTGGAGAATATCCTATACTATTTATAAGTGCAAAAGAATTAGTCAACCAATTCTTGTTCAAGTTTCGAATTGTACTTAGGGTAAAGGAACTGATAGATATAATCTCACAAAATTTACAATTTTCTGAAAAAGGTATGATTTGATGCTAAAGGAAGATAGACCAGAATACTTGGAAATGAATCGTTTTAGGCAAAGCCTACGATTGAGTGCCGGTTAAGAAATTGTGGAACTGTAGATAAAATGCAAACCAATAACATTTATGTTAATGTAGTTAAATGGTTCTAGAAAAAAGTCACAAGCAAAATTAATATGGAAACCAGCATTTGGTCTGATTAACGAACTGTGGTAAGGATGCTGTATGGCATTGACCTTGTTCAAAATATGCATATCTTACGAGTGCACTGATGTGGGGAAGAACTATAGGTTTAAACTAGGAGGTAATTAAAGATATGCTACACTTGGCCGAAGTTCAGGTGGTTTTAAAACAGACAATAAAGTTCATAAAATGATATGCTGAATGGAGACTGCAGATAAATATTGCAGAACACAATATATGGTGGTTGGAAATAGAGAGAGACTTGAAAATTAGTAGGGAATAGATTATATAACTAATAGATTTGCTATAGGTATAATTATTTGCGAATAATAATTATTGGAGGGGACAATGCGTAGCTAAGAAGAGATACACAAAAAATGCATTTCATCGACTCAACTCTATTTTCTAGCTAAACAAAACATTATGCAGCAGAAGCAAAAGGGAATATTTATAACTGCCCTAGAAAAACGGTTATCTTTATGGCTCTGAAATATGGTAAGGAGAAAATAATTTAAAATGCTTCAAATTGGATATTTGCCGTATCCAAGTTGTTACGGTATTAAAACAACTTTACGGCACCCACCCAAGGTGAGCATCGCACCACGGAATCAGTCCTGGAAAACTGGCACACTTGCCCTGAGATTTGCTAAAAACAGACTAAAGGCCACGGCTGGGACGCTCAGGGCGTCGGGCGTGAGTCACACGATACGTTCTGGGCAAGCGTGTAGAGACATATATATATAGTGTACGTCAAAATTATAAGGGCGCCACCAAACCTGACTTTAAATGGGCTCGGGTAACCGAGCTTGGACGGTTAGACGAGGCAACAAGTACGCTAGTTACTACTTGATAAGGGTGCTCGAGAAGTATCGAACTCGAATGATAAAATCGATAACTTGAGGTTTGAATCGTTAGTTCGGGTTTGTGCTGCCACTGCGGGGGTGGCTGCTCCACTTACCTGCACACTCCACCACTCAGAGGTCGTCGTACATCTAATCGTGACACTAGCTGTTTATTCTGAAAAAGTAAATCATGCAGGGGTTGTACACAGTAATAAGCCCCGCGCTTGCACAATTGTCTATTGAATGACGTTATACAAGATCAGGCAACGAATGGGTCATCATACTAAACCTAGGGCTTAACGTAAACCCCAGCTGGAGGTAATCGCACTATAACTAAAGCGTATAAATGTTACACACCAAAAACAATATCCAAATAGAATGTTACAAGAAAGCGTTCGAAACGCCTAAAATTAGCAACGCAGCGAAAGTCAATGTTTGCACAGTTACAAACCAAGAATGTACTACTGAATGAATGCGACCAAAGTCCATCGCTTACACGACACATTCGCGTAAAAGGGGTCACTAAGTTACATAATCTCTTTAAATGGTACCTGGTATTTATTCTGGACTTCTCCTGAGCAGTACGGGTGGCAGTCAGCAGCGCCTGCATTTGCAAGCACATCTCCTTGGGCAAAGATTCCGCTGAATAATGGCGTATTATTTCAATGTAGTCACTCACATGGGATCGGTGTGACAGAAACGTATGGGCATTATTCACGTCCTGCAGCGAGTCCCCAACAACTTGTAGGAATGAAAGAACCACTTCTTTTCACGACATGGCTGGACGTAGCCCCCAACAACAACGCCAAGGAAAACGCGCTCACAAAACGACACGTGCGTCACACACAAGAGCTTCCTGCCGACTCTCGCTTAAGGCGAAACAGTTTATCAAACACTTGCTGAAGCAGCACGAGACGGGAAAAAGGCTGGCGTCCCCGCCATGGCGGGAACGCCGGGCCAACACACACTCTGCGACCTCCTTGATCAACGGCCTCAGCTGAACTGCCAAGCAAGAAGCGTTACGACGCCGGAAGTGGCGTGAGCCAAAACGGCGTTACCACGTGACTCTCGACAGCCAATGGCGATGCGCCCAATAAAACAAATACGTTCCGGTGACAAAGAGAGCGCGAGGCCTCGCAGTCACACGCGTTCAAAAGGGTGTTCCAAAAGATCCAAGCGCGTCTACATACAGGGTACTCGGAAACGAATGAGCACGGAATGAGCTTGCGTTTGTGACTAAAAAGTTAAAAATAGGTTTTCGATATAACTAAACGGCCCTAAAGGCGTGAAATGTAATTCAAATTACTGCCGACGGAAAAATGGCTTAACAAAGTTCTAGCACGTAAAAATCAGATTAATAAAGATAGAATGGAAAACTACTGTAGATGATATTGACGATAAGGGATTGATGCACGCAAAGCGACTAACACAAAAACCTAATGGTTTTAATGCCTGAGTTTGATTATGTGCTAGTTGCCGTTGGATAGGGATAAAGAATATTGTGACTTGTCTCTTTAATTTGAGTATGTAGAGTACTGGTTTAGTAACCTTAAACGAAACCACGATTATTGTAATGAAGTTGAGGCAAGTGCATCTGCGACGGCTATTCAACTTTGTCTATCTACACCACCTGAATAACCAATACCCAGTAATTTATAAATACTCTAGCATTACGTATACTAAATATTAGATAATTTACTAGTTGGATTGCCGCATGATTCGACTCTAACGGGCTTGACCTGGCTCGCCTGAGTGTGTGTAAATAGCATATCAATATACAACCTCTTTATGCATCTGTGTTCATTGTTGTTTGTTGGTATGTGTATTTATAATTAGTTTTAGTTAGTTTTAAAATCGCGTTAATGGCTTTATACATCAGATGTCTCGGCACAATATGTGCTGGGAGCTCAACGCTGGAAACTCACTGGCACTGCTCGTGAGAAATAGTTTAATTCGTTGAGGCGACCTAGTTCTGTCTCATGCGTTTCCTGCGGAACTACAAGCTAAGAGAGGCGAGAAGGTAGCAGCCAATAACCGATACAAAACGCGTAGAAGTTCTGTAAGCGGTGCAGTTTGGCGAGCTCTAACCGGGAAGTTAACAAAAGTAGAATCCACGTCATTGAATGACACAATTATAAAAGCATCGCGTTTGAGGGCTGCGAGAGCCCACAGCCCAGGTATTATGCTATTGGAATTGGGACATTATCGCTCATAGTGGGTGAATTAGGCTGAAGTAGGTCATTTAACAGCAGCCATTTGCTGGATAATTCTTGGTGCGCTAACATGTGTATGCGCAAGCTTTCTATTATTCGGTGCACACTACACCTAAGTAAACACCTGTCACATTTATATAATATGATTGCTTGATGTGTCACTGAGGTGATGTTTGTGCCGTGGACTATTAGTCATAGAGACAGCTCTTGGCCAGATTAATTTATTAGTGTTAACAGAAGTTTGAAGCAAAGGTAGCTTTTCGAGCGTTGGTTTTTACAAGAAATTATATCTATTACGCGTAATTGGTTTTTGCTTTAAGTCAAATTTTAAAGCTAAGATGTTTAGCTTAGCACCAGTACAGGTCCACTTCTAATTGATTTCAAGAGGGAATTTTTTGAAATACTGTTGGGAGTAAGTGAAAAGCAATTTGGTTCCCAATGTAGGGCATACAGAAAGACTCATTACAAAAGGTAAGTAAAGCTTGTCCCGATGTTATATTTCACAAAGTCGTTTTATACAAATCTTCTATTGTGCTAACAGCTACAACTGCTAAAAATCCCTTCTATGTAGAGAAACCCGCAGTAAACCTATTTCAAATATTACATTAGAAACTATAATCGCAACGAAACTTTCCCTGAATGAAAAAGGTGAATGAGGTTTTGAGCATGTTTTGTCTCGGCACACAATTGCTAAGATTTTATATCGAAGAATCTTGTATTCTGTGTCCAACAATTTGTGAAATTAAATGCAGGAGTTGGTATTACGGAGTATGTCTTTAGCTATTACCTTTTGAAGGAAAGTAGAAAATCCCAAAAAGTTTTAGAGCGGAGGATTATTTCGGAAAAGAAGACAACTAGGCAGGTAACATTCAGTATATATGCCATTAAATAAGTCAAAAGACAAAATAGATTGTTAGAATCTTTAAAAAAATGGAACGCCGCATTATATTTGACCCCAAAGACAGAAACAAGAAAACAATTAGTATTTTGATCTGATTGAACACGAATTGAGGGGTTTGAGTTGTTAACAAGGAATCCTTGTCGTTGATTTTGTAAAGCCTTACCGTGCCGCTTTTACGACAAGTGTCGTATCATCCTATCCAGCTCTTACAAAATTCAGACGAAATTCTAAATTCCCGTCTTGAATTACCTAGAAAATCTCATATTGATCTTTGATAAAATCTAAAGGAACCATAATGATTATCGACTAATCCGTGATGTAGCGTTCTGTATTTCCGAGTAGGTTCGTGATGAATGCTAATGAAAAATGTCTGAACTACCGCTGTACACACTTGAAACGAAGCTCAAGAAAATGTTTTCCTGCATCACTTCAAGGACCACACTACTTTCTTCGTCGGTGTCCTAGAAAAGCTCCAAAATCCTGCTCCTCCTTGCAAAACCCACCTTCATTAACTTTGACGGAGAGCGACTAGTACGCTTGACGAAGATTTAGTGCAACGCCCGAGGTCTGTAACTTCCCCTAATTTTTGGTAATTTACCTTTGTACGGACTGCACCAGAGTAAGTCTTATTCTTGGTTTATTATTTTACAGTGCATGTGTCATTTACCGTTAATTTCAATTATGATATAGTGTGCTAGAATACGATTTTGTACGCATAAATTGTGGCTTACGTTTCAGCAAGTAATTTAGATCTACTGCATTGCATATATAAATTCCGTCAAATTTTGCATGTGCTTATACGTAGCTGAAGTTGTTAAATAAGTTTTTGGATATATCCCCATTCCTAGTGCCGTGGCGCCTTCAGCGTTTTGCACCAGCATATCAATATAATTTCCCCTGGAATGGCTTCGCTGTGCCCGTCACTTACATTACCGATAACTGCCTGATGTATAAGATATCTTAAAAATCGTTTGATAATCTTTGTTGGGAGCCACAGCTGCAGGGCTTATTCTGACTCTTAATGGTGCTTTGAAATTTTTTGTAATATTTTCATTTCGAAAGCGAAGTGCAGTTCACGTGTTTTGCAGCTAAGTAAGCATTCCACAAAGATATAGAAGCGAGGTGAGGCACAAATCCCAGAATTTCGGACCGTAAAGTAGTAAACAGTATCAATAGTTCAGACTTTAGATAATGGTCAAGTACCTGAGCAGATCCTCGTGTGTATTTCCCATCTCACAAGGTTTTCTATATTGGGACCTTCTATTCCATCACACAAGTTTAAAGCATTTTTCTATGTACCCTTCGTATCTTCAAATGTATAATTTACTTGATTTTCGCAAGCTAACTCGCCCCCATCTCAACGAGTTCCTGAACATCCAATAAGCTTGCTACATGTCGCAACCGTACCATACCGATAATATGATACATGTACGTTGCAACCGCTCACGGAATAGAATAAGTTGGCAATATGCGAGAAATATAGGGAAAAGTTGAATTTTATCCTCATCTGCAATTGCTCAATAACGTGAAGTATACATACGAATTGAATTTTTAGATGTTACTAGACAATGGGCTTTTAAGGAATATGAGTTGTTTACAAGTGTACCACTTCAGCGTTAAGGATAATGAGACTATTTGTTAAAACAAAACAATATCATAGGAAATGCTGAAGTATTGGAAACTTCCTTCTAGTACAATAACTCTTTTATTTTGGTTGAACAGGGCGTTTCAACTTGTACTATAAAAATTGATATGAAGATTTTGAACCTGCCGCTTCCATAGCGCAGTTACTTATTTGGAAATTCATGCAGTATTTTTATGTGCTTAATATAAATAAAACTGTATTGCAACATTGCGAAATGCAAAACGTTTTAAACGAATATTAAGAAAATTTTCACCAAGCTTTGCCTTGCAAAACAGTGAAACACCTCGAAGAAAATCCACATCTGTAACTGATCATTGTCTGATAAGTCCGGGAAACGAAGCAGTTAAATGCTTACCAAAGGGAATCGCACTAGCAGCATTATGGTTATTTCTTCTAATTTATATTTGTATACGTTTGACATATTACATTGCTTTAAATTAATTTACTTCGTTTCTACTTTATTTTCGTGTAAGTTAAACAACAAGCTAAGGATCATTTCGTCACTTTATCACTTGCAAGGGGGCTTGTAACAGACTTTGCAAACAACTCACAGAATTCGTAATCGACACGAAAAATGGTTATTGGATGGGACGTGCGGAAAACTAATCTGCAAAAAGATTACCACATTTTGATGGAATGGGCGGCACTGTATAAAAAGGTTGGCAGTTGCATTATAGTTTACATTGTTGTTTCTACCGTTGAAAATATAATTTTTTTTTGCTAAGTTACTTCTTAATTTATTTAAGTGTGAATGTTCTTCACAAGCGGCTAAAGACATTCTGCTAAACGGATTGTTTATTTAGAATTAAGATTTTGGTTTTAATTTGAATGATATTAGACGTTACTCACTGGGCTTTTACTGTTTCATAATGAAGCCAAATCATCTTTTATAACGCTTAACTAAAATAAACTACAAAATAATTTATTATTTCACGTAAAATCATATAATCAGCGTTGCTGCCAGCAGGGTCTTATTAAACCTGTGTTGCTTCTGTTACCAAAACAAGTTAATATTACAGAAAATTTGTTTATAATTTCACCTGCCCAATCTTTATTTTCAGTTTTGTTTTGCTTTGTATAGGTAATACTAATCGTAGCTTGCATCTGAGAACGGTTTTTGTTTAACAAACTGCCAAAGAGCAAATTAAATACCATCCCTTTCAAAATAAATATTTAAACTATGTTTCTGCCGAGCGCTTTGGTTAAATTGATGTGCCCTATATCTAATATTAGCACCTACCTTCAACTAAAATTTCCTTGGTCTAAGTAAGTGAATTCAAGAGGTTCAGCAACTCACCTGTAAAACAAAGAATGTTAGAGAACACATCACAACTAATTTATCATATCAAGTGTATGTTTTTTAAGCCCTCGGTTTTAGTCCTCTGATACATGTTGATCAAAAATCAACACGCACAAATTTGCAGGGCTTTAAAGGTAAACGCAATATTTAGTATTAACAAAAACCGAGTGTGTAATTAAAACATGTTATTAGGTAATTGCAGAGATAATTGAACACAAACATGATATTAATTAATGTGGATGGTCAAATTTCAGCGACGATATCCAATTTATCTTTTAGTGGCAAAACGTGGAAAAACCTCTTTTTCATAAAAAAAATTAGCAATCCTGTTTGTTCAATAATTCGTTGAAATAAATATAAAAAAACAGAAAATGTCAAAGAATTCCTGTAGAAATAGCTAGCGAAGCAATTTACGTGCTGTGACCAATAATGGTTAAGAGTTTCATACGAATCAAACTACGTTTAATCTTCTTACACGCAATCCGTGACCAATGCCCTCTAAATTATAAATCTCATGATCAGCGTCGTTGCGATAAAAGATTTACTAGTAATTTTAATTACATTGGAAATGGAATAGGCTCTACACTACACAAACCACATTAGGTAAGCGAAACGCAAATTATTTAATGAAAGCGGATGTAGTGAAAGCAACTAAATGTGTTTGCGATTGTCATTGGCGCATGAAATTACTATGTAACGAAATAAGAACGGTACCTGCTATGTTTGTCCAGTTCGCTGTAGCAGATGCCAAGACTCCGCTTTGTATAACGCACACCGTCCGAAATATGTTGAATTCCTAATTGATATATGCTTAATTCAATGGCTTAGATGTAATTTTAATGAACTGTCGGTAATAACGATATTTACAACGTAAATAGTATCAAGCTAGCTGTTCTAGACGATTTTAATATTGGAACAGTACACTGACTGATAGTTTTGTTCAAAATTTTGATGCATATTCTAAAAAAAATTCGTACATTTTTGATAGAGAATGAATGTGGCATTTCATCTAACGGTTTATTGCAGCAATTGTACAAAAATAGTTATTGTATCTGATACGTTGGTTACTTGGACTATTTACTAGCTTTTTTACTTTGTACTTGACACCGTGGGCTACTTGGATATTTTACATCATAACCCAAGTTACTCTTAACACCGTGGGTTATAAATAATAACTCACAAGTGACTTAAGTATTTAACTCACTTCCATGACTTGTTAGTATTTTAGCTCACTCTCGATTAACTTTTAACTTTGACTTTTCACAGCTGTCAATCGAAAATGCATGTGTTTATTTATTGAGTTGTTGGATAAAATTTTCTATGGCACGCGAGTGTTATTACAAATAATACACTCGAGAAAAGACCCCTCTCGACCTGACGGGCTTGATGTCTCAACTTTTCTCGCGTGGATTATTTGTAATATAACACACTTCTACCATAAACAACTATTATCCAACACCTCCTAATTAAAAGGCTATTACTAGATTCATTTTAGACCTATAAAGTGGCACATCATCCACATGTGAAATAAACACTATATCTGACTAGTGAGACGAAAATCTCACAAAGGTATTTTTAGTAGCACTGCCAGTTTATGTCAAATTCGAGATTAAAATATTAAGTTTGGGTCACTTTGTGTCAAATAGCAAATAAAACGACGTTAAAAGCACTCCGCTATCGCGTCGTGCTCTTAATCTCGTCGCACGTGCTTTAAAGGCGTGCTTATACACTTGTATCATAATATACTAATAAATAATTACTGCTTTAATAAAAGCATTATTCAGATATTCCATTTTTGAAATGATAAATGGAGCAATTGAATCTCAAGTTATAAAAATAAATTTCGCGAAGCTATTTTAAAACCAACAACAGTCTCAATACAATATGTGTTAATGCTAAACGCAGAATGTCGTGTCCTGGATTATTTACGTAAGCTTCGGCAGGAAAGCAATTTCCATTATACAAATTCACGGAGCGAATTCCTGGCGTGTAAAGCGATGAGGAGTAAATAAGCTTTAAATTTCCTGACAAAAATATATTAAAGTTTTATAGGTAGGAGTTCTCTTCAACTTATGTCCTATTTGTTCAGGAAGCTTTGTAGAAGTTCCACTTCGACCATAGTCTCGATTTTCGTTTTGGACCCATCCAAGACGGAACTTTTCACATTTAAGATTACGACACTTCCAAAGCTAATGAAAACTGGAGTGCAAAAAGCGCGGGTTTCGTTAAGGTGCATACGTACACCGGCGTGTCGGTGTAATCTTTTAAGTATACCGGAGAACAAAGTAAACTCTTTCATCGCGGTAATTTGCAAATCAGCTTAGTCAGTCAGTTATGCAGCGGCTGTAAAATACCGGCGAGTGCATTCTGAGCGAAAAGTAAAGAAAACCGCGTTTTAATCTCGGAGCCGAACGAACACAGCAGCCTCAGCTGTGCAGAGCCACGAAGGTAAATAATAAATGCAAACATCCATTATGCATTAAAATTTATGCTTCATTTATTACTATACTGGCGTTTTTAAGCGATGAGCGCCGCGGAGGCAGCTGAAGCAACGATATCTGAAAAGTTTGCTCGCCTTGCTTTGCGGATTTTTATTTCTCCATAATAAGCCGTCGTTTATTTCGAGTTTGAAAGATTTTACACCTCTAGAAGTAGTCTTGCTATTCATTCCATTCCAGTTGTTATCGAATGGAAAACTCTGGAGAATTTTCTTTGCAGTTAATCTTATATCCATAACAATATAGCTGTTGGCGCAAGACAATTGTTACTAAAGACAAAGAGACGGAAAAAGGTTACACTACGATTAGCCATATGTATTTTGGGTTCAATTTTTGGGACAACACTTAACAGTTAATTTATAATTGCTAACTGCTGCGTCCTACTTTACTGTAATCGTAGCATTTTTTACTCATTGTTGTTAGGTCCAGTTAAACTATGTTGACTCTATTTCAAATTGTAAATATAATTTGACGTACCCTCAGCTGGTACAATAAAAACGATTCCAGTGAGTCACGTTGTATTAACAAAAACCGTAAAATACCACATACGCTTAGACATTGAACTTGAAATCATGTATAAATACAGAAATTGTATGTCATTAATCCCAATAAAGTTTTTAGAACCGCTGCGTTCACCTTAATGTGAGTTAGCGTGGGCTACAATTGCTATAAAAATATCCTAACCACCTTAAATATCCCATCAACAAGTACCCAATCCTTCAGTAATTACTAATTAACCTGGTTGTCTCAATCTACTAAGCTTTCTGAATCACTTCCTGAAGTGCAATATTGGAAGACTTCAGACACGTATCTTGTACTGGGTACACGGATTCTTCGAGAGAGTTTGATAAAGTTTAGTGTTTAAACATTAGGTACTGTTATGCATCAGAATTTTGGTCGACTGGCAACTTATTCAACCGTCTTATCTCATATACAGAATGCGGCAGGCTACTAGGGACATTTCAAAATCAAGGAGAATATGCGTGTGGCCTTCGTGGTGTTTTACAAACGATCAATCAATGTAGGATAGTGGTAGGTCGTTAGGATCATTATAAATACAAGGTATATCGGGTGACAATGAGACCAGGACCATGCTTATATCTTCTTTGATTATGAATTGATTTAGATAAAATTTTACATTAAGATACTAGAGATAATTTCTGATTAACTGATAGATATAGTCAAAATGGTCGACTTCCGGTTTCACTGAAAATAACACCAACTTTGATTTTTTAAATAGGTCAACCTGTATATTTTATGTTTTTCGGAATCTATAAGTCAAATTACATCAACTAGTCTCCCCAAATTTTCATTTTTTCAAACAGAAAAATATTTTTTTCAACTTTTATTTTTTACGATAGAAGGCTGTGACTTGAAAAAATATATTCTAATTGACTCTAGAAACTATTAATAATAGCTATTCTATCATTAAAGTCAATCACAAACCCTTAATAAAAGAACACAATTTGCTAAACACGTTTTTTAAGAAAAAGTCACTTTTTTAAATGGCACATACCAAGGGCCATCTTGCGATTAAACAGAAAATTTTATTACCAATCTAACGATATGCATCATGCACTACTTTATCTTTATTTAAAATTGAAGAACAATTAATCAATTATCTTTTTAATATAACACTGTTGTATTTAATTTGCGTCGTAGATTGCGAAAAACATGAAATATATAGGGTGATCCATTTAAAACATCAAAGTTAGGTCTAGTATCCTTGTATCAAATTTCATCCAAATGCATTCATAAGTAACGAAGATAGAGGCCTGGCCCTGGTCTCATTGTCACCCCGCATTTTCGATTTTTTAATTTTTTAAATACAATTACGGCTACATGTAAAGTCCCCTTGCTTTTCATATGGTCCTAGTAGCCTGCCGGAATCTATATAAGTAGTAGGCATCAATATGTATTAGATAAGTGGGGCAAAAATCCGTAGTTCATTCTTGACCACCACCATATACAAGCAGCATTGCACTTTATGTCATTTACACCCAAAGACAGCATTTGGAATATAGTAGATTATGAAGCAAAATAGCAGTCTCTCCGAATTGCATATACTATTTTTTTCAGGTTGTAGGAAGATTTAAAACTACAAACCTGTTTTTTAAACGTAATTTAGTGACATTTTTAAATTTTAAAGTTGGTGGCACTGCAAGTCGATGTCAAATTCGAGGTTATCAGGTTAGGTTTTGCATCAGTTCATACTGATGCAAAACCGAACCTGCTAACCTCCAATTTGACATAATTGTTGCTTCAGTCGTAATGAAAACTCCCTAGGTAAATTTCTCTCCTCTAGCGAAAAAGTCATTATTTCTGTCACGATTTTAGTATCATAGAAACCGTGTTTTTTCGCAGACGTGAATAAAGATTTTTACTCGATCGGCAATAAAGAGCGTTACTCATATCTGCCTCCTTTATAGTGAAAATTGGAAAAGAAACGCTCCGGGTTTCTAGTCTCTTATATTTGGATACACTATAATTACATTTGCTGGGTTTGGAACCTCCCTATACAACACCCTATTGGATACGCTCAAAAGAACTGGCTCCAGTGCGATCCATCAATCCTAAAGTGAGATTTCAACTAGTGAGGTTTTCTTTCTTCTTCCGAGCGCAATTTGATAAAAGCCCCAATCTTGACAATCTTACGCTGTTCAACAAGATAGAGTTGTTCAATTTTCAATCTTTGAAGTAACTTCACTCTATGAAATGGTTGTCGATTTTTCCCCAAAAAGGTTTATAAATATGGTATATAATTACTACTAGCAATTATCAATTTTTAGACACCAAAAAGTGTTTCAGAAAGCTAGAAAATCGCCACGCTGTGAAGATATATAACCGCACTATCTTGCGTCATAACCACCTGTAACATCTATTTACATGTTTATTTGTGCAATTATGGTGATGAATCCTTCACATCACACCAGCAAACACTATCTCAGGCACTAAATAAGTTGTTCATTAAAGAAAGTTTCATTATAATTCATAATGCCAGTCAACATTTAGCTAGCGGATGCCCCCGTAAACAAATGCTCGCCTCTCAGGCGGCCGGCCCGGGTTCGAATCCCGGCGGACTATAGGAGGATTTTAAAAATCGTACGTTTCCCGGCTACTAAGCTAACACCTGTGGTAGTCATTAACTGCTAAACAAAGGAACTCTTCCTCACTTTTGACGGGCAAAGCTAGCCAGCTACCCGGACTAAGGGCAAAGAGGACTCATAGAACCACTTTGTGGTTAAAAACAGGCCACTGTCGTATAATAAGAGGAAGAAGAAATCTGTACCTACAGCTCACGTCGATGGCCATAATTGCCTTCTTTAGCTGAAGTCACGTAGCCATTACGTTCACTCTTCACATGTACCTAGCCGGCCATTTCAATTAATACAGTTTCGACATTTTGTCTGAAAAATTTAACCTGGTGGCAATTCTTCTTTGTTGACCTGAATTTAATCCGGGATATTATAGTCCTCTCTTCTAATATTCTACACTGTCTATTCATATTCCAATTGTGGTCTCCAGTCAAGTAACATTTTAGATCAAGTCTCATATCTACATCTAACAACTTGCACAGTCCAAGTCTTCATATTAGCAGCTCTTTCCCCGCTTTTACCGTGGGGGTGCAATCAACCGTAAAAAACTAGCACTTAAAAATCCACCAAAGCCTAGCATAGATGCAAGAAAATATGGCAACAAGTGTCGGCGGGGTCTTCAAAGTATTGTCAGTATGCAAAGTATTAAACCTAAAGGACCGTTATGAAATACCTTTGCACATGTCCATTACCACCTACTTCCAATCTGTATTTATATATCAGAGCTACTTACTGAAACGTACTTTATTAAAGATCTGGGAGTATTTTTAATTTCTAAACCAATTTTTGTTACACAGGTCGACAAAATAGTTTTAGAAACCTAAGTTTGGCTCTTATACTCACAAAATAAAATTCAAAATCAAATGGAATAATTAATCTTTATGATTCTGTGGAAAGATAAACTTTGAAAAATATAGAGTGTATCTAATAGGTCGTACAAGAGCTGCAATACGATATTCTACGCCTAAAACTAAAACGAAAACCTTAGAACCATTCTTCTATCTATTGTATTTTTTCTGGTAAAAGCTATACACATTTGGAAATTATCACTTCTTATAATTACATTCTTAACAATAGCATAGCAAAAATTTGCAAAGATAACATTTGTCTGAGCAGTGCTAATCAAATGAAGATGCCAATAGTTTAGATCATTTAAAAAAACGCGTGGCAGCAACGCAATATACTGTAAAAAACAATATTATTTTATCCAGCATGCCAGTGTATATAAACATCATACCTACCTACTACTATCTGCAACGTTGCACATTTTACGAACCTTAGATTGCTTATATTTTGAAAAATACTCCGTAACATGTGCTCGTAATATGGTTCTTACGTTTTCGTTTTATATCTAGGCGTAGAATATCGTAGCATACTTTGTGTACGACCGATACAACCTTCTCTCGAAGCCTGATTATATCGTGCGTTTCAACAAAAACTCATTAGGGCAGGCCTTTGAAAGAAAGATAAAAAATCTGGTCTTGTCTTAACTTAAGTCTGTTGGTGAATGTCAGTTTGCATTTTTTGTTTATGAAAAAATCTGCCACTGTGTCAGGTAAAAGTTTACACCGCATTAAGTTTAATTGCATCAAGCAAAAAGGAAAATAATATGGCATGTACGCAGCAACAACGAGTGTAATAATCATAACGGTCAGTAAATTTTTTTTGTTAAGTGTTTTATATATTTTTAGGAAAATAGTCCAAGACAAGGTATAATTTAGTTCTCTCTGACTTATGGTAGTTCATTTGCTTCAATGGCTATATATCAGTATACGGCAAACTTCAATTTGATCATTGCATGCGCACGAGAACATTTACTAATTGTGGGCGCCACTGAGTTGATTACGCTCGCCTACAGATGGTTGCGGCTTTCCCGACCTAAAAGAAAACGTCAAATGCGCATTCGGTTTCACGTTGCCTTTAACTACTTAGTGCTTAGACGACTATCGCTTATAAGCACTTGCACATTCGCGGGTAGTTGGAGCTGGTTCGTTAAGAAGCTATTGATCAGGGGCGTCCTGACGATAACGGTAAGATATCACATGCTATAATGTATATTTTTAATTAGGCTGGTCATAATCCAGCTAACGCATTAAAAAGGCGCTTAGTCTTCCCATAAAGGGAAAAGCCCAAAACTTGCGTTCTTTAAGCAAACACTTTCGAGAAAACCGTCAATTACTTTTGGAAGAGGAGTAAATATTGTATCTATGGGTAGAGGTGATAACCATGAAGGAATATACACACAGCAAAGGGGTCATTTTTAGTTTAACAACACCGACATGAAGGCAATGTTCTTCAGCATAAAACGTTTGAAGCCTCAACTCCAGGAAGAACACCAGGGGCTGTTGAAAAGCTGGCCCCTGAGGTAAGCAACCTGGACTAATTCAATGTGGTAACCTGGGTTGCTGACGTGCTTTGGCACACTGGAAGGTACTCTGGGTCGATTAAAGACTGTAATCTGGGTTAATTTAACCGAATTCCATGAGAAATCCAAAGCCAACCGGCAAATTGGAAGCGATGAGAAAATGAGATCCAAAGAACTAATTCGCCAGAAGTTGCAATTATTATTATCCGGTAATAAACCAAAGTCTCTTCACAACAAGGATAGTACTTTTGATACTATAGGATCACTAAACAAGCAAGGCGCGTGGGCAACACACACGTGCGGTTTGCTTGCGAGGTCTACACTTTCGCTAAGGAAAAAAATCACTTGCTCAACTCACGTCGGCCACGGTGGGGCGGGCGTAAAACCGCCAGCTTCCTCGGCAACATTCTTCCTTGTAGCCAAGAATAGCCCTGCCGACTGTGTCGCGAGTTGACAAGCCGCGGCTGCAATCGGAACAAAAGTATAAACTCAATCTGCCTTGTTAGGGGCGAAATGACGCGACAATGACAAAATTTAATATATTCTCTAACTGTCAAGGCTGCTAATTTACTCAGAATAACAGAGAGAATTATTGGGAGCATGTTGCTAGGTATAGGGCTTAGAGACTGCATAAAGGATGAAAGAATAGAAAGCAGAACGAAGATAAAGGAAGTAATAACAGTAATAGCAAATCCAAAATGAAGGCGACCAGAACATGTTGCTAAGTAAAAAGTGAAAGACTAAAAAACACAGTATTGTTGATGTCAAGACTAAATAGACCTAGCAGTGGAGAACGCGCTGGTGGATGATAATACGAGCAATCGGTACAAAACAAGATGGAATGGAAAAACAAAGTGGAGGCTAATGTTCATGAGCGAACAGTGAGAGACTGATGAAGAAGAAGTCGTACAAGTGAATATTAAAGACAGACAGGTAAACGTACAGTAAGGTATATGCAATCTTTAATGGATAATTGGAAAAGCAGAGACATACAACAACAAATTAATACAAATGTATTAAAAACACAGTTGTGTGTAATAATTTCACTTTTAGCATCAAATAATGCCTTTAGGTTTTGTCGAAAATTAAGAAAGTGCCACCGATTATTCCTTTGGGAGAGCGCCAGGCATCGGTTGTAGGTATTGAAGCTCTTACCTTGAGCCATGGCTTACTAAAATTTATAGCACCTCAAGGTCCTATTACGGCTGGCCTATTCGCGTTGTGCTGCACTCGTTAGAGAGCGCCATGTATGAGCTCAATTAGATAGGGTGAACTATGCGACATTCTCAAATTTTACGACTGAAAATTTGGAACAGTCTTGTCGATATACCTCTAACCTGTTATTTGCACTATTCCTTCATTGCAAACATATTAAATAATTTTTAAAATACCCCCTACTCAAGTAAAATCCTCAAACTTACAATAAAAATTCGGATACACAAGATGGAAAATCTGCTGCTTGGTATACACGAATCTAACCAGGAATTCTATCATTTCTCTTGCGGGAAAAGGTGACTGCTGCTATAAAGCAGTCGATTGACCTGACTCTAAAGTATCATTTTCTTCCTAGAAACACTATGACGTCGCACCCACAATCTATCCAGGATACAAAAGGACGAAGTGCCACAGAGACCGATTGACTGCAATTAGTTGTTCCACATGTGCTTTGGCAGCTTATTTGACCACTGAATCACAATCTCTGATTTAGTCGATATCATTGTCAGAGATTGGATGAATTTTGTTCATTAGCTTCAAAGATCGCATTTAAACGATGACTTAGTTTTCAAGCAGTCAAAGACAGGGAAAGACTGTAGGGTTTTGATAGATACTATCACGATTCCTCCCAAATGATTGCACATTTCTGGTGAGAACTAGAAAAGGCTTGCATTATACATGTAAAGGGGTGCCTGTAAGAAAATGTTTGTTTTACAGATTTTATTTCATTTCCCTAAAATACATTGATTTATGTAAGCTGTGTAGACACAATCTGTGCTTTATGTTTATTTAGAAAAGGTAACTTCGTTATGATAACGTTTTCTTGACGTATGGCTCGCCAAGCAACTATGATCAGATTAAGGATGGTATCGTATATTCAGAACAGAATGCAAGTCGGATGTTAAGGAGGAATAAATAGGAGGCCAGCCTACCCAAGATTCTAATAGACGGAAAGCAATAATCATACTGCAATCTAGAAAGGATTAGGGCAGTTAGACGCAGCTATTGAACGTAGAAGATAACGAATAACATAAATCTAAACAAACAAAGCCAGTGGTAAAGCGTGCTATATGCGATGCATGTGAAACATTTGGTGCTTTTTACTATCAGATTTGATTGTTGAGGGTTTGTTTAAGCCACCTGAGGAAAATGTCATGGTGGCCGGTGATCTAAACGCGAAAAGGCAAGTTTGAAACAGGGCAGAAACAGACAGAAGGGGCAAAAGACTTATTAATGGATGGCAGTAGACTCACTGGTATTCCATAACCAAGGGCGCAAGCCAAAATTTGGACGAGACGGAAGCTGCTCCCAGATAGACGTGAGATTCAGCACGAACGACCTGGTGAATAAAATACACGATTGAACTAAAAGACGAGGAGAACTTTAGCCGCCAAAACATCACACACTACGTTGTGAGGTCTAAACACAGATTACGAAAGATAAGAACACGGAAGACCTTAAAAACACTACAGAATATAGACCAAACTGTTTTATATGGAGGAAGAAAGGGGAAAATCGTCGAGTAAAAGGTGCAAGAGACCAAGTACCTTGGGAAACATAGGAAAAGTTTACATCGTGGGAGTGCACGCAAAGAAAACCGTGAATAACGTATATAAAACAGATGACGGTTGAATAATATAGATTGTACAAAGGGCAGTAAAAGGATTATATCCAACACGTTGGCGAACTCAATAATCTTATATACAGCGTCCATCTGGAGCAAGGGGATAAAGAACAAAGATGTACAAAGGAGACAACAACAGGAAAAAGAAATACGGAAAGAGTCAGAAGAAAACTGATGCGCGTAATGTGTGCAAAATGCACGAAAAGCGGCATGTAGTCAAAGGCTAATAAAGGACCTAAATAAAGTATAACTCGTTGGTTTTAGGGAAGTGAGGTACCACCCAACATAGGCTCTTGGAGGACATGGATAGTTTGTGGAATACCAGAACAGATTCAAACCAAGAGTTGCTATAAATGCATGTACTGTAACCAGACAGTGTGGAGTATATTATATTCCAGTACAAAATGTGGACAGTAAAATGAGAAGAAGTAGAAGGAAGCACAATCTATCAAAAATCACATTAGATAGTGAGGAAAGCTAGAAACTAGTAAAAAACATGGTAGATAGCATAATGAAAAACAAAGACGAAGATCACAAAAGAGAAAAAATAAAATCAAATGGCCAAACAGTTAATTGTTGTTCAAGAAACTACACAATATCTAAACCAGGAGGGAGGAATACGGAAAAAACAGGGAGGTAATAGAATGGAAAGAAGAAAACGAACATGTATTCATTTTGAAGTAATGACCAAAGCGTTATGATGGGAGAAGAGTTTTAGTCGGTGAAACTCTGACACGATCAAAGATGTTCTTTTCTTAATACATGCTTTAAGGTGTATCTGCTGGTGTAGACATCCAACAATCGG
Organism: Agriotes lineatus; assembly: GCA_940337035.1. Classification (NCBI taxonomy): domain Eukaryota; kingdom Metazoa; phylum Arthropoda; class Insecta; order Coleoptera; family Elateridae; genus Agriotes; species Agriotes lineatus. The sequence continues at coordinate 42,078,722 of OW679195.1, read as the reverse complement.
CCCATTTCTTTTAATTATATTCAATATGTCTTTTCCTTTAGTGGCCACTGGGTGAATTGGGTAGTTCCGTGACCACTTTCGGTGGTTCCAAGTCTGAGTAAAAGAGGATGAAACACCTCCATACCGGAGTAGCAATCTACTGGATATGGAAAACTAAAATTGCTTACAGAAACGCGCAAAATAACCTCGGAAAAAGGACGGACCAACGAGGTTGTTTTAAAGATTACCCTTCCTCTAACTAAATAAAAAAGGTCTAGACGAAAACATATTTGATCGGAGATTTTTCTTCTTCTTCTAGGTTTATGTATTCCTCCGATATTGTTGTTGCCAATTCTTTGCCCGCTATTAATCTTAAATATTTAATTTTCACTGGTCTTAAGATCTGCTTGTTTGTGTGTGTCTTAGTCTTTTTACACTATACATCATTATAGGTCTTATTCATTCCTTATAAATATATTATACGATATGCTATAATGTTGCGTACATTTCCGGAGACTTTATTTTTACGTTGATTACTTTATTCTCAAAATTTACTTAGGGTAAACTCAGATGCCATGGGTTTGCTTACTCAAATGTATAACTTGTACGAATAAACAGTTTCTAGGTAATAATCGTATACTGTTTTTTAACTAAATACATAATAATTCTAGATCAAGGGAACATAATATTCTGTACTCAAAATATTGTAAACTTAAACGTTGGGCGTAATGATGCGACGCTCTGTTATTCTTGGTACGCTAGGCAACCCACACGACGCTGCTGTTCGTCTCTGTTGCGGACCCTGGATCCACTGCAAGAAAGCCCAAATGAGGTAGAAAGCCCACCCGTAGGTTTGGATGAGATAACTGCTGTGCACTGGAAATTGTTAGATCTAAAACAGGCTATATCTGCACCGGCCCATAATGGCGAGTTCTGTTTACAAATTCATGGATGACAAATCTACCGTAATCAGAAGAATTACCGTGCTAGTGATGGTTGTAAATAGCGTATTACGCCAGGCAGGTTGTGACGCTTCCTTGGTGCCAACGTTTGGGTCCCCGTAATGACCTAAAATGGGCAAGGTTCACCTTAGGCCACTTTGTAACCTGGTTTAGTGGAGACCACTGGAAGATCGCTTACGCTCCGCGGTGCCCTGGCCGGCAAAGTGCGTTATGCCTTCGGAGGTTCGCTGGGATGGCGTCGTTGGATTAACAACGCTTTGAATGCAAGTTTGCTAGCTATGTAAAAAGATTTAGTTTAAATGGCGCTAGGGGGCGTGCTCCTCTCTTACGAGTTTACTCGTTACAAACGGGTTTATATGAGGTTTAGGTGGAAGTTCACCGATTTGGCCTTCCGTTATATATGAACTCCGTCGGGTATATATTAGGAGAGGGGAAGTCCAGGGTCTCAATTGACTTGAGATGGCTGTGGAATATCCTTTTATACTTTTCAGTGCCCTCGTTATCGGTGCCTTTATCCAGTTACAATTGAGTGGAGTCGGCGCTGTGCTTACTTGCACGAGACCTTGCGCACCTCTGGTGAACGTCTTTTATGTTCTTGTCGAGTGCTCGGGTAATGTAAGTGGCGATAGGGGCGGAACTTAGCCATGGACAGTTTAACTGCATTATTTAATATGAACAATACACATTTGTGCTGGAGCTAACGTCACAATATATAACACGTGATTCAAAACAGAGTTAATCAAAGTCACCTTAGACAAAATCTCTGCTAGCATGTGAAACATTTGAAGTACTTAATGTTGCATCTACTCTATTGTTGTAATCTTAATCACACTGTACATACAGCTTAAATCTATCTTTTTCTTGCTTGGCCCTCTTTGATAAACTTTTGTTATTATCAAACATCAGTATTTTATAATACGCATTTTCCCAAAAGCTGCGCCTTGTTAATAATTAGCCAGCCGTTAGACGGCTCTGAAAAAGCGAGATACGCAGGCAGGTAGAGTAATTGCACTTCCAACAGCGTTATTTAAATTTGGGCTGCATTTTAAAAGTTAAGGAGCACTGCCTTGTTGTAAGATCCTTGTATATGTATTAACATAGGAGTTTAATAATTTGCTTATCCTCTAGGTCAGTGGTCGCCAACCTCTTCAATGTGTTGAGCTACTTGTTAATTTTGGAATAAACAGCGAGCTACCGACACGGAAGCCACGTAACGCAACGTAAATGAAATAATCCACAGTTAATTTATCATTATATGTATTTATTTGACTATTTATTTAACTGGTAATACATAATACATAGGTACTAATAATAACTACATTCCTACCTACCAAACGAAGTTGTTTGAAAAATAAACACAAACTTTTATCCAGCCACAACGGCATGTCACGTAAGATTTAAAAATAGTTAATAATAACAACAAAAAAGTAACGCACTATCATGAACATAAACATTGAAAAATAAAAAAGCACGTTCAATGAGAAGGCTGACACTCAGACTCATCGATAATTTTTTTAATGTTTGCAGTATAATTTGATACAGCCATTCGAATACAATTATCCAAATGTTCATCTGTAAGTCGATTGCGATATTTGTTCTTAATAAACTTCATATTGGAAAAAGAAGATTCACACAAATAGGTTGAACTGAATAATGCTTTCACTTTCAAGGCAACACGGCATAGAACTGAATATTTGTCTTTACTTACAATAGGCCAGATACATTTGGTACTTGAGACTAACGATTTTAAGGCTAAATCATTTTGAAAATCAATTACTTCCATTTCTGTTGCAGCGATGTCTTCGCCAAAGTTCTGCATAACACAAGTTGCAAACTGTTGGATATCAATTTCCATAAAGGGTGAAACAACAAACTGCGCTACTAAAGCCATTTCGTTGAAATCCTTAAAACGATTTTTGAAGTTATTCTTCAGGGGGGGTAGAAACTATTTCTACATGATATTTGCTGTCATAGGGTTCTAATGGATTTTGAGATATTTTTTCTGAAAGAATAGGAAAATGCTTGGCATCGCTGTTAATTAGGTTTTGTTCCCAAAACTCCAGCTTTTTGATAAATGCTTTTATATCAGAAATCATTTCTGCTAGTTCTTTGTCTCTCCCCTGAAGCTGCAAATTAAGTTCGTTTAATTTCTCGGTAATGTCCACGAGAAAACCAAAATCTCTAAGCCAGATTGAATTTTCTAGTTCCGGAGTCGGTTCATCGCGTTTTTTGAAAAATTGAACTATGCCAGATAGGACATCATTAAAACGTTTCAGCACCCGTCCTCTACTTAACCATCGGACTTCAGAGTGAAGGAGTAGGTCCCCGTATTGACAGTCAACTTCATCGGCCAAGGTTTTGAATAATCTTCTTTGTACCGCTTGAGCTCTAATCTTGTTCACAATTTTTACCACCAGTTTCATAACGTTGTTTAGTTTCAGGAAATTTCCACATAATGCTTCCTGATGGATAATGCAGTGGTAAGAGAGAAATTGCGGAAAAGTTTCATCTTTACGACATAACGCCACCAGACCCTTATCAAAACCCACCATAGCTGGAGCGCCATCGGTTGTCAAGCCTACCATTTTCGATATTGGAATTTTCTCGGAAGAAATAATATTTTTTAAATGAGAAAACAACTCCTGTCCAGTAGTGTGTCCTTTCAGTGGAATAAACTTCAAAAGATCTTCTTTAATCGTAAAATCACTAAAAACCATCCTGACGAACACGGCCATCTGGACAGTGTCAACGACATCTGTTGATTCATCCAGTTGAAGTGAAAAATAAACACAGTTATCTAAGTCAGTTCTTAACTGTAAAAAAATATCATTGCTCATTACTTTTACACGTCTCATCACTGTATTAGCAGAAAGTTGCATAGATTTTATAGCTGAAACTATCTCGTCTTTGTTTCTAAAGTTGGCAAATAACGAGTCAGCAGCTTCTAAAAACGCCTGTTTTATCATTTCCCCGTCTTCATAAGGTTTCTTTTTTTGTGCAATTATCTGGGACACACGGTACGATGCTTCAGTTGCAGCCTTATTTTTGTCGATTGTTCTTAAAAATATTGATTTTTGTCCAATTAACTGCTTTTTTAACTGTTTCAGTTTCTCCTTTCTGGCGGCAGAATGTAGTGGGAATGATTTTTCAAAATTAGAATGTACAGTTTTATGATGTCTCTCAATATTTCCTTTTTTAGCAACGGAGACCGAAGTATTACATAACAAACACACATTTTTATCTTTAACTTCTGTAAAAAAGTATTGTTCTTCCCATTCCGAATGAAAGTGGTATGTCTTTACCTTCTTACAGCTGCTTGCCATAATATTATTTTTTGTTGTTCACTACTAACCCAACCGCTGGACGTTGGTTACGCGTTCAGTTTTAAACTAAGCGCAATGTCGCCGCGCCGTGCGTATTTATCCCATTCAAAGCAATCCAGATCGTTCTCGAACACTAACGCACTGGTCCGGCTGGTCGGTTCTAGCCGATTCTAGCCGATTCTAGCTTGATGGCGTCAGCGGCAGATCGCTCGCCGCAACGTTGCCGCTGTTTATGTTTAATATTATGACAATTAGATTTTTTTGTGGAATTTTAGGAAGCTTCTCTGATTTTGTATTTTCGTTGTGAGAGCTACCAGAATTGCCCCCGCGAGCTACCGGTAGCTCGCGATCGACAGGTTGGCGACCACTGCTCTAGGTTCTAGGTTTCCAGCATCTCTATATCCCAAATCGGCCCAAATTGAATATTAAGGAAGATCACTTTGCATCTTTGCTGGCAGCTGCCCTGAGGATTGGTGTTTTCGCTTTACATGAACTGTTAGTAAGACATTTTAAAATAAAAATAATCGTTCATAGTATTCTCAGATTCTCAGATTTTTTGACATCTTGTATTTTTTTATATAATTGGCCAATACGCACCTGGTGACTTATTCGCTCAGAGTGTAACAGAATTAAGTGTTCAACAACCGTAATTTGATTTAATAATTCGAAGTCTACTTTAGCTTGGTCAGAAATAGGCTCTCATTAACCCTTGTTTACTATCCTGGGCTGACGCTAAATTGCTCTCCTATTTATATCATTCAATAAATAGCATACCAAGAGATCGATTCAATATTTGCTAATATTTACAAACATTCATTAGCGTATGCTTGGTTATTTGTCTGTAGTTATCAATATGATATCTACTTATGCCTTCCTTCTGTTGGTTTTTGTTGTTGCTCAATTGATATGAAATACATTTGGGCTATTTTAATTTCGGTCTATTGCTAAAAGGGCCATTTTAAAATATTTTTTGGATGCAGGAAATTTTACTCCAATAGAGCAGCCTCGAAATTATATTCTAGCGCCTATTTGTGTATGTTATGGAATACTTTGGTTTAAGAGTTAATTACTGCAATTTTTATGCTAACAATTTACGATATTGGAGAGGGCCAGTTAACTCAAATTCGGCTGATTAATTGCATTTCATTAGACGTTTGGGTGTAGCAAATCTCAATTTAATATTGTTCTAGCTTTTGACAAATGTAGAACAAAATATAACAGAGTTTGCAAAAATTGCTGTCAAGGGGTGGAAAGAGTGGTTTATGAGACACCCAAATCAGAAATGGCTAGGTCTTTATTGGCAAAAACGACATGGTCTAAGCTAAAGTACAAAGTACAAAGTAAAATAAAATTTGGAAATATTGTTACTTGTCTAAAGCGTAATTAACTTGCGATTTATTTTGTTTAAAATACATAGCCGTGTAAAAGCTTCGTCATTGAGATGGTCGTTGTGTAAACGCAGTGTTAGCGTTTGGGATGTATTCTGTTTTACCGGCAGTCAGAACAACTGCTTCATAACGAAGCCTTGTTTTTTCGCTGTTTGGTTGGGAAAAATGTAGCATCCTTTTTCGGCAGAATTCTGTGGGTATGGTGCCCCAAGTTTAGCGTTTAGCATCAGGTTTCGTGAATTATTTTGTGAAGAAGCACTGCTGGTATGCAGGTTAGAGCCTTGGGTACTGTTTTGAGTCTCTCGTAGATGCCTTAGGACCGATTAAAAACACCGAATTTCCTTGTCATATTGGTTGTTCGCCTGTATAATTGTGATAACGTAATTTCAATGAGCCGACTCTTATCTAGGGATTTTACCGTTACCTACGAGGTGAAATACTTCAATTGGACGGTATAAGTTGCAAACGAGCAATGTTGCTTGCTAGTGAATGCTACTACACATGTCACCCGGGGTTAGGGGGCTTCGGTAATCTTCCAGTGCCAGTAGAGCCTAGTTCAAGTTTGATATACCCTCCCCGGAGTGCTTCGTAAATGACGCTTGCTGGCGCGGACTGTCTGCAGCCGCAGTTGTAAGCTGTTTGGGTTTCTTCGGTTTACCTCTTGAAACCGCTTTTATGAACTCATTTGGGGCCATGGGTCATCACCTCAGGTATAAAGGCATATCTCTCAGCTAAGCAGCACACTCTAATAAGTTGTGTTTACTGATAACGTACCACAAACCTGATAAAATAAAGTGTAATGTACTAATTTATGCTATGCTAACCTCTTTTTTACAGGTAACGCAGAATAACAACTTATAATATTTCTGTGCTGGTTATTATATGCATCCTTTGTATAATAAATCTACTGCAGATATTTATATCTTTCAGTGTCTAAGTTTATTACTGCTACCTTCTGCATTTCAGATGTTGTGTTAGTGAATGTTGATATTTGTGGTAATTGACTAACTTGTTGGCGCTCATATTATTCGGAAATTAACGCATTTAAAGAACCGCACGATACTCTGAGGTTAGCTGGCGAACCGCCCTCAAATATACTCTCGTAGCGTTACAATATTTGAATATAATTAGGGAGACTAGAGCGAACAACTATGAAAACTAACAATATGTGGTACATTTTATCTTATTTACAGAACTCACCACTAATGGTAATTCATCAAAATACTCCAGATGGGTAAAGCAAAAGTTCGATACGTCTAGTATATAAAGCAAACAACGGAAAATATTTATACGTTGCTGAAGCACTTTTTAACAGACATTTCTTATTTAATTTTATTTTTGACGTAAAATTCAAGGTTGGAGCTACTTCATCGTCGCTTTTCTTTGCAATGAAGTGGTACAATTTCATAAATAATCATCGAAACAAAGCGTATAAAGTTATTATCGCTTCAAAATATATTAACAGCTGGATTGAATGCAACCCTAGTTGTATGTTAGCACAATATAATAAAATGGTATAGTATTCCAACTAAAAATTGGAAAGCTATTTAAAATCAAGTACATCATGAAAAGTGTAAGAGATGTCTAAGTTGGTTTCATACAATCAGTAAATATTTTTCTAATGTCAAGCAGCTTTCAACTAATGACAGTTCATACGTAAATTGTACATGTAGCCTAACTGTTTTGTTAAGGCTTTGCTACATTTTGCATGATTTAAGTAAGTACTAGTTGTTTAACTTCAGTTTTTAAAACCGTATAGTTGCATAGAAAATGTTGAAAAACGTATATGTCTTCCAAAATTCCCAATGCATATGTCAAATTTGAAGGTTGTTATCGAAGTGTCACGGAATAACAATAAAACATTCATTTTATTAATTAAATTACTAAGTGACTTACTAGTCTCAACGCTGGCCTGCTTTTAAATAGCTTTCTAGTTTTTGGTTTGAATACTATACCTGCTGGCGTTAGCTTATTACTTGTTGAAAGAATATTCTGAGCGTCTTGTAAGCATGGCAAGGTTAAGAAAGCTGCACTGTTTGAACATCTCATAACTTGTGGAACACTTAGCAATAAATTCTGAATAAGCATACATAGAGAATGAGAATGCATACTTAAAGAAAACATTTAATAAACTCACGCAGTTCTAAGAGATTGACATTCGCGAGCTCAGTGACTAGCTGCTTCATCATGACAACGTACCGACACAAGTCTCTGTTTATAAATACTGAAATTCTACCTCATTCACTAATTTTTAATTAATCTCTGTGCATAAAACATCAACTGATGTTCATATAACTGTTAAACATGTCTCGCTTTATTTTATATTAATGGAGTTAAATATACGTATTTCCCTTAAAAAACTCAATAAAATTTCGTGACAAATATTTTATAAGTTAATGGAACAGAAAGCGCGACTATAAGGAATGACGTTTGGGTCATTTGTACTAAAGTGGATATGGATCATTTAGCTGCACAATGGGAATTTTCGTTTGGCCGGTGGCTTTATGACCAATACGTGTTACGATCGTCATAATGAATAGTTGAGCGCAAGAGTAGTAATTTCAATATATCACATTTACCTTTTTATCTAATATTGCATTCGTGGCAACCTATTAGCTTTTATAGCATGCGGTGTGTTTACTTTGCTGCTTCTATTTTTCCTTTTGTCGTCTTGTCATCCTATGCTTTCTAATGCACTCGTAATTTAGTTGAGGTACCTTCCGAAAATAGTACAATATGGCACAATGTTAAAAATTACTTATTTAAAATTCTTATCACATCATAGTCTAATCGTTAAAATACTACTACAACTCAACGTCCCAAAAGTTCATAATATTATATTGTGCAGGACAGGTTGTAGTGGGATTTTTATATATCTGAAGTATTAGTTCCCGGCAGCAGCTTCAGCGGGTTTTGTGTGGTTTCGCTGCAGGAGAAATTGGCATTTCAATATCTTTGTGTGATCTTCTATCAAGGTACGTAGTAGATCGATAGGCACTCCTGAGAATACTACAATGTTGGCCTGGCCCCACAGATAAAATACAGAACAGTCGAAATGCTGGAAAATCTCCGGCGTTTTAAAGTTTTAACGAAAGATTTACAAGCGCAAATTTAACAAATTCAGTATCATAAGATAAAATATGTTTTTATTTAAAAAGTGCAAGTGAGATCTATGTTATATCGAGTGATAAAACCATAGTGAATCTTAAATTAAGTGGTTAATTTGAAGTGGAAGCAATTGCATTTCAATTTCCAGTTATAATGAAACCGCTAGGCTATTTATCTAATTGTAAAAATATCAAAACTTCAATTCTAGTAGCGATACATTACATCATTTGTTGGCAATGAGACTACCAATATTTAAAGCAGAAGAAGCACCTTTGTGTTGGTAAATGTGGAAATCGTGGACATATCCTTTCAGATTCTTATTTAGAAATATACAAAAATCGTCGGTAGTTGTCAATTTTGTTGAACTCGACTCCAGCCAATAAAAGAGTATTCGCGTAAACTAGAAAATTCTAGCGATACAAGATTTACGATTTCACTTCTATGCTCTGGAAGAAACATGAGTTTAAGTTTCAATAAATTTAAGGCTTGAATTGCGTCGACGTGTTTTCAACTGCTGGCTTCGGGATTAGTTCAAATGCTACGTAACAGATATTGCCACTTTTGTACAATGTAATCTGTATAATATACCGTACTGATGGTAAATTATGCCCCACAAAATTAATTAATTAGAAATGTAAGATGACTAGCTGAGTACATATTCATTGTTATTTAATGTAAATTAAATAACTCAGGCACTAAAGTGAATTGTATGTAAATGAGGTAATGTGATCTGTCATGTGTGTATATGATATTATTGATTTAGGATATATAAGTTGCTTGTTGAGAAAAATAAAATGTAAAAAAATTGTTTCCCAGATGGGAATCAAACGCTTGTTCCTCCCAAATTGAGGAAAAAATAAATAGCTACACTTTTGCCAGCAAAGGTGTTAATTATCGTCTTATTAGTGATTACACGCTTGGAAACTAACACAAGTGTGATACACAAGAAAAGCATCCAACGCCCAGTGGCCACCTAAAGGCAGTTTCTACAAAGCACCATGAAAGGTAGGACCCCGATTATATCATGAAGAAGCAGCTGAATCCCGTTTCTTCACCTAAACTGTGAATTTACTGATGTAATGACGGTCCATAGACTACGAAGTTATCGAGTCGTGTTGAGCCTGAACGAAGTGCCGCTTCAACGGGGACAACCAGTGAACCCCATGTCAGTTCTGCATGTATAGCTGGGGCCATCTGCAGCTCACCCTGGGTGGCCATGTGAACGAGAAAAAACTCACAGAAGCATGGTCAGCCTTATTGGAAAAGCAATGTAAGTTAGTATTCATAGGAAGCTAATCAAATATATCATTTACCTGTGAATTACTGCTAAAATACATTAAGTGTTTCGCTGAAGTGAGATTATAAAATATGTTTAATTTATAATATATAATATGGAGATCTGTGTTACCAACAAGCCGTATTTAAATAACAAATTTAAATTTTAAAACAAGATTAAAGAATTATAATTTATGCATGGCCCTACATGATATAAAAGTAAATTTTATCCAAAATAAAATGTGCTGAGCTAGCTAGAAAACGTAATGCAATGCACGGCAAATAAATCACGGGCGCAAAAAGCATTTGTTATTGTATAAGAAATTTGGCAATAGTCTGCGGCTAGTTATTATAGGATCTCAAACATAAATCATTACAAAAGTAAATTAATGTATTCTAAATGAAGCTAATAAATAATGAGAGCTAATATCACTTGAATAAATTGAAAAGTGTAGGTGATGGGTATCCATGTCTTACACCGGTTTATTTCCATCCTTCTGTTATTATTTAAAGTTGAATTGTCAATTATAATTTCTATATTGGTATATAGATTTTGTACTATTCTTAGTGAGCGTTGTAGGAAATCTTTTTTAAATCATTATTTGAGAAGTTTATTTTGTCCAGTTTGTCAAAAATTTAAGTGCTCCCGATAGAGGTCTTGCATGCCTATAGGGTCTAGACATTAATATTTGCGTGTTCCTGTTCTTGGCTATCTATGTGATCAGTACAACGTCTCAAGAAATAGTTGATCCAGTCATCTCCGTTAATCGGCCTTTGACAGAGACTGCCTTTTTCGGTTTTATTTAATTCTTTCGTCATATTTTAGGTCATTTATATACCTTTCCAAGCTATCCATTTTAGTTTTCTAACTTTGCGTCTTGAAATAGCATTCTATCATTTATATTATATCAGATTTTCTGGTATTTAATTATTCAGATACTCTAAATAAACTCCTTTTTGTCTGCGATTATTTGAGCAATTTCATAGTTTCTGATTTTGAGTCCCCTGTTATTGTATTTTTTTTTTTTTTGCTTTGGTTTCCATTACAATTTTATTTATATTTGTTATCTCTTGCCATTCCAAGTTTGTGTTTAGGCTAACAGGTCATTCGTCACCACAGTTGTGTAATCGTGTTTTATAGAGGTTTCTTGTACTTTCTTACTAGCGAAATTTTATTTTCCGCTAGAAACTGATTCCATCTGGAAGGTATTGCAATTTTTGAAACTGGCAAGAAGTGGTCAGATTCTATATCTTTCCCTCTGTAAACCCGTGTATCTTCGACTAGTTTTGAGAGCGTTTTGTTTACAAGTGGCAAAAAATATTTAATTTCATTAAATTCATTTTTATTTCAAGTAGATAACATGTTGAACAGCCCTCGTATGTGTTATAAAGTTATTGTAGCGGTAAAAATTATAATGACTCAAAACTGATGTGCCTGAGCTAATCTATAAATTGTTAGCACATAATTAACGTTTAAAAATTTAAATTTCGTCTAGCAAATTACAGAAAATCGTTTTTATACTTTTTTTTCTCGATAACGGTTGCAGATACGAAAAAACTGCAAGACAACAAAAAGATTCTAAACAAAACAGAAAACTCAATTTGTATTTTAGAATCTAACAGCGGCGCACCGCAAAGAAGTTCAGGGGGAGAAAAGGAAGCATGACCCCTGAAAAAATATCTCCCAGTAGATTCTCACAACCATGCTCAATGATGTAAGCCCTGCAGCGTAACCTGTATTCCAAATTTGAGCTAAATATCTCAAAAACTGCAGGAGCTATAAAGGAAAAAGTTAAAAGTTAAAAAAAAATTGACCGGAAGTCGACCTCGGAAAAGAAATCCGATTTCCGGTTTCTATATATTTTTGGAATCTACTCTGCAAGCTGAGTCAAATGATATATATCTCGTCCTCCTAAAATATATCTCCATTTTCTTGCTTCTCAGTTAATAATAACAAGTTAATTATGGTATAATCTATCATTTCGTTGATAGTAGGGAAGTCTATTAAATGGCTGCCATAATTATTTACTATCGGCCCGCCACATGTTCCTATTACATTCTATTACATCTACTAGGTTCTTCCCGGCTCGAGGGTTTAGATCGCCAGCAGTTAGTTTGTAGTCATTGGGATTTATGTTATTTTTTATTCTTTGTAAAGTGTCATGATCTATGCTGAGATATAAACCTTACAAAGTGCTGAAAGTGCCATAGAACCTTAATGTGTCATTTTCTCGTGCTTTCCCCGTTCGCTAATATATTAATTCTTCTTTTACAACTATTTCTTAAAAGTATAGCATTTGCCGACGCTGCTCATCTCTCTGAGGTATTCCCCTGTAAAGCATTATGTAATCTTCTAGTGCAAATAATCTTTTAAGCATTTCTTAAGTGCTGGTATTTTAACTACTTCTATATCGATACTCTTCATCTGTTTTACTTTTACTGCAACTTTAAGTTTTTTAAATTAAGGTAAATTAAGCACAGTCTTCCTCATAACAATTACCATATATGTTTTTTACACAAGCTACAGATATGTTAGTTGTTATGAGGAAGACTGTGATTAATTTACTGAATCACCTCATTGTGAGTATGGACCAGATCCTGAATTTTAAGTTTTTTTACATAATTTGTTTCTTTTTCTCGCTACGGTCGTCCGGCTATTTCAATGACTATTTCGAGTAGATTTTCCCTAAGTACATCACCAACGAATCGCAGGGTAGGCAATTGACGGGGCTGCTATATTTAGCTATCTCATCAGACCTACCTTTGTGTTGATATGATACCCATTCCTCTTCTTCCGAGTTCCAAAGGTAACCTTAACCTCATCATGGGTTTTCTTATTAAATTCTGCGTAGAAATCGCTAACTAGTTCCATATATTTTTGTTCATTTGTTGCATCTCAGGAGAATTTATTCCATGTGTCTTTTTTAATTTTTTTCTTGTCATTATAATTCATTTTATAACGTCGCTTAGTTGAGAGATTTTCGTATTTCGATATTTAGGTCCCACTCTTCCACGTTCTCCAAAGGTTTTAATTCCAATACAAAAGGTTTACTTATCTTCTGGCTCTTTATCATATTCGTTCTTTCTTTTCTTAAATTTAGAAACCTACTGTACGTCCGTTTAGCACCACCACATCTTCGATAATTTCCTTTCTATTGCTTATTATAAAATCAATTTGTTTTATTTGTACGCCATCTAGGTTTACCCAAGTCAACTTTTGTTGGGGTGCCTTTTGGAAGATGATATACATTATATAGAAGTCAAGAAACGTGGGACCTGGTTCGTTTCTTTTTTCCTAGTCATCGGAATCAGTGGCAGATTGGGCATCACCCTCTCTATGGCCGAGTAGCGTTGAACTCTCCGATCGACAAAGTAAAATAATCAGATTGCAGTTGTAAGACTGTACTCACGTTTCCATACATTGTGTCAACTTCTACTGGTGTATAGTTTTAATATGAGGTATATAATATTAAAATTTATATGTACTTTAAATCTGAACCATATTCTGAGCATGTTTTCTATGTGGAAGGAAGCCAATGCCCTCATCTTTTTTCTTATATGTTCGCCTATTTTGAAATACAGAAGCTGCTCTTCTCCTTGGTCGGAGTACATAACTTGAATTGTTTACGAAGTTGCCCTTTTTGATCCACCTTGTATACTAAGAGGTTCTTTGGTGTTATTAATAAAAGTTTGAAATGAGTATGCACCAACTATTACTGTAACAATATTTTTAAGTTATTAATAAAACATGTTTCCACTTATTGCACACTCTCTGGACCACACTCTTTGTAAAAATAAACTAAAAAATCAGTTAATAGCTATAAATATATAGTTAACTGCAGCATTCAGAACAGAAAGGTGGCGGTGACTCTACGCAAGTGCGTGGTCTCACAATTTGGTAATGCAGTAAAGATTTCAATAACCCTAAAATGTGAAAATTAAATAAAAATTTACAGAAGTTGCAATTTATCAACTTTCGTTAATGCATTGAAAAAACTTGGCTAATTTTCAAGTCTGGCATAAAATTTGCAAAACCTGAAAAATTTACAAGGGATAGAAATAAAGAAACTTTTTACAATTTTTCACATTTTTTATTATTATTGTTTATTATACGCCACGTGAAACGTTACTGGATAGCTCTACTGCATAGCAGATCATTAGAATTTTGAACCTTCTCAGCATATTGTACAATTTAATATTAATCTACAATTAGATAAAGGTGTTGAATTCGATATTACATTCAATTTTTTTGTATAACTTTAGAAGATGTATTGCTTATATGAGTCAATCCTTATTACATTTCTTTGCTGTTTTGAATGAGTTCTAAGAATTACAAGCCATCCGCTAGGCGGCTCCACATATTATTGTTCACAGTTTACTCATGAAACGTACTGTAATAGTAAATATAACAACTGGAGCAAAATATTACTGCTTTTAATCGTATTAGGAGGAACGGGACAGTGTGAAAAAAGGGTTAGATGCGAATAGATCTTTGTGTGGTTTAGTCCATATGTATCTTTAATTTTGTAGCAACTGTTCAATAAATACAGTTTAAAAGAATTTTTGTTTGAGGAGCTTTTACATTGTCTAAACTAAGTAACTTTGCAGTTTTCGTACATATGCACATATTCTTATTTTTAAAGTCCTCGTCAATGCTTTCCATTATAGTCCCGCATTAAGGTTTACTACAAACAGCTGACACTAACATCCCAACTCTGCCAGTGGCCGTCTACTATTCTACCACCGTCTGCCAGCAAGTGCAGATCCGCAATGCCTTACCTCAGCCCCATTCAATATTATTCATGGCAGAGACAAATACAATCCACATTCCGTTAGTATCACGCTATTTAATATTTACTTGCAAGGGCCAGAATCAAACAATTGCACAATTTTCTTATTTAAAATTTTATAAAATACGGCAAAAAATCCTCCCCCCCTCGCAACCGCATTCCGAGTTCTCTTAATCAATCGACCAGTAGAAAGTCTCCAAACAGTGAATTTACCACAAATATTGATTTTAACGTTTTTTCTGATAATTATAACATTTTCTCCATTTTGCAAACCCAAAATCCAGCTGGGCCGAAAAATTCTTAAAAACTCACAGATACGTCCACATTCCACATACTGCCAAAAAAAATCTACATTTTTCGTTCCCCCTGTTTATGCGAACATCCAATTTGCTACAAACGCACCTAGCTTTTGCACCCCCGTGCATCGCAGACCCCAAAAAGTAGCCAGTACGATGAGCGTTGGTTCATTCTCTTTCCGACTAGCGCCAAATCACATTTGGAACTTTCAAAAACTATGTGATGTAACAGCACCGAACGCTTTCGTGTCCAAAAACTCGTTTTAACCCCCGTATTTTCGCCCCCTCGAATCTTATATTTTCACAACCTCTCCCTTGAAGACATCTTTAAAATTACACCAACAGCATTCACCTGCAATACGTACAATTTGCAAGAATTCTCGAAAGCATCACACTTCTAATTCGTTAAACATTTTCAATGTTAAATTTGTTAGATTTGTAGAGCTGGAATGTGTTTCCTACTCCTTGAACTATTTTAAACACGCGCTTTGGAGAATTGAATGCCACTAATAGTGTTCTTCTGTCTTGAGTCCACAAATTGTTTTCTCATCTTGCAAGGCCAATGTTACTGTTGCCGTAACTTAATGTACAACTATTTCCCATTATCCGCAACATCTTGTTTACCCTGTTGTTCGGTTTAGGAAAGCTCTAAGAAAGAAATGTGGGTTACCAAAATCAACCGATCTTAAAAATTATAGAAATTTAAAAAAGACTGCAGAATTGTAAAAATCTAATTATATGTGGGCTTAAAAGTTTGTATAGAACGTCAGTCGGTGTACTGGGACTGGGGGCGATTATCATTTAATTTAAGAACTTACTGGAGCCACATTTCTAAAGCCCGGCGAACAAACGCTAATTGGGGAAGCTATGCGTAACGGCATGGAATAAGTCCATTTGTCTTTGCAGCTAGACAATGCGTAGGACCATGGTATTACCACAGCGGGATTTGAGTTAGCAAATAAAACCGCAAACAGACCTGCACGTCACATTCGCATGTTAGTTCCGTTATGCTTCCTCCCGCATTTCGATTTCGTTATGTAACTAGAACGCCAAGTCTACGTATAAAATTCATGCCCCAGGCCAGAGCACTGTGAAAGCGGAATTCGTGGTATTAGATTTTAATATTTTATTACCCAATGCACGGTGATATTTTTGCATATTTATAATGGCGTCGCGCCGCTGTAATAAAATGCTGCCATGTAAACTAGCTTCCCTAAATGATCGATGAAAGTGATAAAGCATTCATAAAGTTGTCGAAAGCGTTGTCAATGTACGTTCAACCGTTCATGCAATAATTGTTAACGGCGCCACTATTATTGCTGCATGCCGAAGCAAATGCAATCTAGTTACGGCAATTCCAACTTTGGTTCAAAACTCATCAGCGGTTTTAAACAGTCTATAAGGAAAGCAACGGAAAGAGAGAACTGCGGGAAAAATGTCAAGTGACACAAAATTGTCTTTTCGATGAATTCATGCCTATATTTTATCAACAACAAACATTGTAGCATTGTGCCGGCCAAACAGTTCACTTGGAGCAAATGACAAGTTTAAAGGTAAACTTGAAGTTTGAGGTAACGTTCAATTACATTACATATTATGACCGCTGAACGCTCTAATAGGCGAAAGTAAATATAAAAAAAATATTATAATATCGCAACACCTCAATATATGCACGATAGCGAGTGAATACCTAACATAGTCCGTAACCGATAGCCTTCAGCAAATCAGCTGAGCTACTTCGGAGGAGGAGCGGGTTAATACTAAAGTAATTTAAACAAAATAAAGGCTCCACCAATTTGCGAATCTAAGTTAGAGGATTCCCCTATAATCTGGTAGTTCCAACCCACATTGAAAAAAAAATCTATCAGACACGGGCTCTTTGATGATCTATAAAGTTTTATAAAAAAAGACAAAGGTACTGCGTAATTAACGTGATATTTTTTCCAATACATGCAGTCAAACAATATACGAGGACAGTTCTAGTACCGAAATAAATTGAAAATATTGAATCTACGATAGCTACAGGCAACATACGTAAGTAATTGCGACGAATACAATATTAAATCCACGGCGTGCACACGTAGCGTTCACAGCGTATGTAATGTAATGTAATCTTAATGCACAGATAAATCAGGTGCAAATAAGAAATACACATATTAATCAATATTAAATTTCTGCGTCAATACACAGTTAATCCGGAAAATACAGCAAAATGTTAGCACACCTAATCTCCGAATTCAAAATAAACATTTCGTTTGCGAACCAAGGGGAAAATTGAACTGTAAGAGCTGTAATGCTTTAATAAGGATCTAACAAGATTAACAAACACCACATTAGTCGTAGGATAATGCGAGAACCCAAACCAGTCTCATAACAGTGACTAAATTTGATCTTAAAAGTAGCATGCAAAAGGATACCTTTTAAACGAAACCAAGCAATTAGGTAGCTGTAAGGGAAGAGTGCAGGTGAGGTAAATCACTAGGTCTAACAGCGTGTGGACAGTGAACAGAAGTCGTTCTAGTGTAAAAGCCTGCAGCACACCGATCAAAACTTTTACCTGTTCGGACAAGTTTTCTTCGAAGTGGACTTGTTGGGTGCATTCTATTATGAATTAAAAATACTTAATGCAGATGATTTGATTCCGATATAATGCAACATAGTGTGATCTGCCGTATCAATCGTTTCACTAAAATTCAACAATATAAGTAATCTAAGTTTGCCTTGATCGATTGCAGTGATAATGTCAATAGTTACATTAGTTAAAATGATAAGATATCGAACCAGCGTGACATATAACATTACAACATGTCCAGAAGCGAGTGCTTTTATCTTCTGTATGCTACACTTTAGTCTCAACTATAATCGAACAATCAACCGAACTGTTTCATGTTGCTCGGATTTTTTTTCCTTAACGTCACAACCGGATATGCATGCAGCAAGGTTAAAATAGTAGTAGGTACATTATTCTTTTTACCTTGGTAATCCAATATTTCCTATCTAATGTCGTGCTCAGCTATTATAAAATGGGATTATGTTTTCAGATTTTAATGAAAAAATTAATTTCAAAATGATCAAACCTATTCAAAGAAAACTTCAAAAACCAACTGCTTCGTAACCCATACTAAGTAATATTGCAACGACACTAATAGAACATTTTAGTGATTGCTCTATACGCACGCAACATCAGAGTAACGACCCTTTAGACAAACTGTAGATCTAAATACAATTTATAGTTTCGATTTACTCTGAAATAGGTAAATGAAAACATATGAGAGGAGTAATAAATTGCCATCAAGCTATTTTTGTCAAATAATGTATTCGTTTCTTTATTGTAAATTTAATAAGGAACATATTGATTGTCAGTTACGATTTTTTCAGTTATTTATTGCGAAGGCCTAACCTACGTCTAAATTACGTCACGTATCGTGACTATATGGATCACGTGCTCGCGTATTTGTACCCAAATCACCAATACTTTAAAACGAGATGTGTAAAAACTGTAATTTAGACTGTGTCCACCTTTTTTCAAGTTCATGAAGAGTATGCATTCTGTTGCTCTGTTTATTTGCTTAGAAGAGGGCAGATATTTATTTCAGGACCTACTAAATATGTGTATATAACATAACTACTATTTATTTGAAACAAGAAATTTAGAGAGTTGAGGAGGAAAATAATTTTAAAGGGATATATTCTTTTGTGGGTAACACTGTCAGAGAGGATTGCAATTTATCAAATAAAGTATCTACTGCATCCTATAAACAATTTTAATTACTGGTGTAAAAGTAAAGTAGTTAATTAAAATCATTCTAGAGAAGCAATACTGCCTAGCTGCATTTCTTCATATCAGTCAGACGTTCGATAAATTGTGACTCAAGGGGTTGATACGCAAAATGAAAACACTCTTCCTTCGTCTATATTGTGACGTTGGTGCCTGCACAGATTGAATCCAAAATACAATTAATATGTTAGAATCTGAATGCAGCCAACTTTAGTTTGCGATAAGGGTAACAGCAACCTGATGCGCGACTTCGTGCGCAAGCAGTTACAACGCAACCCTACCTAGATTCTCTTCAAGAGACAGAAGGTATAAGAAAGATATATTTCTTGTGTCAACTCCCCAGACACCAGTCTAAGCGCCAACGCGAGCCTTTGGCCTCGAAACCTAGAAGCTAGAACCAAAGGAGATTTGGGCCGAACTTTGCCGGTTTGAAGCCGCCACCTACGCTACCGAAACTAGTCTCGGTTGGCCCGACCAAACGTGCCGCCCCCAGCCCGAAAGCTCTAATCCCACAGCTTTTCCTGAAGAAACAAACCCCTCCTGAAAATTTGACCTGCTTTCTCGTCTAGTCGTCATCGGTGACGAAGTTCCACCACTAGTCCGACCAGAACTCTGAAAATACGCTGTCAAATAGTCGCACCAAATCTCTAAACTCCACGAAGTAGATTGTCTCTTAAGACGCCCCCGGGCCCATCCAAAGAGGCCTCAGAGACAACTTCCCACCTGCACTACACTTTTCACAGACGGAGAGAACTTTGAGAGGGTTATTTACATATATTTAGCTACACGTGGTCAGTTACGAATGTAACCAAACCACCCCGGCGTCGCCATTAAACGTCCTAATTACAGAAATTACCGCTCCACCGTGCAGGGCCGGGTTGAGTAGATGCGGTCTTGGCTGTTGGTGCTGTAGGCGCTCGACGTGGAGCGAATTACTTTCATTATTTTGAACAATATAAATACATTTTTGTAATTGGATCTTAATTTACGACTTTTGAAGATTATTAAGGTGAGCGGATGGCCTCGCGAGAAAATGCTCGCCTCTCAGGCGTCCGGCCCGGGTTTGAATCACGGCGGACTGTAGAAGGATTTAAAAAATCGTACGCTCCTGGGCTATTACGCTAACACCTGTGATAGTCGTGAACCCCTAAAGCAAGGAAACTCTGCCTCACTTTTGACGGGCAAGGCTAGCCAGCTACCCGGCCTGGGGGGGGGGGGGGGGAAGAGGCTCATAGAACCACTTTGTGGTTAAAACAGGCCACTGACCTATAATTCCAAATAAGGAAGAAGAGAGAATTATTAAGGCGAGCAAGAAAGCCAATCCTATTTAAAATGGTCTTAACTTATTTACTCAACTCTAGCTAATGTGAGCTACCCATAAAGGCAATTAAATGAAAAAAGAAAATCATTAATCGAAATTAACCAGACCAGAGCAAGCATTACTTGGCTCACCGAGCCAACGACTTTCTAAAACGTTACAATAATATCTGTTAGTCAAATATTACCCTTCCGACCATTATTTCCAGAAGTTTAACAGTTTCTAAGTACCAACACATAAATTTTGGTGCCTCTCATGACGGAGGTTATTGTCTGTTACTTTACGTCCTATACACAACAGGTCTGCCTTTTTGCCAAGAAACTGTAACTGGAACATACTGATGATAGAGCCCTCCTTCTTTGTCATATGAATCGGGAAACAGCAAGCCCACATTTACAAAGGCACCTAAACATTATTTCTAACTGAATGAAACAATTGAACATCAGAATCAATGACAAGTCTGTCCATGTAAACTTCACTTCAAGACTTAAATACTGAAGTCCCTCACTCACATGAAATCGGATACTTAGATATGCATCTATACAGCACACTAACAAGTAAAACCCACATTCAGGGAAAATAAATTGGCTTCTGGGTATTAATATATTATTACTGTACAAAACATTCATTACGAATAAAAAACAGTACATCACGGTCATTTATTATTTATACAGTCAAAATACTATCCAAACAGTGGATAAGTCCACATCGCTCCACTTTATCGGAGAAACGAATTTTCACTAAGGTCTAGTTTTGTTTTTAAACATGCATCCGTCTGGAGCTAAGAATTGATTATAATGTAGTACTCACAAGCGGCTACTTACAAATTTCTAGATTAATAATGCAACCAGAAACTAACTTTCAATCTAAACTTCTTCAGTTTTCCTTGAATCGCTCGGACTTCTTATTTTAATATAAACTATTGCTAGACAACTGAGTTTAGAGTAGAATGATGACTAGATGATTTTGGAGCTGCAGTGAACTACTAGTGGAAGTAATAAAAGAAAGAAGAATACATTAGTTGGGGATACAACTAGATGTGAAACACCAAGAACAACCAAGAAAACGTCAACTCAATATAAACAAAGGAAATTAACAACAAGAGGAGGATCGAGGCGAATGGTTAGACAATGTAACACTTAACCTATCAAAAATAGTAGCGACAAATTGTAAGGTGTTATTTAAAAACAGAAAGAAATAGTGAAATCTAAAATTCTGCAACATGATATGATTAATATACCTCATGAAACAGATTTGAAACATTTTCTGTAATTCACTCTTTAGTCTTTTTGTGATTCGTCGTATTGAATAAAGAAGTTTTGTACACCTTAATATTCGAATAGCTGTTTGCCTCGTTGTTCTAGCTAGCTCAGTTTACACAAGAGAACTCACACTTTTTATTCCCAGTCGCAGTTTCGAATAATAAGTACAACCAAGTTCTGATAGGCGCCCCACCACAACTGAAGCTAGACACTACGTGCTTCCACTCCAATATAAGCAAATATGTTTGCAATAGGTGTAATACACATACTCATTGGTTTTAAACGAGGACATAAAACACGATATCAAATTTAAGAACACATATATTGCCTTTACATACACAGACGGTTATGATTTATATCATCCAAACTACGAGCGATAATTAATGTTTCTATGAGCACTTAACAGTTAAGGTATCTAATGCATACCAGCCTAACTGCCATACATTTATAGTTCAATACAGCAAAAGAGAACACGAGCAATTGTCTTAAATGCGACTCTCAAATCGCACATGGATCAGCCCTGGGCTCTGAAATATCTAAGCTAGCGCACTGTAATATAATACCGACGCAGTAAATTGCTGCTTGACGTCGCAAATGACCAATATGCTTGTGACTGCACCCAAAAATCCCCGCGTTAGAATGTGGTGACCGGGCGTTGTGCAATTTTATTAAATACACGGTTTTCGACTTTAAAAAATTACAAAACTTTGTAAATGCATTCAGGTACTTATTTAATGCACCAGTTTTCACGTTGAAGCAGGCCTATGAACGTAACTGGAAGAGGAATCTGCTTTCTTGGCGTTATTTTAACACCTACACTAAAATTCACTTATGATTAAGGCGTTGCGACGAAAAGAAATCACTTGCTCTTTCAACCCTTGCACAGCCAATGGCGCACTTTTTGCCAGCATATCTTACATTCAACATATCGTTCTTGCTTCTTTCGCTTACTTCCGGCGAAACTGGTAAAAACTGTACTTTCAAAAACGCGAGTTAGCTCTGCCTTCACTGGAGGTTAACTCATTTCAATTTAAAATTATTTTGTGACACATAGCTGCACAAATCGGCTAGATACTGGAAGGTCATTAATTATTATTGCTGTGAACTGAGACATAGCGAACCAAGGCCCGTTTCATGTCATAACCTTACGAGGCTGAAAGGCTTAAAGAGGAAGAAGATTTAACTCAAATTGCACGTAAGAGAGGCCTCTAGTGTTTTGTAGACATCTTCCCATAGTATATTACTTTTGCACTTGTATACCGCGAAACTAATTAGGTTTTGATTGCGTATGAAACCATTGGACTTGCACAGTTTTTACTGACAATGTATTTTTTGTTATTAATTTCCCGTGGCAAAAGATAAGCTTCGATTGACATAATTTATTAGAAAATCAGTTTACCAAAAATATCATGACGTTTTTAAAAAAAGAAGCATATAATGTATTTAAGAGTTTACATTTGGAATATTTCCACTTCTATTTAAAATAAATTTTGCTATAAATGAAATTTTAACATTTTTACATTGATTTAGTCTTCACTACATTTTTAGTAAGCCTAAAATCATCGCATCATTATTGCAACTACGTTTAGAATTTCTGTTCATCTTCTAAGCAACTGCGAGATTTAGATAAATGATAAAATCGAAAACACGCCATCAGAATCGGGACAACCTGCAACAGCTCTAAAATGAAATATTTGACAATCGCGAGTAAGGAAAACTGACGTTGAAGTAGATAAAATGAGAAATGTCACCCGGACAAAGGAAATATTTCGTACATTTATATAAATAACATACAGGTCATTTTCTTTACTAAGCTGGCATATCAAGTTGGCATGCTAAGCCTTAACAGTGTTTAATAGCTAGATTTGAATTTTGATAAATATATGAATTAGTTCAGACGTTCATCGGAGTGTAAAGTAAAGCTAGGGACACTTAATTTTTTTTGTTCGATATTTTGTAATACCTTACTGTCTTTCAAACAGGTTAAATATTTATACAGCCCAACAAACACGATATATATGTATTTCAAATAATTCACCTGCCTGTTACTCATATGCCAGTGAAAAGGGTATTTCAAGATAATCTGACCTTACATCGACATCGCGTGCTACCTGAGATCCCACAATAATAAATTTTCGTTTGCGAATGGCCCGAAAGTACCAGTGTATTATACCAAGTCCAGTCCAACAAAGGAAACGAACTCAGTAATTCTGGGAAAACACAGAATTTCATAAATCCCGACGACCTTTCTTTTGATATACTCGCGACTTACTTTTACCCACCCGCCTTTCCCTGACTGTAAGTAAACTCTGACGTGAGAATAAATAAAAAGCTTTCGTTCTAGGTAGAAAACCAATTTAGTTTAAACAGTCAGCTATGACAACAGTTCTGTTCCACCGGAAATATTCCCCGACTGCTCCCACCCACGGTGGGTATAGGCCTAGAGCGAAAGGGAGCGTAAAAGTTAGGTATCTACGAGGAACTTTCGCATGGTAATTTTTTCCTGACAAGGGCACAGGTCATGTCAGTGTTCACTTTACTGCGATGTAGTCTGGTTAAATTTTTAATAAATGCTGCAAGTTTATGCCCCGTCCTAGTTGGGCTGCTGATTTTTCCTGCCAGGCATGCAACCGGTTGGCATGTTTATCTGATTTAATCTACATTATTGATGTAAAAATGGGAATAATAGGAAGCAAATGATGAAGCTTAGCTTGCTTGCTTAGGGAAGCGAGTTTCCATGGCAACGAAAGTACCTTAACGAGGCCAAAGCCGACTTCAAAACTCCGGAGTTACTTGATGTAAAAGAATTTAGCAGCAGCTTCCGCATTTCTGCTGCCACGTTGCGTGAGAACAAAGAAATTAAATGAGCGTTCCGTATGTCGCAAGTTGTATGCTAACCGATGCATTCTCGAGGAAAATTTCCTGCTGCGTTTGCTAGAAAAGAAGGCAATTTATTCATCTTTTAGATTTGACGCTAGAAGCAAATGAACGCCATAGATGTCTTACCACATTGAGTCAGAATATTTGATAAGTATTATAATAATTTTGGCAGCAACGGCTGTCAAAAACCTAAAGAATAAAAGTTTTAAAACTGCGACAAAATAAGAAATATTAATTATGGTGTTATAGTAAAAAAAAACGAGTTAATAGTATTTAACATTACAAGCCAGATAAAACAGTTTTTACTGGCGATAGGATTGGGATGACTGGCGAGCCGTTAGGCGAGCCTGTCATATCCTTGAGCCAGTAAAAATGGTTACCTGGTGTGTTTTGTTGAATATTTTATTTGTTTCTCACTTGTAAATAACTAGAAATTTACCATTTATTCAAAATGTCAAACTGACAAGCAACTAAATTTATCAATATGACACATACTAAGGAAGACAACTCTGGCTTTGCACGCTATCATTTATCTATGAGCACGCTTGTAAAATATAACTGGCTAGCCAGTAAAAAATTTACTGGCTAGCCAGTTAAGAAACATTTTCAAGGTGAATACAGTGACTTGATAAATTGATGTTTACAAGTGAGGAACAAATAAACATACGTTACATATTATGCATTGGTCGTTCGAGTACCGTATGATCGAAAACTTGAAGAGGGCTGTAGATCTTTCTAAATTTATGTGGGCGGTCGTTGGCAGTAAAAGTGACATTGACATTTTATATCTGTCAGTTTAAGGTTATATCAGTAATGCCGTTTTAACAAATACGTTTTTTGGTGAATACATAAAAGTGTTAATAACAAAAACCAATAAAACTGTTCAAAGCGATTTCCTTCATTTTCCACTTTGTGTTCAGTATTAAACATTCCGTCACAGGTAAGTGATTCCGTCAAAATTGCAAAGGTTATATTATACCTTTACTCACACATCCCAACACAAATTAAATTTCAAAGAAATCCCCAGCCCTCTAGAGAATAAAAGTGTTCGATCATCATAAGAACGATGATAGAAGCAAGTAAGCAAGTGCATAAGTGAGTTAAAAGGTAGGACGTAGATATATTTAGGTAGGGCTGAAAAAAATGCGAAACATGAACAAGATGTGGAATTAACTTTCGGAAAAGAGGCAACAGTTGGCTACTGGAGCAGAAAAATTGAAAAAGGTGTATGACGATATACACTGCAAATACAGATGAGACATACAAATGTGGGTGGACCATTTGAATGCGAAAATAGGTAAACATTTTCAAGGATTTCCTTACCCTGATCGATAGGAGCAACGATATTTTAGTTCTAGTTGTCGCTTCAGCATACAAATGCGCTATACCTTTGGTTCGCAAGCCTCAATCGGGCATAACATCTCAAGAGGCAGGCTGGTAAGCAGTCACGGCCCTCGTAATGGGCCCCATTATCTCTTGGTTTTCGATCTTTTGGAAAGATAAGAGCGAAGCAATGCCGACTACCGAGGCAGACGTAAGAACGCGGTGCTCTTGCTTTACGTGTTATACGTGTGCGATTGCTACGAACTAAGTTAGCGATATTTCGCTTTTAATCGGTTTAGTTTGAGTGATAATAAAAACTTAGATCTGCTAAACCACGTTATCTCGGGTTAACGAATTTATCACATACAAAAAGCGATACATTTTGGAGGATATTTCGATCACCAGGTCAAAACGCACTTCGCCGCCCCGACAAACATCTTCGAGGATCTTTCGAGGACCAGGTCAAAGTATCCGTATTAAAAACACAGCTTTTCACAGCTGTGCTTCCCAGCGAGCGGTGGAGGTTCGCTTGTGCTCTCGTGCCTCGAACGGCAAAGTACCATCCGCTTTCTAAAGATTGTCAGGAAGGTGTCGTCGGACTAACAGCATTCTTGCGGTTTTTGGTTATAATAATTCGGTGAAGTCAGCTGATTATGGTCTAATTAAACTAATGGACGCCGGATGCCTGACAGAACATTCTACGAGACGGGTCCCCGTCACAAGGTAGAACTAGATGAGGTTCAGGTTAGAAGGATCCTCATACGAGACGGGGGCACCCACAAGGTAGAACTAGGTCAGGAAAGTATTAGGAGATGGAATGTTTAGGGACTCAAGTGCTTGAAATGGATGCGAAAGTTGCTTTTATAGTTTTTGGTCCTCCTTATCATTGCAGTCGCTTCAGGTACAATTGAGTGGAAGCGGCGCTGTCCTTGCTTGTACGAGATTCTGCGCACAGCTGGTGGCCGTCTGCTTATCTTCTGTTCGAGCGTTAGGGAGATGCAAAGTGGTGGTAGTAACGGAATAAGCGCTGTATACGTTTCTGGTATAATATTCATGTTTTATATAAATTTGCTACTGGCGCTAACGCTACAGTATTATGCTAAACATAGCAAGGAAATGATGCAAAAGTTTTTGTAAACATCGGACAGGGTGTAGACCAACGGGTATTACGTTACAAAAAGGAAATGCATGACAGCAACAGTTACACATAAGAGTCACCGACTTCATAAACGCGTTTGGCAACATCGGTAGATAGATTTTATGAACAATAGGAAAAAAGCATAAAAGAAACAAAGCAACAATGTTAAGCAATAGAGCTTTAAGCGAACATACCTATACCAATATCACCAATATTGCTTCTTAAGGTAATGTATTGGATCAGGAAAACACCAACATCCATTCAAATGAGATTAAAATCAAGATAAATTGCCGTAGACGACTTTGAAAAGGAATGCTCCTACAGTAAAACAATGCGTTGTCGCAAAAATGCGCTGCAGCGACATCAAACCCTTGTGGAACGCATTTCAGGGGCAGTGGTTGTATTTCTGCTACATTGGTAATTCTGTAGGTACAACTGTTAATTAGTAGTCCCATTTTAGATTTCTTTCAGAGGTTTCCCAACCGAATTTTGTTTTTGTTCGATAGGTGCCTAAAAATAAATTGTTGTTGTTGACACTTGACACGCCATTAGTCACATTACTCAAATGGTCTCTCAAAATTTTCGATAAAAAAATTATAGTACAGACTACTGCTCTTACATTTACCGATTGGTAGTTCATCACGAACCATGTCGATTTCGTCAATAACATAAGGTAAATAAATCGCCCTACTTATTAGAATTGTTCTGGTGGTTTTTGTTTTTGTACACCATGCGGCGTAATTTAATCCATGTGTTTACATTGAAGTATAGTAAGCACACATTACCACTATTTATTAATTGACAATAAAAAATTATCATGGATACCTTACAGTCCCAGTTTCAGGACTGGAGAAGAAGACTATTATGGAAACCTTACCTTTATAAACGGGAGAGAGGTTTCAAGTACTGCATTTACAATGTACCGATTGTAGATAATTCTAGCTCAAACATTCTGGGTTTTTCGCCACACTAAAAATTAAAGATAATAGTGAAGGTTTCCGGAATGCAAAAAAAAAGATTATACAGATTATAAAAAAAATCTCTAATTCTATAAATAAAAAATTACTGTATGCTAATAAAACTTAATTATATTTTTTTATCAGAATAGGTATTACTCGAAACTAAAATCTTTATAAAAAGAAAAAGGTTACTAGTACAGTGTGTAGTCAGAATAGATCGACATGTCTGTAAAATTGGAGAATCAGAAAATTGAATAATACTCGTATAAAACTGTGTTCATTCGAAGTTGTCGAAATCACTTTATTTGGCGCGCATAAACAAGAAGCTGAACTCAGCCAACACCACTCACCAAAATAGAAGATCTCAGCTCTCCGGCATGACGTCAGCACAAAACGGTCGAGAGCCTTTTGTATTAAGGCTCGAGGCGGAGTAAATTCAATCATTGACCAATTCAGCCTTCTTGTGCTGACGCCAGAAGGGAAATCTGAGGCCTTATTTTTCAACCCGTATTGAGGCAACGCGGGGTAAGTTAGTTCAGCAATCACCACTCTCGGCGTCGTTCGTTTTTACAGTTGACTAGGGACATTCAAGCTACGGATTTTTGTGTTTGTGAACGTATCGTTCCGTAATAGTGATTTCGCAAAGCCTTATCGTGCCGCTTTAGCAAATTTACGACAGTTGTCGAATCTACTCAGCTTCTCCAAATACCAGACTACTATAAGTTTAAAATTCCGAATATCGTATTGTGTTGAAATACCTTGGAAATTTTCTAACGATCTCTGACCAGATACAAAGATCCTTGAAGAAAACTTTCCGTTTATCGCTTATGGATTCAATGCTCGTAACTTTGGTACAACGAAGATTTGGAAGAGTTCCGCTACATAGCGTGTAGAA
>OW679195.1:41862362-42050025 GCA_940337035.1 Agriotes lineatus | reverse complement strand
GGAGTCCGGGCGCCGTCGCAAATCTCACAGCATCTAAAAAAATTACAGTAGATGAACTCTCACGCGAATTTGTACGTACATTCTGGGTCGGACAATAATTGTCGATAGGCATGCAGATAGTTTTGGCGAAACAAATTGCTATAATTTGCAATCTGTTGCTGATTTAGCCGGCAAGAGCGCAGATACTACGCCGAAACCGACTCAAGTAGTTTTATAACAGCAGGTGGAGTAATTAATCTGTAAACGACAACCACGACATTGGAATTTATTTTTTGCACTACTAGTCTGAGAACGCACCGTTATTGGCCTATTTTTAGGTCGTGAAGTTGATTTTCTCCACCAAGGGAGAGAAAGTAAAATAAACAATTTTACCCTGGTAACTAATAAATTGCTAAGTTACCAAATATGACTATTTTAATTTTGACGTTTTAAAGAGCTGTATTGTCAGGTTGACAGTTAAAATATTTTCGAAATTTGTTGAGAATTTAGGTATTAAGCCGTTTGGTAGTGCAAAAAATAGTATATACACCACGGTAGCGAA
Source organism: Agriotes lineatus (assembly GCA_940337035.1). Classification (NCBI taxonomy): domain Eukaryota; kingdom Metazoa; phylum Arthropoda; class Insecta; order Coleoptera; family Elateridae; genus Agriotes; species Agriotes lineatus. The sequence continues at coordinate 42,049,484 of OW679195.1, read as the reverse complement.
TCGTCTTATAACCTTCGCGCTTTAGATACTTCGCGCTGCGCGCTCAGTATCTAATATGCGCTCAGGTTATAATACTGCGCTTCGCTACCTTGATGTATAATATACTATTATGGGCACACCGGGTCTCCGTAGAAATCGAGAATCTACTAGTACCACAGTCGTTTTAAGGACAATACCACGAAATATACCCATCCGTCTAAGTACTCGGACGATAAGAGACGGCCAAAGAGCGGCGTGTAACACCTTATCAGCGAATTGCCATTTCATCATTACCGACGCAAGCAAATAAAAATGTTTTTTGCACTACTAGTCTCAGAACGCATCGTTATTGGCCTATTTTTAGGTCGTGAAGTTGATTTTCTCCACCAAGGGAGAGAAAGTAAAATAAACAATTTTCACCGTGGTAACTAATAAATTGCTAAGTTACCAAATATGACTATTTTAATTTTGACGTTTTAAAGAGCTGTATTGTCAGGTTGACAGTTAAAATATTTTCGAAATTTGTTGGGAATTTAGGTATTAAGCCGTTTGGTAGTGCAAAAAATAGTATATACACCACGGTAGCGAATCGTCTTATAACCTTCGCGCTTTAGATACTTCGCGCTGCGCGCTCAGTATCTAATATGCGCTCAAGTTATAATACTGCGCTTCGCTACCTTGATGTATAATATACTATTATTGGACACTGGTGCAGAGTAGTGCATGTACCTGAGAAACTTTTTTTTACCCCGTGACCGAACACACTATCAATTATCACCGATGTACAACTTGCCTACAAACACTTTTCGTTTGCAGAGTCCTGGTTATGGATGTAGACAAAACGACAATTGGTGCTGATTTCTTAAATAACTTTTGTTTGTTAGTACACAGCGAAAAAACGTCTATTAGGTAGTGTGACGAGTTTCAAGGCAGTAGTTAAAGTTCAGGAGTGTGCGTCGTACGATATCAAAATGATTTCCGCCGATACTGTATTGCATAACGTTATAACAAATCTGTAAATTGGAACTACTCAACTAGGTAAAGTACTCGTCAAAGAACCGGATTGTTCTCTTGCCAGGACCCCTTGTCATTTACTGTCTTAGACGATTGTCACCAGATATGTTACACGCAGCCAAAAGGGAATTTCAATTCATACTGTACCAACGAATCGTTTGTTCATCCAACAGCAACTCCCCTGTGCACCCAATAAGGATGACAATTAGATACTCTGCGGTGACGAAATTTTCGTCTCCAGTTATATACATAACAGCTACAATACTAAATCTAGAGTGACATTATGTATACATCGAGGAAAGCAGTTCACGGGGCTACCTTATTCAAATTACGTTCTGATGCAAATTAAAAGCCCAACACTCTGATTTTAAATAACAATGCGAACTAAATTTATCATTACAGTAAACCTTGCTATCTGTTATTTTGTCTCTTCTTGAATAATTCAGCTTAGTGGTGACGGCCTTCAATTCCATTTAAAAAGTTAGGTGTACAGATGACGTTGATAGTGTAAATTAGAGTCAAAAGTGGCCCATGAAAGCAAATGAGGTCGCCACAAAATTGTATATGTCAGCATTAAAGCTTCATTAGAAAAACTACCCCAGCGTTTGTAAAATTTAGTGTAATAAGGTTTGTATAAGTAGTTCTCAACTGCAGTTTAAAGTTACGATAAGGTCTAGTATATTTGAGGCAGTCGGCGAGCAAATAAATTATCTCGGATTGTTTCCAGCATTAAAAACCCTCAAAGCAGCAGCAACAGCAGTAAATACTCCTTGTGCTTATTTTTGCTACAATTCTGCAGATCGCCCAGGTCGTAAAGGAGATTAAGTTGCAGATGGCACCGCACGAAATACGGAAATATCTAAAATTGCCTTCATGTTTATTTCATTGTCAAAGCGAGCCAAATAGTTCCAGATACACTTTGTATTTACGAGCCAGCTGACCAATTTGTCCCAAGTTATGACACACGATAAGCTCTGTCAACATCTTTTCTACAGCAACTACATATATTCGATCTATATTTCATCGGTATCGCCGGCCGTGTAATAGGAAGGATAAATGTCGTGCTGTGTTAAGTTATACCTCGCTAAAAATTAAAAGCGCCGACAAAAGCTACAACGCCCGGTTAATAGTGGAGATTAATATTAGCTACTGTTGTACGAGCGATAAATTATCTGCAACTGTAATTGCTTTTAAAGGGCAGAAATAAGGAATCGGTTCGTTTAGCAGCAGATAACCCGTGAAAGGTTTATATAAAATCCGCAAAGGCACCCTGAAATCATTTCTGTATCGCACAAGCACTGGAAGTGGCTCCCGACACCCCTGATTGTTATCGAGTTAGAAATTCTTGTTGCAAATTTCTTGATAACTCTGCTGTCGTTAACTTGCTTCGTGGCAGTTCAGCAAGATCGATCGCTGTTATTGTCAACATATTGCGAAACCATGATCTAATAACCGCGCATTACGTCGACGGATAATGTAATGTAACGCAAAGTTGCAAGTTGTAATTATAACAGCACCCTCTGATTGCATCTGGAAGAGCCAAGTTCGGTACATACCACTCAACTGAGTTTCGAACCGACACAAAGCGCCCAGAATTGATGAATGTCATCGAATCGCCCTTATAGGCAATGGTAAACAGTGCAATTGACCTCACTTCAACGGCTATCTGTGTTTACTTACCTGGGCTAGTTGCATTTACCGCTTTAGCGCCTTGGCCTGCCTCGGTGGATTGCTTTGCTTTACAGAAATGTTGCGAGTAATTACACGGGGGTTGCAGGAAGCGCGTCCGGGGGCTTTAGGAAAAGCCTGTGGCTGAGTGAAAAGTGAACATCTTAAAGAAAATTAAACTGAGAGGAATAAAAGCAGCGTACATCAACCGAATTCGTGCAAGAACACAATACCAAGCGCATGCGGGTATTGAACTCAGATGAGTACACTGGAGAGATATGTCATAACACATAATCGTTATTAGCAAAATGAAAGCCAATAATCTTCTAAAATCTGTCTGTTTAAATGTAGAACTCAAAGTCATGCTAAAAACTCAACACTTTGCTGCGGAGTGCGGATGGATTTATTCAATGACTAAATAGGCACCGGAAACGTACAATAAGTGGTGACATGGATTATGCAAGGTATTAACACTAAAGAACCTCTTCCTGAAGAACCTTATCCCTTTCAACGGGAAAACCAACTATTCCGTTAATTATGAATTTGAAGAATAGCTTCTTAGGTCAGTTTGAAATTTAACGCCGCCACTGGCATTTTAATTCATGCGACAGAGGGAGTCTCGACAAGCTAGCCAATCTTTACTTGGACAACTGACTTCAAGCAGAGACGTAGTATGTAGGTGATTCGGCTTGGAAAACCCTAACATTGCCAATATTGGCAAATTAAGACCGTTGTTAAATACATCAAACTTCCGGATGTGCAACCTACCCATCTGTAATTCCGATCTCATCTCCTTTGAATACCTCGCAATTTGATATCAATATCCAAATAGATATGTAAAGAAACTGTCGGATCTAGGTGCACCGCGAAACACCTCGTTGTTATCTTGTAGATGAACTCCGATTGCTCGTAGCCAATCTTTATGCATATTTTATTCTGTATGCCGACGCATCCCTAAAAGTGGAGCTTTTAAATCAATCTTTCGAAATATTTTTACTATTTCGTGTAATCCACTTTCTAATTCAATCTGCGATGCTTCCCCTCTCGCTCTGATCTTCTGGTCCTCTTTGAGATTGTTACCTGTCATACACGAGGTTTTTCCTGTAGCAAGTCAAAGGATACTGTTTAGCTTTCGGAATGATACAATAGTTTTACATAATACTATACCTAACAATCTCACAATTTCAATAAATTCATTTTCAAGGCTTCTTAGTTGATCAACTGTTTGCAAACCTTAATATGGTGTGAAATCATAAAAGTGTCCTCATACACCGGCTCTGACAAAACTTCGGTACCCCATTTATGAGGTTCATTCTGAATGTATTGCGGCAAATTGGCAGCTCTGATCCATGAAAAACCACCATTGTCTTGTCTAAGTGGAATAATTTTGTGAGAAGTATCTTAACTAGACTGTAGTAATTGAAACGTACTATCGGGAGCAATTGAATGTGAACGACCTAAATTTTAAATGCTGTCCAGAAGCTCACCTCCATACCGTTTATTTTCAGTTGCTCCCGATAGTACATAACGTCTCAAATTTTTTAAACATTTTCGTCACATCAAATTTGCTACTTGGTCATCCCTACTAAATGATGACCAAAACTCTTTAATTAAGGACAAACGGATTATATCTTTCCTACGCAAAATAGGTAATAAGTCAGTAATTTCTTATCCATTTGTAGCTATACGTCCAGTTTCCTGAATGCTGTAAAAGTTTGTTTGGTAGACCATGTAGAACTGACCTATAAGGAGAAAACATTCAAAAGAGCCTTTAATGTGCCCAACACACCTTTATTTGCAACTAATTCGTATTCTTCCCTGTCTTCTTTATTCCGAAGATCACATTTAGTTCTATTGAACTTTTTGTTATTTTTGTGGGTTTGCTGGTATTGTGCACTTGTCCATTGTTGTAGTGGTATGAGCTGAGTTTTTTTATTATCTGGTGAGTATTCAGATGTATAACTACTACACTGAACTAGTAATAACAGATGCAACTATGTTTTCGCAAAAAAAACGTAAATATACCCTGCATCTGGCATTCAAAAACTTGTGCTCTGTAGAAAATTACGTCATTACACCACGAAAGCAAAATACTTCTTCAAAATAGAACATTATGGTGTAGAAAGTAACAACAAAACGAATGCTATAGAAAGAGAATAATACAGAAAGGTCCAGACAATATTTGGTTAAACTCTTATATAAGACTAGAACGCGTTGGCTATCCTACGTCTGGCCCTGCCAGCGTAAAGAAACGGTTAACAATAACAATGCTTGCTTAAGCTGGTAGCCAGCCTACGTCCGGCCCTGCCAGCGTTAACAATACAAATGCTTGCTGTTGACGGTCTCGCCACTTGTGCTTACGGTCGGACGGCGACCGGCGGCCGGCGGTCGGCGACCGGCCGCATCAGCTCTTATAATATAAGATATGATTAGCCAATAAACTGCAAGAATCTCAAGAGCGGAAGGTAGAAGAAGTGTATGAGCACGTCAAAATAAACATAGACAGTGCCTCAAAGAAAGCTTTTGAAGTGAAGATATATACTTAAAAAGCATACAGTATTCCATGAAACAGGAGAGGAAGGTGTAGAATGTAATTTGTCGTTTATTATGGAGAAGGTCTAGGAATGCAGAGTAACGGGTCCTTAAACACCTACTGCAATGATCAGATTGTTAAAGTCGTATTAGAACTTTGCTGAGAATAGGGTGATCCACCGCTAACAAGGGATCTTTACCTACTAAACATCGTAGTGACATGACTCTCTATCGGTTCCCAAACGTGGCCTACACTGTCGAGTAGAAGGCGCTTAGAATATGAATCGTCTATTTGCTAGCGACCACATTTTTCTAGCTAACTTTATAGTCAAACAGATGGAAACATGTCTTAAAGGGGGTCTTAAAATAGATTTAAAGAAGAGGGAATATCTATATGTAAGAAAGGATGTGAATGACATTGTATTGAGAAACAAAATAATCAGCAATCAGGAAGGATACAATTATGTTGGTAATAAATATAGCCAACCGAGGGGAAACCTTCAAAACAGATATTTAGCCTAAAAATACCAGTAAAGCCAAGAATGAATACACAAGCGAACATATACCGGGTGTCCGTTTTCAAAGTCGAACATAGGAGATTAACATTGTATTGAACGTTTTTGTCGATTCCTGCTCGCCAATTCAACCTACAGGGAAGGTAATGGTATCAATGGAAAGATAAAATTATTCCGCATCAAATGGTACCAATAACAATATTCAAGATGCGATTTTTATTTTAAAATACTAATTTAAAACTTGGGCATTTTTAAATATGCCATGCCTTGCTTTTTAAGTTCAATAGCATTTGTCAAAACAAATGATAATTAGTTGGCGTAAATCAGGTATTTTCTGTCAACGTCTGTTAAAATTATCTACAGAAAAATTAATTATTTCAATGAAGAACGAGTGAATGCACTAATGTTAATTGCCTATGTTCGACTTTGAGAATGGACACCCGGTATAAGTCAAAACATAAAACTTATTCCGACTATTGACAAGTTTCTGATAGAAACAGGCAGAAACTAAAAGTAATGTACTACCACAGTAACTCAATAAAAGTGGCTATAAGTGCTAAATGCCAACAATGGAAATTGAGGTGGTATGAACACGCAATGACGATAGGAAATGCAATATGGCGACAAAAATAGTAAAGTGTTCAACACCAAACCAAAGCAAAATGGCAAGACTAAGAAGAATATTAACACAAAATCTAGACGACGCAATGAGACTGATGTGATAGCAAATTAAACGCCAAAATTAAACCATCGTGACTAAATTTGAGGGCCGGTTAGCCTAGCAGTTAAGACGGCGTGCGGTTATTTCGAAAAGAGAACAAAATAAAATTATCGCACAATACGCAATGGTAAAATTCGAAGAATGTTGAAGAGATTTAGTCAAAACCGTTGACCTTTGACGCAGCAATTAAATTCTAAGATTAAGAATATAACTACCTACAATTCAGAATTCCCTGAACTAATTTCTACCTACTGATCCTACCTAGCTCCTGTCTTAGACAATTATAATAGCTCTTGGCATTCAGCAAAGCCCACGTTGAAATAGGGCAAGACCGCCACTCGAACGATAGAAACGGCAGCTTACTGAAGCAGTAGACTGAACCCTGACAGCACGTGTACGATACGGTACGAGGACATGACGAAATTAGGTTGAAACATCTCGCTACGAGCACATGGCCGGTACAATACGAAATACCTACCTATGAAACCATGGCCGGATCAAAACAAAACATCACGGTGCTGGAGCATTCATGGCTGGGTCAAAATAGCTAGAACTACCACAAGACGGTAAACCAATTCAGCAAGAATGAAAAATCAGGCTCAAATAACCATGTACAACTTACCCCTAACGGTCGATACCTGTTAACAAAGAACGTCATCTAAGCAATGGCAGAAATTGGGATAAAATTGCAGGAAGTCGGCAGCAAATCACGAAGGCAGCGTCAAAGGCGGTCAAAACCAGAACGATGGCGCGAACCATTCAAATATGTCACGTTTTGACCGTAACAGACGTAGAACCGTAGGAATCCCCCCCCCCCTTCCTCCCGCCCTTAATATTAGTTTAAAATTTCTTCTGCTCTTGTTTAAACTTCAAGGTCTCTATGCTCCCACCTGTTGGTTGTGGATAACTTACAATTTTTGCTACTCTAGTGTTACTCATTTTATTAATGTGCTCATTCCGTTCAGTTGCTCTGTGGATTGTTCGGTCTAATAATTGGTCGCTACCGTACTTTTTCCTCTAAGAGGCGTCATTTTCTGTATTACGATTTTATAAAAAAAGTTGCACGCTTTCCCCCATTTACTTCGTTTTTCATGCTTCTGCGTCAGAAAAAAATTGTGACGTAAGCTGATGGCGCTAGAAATGTTTTTAAAAAATCCCTATCCAAGCGGTGACGCATATATGAGTTAATTTTGTTGGACTATGTAGGCAGCTAATACTGGTCATACCTCGTTCTGTTGCCCGTTACCAATGTAGCATTTGCATATAATTTGTTTTTTGTTACAAGTCCAGGATTGATATTAATAATTTAAGCTTTATCTCTTGAGTTTCAAAAATCAGAGTGCTAGCAGCAAGTTAACAGGTTTGAGACTTTCTCGTTTTGTTTGCGCTATAGAGATACAGTGTTTTCGTAAAGTAGTGGATAAATTCATCAAATATTCAAGGAATAACTTGGAAAAACGCTGGGACCCGTCGATTTTTATTTTTATTTGCGCATTTTTTTCAAATAAAATCTATACACACAAAGTGACCCGCGTAGGAGGTATGACGTCATCGATGTTTTTTTTTAAATTGCAACCCTCTTCTTAAAATTAAATTTAGTATTTTGTATTTTAAAATTATTTTTATTAATTTTTGATCTATACTCAAAAATCAGTTTATCGTAAGTAAAAAAAATTAGTTCTTTCAAATTCCGTAATACAAAGGGAGTTGCCATTTAAAAAAAACATATATGACGTCATACTTCCTACGCGGGTCACCCTGTATGTATAGTTTTTATTTGAAAAAAAAATGCATAAATAAAAATAAAGTTCGATAGGTTTCAGCGTTTTTTCCAAAACCGATTCCTTGAATTTTTAACGAATTTATCCACTACTTCACGAAAGCACTGTATATGAGGTATGTTCAATTAGAACTCATCCACGTAATCGTATATTATAATTATAAAAAAAAATGATTTTTAATTTTTAAGCATTAATTTGGCAAAAATTTTCAAAAATTACAAATTCTACAAAAGTAGTACAAACTAAAGCGTTAGTTGAAGAGACAAATTTTCTCTAACATTTTAAGCTGAATTCAAAAATGAAATAATATACCGGGTCTTTTATTTAAAATAAGAGTTAATAAAATAAAATTGAAAAAACAAAAGAACCCCATTTTAGAGGTATTCAACTGGAAAATCACCTATCTCGCATCAATACACATTAAAAACGTAATAAAAATGTAAAGTTTGAAAAAAATCGTTAGAGCTGTTTTTGAAATAATCGAAAGAAAACTGAAAAATCACAAGGGTAAATACCATACTTCAGGTTATGCAATTTTCTTCAAAAGTCTGCTTTCGTACCTAGATAGTACACAAAACTTATATATGTAGTTTCAACGCCATACCTCTTTTCGTTTTTAGATATTCTGTTCACAGACACACAGCCAGACTGACACGCAGACCAATGAACTGAAAATTTTTTTTGTTCACGGGGCTCTAAAACGTGAAGATCTGTTGAAAACTCAATTTCGAATTTTTGGGGTGAATCCAATACTTCCTTTATCGTAAAAGGACGTAAAACTGACCGTCACAAGTAAGGTATTTACCCACTGTTTCACCAACCGAAGTATATCCTGCTCAGAGAATGCTAGATGATTGAATAACGTGTTACCGTCATTCTGACCGCTGATAGGAGAGAAGCAACGGCAGCCGACTTCTCAGCCGAAGCTGGTCGCGGGTAAAACAAAATACCCTAATCTTAAGATGAAAATGATATGGATGCCAAGTAACAAGCAACCCCAAGCACCTTGCTAATTAAATAAAAATACACGTCGAGGCGACACTAACCAATCCCTGAAAAAAGGGACAACGGCAAGGGCACAAATAAAATTCGCAGGCATATATAACGAATTAGTACAATTTATAAGGTCTCGTTGTTACATATACAAAAACACAGCAAACCAGATCAAATTATACCATAAATATCTCAAGAGAAAAATATTACAGCAGTAAAAGTTGTTTTAAAAATCACCAAAATATATATAATTAATTTCTGAAATTTAGTATAAATAAATAATATGAAAAGGAATACAAGTTGACTGTTAAGTTAGCAATTTCCATTACTGGTTTGTTACTCGGTAAAGGCGTAGGATAAGCCCTCGTATTTGCCGAATTCAGTAAAAGCTATCGCAAACACCAGTACACATTAAAAAGAATCCCAAATTGCGGGTTAGTCCGAAGATCGGTGTCTTGGAGTAGAGGAAAATAGTATGTATTAAAACAGACCTTTGGTGGTTGTTCGCCAGTTAACGGGTAGACGTATCAGAATACCGTCAAGGGAACCACGTGATTACGCCATGTTTAATCGATGGATTTGCACTACAATATTCGACATGCAGGTGTAGTTCCGACGATGGGGCTTGAGGAGTAGTCTGACTTCGAACCTCTTGCAGAAATGGAATCCTCCTGCGCAGGTATCCCAGGCGAGCAAGTTGCGGTAACTCAAGGACAATTTGCGTTTGCCCGTATTACAAGGTACTGAATTGAACTGTACGAGAAGGGAGTTAAAAAATGAAAAACGATAAAATCCAATCAAATAGTACAAAAGAAAACTAGGTCCACTATTGCTCTGCTCCATTTTGCCAAAGTGGTAACATGTGCTTGTCAGGTATACGTATATCCAAACCATGTTTGATTTTGAGAAATCTCCAAAAATAAATCTTCTAAGGACTTGATCAGAATTCCTCGAAAGAGCCCATAATCCAATATCGATCCTTCAACGTAGGATGCAAGTGAAAATCCAAAATTAAAGGAACATTTGACTTTACAAACGTAATTAACAAGACAGCCCTCCTGAAGCAGCACACAATTGCAAAATGGTTGAAAAAGGTAAGTTCCCTGCCCAAAATTTGGAAAATCTTCAGGAAATTCAGGGTAGGCAACCAAAGCAGCCGGGTGCGTGAAGTGGGGCATAACATAACGCAAACCCATTTGGAAATAATACATTGAAATATGAAACTTGACTAATCGTTTGATTATATTGTAAGTAAACATAAATTTTCAAAAATAGGGCAATTCGTTACATTTATACTTATAGACGACTTTTGACTCGTAACCAATTCTTTCACAGCGCTTTGTACTTCTTCGGCCGACTCAAAATATCGAACTTCTTCAGCAGCTCGAAAGTATGGAAATCACAAGGCGATAGATCGGTGCTATGGGTTTGATGCTCTAAAACCCTCCATTCTTCTAATTGAAGTTTGTGAACTTTCTTTAATCAGCCTATCCACACATGTTTTCTGTTGATGCAGTACACGGTGCAGTTGGTCGTGGCACATCCAGAGTCCCATCTTTCCCATTCTTAAAATTAAGGCACCCCATTCCTTCACAGTCGGATACGCAATACATGCGATGCAATGGCCGCACAGCCTCAGCACACAAAAATTGTATGATTATACGCTGATAAAACTTGGACGAGTTTTCGGCAACAAGCTCCATTTTAAAGTAATTATTATAATCAGAATAAATTTAAAATTTCAAAGACTAGAAACTTTTAAATGTGTTGCTTACTAACACTACTAATGTTACAAAACGTCAAGTGGACCATTGTATTTCTTCAAAGACTAATTTGATCGGGAATCAGTTTTTGTTGAACACGCTTCGTACAAGCTTTCCAGGCACAACAATATTTTGAAGTTCACGTTCCATTGGTGTATCGGAGAATTTCACTTTCGATTTCGGATCCGACAACACGGGCACTTCGTTTCATTTTGTCTACCATTGCTTCATCTCGAATTTGTCTCGTACCGAAGCCGTCTTCATAGCACTGCTTACGCCGACGCAGTCCCGTAATACCGTTTTCTAAAGCTGTTCTACGTCACTTAAATTGCAATTGCGTCCTATTTTGCCAAGCCCAGAGCTGGGTTCATTCTGGCTTGGCTGCCACCAAACATTTTGCTCGAGCCCGTATCGGAGTCTTCTGGCTGCTCATCTCTAACCATCAATTTTAGATTCAGCTACGTCAATCTACATCAGTGCATTATATGTGATTGGATAATTTTCAAGTAACATCTACTTGAAGAACCCAAATTTTGAGCGCAATCCCGTCTAGAGTGTGCCACTCGCTATTTGGAATCGGTAGCTAACTTGTTGTCACGCCTGTCCTTGTAGTTTGCACTGTTACGTGACGTAGCGTGTCGTGAAACTCTGAAATTATTTGATACGAATCTCAGCCTCCACAGCCGGCGCGACAAGAATTAAATTGTGTGCTTGATATAGCCGCTTCAGAATTGATCCTGTTAGATTTCTTGTGAGGCAAAGTTTAGTGTTCCTTTTCAGAAAAGTAGAACAACGTTATTTCAGATAAAACCAAATCCAGAAAAGTCGATTTTGCGCTCATTGAGCACGCCCATCCCCCATCACCCCTAAGAAGATTTCCGGTGGTGGAATCTTCTCATGACATCACCGGCCAATGCGGTCCATGGTGGCGTCCTACCCAATAATACGAATTTTGCCTGCGTACCTACCAAACTGCCGGTTGCGAGCGAGCACCTGCTATTCCAGTTTAAGACCCGCCTCTTTCATTAAGTAGTTCGGCAACCTTCGCGACTTGTCGCTGGTCGTAAGCGGGGATTTACCTGCAACAAATTATTAGGTTAACATTTCTAGAAATTCATTAATAATAATTATATTTTAATATGTTAGGCTTTTAGCGTCTATGCATTTCTTGTACGTGTATCGTTAAGTTCTTAATTGTTCGTAATAGGAAGATTACTGCTGTCTTCTCATCACTGTGCTACTTTCCCAGTTCACGAACTGAGTAAGATTCGTTATTTTCGCTTTCGTATTTTTGATATTCCATTAAATACGATAACAACCAACGTATCTATAAAATTGAACAGGAAAATAATTTCGGTATATATTGCTTATAATATGAACGAGATGTCACTCAACTTCCTTTGTATATTCAAATTGTATTTGCCTCATTTTCTCTCAAGGCAAGGATACCTTCTTTCAACTGTGTGAAAGAAGGCTTGTGATATTATAACTATATATGTTTTTAATTTATTTCAACATAAAAATTTTATCGATTGGATACCTAACTATATTTTCTTGGTTGTTGATCCATACCTTATTTTATATAACTTCGTAATCCGCTTCTCTTGCAAAATACTCTGTTAAGTCGGGTTTGAATCCATTTCTTGTGTTTTTATATTTTGTGTATGTCCATTGGAACTTAACCAAGACTAACTTATGACCGCTTCCAATGCAAATTCCTATATTTTAGATTGATCGCAATTATTAAAGGTTAGAAATACTAGTTCACAATGCTAACCCTAAAAGTTGTTCTCCACAAATGGGTGAGTTACTTAATTATACAGGGAAGATTATGCTGGTCCATTTCAAATAAAAGACGTCAAAACCATGAACGGCAAAATTGTCAAGACTTATATATGCATTTTTGTTTGGATGGTTACCAAATCTGTGCACATGGAACTTGTGATCGAGCTGTCTAATGACTCAGTCTCATATGCGCTTAAAGATTTGTGTCGAGACGAGGCTTATGTATTTCTGACATAAAGGATTCTTGTAGAGAAGTGACACGAGCGTGAATGGCAACGTGTATTTTGGCCAAATTGGAAAAATCTACATTGCCATTCTCCAAAAATCTGGTGTCTAGTAGTAAAAATATCCAAGTTAAATTCTTCGATTAAGCTAAAATGACAGTATATTGGTGTGTTTTATGAAAGCACACTACGTATCTATTAATTAGTAGCTATTTAAGCAACAAAGAATGTAAGGACTTATTAACATATGAGATAGGCAAGTACAAGCCAAGGTGAAGCTCGAAATCAGCATTGGTGTAATTTCAGACACAACATTTGACAACCATTTTGGTTGTTGGTTTTACACCTCTGATAAATTTGACGTTAATGTCAAAATATCGGCTACCAAAATGATAAAATGGAATTACTACATTTTCCTGTCCTTCCTCTTTTTAGAAATTAAATGGCGACATCTAAGTCTTCTGCCAAAGAGCCGACAATGTTTTGAAATCTATAAGAAATATTCTTTACGTACAAAATAGTATTGAATGGAGTTTCCTCCCTGCCAGGTCACCTAATGTGGGCGGATTATGAGAATATTGTGTACAATCTGTGAAATATTACCTCAAACGCAAAACCAATAACTTTCATTTCAATCTAGAAGAATGCTATACCGTGTATTAAATTCTTGTCCTTTAATGCCCTTATCCTTGATTCCAACTGACCTTGGGATATTGCTTTCGCAGCCCTTTATTATTGTAGAGCTCTCACCGCTGCGCTGCACCAGAAAATCTTAATTTCACATTTGTTGTAGTTGGAACTATTCCTGCATAATTTTGTGGATTTAACGTCTTTGCAAACACCCCGCCATATTTTCTATTTTGTTCATCACAATTGCTTTCTTCCACGTCGTTTAAATAAATGGTTTCCACGTTTTGTAGTAGTATTCTATATATAAAAAATTATATAGGCAGTAACCTGTCGAATAAAAAAAAACTTTAAGCCAAATAATATAATTACTTTCTATACACTCAAAGAGCGATAAAAGCCGAGGAAGTTGCACAGATGGATAGTCAGAGTAGCATTTCTTTAATCAATTTTGTTGAATAAAGAACTCTGAGGTTTGAGGTAGTTCGAAACGTTAACCTGACTTCAACTCCGCTAAAGTTCGCTAGTTTCCTCACAAATGATTCATACCTAACCTTAAAGTTGGAAACTTCGATTTGAAATTCATTCGGTTAAGGAATAATAGATGGCCTGGGGCGTTACCTTAAATTTTAAACCACTCACTTGCTTGAAATTTTTATTTCTGCTAAGGTGGTTAAAGCGGAGAAGAATAACTTCTTCATCTTTGCAAACTTGCCGATGCCTTTTCTTTGATTTAAATGGCCCAAAAGGTTAAGTTCACGAGTTTAGTGCACATAAAGTAGGGGTTTTATGGAGACGAGTCAGCAACTACAATAACTACATTCGCATACAGGGCTTAATAATCCGAACCTTTGTGGAGATGTCCATCTCGTAAAAAGGGTTTTTACTTAACTTGGAAACATTCAAATTAAAAGTATCTAGATATTGCCTTTGAGTTCCGCAGGCAATCATTGGTGAATTATCTGTATCATTAATAATTCCCCTAATCTTTCTTAAGATGCTTTATCGACCCCAACAATAAAGGCTGGTGGTAGCTCCACGTCTACAGATAGCGAATGTATCTGGAGCCTGGGAGTCGAACATGGTCATAATAAGGGATTAGTTTATAAAGCAGTGGCACGGCCCAGTAACAAAGTGGACGGGAAGGTATATAACTTCATTTTATTGGAGGGAATTCCAATTGTTCGAGTGGTAATTCATCTTGTATTATCCGCTCCGGCGCAGGCTTCCGGTGAAATATCGCTAATGTGTTTACCGTGCCGCCTACGTGATACTACGTACGGCCGGTATTACGCAGATTAGCATCGTTATTGGAAACAACAAAGAGTTCGAATATTTGGATTCGTTTTGCCCCGTGAATAAACCTCGGAATTAGGTTTATTTGCATGTTTCCAAGCGCTGAACGGGATCGAGTAGATCCACGGAAAAATTAATAACCAAAATGTTAATCAAAACGGCGCTGATAACGGGGTTTAAAAATTAATCTCGGCTGCGGAATACAAATTTAACACGGCCCACTTTTCTATTTCGCGATCGCGGTGGGTCGATAATCTGGTTTGTCGTACAGCACTGGTGATGACATGAAATCACTAATTGCGGTCTTGAAGCTAGTATTTTAATTGCTGATTGATTACTGTGCTCGCTGGCGTGTGATACACTCGTATTTCATTTTTGCTACATGTGATGCTAATGGAACACTAATGCAATTTAGTATGCCCTTTTACATAGTGTTTAATCAGCAAATTATCTGAAAGGTGTACTTTAGCTCTTGTTTCGTGGATATAGATAAAAATCGATTTCAGAGTAATTAACCTAGACAGAAAACTAATAGTTTGATCCTCATAAGTACACAAGTGTGTGTTGTTATTGAATGGTCTCAGAGTAAGACCAGGATATATTCCCCTGAAGGAGATGCACCGTCATATCTCAGCCTCTTGCATGAGAAAAAGGTCCGAATAACTTTTTGCATCATTGTCCTGTAAGCTCTGCTGAAGTATTTCAAAATCAATATACTGTTGAAAGAACTGAGCTCTTTTTTCGTGCAATCCTCAATAAACTTTTCGAAAGTATCTTAAAAAATGCATCATTAATTTTTTACATTGCTAGGACAGGTTAAGATTTCACGTCGTAATTGCTACAGAGGAGAGCACGAAGATACTCGCACCAAGTCCAGGCACGGATAGCAAATCCTTAGTTGGGCGTTATTTGTTCCGTGAATGTAGCCGTTTGAGCAGCCGCACACCTTGCCGATGTGGCAAATTACGACTGTTGGATATACATAGCTTCTTCTAACCCAGTCGATCAACCTGAAATTCCGAATTCCGCTTCGATTTGAGTCCCCGCGAAATTGTATAGCGATCTCCGTTTGGAGATATATAAATTAACGCTTGCATAGGTTCGATGCAGTCGTGGTGAACCGTTGCGTTGTTAACGTGTAGATTGGCGTCGACGCTCGTAGCTAATCTTCGAACTATCGTTGTAAATTTCTCCGACGAAACCCTAGGAAAATATATCTTCAAGACGCGTGTAGATTGACGCAAAAATTGCGCCTGTCGACATCCATAGAGCTACCCATTTTTGTGTCATCGAAGCCCGCAACTCTCTCTCATCTTTTAGCCACACATTGTGGAATAAGTTTTGAGGCGTCTCCCTATTAGAAGTGTAGCAACTCTTTAATCAATTTTTATTAATATGGTTTTCCATTGAAATAAATTCCTGTGCCAACCCAGGTAAAGGTTTGCTTTGCACGCTACCTGACACCACATGTAGCAGATAGAGTTATGAATTCTTTCCTTATTGCAGTTGCAAAGCTCACCGTTTTAATGCATATTTATGCATATTATATTAATAGAGTAATTAGGGTAAGCTATTAATATGTGGAGCTGGGCAAATATACAATTTCATTGTGGAGAAACATTATCCTAGTAAAATTTCCCCATTATATTACCAGCATATACACACTAGATGGCGCATTTAAGTAACACAAACTTGTCCCCCCATTTTTTCAAGTATAACTGTTTTGCATGCGAGCCCCCTTCCATTTATCCTAAGATCCCTCCGCCTTCACGCTGAGCTACTGGACCCCCTTCTATAACTTATCTTGAAGTTCTTCCAATGCAGTTCTTTAGTTCTATAAAGTTCAGGGAGCTGCAGCTTTTGACGGCCAGGAAAACGAAGATGAGTGCTCGTTTATATCTGATAAAATTCTTTCCTCGGAAAAATCCTTGTATTAAACCAGATGCCAGAACTTCGATCTATGAAAGAATATTGTTAAATGCTGAACCTACAAAAAGCTCAAACGTAGGTTAACTCTATGAAAAATGATTAAAAACCAATGAAGACACGTAAAAGCAAGTGTTCTGTTGATCTTAGATCATTATTACAGGTTTGTACACAGCTACATCGTATTGACCCAAGTCTGGAAACTCTTCAAACTCAACACCTACTTGCTGCGATACCATCGTGATATGTCAGTAATATTTTTAATGTAACCAATCTCCTATGCCAAAGGTGTGTCTTTTAATAGTCTTCTTGTAATTCCACCAAGCCCACATTGATGCTGATTCAACACATTTTACTGAAGCCGTCAGGGCAGAATCTCTTTGCATGAATATTGAAAACCTTTTCTGGGAGGATTTTCTAAATGAATCAATGGCTTTTTTGCCCATGGGTTCGTTACCACTCAAATGTATAAATACTGAAATAAACGGTTTAGAAATAAATAGTATAATGTTTCTAACTAAGTACAAAGTAAATCTTAATTATTAATGATATGTACGTAGAACAGTAAATTAACAGAAAATTTCCTCTGATAAATGGTCTGAATCGATGCTAATTGGCAGTCGGCAACCCAGTATGCACGTCAGTTCTACCCGGTTGCTCCCCTGGATCTTCCTCAAGAAAGTTTGGATGAGGTAGAGCTCTGATGTACTTGAACCAGAAACGATCGGTCTGAAACAAGAGCTATGATGGTCACCGAAAATGGCGATTGCTTACGATTTTTGTATGCGGGCCAATTCAATGGAATAACTAGTTTTACGGTGCTGGTGACGTTTGCATTTAGAGTTTTAAGCTAGACAGGCTGCTGGGCTTTCTTGGTATATAAGTATAGGCCCCAGGAATAACTTAAACAGAACATGTTCACCTGGAGCGAAGTCCGTCTTTTCAAAGCTGTTTCACTGTGAGGGTTGTAGGATCGCTTATGCTCTCGTGCGTCGACCGATGGAGTACAATCCGCTTTAGAAGAATTGTCAGGAAGATGTCGTCGGATCAACCGCGTTTTTGCTACAGGTATGCTAGTGATTTATTGAGGTTTTTGGTTATAATAACTTCGGCGAAGCCGGTGGATTATGGTCACATTGACCTAGTGAGCGCCGAATGCTAGATTTAGGTTAGCGGAATATTCTACGAGACGGGTTCCTGTCACAAGTTAGAACTGTGTCAGGTCCAGGTTAGGGGGGAGGTCCTATGAAACTGGCTACCGTCACAAGGCAGAACAGCGTCAGGTTCAGGTTAGGGGGGGGCCTACGAGAGCGGCTCCCGTCACAAGGCAGAACTAAGTCAGGAAAGTATTAGGAAGAAGAGCCAGGTCCCGGAAGGTAATCTAGAGCTGGAGGTCAGGATCAAGATCTCAATTCGCAAGTGATTGGAATGGGTGCTGAAGTTGCTTCTATGCGTTTTGGTCCTCGTTATCGGTGCAGTCGCTCTAGTTACAATTGAGTGGGAGCAGCGCTGTGCTTGCTTGGAGGAGACTGAGCATCGCTGGCGGACGTCTTCTTATCTTATGTCCGACCGCTTTAGATAAATTTGCTACTGGCGCTAATGTTACAACATTATAAAATATTAGTTGCTATCTGACATCTTTACATGATCTCACCGTTAACACTATTTTTGGTAATTGCATCGCCATAGCTAATGTCAATTGTCGTTAGGAAAAATGAAATTAAAATAAATTAAGATTATATTGTTATACACTTCCTCTTAGCTGCGATTTTTACAAAAGATTGCAACATTATGTTATTATCCCTTTCTGTGTTGTTATATCTTTTTGGCTGATCTTAATAACATTCTAAAACCCTAAAACGGATTAAAATGCTAAGACCCAGAAGAGACACTTGTATATATTGAAAAGATCAACCGATCCTTTCTGATTCATATACGAGTTTCTCTATATTTTGGAGGAATTCACCCACACTTTCAACATTTTTAACTATGGCCCCTAATATCAAAATGACGCGAATAAACTGCTAGTACTAATGTAGCAAATTTGATATCATACCATTTCTATGAAATATTTCGAAAGATTTGCATTAAGATGTTCTAAATGTTTTCAAGTGTGCAGTAGTGCATATACTGGTTCTGGGAAAGACAGTAACGATCTGTAGACTCTCAATTTTGTAAGATGTCTATATTCCACCTTATCTGAGATACTTAGTAAGCAGTACCAGAAGGTCAGTTGGCTTATATGTTCAATTCTGATGTTGGGTATTGTCATGAAAATTCTGCCTCGCCTGCTCTCCACCTTTCTTTAAATGAATATGTATCTAGTAGACGATATTTATCTGCTCTCGTTCATGTGTTGAAATTAATCGGCAATTTTGTGAGTTCCTTCTGGATTGCTTTCTTGGTCGACCCTGGAAATTCCGATGATCCTACCATGAATTCACAGTCTCTTTTCGGTGAATATTGCAATTATCACTTCGTAGCTGGGTGTGGGGTAGACGCAGCATTTGTTAATTTTATTTTTTAGTTGTATACTCGGATCTCGGTAGCACATCATATCACTAGTTTGTGAATGTTGCTGAAGGTTTATCTACAAGTCATTTTATTTCTATGGGGGTACTAAAGCTCCTCATGCTATAACTTTATGATACAGTTTAAAATCAAACGATCCAGCTGAATCCTCTGTAGAAATAGCCACACGGACAGGTATTGATTTAAGAATTGTATATTTGTAGGATTCAAAGAAAAAATGTTGAAAGCAAAAAAGATTAACCAGACAAGCGCTAAGCCAAGGGCGGTAAATAAGTATCAAAGATGCAGCAAAAGTTCACCAAGTTTTGAAGTTATTGTTAACATAACAGCGAGAATTTCATAGCAGAGCAATTATGATTATACCTATAGTGCCTTGCAATGATAAGAATAATAATAAAGGGAAGCAGAAAAATATAGTAAGGAAAATAGGACAAAGTGTTGAGAAAAACAATAAATTATGTCAATTAATGAATGCATAGCTACATCAAGTAATTCTCTGAAGCTGACTTTATTTTACTTCCGACATTGTGTACCTCTGTGAATAAGGGATTATGATCCTGCATATTCAGCTCAAAGGTAGTCTGAAAACTAGCCACTTCAATTCCTTTTTAAAAATAAGGAAGTCGAGCAACAAAACCGGGAACAACATCAGAATGTAAGCTGAAACATTGGCTAGTAGTGCAGGCTCTAATGGGATGTTCGTTTGCAAAAATTGCGGACCGCAAAATGTTTTGTGATTTGCGTATTTGAGACCCTCGGCTGTATAAAAAGCCATGTTGCCGCGCGCGAGCACGGTCCTTTGTCATTCCGTCCCCCCGCACCTTTACCTCTGCTCTAGTCTCGCTACGACAGCTTGCGACGTTGACAGTTCGCCAAATCCACACTAGTCGCGGCCAAACATTGTCAAATAAGTGTTATTTTTGATTGTTTACTTTTGTTAAAACATATGCTTCGGTAATAAGTTAGTTGTTTTGTGGAAAAAAATTTTACTAGAAGTCGTGAACTTAAAAAGAAAAAAAAACAGTGAACTCCTGTGGTTATTTTTCGATTCGTCAGTACAATTAGGGAATGATCCAAAGCCCGAGTCGTTTCTCACTATAACACGTGCAGCAAGAAGACGTGAAGACGAAGTAACTCTTGTAACGTTTGCTCTTGAATTAAAATTCTAAGGATACATAGAAAGTATTTCAATTTAATTCATGGCGTTATCAAGCGTTTACATGTAGCCGCCGCGACAAAAGAAGATAACAGAATCCTGCTGCCGATGCGCGAGCCGCGCAAAAGAACCGAAGGAGTGTTTTTTCCCTCCCATGGAATAGAGAGCCCGGGTGCCGACAAGCACGCACGGAACCTATATAATGAGAACACCTGGCCGCTCCAAAGATATCTGGAAAATACCCGTCCTGTTCTTAAATATATTGAGAACATCTGTCCCGTCCGATCCCAGCATCCTCAGATCTTGAGATTCCTTTCCAGATACCTTCCTACCGATCCCGATCTGATTTTATTTTATCCTGACAGCGTATCTGTCTAGTAAAATAAAATCAGTTATGATAAGCCCTTAGAGAGACGACAGCGTATCTGTCAGCTTATAAGTGCATTTAACTTTCTGTAATCCGCCAGACCGCCGATTAATTGCAAGTCGCGACCGCGACTCCTGCAAGTTAATTCTCCTGTAATCCACCAAACCGCCGTTAATATTTTGGTCCTTGTTTGCGTAAAATTTAATTGCATTCAGGAAGGTCGCATTTTAACAAACTTAATTTTGTTGACATTAAAGCATTCCGAGGTTTCTACCGACAGAACAGCATACCAGAAGTCGCCACCTGAAGATCACTAGATAAGGCGCTCACCTGTAAAACTAGCCGCCAATGCCATGGAAGCTGTCCAAAAGCCCGTAGGCGAAGTCATCCCAGTTCCAGTGCGCCGTTATTTAAACAGCGGAAATTTCGAGACCGCCGTTGCGTTGAAAATCCAGGCCGCTCCTGCTGCCAGCTTTTCCTGCAAACCGCCGGGAATAATCACGAATCGCCTTGCCGTTTTTGAACCTAACTCCGGATGCAGGAAACCATTATAAGCTTGCTATTTAATCCATAATATTTGCAGTAGCCATCTTCTGTAACTAACTCGTTATCACCACTGCTGAAAAAGAGCTACAACCGCTCCAGTAGAACCGAAGTGCGTATCCTGTAGGCAAGACATCCGACCTAATTGGACTCGCTGTTAGAAGATCCGGCGTGCGTTATAGCGAGCTGTAAACAGCAGGCCTGCAGTACTCCCATGCGACTGAGGTTGCAGCCCCATCCGGGAAAGCAAACACAGCCCTCGTTATTATTCATGAATTTATTGGGATACAATTCATTTTGAGTTATTAATGTACCTATTTAAACTCATTATATTTGTTGATAATATTTTCCTATGTTATTACCTATTTATTCTCAATTTGAACCAAAAGTAATTCTCCGACTAGAGCTAAACCGAGGTATAGATTTTGGCGCCCTTAATAAGGGAGTGAAACGTCACAGTGTTAAGTTCGATAAACTGTACGAGAGTGTCAGAAAATAAACGAGGGCGTCCTTCTTCAAATATACCCCAGGAATACTACCGTCTTCTTTTGAAAAATTGATAGATGAATTGAAAGATCAATTTTCAACCTGTTCCTTTGAACTATCTTATTTGGCAACAAGAGTGGCTGAGCTCACCGGGTTGGAAGATGCAGTCCTGGAAAACCGAGCTTTTAAAGCCCTGTTAATTGAAAAGTATGGTGGAAAGGTATTGTTTTCACATCCTGTTGACAGGTCAAAATCGTCAATGGTATTCTTGTCAAATATTCGCTTGACTGAAGTGGTAGGTGTCCGTCAATTGGATACAGATAAAATCAAAATGTGCGCAAAACAACTAATGGATGAGGCAATGGCTGCTGAACTTTTACTGGACGAATATTTATGTGACGAGACTCTATTAGAAAACACAATTAATAAAACTGAATTGGCTCCAACATGGTTACTGTTATGCAAAAATTACTCAGTGCGAAGAACCCAAAATTAGGAGAAAGATTCCTTCGGAGGGTAAAGGCAATATTTTGTGACATTGTATATTGTATCACTGAAAAGAAGACACCTAAACACGTAGCACTAGCCGAATCTGTCCATCACCTTACCAGATCATGTCATGTACTTGCAAAAAAGCAACACTGAACTGTATATCTTTGTGTAAATGTGTAAACAATGATTGCAAAAACTTCTAACAAAATTAAACTGTTTCTTGCATATTAGAGGATATTTTTTGTAATTTTGGTAATTTTTGAATCAAAATGAAAGTTTTATAGCTGTACTGACTTGTATTTTATTTATAATCCATACATGCACCCACAAGTACTCATTTTTTAATAAAGTTCAATGATTAAAACCAATAATATTTTCTAATATTAACAGCGGGGGTGGGGGGAGAAGGACCACAATACTGGCTGGCAACATCTGTCAATTCGAAGTCTGGGATCACTACAATACAGATCAGAAGTCAGAATGCGGTCCGCAATTTTTGCATACGGAACTCCACTGAGAGTCCGGTCTATAGTGGCTATATAGTGCACACATTGTAGACGTGGCTTCGTATTCGGCAGATTTTCAACTATTCACTGTGCTCGAAACTTGATCATCCTCTTAATGTTCATACACGGTAGTTCTACCTAACAAGTAAACATTTTTCATCTCATGCATCATTTATTTCAAATAACAGAGAATTGTAACCTAGAGAACGTCTTCTTTTAGGTTTAGGCATGAGAAGTATGACAGGGAGTAGCGGGTGCTAGTAATTTGCAACTGTCGCGGTCACTGTGCTAGTTGCCATACCTCTGAGGAGGCACGTTTAGTTCTGTGGCTAATGAGACAACCAGGAATCACACAAGAAGACATGACTAGGCCTTTTCCTCGGGGTGGCATGGAACAACTTCGACGGATACTTGAAAATGTTATTAAGAAAGCGGAGTTTACATGACACGTTTGGCATTTAGCAAAACTTAGAAGCTGAGGCGCTTAGGAATAAAACGGAAAGGAAATAAAGGTACGAAGTGAAGTGAAATAATCCAACGGGAGTTTGTAAAGCATGTAGAAAGGTGAGGTTACATCAGATTGATTGAGAAGTTTTTGAGCGATATAAATGAAAAAAGCCATTGATTCATTTAGAAAATCCTCCTAGAAAAGGTTTTCAATATTCATGCAAAGAGATTCTGCCCTGACGGCTTCAGTAAAATGTGTTGAATCAGCATCAATGTGGGCTTGGTGGAATTACAAGAAGACTATTAAAAGACACACCTTTGGCATAGGAGATTGGTTACATTAAAAATATTACTGACATATCACGATGGTATCGCAGCAAGTAGGTGTTGAGTTTGAAGAGTTTCCAGACTTGGGTCAATACGATGTAGCTGTGTACAAACCTGTAATAATGATCTAAGATCAACAGAACACTTGCTTTTACGTGTCTTCATTTGTTTTTAACCCGGCATTGGTCGCTCATGTACATCTGGTACTGCTTACTAAGTATCTCAGATAAGGTGGAATATAGACATCTTACAAAATTGAGAGTCTACAGATCGTTACTGTCTTTCCCAGAACCAGTATATGCACTACTGCACACTTGAAAACATTTAGAACATCTTAATGCAAATCTTTCGAAATATTTCATAGAAATGGTATGATATCAAATTTGCTACATTAGTACTAGCAGTTTATTCGCGTCATTTTGATATTAGGGGCCATAGTTAAAAATGTTGAAAGTGTGGGTGAATTCCTCCAAAATATAGAGAAACTCGTATATGAATCAGAAAGGATCGGTTGATCTTTTCAATATATACAAGTGTCTCTTCTGGGTCTTAGCATTTTAATCCGTTTTAGGGTTTTAGAATGTTATTAAGATCAGCCAAAAAGATATAACAACACAGAAAGGGATAATAACATAATGTTGCAATCTTTTGTAAAAATCGCAGCTAAGAGGAAGTGTATAACAATATAATCTTAATTTATTTTAATTTCATTTTTCCTAACGACAATTGACATTAGCTATGGCGATGCAATTACCAAAAATAGTGTTAACGGTGAGATCATGTAAAGATGTCAGATAGCAACTAATATTTTATAATGTTGTAACATTAGCGCCAGTAGCAAATTTATCTAAAGCGGTCGGACATAAGATAAGAAGACGTCCGCCAGCGATGCTCAGTCTCCTCCAAGCAAGCACAGCGCTGCTCCCACTCAATTGTAACTAGAGCGACTGCACCGATAACGAGGACCAAAACGCATAGAAGCAACTTCAGCACCCATTCCAATCACTTGCGAATTGAGATCTTGATCCTGACCTCCAGCTCTAGATTACCTTCCGGGACCTGGCTCTTCTTCCTAATACTTTCCTGACTTAGTTCTGCCTTGTGACGGGAGCCGCTCTCGTAGGCCCCCCCCTAACCTGAACCTGACGCTGTTCTGCCTTGTGACGGTAGCCAGTTTCATAGGACCTCCCCCCTAACCTGGACCTGACACAGTTCTAACTTGTGACAGGAACCCGTCTCGTAGAATATTCCGCTAACCTAAATCTAGCATTCGGCGCTCACTAGGTCAATGTGACCATAATCCACCGGCTTCGCCGAAGTGTTTATAACCAAAAACCTCAATAAATCACTAGCATACCTGTAGCAAAAACGCGGTTGATCCGACGACATCTTCCTGACAATTCTTCTAAAGCGGATTGTACTCCATCGGTCGACGCACGAGAGCATAAGCGATCCTACAACCCTCACAGTGAAACAGCTTTGAAAAGACGGACTTCGCTCCAGGTGAACATGTTCTGTTTAAGTTATTCCTGGGGCCTATACTTATATACCAAGAAAGCCCAGCAGCCTGTCTAGCTTAAAACTCTAAATGCAAACGTCACCAGCACCGTAAAACTAGTTATTCCATTGAATTGGCCCGCATACAAAAATCGTAAGCAATCGCCATTTTCGGTGACCATCATAGCTCTTGTTTCAGACCGATCGTTTCTGGTTCAAGTACATCAGAGCTCTACCTCATCCAAACTTTCTTGAGGAAGATCCAGGGGAGCAACCGGGTAGAACTGACGTGCATACTGGGTTGCCGACTGCCAATTAGCATCGATTCAGACCATTTATCAGAGGAAATTTTCTGTTAATTTACTGTTCTACGTACATATCATTAATAATTAAGATTTACTTTGTACTTAGAAACATTATACTATTTATTTCTAAACCGTTTATTTCAGTATTTATACATTTGAGTGGTAACGAACCCATGGGCATTTG
The DNA here is from genome assembly GCA_940337035.1 of Agriotes lineatus. Taxonomy (NCBI): domain Eukaryota; kingdom Metazoa; phylum Arthropoda; class Insecta; order Coleoptera; family Elateridae; genus Agriotes; species Agriotes lineatus. Next base: position 42,023,818 of record OW679195.1, on the reverse strand, counting down.
AGCATACTCGAAGCCAAAGTAAAGTAAATTGATAAATAAAAGTTTCCCGAAGAATTTACAGGATCAATACAATGTAAATGAAATTTTTTAGATGGGAGGTAACTACATAGCACGCAATAAATGTATCTGTGCTTAAACGGAAATAGGTTAGCCAATTTAATTTATGTGTCTGTATTCGTTGACTAGGTTGTAGATATTAGTTTATATTAGTAGCTTGTAATCATTTATCGCGTTAAAAATAAATCTTTATTTTATACCACGTGAGTTATTGAAAAAGATGAAATCGTTTTTATTTCATATTAAATAGTGCTGTATATAGTAGAATTGGCCAGCGCATATAAAGTAATTCCAGGTAATACTATATCATGAATATATTAAAGGTCGTTAAACACTAATTGTTTTGTGTAAAGGAGGTAGTACGATAAACACCCCAATAGTATTATGTTTCCATTAAATCTGTGGTGAACAGACAAAAGGGTATAAGTAAAAAATTATCATTTTACAGGAACATCAAAAAACTATTTTGCTGGAGATTTGAGAACAAAATTTAATTCTTTTCGCTGGTAATAAAAAGAATCAAGTCGATTTATTGACTACAGCTTGCTTTGCTATTGATTCTAAATCTATTTCTACTAGAAATTAAATAAATGCGAAACTTATACCTAATTCCATTCCCTTTTACTCATTTTATGAAATAACAAAAGATATAAGTTGAGATATTGCTTTTTGCAATTTCCCGGAATATGTATTTTCTGATAATTACTATGACAAAACAGCATATGTAGACATAAACTAAACCAGAATATGTGGTTTCGAGTTCGAATAATGTGAGGTTATGTGTAAACCTACCGGTTAAGTTCTTGTTACAGCACTTCTGCAAAACTTTGTACGCACGAGAGCGTGTGTCCAGTTTGGCACTTATTTGTTAAACTACACTAATAATAACACTGCAAAACTGAACCGGTAAAACACGCTATTGCACCTGCATGGAAATGCACTCGTAGTATACGTGTACATAAGTTAGTTGTTCAAAACGGAAAGTTATGAAATGGCAAAAGGGTATAAGTTAACCTATGCTGTTCTATCTTCCAGATAGCTTTACGAAAAGCTTTTACTCGGGGTATCAGTACACATGTATCTATTTGCCATTGACTAAATTTGTGTTTTGTCAGTTTCTAGTAAATTTTCAGGGAATAAGTCTACATATCCCATTTAGAAAACTTGCTGTAACAATGCGGTTATGGGCATCAATAAAATCAAAAATGAGATAGGTCGACTTATACCTTTATACCTTTTTGCCACAGAAATACAACAGCTCAACCATAATCCACATTCAAATGTCTGTAATCTTTTCTGATTGTCATGTTAGTTGTGTTCATAATGCTAATAAGCAGTATTTTGGGGTTAGCGTGTTTCTTATATGACATCACTAGTCCCAACTAAATGGAATTTTATCCTTTGTAGATGACACAGTTAATAATATCACCTAATTACAGTAGTAGATCTCCAATGAATTAAAGACAATTTCAACATTAAAATATTTGGGGTGAAATACCCGTTTGTGTATTCGCTTTAACAGCTTAATCCAATATATAATATGTTAATGCATTTCATACCTGTTGACCACTATAGCTTCTCCAAAGCATATCCGTGGATATTCCAGGCTCAGATTTATTATGCACTAGGTGTTGGCAGGTCAACAGTCCCAGAAAAGACATTTTCGACAACTTACACAAAATTCATGCTGCTTTCCTAGAAGAATGAGGTCGACATCATGGATTAAATGATAATCTATTCAACTCTAGTTATATATTTCCAATGTACCTTCACGCTATTTTTCTAAACAACGAATAATGTAATGTAAAATGTAACTACGACTAGAAATTTTGAATGCGATTAATTGATAAAAATGGAAAAACGCTAATATTAAGTACTCATGATTTTGGGGAAAAGAGTTCTCTCACTATATTATGTGTCTGTGCATACAGTTGTACTACAAGTGCTGTAGCATTTAACGGATGTACCGACCACGCACTACAATTAGGGATGCCAGGTTCATAACTAACGTTTCCGGAACAATATGACGGGGGGGGGGGACTATATAATATGTAAATCCATATCTACTATGTACTAAATTATACATTTGTAAAATATATTTATATTCATAAACAAAGAAAATCACACACCACTAAGCAGTACGCCTACGCACTACTACCACCAACTAACCAAGTACCAATACCAACTACCACTTATAATTTTCAATTAATTGGGACAAAGTTACCTTCAGGCCCATTTAAAAACGTAGAAAATCTGTGAAAGATTCTTCATACTTAATTCGAATTTGTAAATCGGCTTTTACTAATTCAAAAGACATGCGTTTTCTTTCTTTTGTCCAAACATTATTTAGCAGGCTAAATATTCGTTGGTATATTCCAGTGTAGAATATACCTAGGAAGTTCTATCCTGTACTATATTGCATACAGAGCAAAGACTCTCTACGTAATGGAAGAAAGGCGACTTTCAGATGACTATTAAATATATCAAGACGACATCGCCTGTTTTTGTTGCATTTATAATTCGAAATTTCCCGCTGTTGCGTCTTAAGTTTGTTGATGTTTAATTTCATACAAATTGCTTCAGTACACTAAAATTATTTTCAAATGTAATTTAAAGCACAATACCTAAGAAAGCTGATCACGTGTCTCGACGACGTGCAAAACATTTTACCGACCAGGTCGTACTTGCATTTCATTAAGATGCAGCATAGCTGACAGCAATGCATTTCATCATCCTTTGTCTTGAGGCGAAGTTTAATCTGAAGACGTATAATGCAATTTTCTTGCTTGTTGAGGGACATTGTAGGCTTCTTTGTTCTTCACAACCATTCCGTCTGCATTAATAGAGCAAAACAATCTAAAACTACAAGCGGAATTAACTCTTACCTTAGGTCGCATATAACATGAAAATAGTTTATATCTTCTAAGTTAATTAATACATGCAAATAGTAAGATTTTTTAGTATTAATTTGCAATTGAAATGTGTCATTCCTAAATAAGCATTTTCGTAGAAAGTGCTGGTAAAGTGTAGAAGATATTATTTAATTTAGCATTGTATATTAAGCAATGACTTCAGAATTACTTCGAATGTGTTCAAACCCATTCAATACACCTGTGAGTAGGGAGGGGGTTTTGGACAGTCCTGGAACCCCTCCCACCCCCGCCCACTTGATACTTGATCTGAAATTCAAGTTCAATTTTGCCAAGGCTACAACTGTTGAGTGATGGATCTTGTGCAGCTCTACACCACCTGATTATTACTCCTTCGGAATCAATGGAGAGGATGCTTTGGCTACGAGCACAAAAAGTTCTTGTTCACACCATCATCTCGAACTTGAAAGACTATAAAGCAAAGGTCAAGTGTGGATTCTCTGCTCATCAGCTTTTACAGTTGTTCCAGCATCCCATTTATCTTTATTGTCACTTTTTCGTTCCATTCCATGATAGTTCTTGTTCATAGGGTCGTGCATTAGTTGATCTATGTATTGCTATCGTGGTCTCCTTTACTCACTTCTTACTGGTTTTTCTTCTTCTCAGGGCTTCGTTATTGGTCACTGATTCTCTATCCAACTTATTTGCATTGCTCTTTTGAAAACTATTGAACTCGGTGCAAGCCGCAAATAAAAGTTATGTAATTCTGTTGGATAGTTTAAGTGTACTCCAACCACTAGAAATCCAACCCCGAAACCCATATGGAAAGGAGATCTCAGATATAGATCACAATGTACAAGGAATGAGAAATATGTTATTTTATGAATGGATTCAGTCACACACGCAATGGAAATAACGTAGCCAATAGCTGGAAAACACAAAGATGTGATTACAACGATCGATACAAAAGCAAACGTTTTTGAGAAAAATTGAACAAAGATGAAAAAGAATGCAAACTAATGAATGTGTAAATTTAAAGATATACAAATATATAATTCTCGTAAATACAATAATGGCAATTTACAGGGCTAAACAGTAATTGCGACACTAGTAACAAACCAAACAGGCCGTTGCTCCGCGTTGCAACGTCAGCTATTATAAGGACGTTTATACGATTCGAAATCCTATAAAAATTTAATCACCCTGCAACAAATTTTGCTCAGGCTCATTTCAATCGAGAAGGGTGGGTCTACTAACGATAGAATTATGGGTTTATAATACTTCAGAACGAAAATTCAAGGTGCCACCTACTTTCTGGTATTTAAAAGACCTCGTCCTATAGAGAAAGGAAAGAACACAAGCACGAAAATTTAAACAGACCTACTTTTATAAAGTCGTGTGTATGAAATGAAGCACTTTTGCAAATCCTTCTAATGAACAAGGTTTCATAAATATAGTTCTATGGTTCTGAAATGTTTGCATGGGGCCAAAGTTTCAGATTCTGAAAAACGTTTCTTAATTATGTATCGCCGTGTTCAAAACTGAAGAGGTCCTTCACCTGAGCAAAAGATGTTTCTGAACTATTGACAAGACCTCCTTGTTATTTCTCCGGCACCCCAGAAACGACTTATTTTGAAGGAGCCCCTCCTAGAATGCCAAGGATAATTCTGGCAAAAATCAGTAATACATTTTTTAGATAGATATCTATTTTTCCTGCTCTAAAAATGTTGATTTCCCGCAACTACAACGCACTTCCTTTTTACGTACTGAGGCTGCATGCAGATAAAACTTCCTACCCCTGTTAGCATCTTGCAGTTCTGTAAACTCGATGACGGCGTTCGTGTATAGGAAGCGCTTTGCGTAAGACCTGGACAGAAAGAAGCACCTTCCCCCACCCTAGTAGATGATGTCTACGTCGATTTCTGTAGATGGCTGGATCGTAATAAATTGCCCCAGCCAGTTCGGTGCTGCGATAAAAGGACACGAAGTTCAAGAATAAGCCAAAATCCACTTAACGTAGAACAGAGATTAACAGTACATGTACGACGACAAAACAACACCCCATTATTTCAAAATTCGTAAGGGAATCAAATGTGAATCCGGCTTGAGCTTGATCGAGATAACACTCGTAACAGGCGATAAAAGTTCCTTCGGGTATATAACTATTCGTCACGAGACAACAATCTTCTGCACATGCTCGCTTTCTGACGAACTCGGAGATCTGGAAACCCCTGAATACTGTAGTCGCGTCCTCCCCGCGTAAGTAAGATGGCACGGGCAGCGGTAAACTCTACCTAAAGCGGCCGTAAACTAAGAATTACTTAGCGGTTGTCCTATAAATTTGAACAGGCAGTTCAAAGACTGGCTACGAGCATCGGCGTCGATTTACATGCTGATAGAGAGATGTTTTTCCATGGCTGCCACTGAATACGAGACGTCGGTATACATAGTTTGGATATATAGTGCGTTGATATAAGGGACGTCTACGGGAAGATATATCTGATAACGCGAAAATTGTCGAATTTTGTCAAAATTTGCATGGTGAGGGCATTCATAAACAACTACATTGACGTAATGATAACGCTTATATTACACATCTTTCTCGATTCAGTCAATTGTTCGACTGAATAGCAGCTTCTAACTAAAATCTTGACGCAAGAAGTTCGATGAGACGAATTACCGAGCCTTTTTGCCTTGCGCATAAAAAGCAGTGGCGGCGTCAGAACTCAAACGAACCTAACATTGTTAACATCGATTAGCATACGTCTGTTAATCCATGGACACCAACTAGAGACATATGTAATGTAACGTGATGGTTAACAAAAACATATAATGGGGGAATGTGCAAAATTCAATAACACCAGAACAAATAACCCTTTTTATGACCATGTAAATAGTAAGAACTACATTCAGATAGATAAACTGATTGAACACCGTAAGGAAGCTCATCTATAAGATCTACAATTATAAAGACGTTGTAGTGCGCCAAAAACCATGTCAGTTGAGGTGCAATAAACAATTTTTAATACTGTTAAAGGAAGTCTCTCCTGAACTACGCTTGGAAAAAATCTGAGCATCGCTAATGAGAACAGTCTAAAATGTAAACACCTTTCGCAACACTTCAGTTGAGATCAACTCCACTACAAATTCCTGATAGCGCCACTTTTTAGGCCGCGAGCACAATATGGGGCTGTCGAAAAGCCCTCTAATACGCATTCTTCCTTTGTGCAGTTTTTTATAAAATCACGTCAGTTAATGGGTTGTGGGTGTCAGGTTGGTCCATTTAAGGCTCACCAATCACTGTCAACTTTACGCTTTACGACTCGCCTAACAGATGGTGCCGTGTAGCATTTACACCGTTTTTAATGGGAGAAAGGCAATATATATTATAATTAATGCCCATTTTTGCATATTCATGAATTGTTTTGTCTCTGTGTGTCGTTCTGCGGCTGGCAAAAACGAACTTTTTGTGTCGCCGACGAAGAGCTTGCGGTTCCACGCAAAGTGCCTTTTTGTCTGGATTTTCCTATTTAAAAGGGCTTTGCATCCCAGCTTTATTAATCAGATAGAACCTCAAATTACTTTTTGGAATTTATAGTCGCGGGTCACTTAATATTCCAAAAAGTGAGGCGTTTATTTACAGGTCAAGAGCACGGATCTTATGCCGATATCCAGCGCAACGGTGAAAATTTCACGAGCTATTCAAAAGCCGAATCGTCAGCGCTAAACAAATTTACTCAATAACACAAACAGCCGAAATTACTTAATTAAAATCAATCACATTTAGTGTTGATTGAAATATCCAGCTGTCATGTCGATCCCTGAAAGCCTCTGAAACAAAACCATTGATTAGTAACCGAACGGGACTAAATTCAACTGGGTCATCAAACCACTTGCGAAAGTTTAAAACCGCTGAAACGACAGTTTGTACCAACCTTGTCCAATCGACCACAACATCGGAAATTACTCTCTTTGAACCCCGATGGAAATTTCCAAGGTAGTGACTGTATTAAAAAGTTCGGCGTAGGTTGGAATTTGAGCATGGATTCCCGATAAAATAGGCGTTTCTTGCCGTCTCTTCACATATTAATTCCTCTTCAAAATCCAGTTAATAGCTATTCGGATGTTTTAGAAGTTCCGAACCGTATCAAACTTTACCACTAAAACTCGAATTCCCTCGCGCAATACATCAAGTTGCATTTGCCCCACGTAATCTAGGCACGGTCGAAATAAAGAGGTAAGTGCAAAAACCCAATAGTCGAAGGGTGCGCGATAATCCTCCCCTTCAATCTTAGGACGCGCTAAGTTCCAGCAGTGGAATTCTAGGAGGGCGCTCAATAGCGACATCTCTAATTTCATAACATGTCAGCGTGTTCCTAACCAATAATCGGGGTTTGGAATTGAGGGCTGTCAGCTATCGTGCCCTGACAGCTTGCTGAGTGTTGATACACAACGGATGGTTTTGAGTACTAGAATGTATTGCTGTTGAATGTTTGTACGTTCTTGTGACGGCTTCGACTTGATTAAGCCATTTTTTGAATCGGAACTCATGCAGACAGGCGGGAACGGCTCCAGCTGAGAGATGTGTGGGTCGACTTCCTAAGGCAGTCACGCTCGAAGCCTAATCAGGCGTTAATTTAACGATTTTAGCAATGTGCTTCGGCCGTAAATTTTGGCTTACAGTGTGGAACAAAAGTATGGAATAAGTTTATTTTATTCTCAAATAACAGTGATGTAATATTGTTATGACTTGTTATTATTAATATAATTTCTTCCACTTCTTTCATATCATATTTTCTTATTCTAAAATTAGCTTCTTATTTCACCACATAGGGGGTTGTATTCTAATTAATGCATTTTTACAATTGAAGTGTAAGTAAGATTTCAAATAAAGAAAAATCCTCATTTAATTAAGAACAGTTTATGCTTCCATTTATTACGCATGACTGATATAATAAAGGCTGGATATGCAACGCCCTATTTCATTTATACGTTCCTTGCGAAGCGCTTCGCCGATGCTGGCTCCCATCTCTAATATAAATAATCCCGCGTGCACCTCTTTCCGGCGAAGCAACTTTGAATTTTCAGCAAAAACTCTAACCTTCGAGATAAGGAGGCCGGGCTTGAAATTTTCGAGTTGCCTTCAATTTTGGGCGCTCATCGAAGACGGATGTGTACGACGACTAAATCAAGCCTTCTAAAGCGATTTTAATATCTAGATTTAAGCAGGGTATCCTTTTTAACAGTATGTTGCGTCCTGTCAACGATCGCGGCGTACGATTTCAGCGGCGTCACTTGAAGATATGTTAAACCCGATTTCCATCTTAGGCCTTTATCATCCGGCGTACTGTCCTGGCGACAATAGCCCATTGGAATCATCTGGTGGACACAATCCGCACGAGTTTTGAACAATGGCTGTTCAAGATCAACACAACCCAGGAATACTGTTTCGCATGAGGTCTTCGCACGTCGAGACTGCATTCGAGAACGCCTTGGAGAAGCCTTTCACACCGTAGTAAGTGCATAATAATTTACTATTCAGCAGATTGTGCCGATAAGGGCTTTTTTGCCTGCTATGAATTGCGTATTTTTAACAAATGCCTTTGCGTGTAAAATCGCACGAGTTAAGGTAATTTGCATAGTTTTATCAAACGCTAGTGCATTTTCACCTATGAGTTAGCTGAAAGCATGCCTGTATGTACCGTGTAAAATACCATTTGAGCGGTGTAACCTTGAGCACCCGGTGTTTCTTAACTTAAATACCAGTTTTGAATGCCGATGCCGATAGAAGTGCGTTTTGCTTCATACAATTAGCTGGATCTTTGTATGGCATTAAGATGTCAATTTTTGCCATTATATTATCAACTGTGACTTCATAATGTTACCGGCGTTAGCGCTTTTAATTTTTTGTTTTTGTCACATGTGTAATGTTCTAATTTTTATCGCGTTCACTTAATTGTGACTTTATGATTTGGGTTCCCCCAAACTTGCTTAATGTATATTTGCGCAGTAGAGCTTCAAGTTTTACCTGAATTGCATTATTAATATTTCGTATACTATTACTATTGCTAATTCTTACACTGTTGAGTGGATATTAAATTCTATTTACTGTTACTGGTATATTTTCTTTGGTATTTATATTACGACCCTTCATGAACCTGCTCGTGTAATCTTTAGATTTAGGTTGACGTAGTAGGCATACAAGGTAGGTAGTGATTTGTTTTCGTAGCTAGATTTGTGATTATGTTACGTATAGCGACTGGTGCCCATTTGTATAAAACTTTATAAAGTTTTTTACTAACTTTAAGAATCGTTGCCTGGTCCCTATTCACGTTATTGTTTGTCAAAAGTTAGAGCTAGCTAGGGTTGTGCTACCCCTCGTTTAAGGGAGGTACATATAAACGGTGCCCATAAAACCTCAAATATACTACAGACTACATACAGGATTAACAAAACTCAGAGCAAAAATTAATAGATGGATAACGAAATAATAATAATAATAATGGTATCCTTAGTCCTTCACAAGTAAATGCATGGAAAGCAATACCAGTAAATAAATACAAAAATCAATATAAATGCTACCTACATCTGATGGAAGAAAGGAGAGAGAATGTGCAAATAAATTCAAAGTAATTATAAAAAACCCAAAAGTCACTTAGAGGGAAAGCAAGTGAAACAAAAAATAACTGGATGGAACAGAAATGCAGAATAATAGAAAATCTTTAAAATGTAATACCCAGAAAAAGATGAAACAGTTTACTGTCTTACATGACCAACATCCGCCATTAGACGAAAACAATCAGTATGTACAAAATGTACCATTGTATGTAAAAGTATGTAGAACAGTTTGGATCACCCTGTGTAGACAGGGCAATATATTTATTCAAAAGCGACCTTGTCACAATACTGTTAGTGTCAGTCAGTTGAAATTTGTATGCTACATTTTGCATAAGCTAGTTTCATACAGCTTCAGCCATAAGACTTGTCCCAGATACTTTTTCATGCAATGGTACATATCAAAAAGAATTTATAAATTTGCCCCAAATACCCTAAAAGATGAAGTGAAGAAGATTGCATGGCAGTTCAGATTACGAGAAGAGGTTGGTTCTGACCAAATAGTTCGCAAACCAATTCAGTTTCCTAATTTAAATTACAGATTGTTACAGACGAATCTCCGTTTTGGTAGATAAAGAGACAACTTATTGTTATTGTTTTGGGTGTCAGCTGGGTTTCATTAGCCTACATGCAATGGGGGTTTTACCTCCCATGGCGTCAGGAAATGTGTGGGCTCAACGTGAAGGTTCAACATTCCCCGCTTCGTATTTTCCATTAAAAGAAGCTTATCGCACTTCAGTGAAGGCGTCTACTGCATTCTGCTGCACAAGAAATCAAACAGCATGAAATCTAACACAGCTGTGTTAAATAACACACCGAGATGCGAGACGCAGCTGCAAAGGCTAAGACTCACACTAAAGCATAATTAATCTAGTCAGCTTTAATGACCTAGTGACAAGTCAGCCACCGATTGCAGTGTGGATACGCTCAAAATTCTTATCCGTTCAGCATTTAACTATTAAAATATTTAAAATATTGGTAGTAATACACAACCTATATTATTAAAGCAACTGAGGTAGTGCAGTTAACTTAATGCAGTAATTCAACGATGATAGAAGGCGTGAAGCGAAGCTGGCTACATTCCGGACCGAGCCAAGAAATGGGCTGGGGGAACAAAACCAGCCACGGTTTCGGACAGGAGCAGAACAGGAGAATTTTCGGACCGTGCAACCCCGTGTTCGAACAGTAGGGGTGGAACTAGTAACGTGGTTGCTTTATTCGGTACAAAATCGAAGCAAAATTCTTTGATACCCAAACGAGATGAGAACAGATCTTCAAAACTAAGGTTATGTCACAAAGGCCTTCTAATGCTCCATCATGACAACTACAGCGCACAAAACGAAACAATACTAACCACACCTTCACTGCCTTCCGAACAGCACCTCCTGGACCAGCATTCGGGCGAAGACGCAATTTCTCCTCCCGGCTTAAAACCAGTGGCGGTTCAATTTTTTAATGGACCTAACAACATCGTAATACAAATTGTTAACAAAATATACTAAACACAGCAAGTCCCAAGACAATGATTAACATAAACGTTTATTGCAGTGCGTCACTCTATGCAAAGATTTTAGATTAATCAGCTTAATGAGCCACCAATTAAACTATTTCTTTCCGTGATTCGGCAATGATTCTACAAGAGGTATGACCGTCATTTTAAAATTACGTACTTCCAATTACGATGTAGTTTTGGTATTCGTAAAGAATGGGTAAGCATGAATATACTGACATAGAATTGTTTCATATTCTTGTTTTCTAAATCAACAAAATATGTAGTCATTAGCTTCTAAGCATTGTAGATTCAATGCATTTGTATAGAAACGGCATAAAAAACGGTAAAATTGAAGGATGGAGTAACCGAAATCGTGGATATAAAACGCGACGTGTAATAATGATGTATCATATCTCCTTTACTATTAAATAGTAAAAAAATATATTGAACATCACCCTAGAAAATATTGACACTAGCGTGAAAATCAACTACGAATTAATAACCGGTGGTAGCAGCAGACATCACAAAAAGACTACAAGGGCCTGCGAATAAGATATTGAATTGACCTAAACAATAAAAGGAGTACTAACATAAATAAAATTGAACAAAGAATATAGTGACTAATAGCAAATCGATAGAAAAAAAAAAACAGAAAAATCTGGGACACGTCTTATGAAATGGTAAATTTTGACTAATGCAGCATACAGCTTGTACGGTAGGGAAGGATACAAAGTAGCAGAGGCATATCAGAAACTGGACTGGCTTAATAGCAACAGTACTATTCTATGAAGCCTAAACAAGAAGTGAATCTACCAGAGTTCTAACCAATCTCAGTAATGGAAATTCTACATAAAGAAACAAAAGCTGACATAATCGCGAAAATTTGGATTATGTAATCAATTCTTATCCAGAAAATAGTAGACGCCTACAAGTTTAGAAAAGTGAACGTTTTCAGGCGAGTGTAAACGTTTAATTTACGAGAAAGCGCTGCCTAGCGAGTGGATAAATGTTACACGAACATGGACGATCACTTTTCTAACGTGTTGAAAATGTAATTTTTCTAATACCATTGCAACGATGTACAGCAACCTAGAGAAGTTCCTTTCTAGAATATATACAAGGTTATTTAATTTCGATGCTCATCATTTGAATTTCAAAAAACGATAAGCGATAGAAGGTCGGTTAAATTGGTATAAAGTTGCATATTCTAATGCTGAACAATATTTTTTTTAAATTCGACGTATCCGCCTTAGTTTTCGAGTTAGGTCCAAACAAAAGACATTTTGGTTTTTCGTTGTGTGTTATACGTTGGTTATTATACTACCTAGAACAAAGCTTTTGAAAGAAAAGTTCAAATCTGATATTAGATTTTCATTTAGTTTTATATTTTTAGAGGTATTTATCCTAACCCTCGTATTTTAAATGCACATCAAGGATGTTCATGGGCCTATGACTCCATTAAGAAAAACAGTTGTAAATCACTGAACAGTGTCTTATCTCAAAATGTAAAACGTTGTAAATAGTTAATAGGGTCTTGGTGTTTCCAGTTTTCCTATACGCAGCAGAAACATGGACCGTGCACGAGGCTGCTAGACATCTTTTCTGTTCTGATTTCGAGCCAGTAACTCGCTGCAACATCGACCCCGCAAACCCCCCTGAACTTTATAATTTATTATTTTATGTATGTGTAATATGCCGGCAATATATCGGTCAACTTTATTGAAAACGCGCAGGTATAATCCTTAGGAACTGTTTGGAAAACTTTGGGGCAATCACAGCTGCAAGGCTGACCCGCTTACATGTAATACGAATGTTATCTTAAGAGAACTCTGAAATGTTTGTGTTGTTTTCATTATTTATATATACAGCGGTGCAGTTCCGCGTGTCTTGCAGCTTATCTTCAAGGTAAAGCTTAAATCACGAAATTGAGCACAGTACATATTTCAGATTGACAAGAGGTCTTTTACGGTAGGAACTCATCACAGGCGTTTTAACAATATCGAAAGTATATTCGCCGTACCGACCGAATTGACTTTAGCAAGCAAACGACTGTTCCTATTTCAGTTTAAGACACGCCCCATCGAGATGAGCTACTGAGCACCCATTATGCTTGGTACATGTCGTAACGTAGGATTTACCGACAGTAGTTGTTATTGTTATTGATAGGGGGACAGCGTATAAAGTTTATTGTATCACAATGCTTTATTTTGTCGCAGTTTATGGCACACTAAGTTGCTATAATGCATTTAGAACGAATCAGAAGGAAACTTCAAAGTTTGTTTATTCAGGGTGTTTCAAACAGATGTGGACAAATATAAAAATGAATGTCTACTAAAGCTACGTTTTCGTACTACATGGCTGTGCAGTTGTAGCTTCTAATACAGGGTGTATGCAAATGTGAGTAGAGTAAATGTTGCTGGTGAATCTTTGACTCAATGTAAAATTAAGTCAACATATATGTATTATACATATATTGCTAGCAGGGCCTGGAAACGGCCGAAAACATTACGGCGCCGACAGAATCTCACTCTGAGTATAACGCGTCTAGTGCGCATGCCTGAGAATTCAAACTCCGCCTTTAGAAGCGAATTTTAAACTTGACCGGTTCCCTACCGCGCGGACGACGCCGCCGCGCTTGCGCACAGCTCACCATATACATTGAAGAGTTGGTTGTCCGACTCACTTCCTTCGTGACCTTCCCACTCATAGCCGCTAGCAATATACTAGTTATTAAATATATGTAAGTCAAAGATATCTTAGTACAAAGTGGAACCACTCATGGCTTAAAGGTCAAGACAAAAGCATATTTAAATTAACTGATCAAGAATGCCTTGATACAGAGTACTCATATTTGGCATACGTGAGTATATATTATTGAGTAATATGCGCTCTTATTGGTTCGGAAATTGATGCGCAGGGGGCGTTGTTGCAGTTTATCGATGTTGTATTTTTTAGCCAAAATATTGTGTCTCACTGTGCATTATTACAATTTTTAGATATTATCTTCGACCGATTTCATAAAAAAATTTGTAGAGGCGTTTCCTCAGATATTCCCTCAGAAGTGAACATTGTAATACCAACAAAATTTTAAAATAAAATGAAACTAAGAGTGAAATTATCTTAACGTTCCTAATAATACTGAGACAATAAAGTGTAACACTAGGTAATGCAAATTACATCAATTTCAAGTAAAAAACATTATCGATGGTGGGATTTGAACTTTAGAGCATGCGAATGCTATTTTAATGGTTAACAGTAGACTGCAAGCAAACCGTTCTTTTCTCGCGTGCGGCCACGCAGGATCCTTCGCATGCGTGCAATACGGCTTACATTAAAGAGAACGCACTTATCGTTGCCCCCTTTTGTCTCTTATCATTTATCATGTATCTATTGGGATCCATTTTCGTCAAGGGTAAAGCCTGAGCTATGTGCAAATTACTATCGTTATCTATTTCCCAGTTAAAGCAAAAATATATGTTGGGTGCAAAATATACCTTTTTTCGTCAAGGGTAAAAGTGTGAATTATGTGCAAAATATTACTTTCATTTAAGTAATGGTTCTTAATTAAAGCAAAAATAGGCAAAATTTTATTTCCTTAATGTATATAATGTATATATTTTACTGAAACTTTCTCGGTATCATGCCATAAAGACATCTCATCCTCATGCAAAATATCCTCTTGCTAAAGAAAATACTCTTTGAGTTTTGGTAATAGGCAGAAAATCTTTTAGACGAGGTTTTCCACGAGTTCAGTGTTTGTTATTAGCGCTTTTGTTTTGAGAAAAACTAATATTTGGTTGTCAAATACTAAAAACTTTTAAACATTTAAACATTTTAATGATACAGGGTGGAGCAGGTATTGCAGGAAACGCTATTTCTGTAATATCTCTGCTCTTTAAAGGGCTGTAAGTCATAAGAGGTGCGACTTTGTACAAAGGTATATGTGGCATAAACTTCTTGTTTTGACTCAATGATTCACCCGTATCATTTATTCTACTCACATTTGTATACAGCATATATTACAAGCTTCAACTTCACAGCCCTGTAGCATGTAAACGTGACATTATCGGACATACATTTTTATATTCAAATTACTTATATCAACGCCCCCTACAACCGCACAAAATCTGTCTTGTAACACTCTGTATAATACAGCTTTTCTTCTTCTTCTATAGCAGTCCTTGTGTATTCTCCCCAGGACATAAAACTCTCCTGTTCTTTACAATGTACTGTTTCTCGGATAAGTTCTTGGATATCATTGAGCACATTTGCTTAGATCGTTGGCATGATCTGCTTCGAGAAATTTTATCTTACTTTTACTAATTGTGAATTTTGAAAGAAAGTACGGTGTGGCTGCGTATAATTAAAGAATCAGCAGATTCCCTTTTACATTCTAGCTTTCTGACCATACCAAGTATTCCACACATTTCTATTTCTGTCAGATTGAGAATGATACTGATACGAAAATTTATTTCAGCAGACTTTTTAAAAATTCCCTGTGTACAGGCATTCTATTTTTGGGAAGGTGAAAAAGAGAAAATAATGTTTATCTAACGCTCTGGTTAAATTTACCTGTTCTCTTACAACAAATAAAGGACCTCTCCGATAAAAAAATTTAGCTTCTTTAGGTCTAACTTAGTTAGTTTTATGAGTGCTTTAATAAAATCGTTCTTTCAAGAAATTTGTTTTACAAGCAAAGTTTTGGTAGAAATGAAAATCTTAAACTTAACACAGTAACTTAGACTTTCGTCATTCCAGACAGTTTCAGCATTCTACTCAAAATTGGGCAACCTTGACATACGTAAAGTTGAATAGAGTGCAATTTACATGGCGAGACAAGTGTAGACAAAACCTCAAGCTAGATGTGACCTTTAAGATCGGGTTAAACCGACCGTAAATTTGAGAACACATGTTTCAGCGGCTATAAAATTTAGCACAGTGAATTGTGCCACAACATTTGATGTAACAAGGTTAGCGTGCTTGCGTTTTGCAGCTTAAACATAAACAGTCAAGAAAATGTGGCTTTAGTCATTTGTCCCTCAACTGAAAACAGGTAAGAAGTACATAATACAGAATTCCACATACATCCACTACTTCTATGGATGCTCATTAATTATGGCTTTTCGCAACGATTAGGCGTGGTGATACATTTCAATATCGAACAATTTGTAGAACTGTTCAAAGGGTGCATGCAATTGTATTTTTATAAAAGAGTGCATTACCTTTAATAGTTTGCTGTATACATGCCGACTATTTCCAACTCAAATTAATTTGTATAGTATGCAATGGCCACTGGCCATTCAACAATATCATGTGTGATGGGCATTTGCTAAATGAAATGATTCAGTTCAGTGACCGTTAATAGTCATTAACAGACTGGCAATAATATTTTTGTTTATATTTCAAAGCAGCACAACATCATAGGAGCACAAAGCTTTGTTCAATAGCAGGCATTATGCATACTAGAAATTTATTTGGAACGGAAATGCGCACTGAAAACGGGCAACGTAACAAATTTTGGAGGAAAATAATTTTCCTAGTGGAAACAACAACAAAGCTTAATTTTTCAGACATCTCGGGGGCGCTAAAGCTCATATGCACTTAGATTTAATAATTTACCAGCTTTCAAAGCCAGGCCCTTAATTCCCTCCCCGAAGAGCACACAAAAACAGAGAAGTGTCCTTGTAACTACGCACCAGGAAATTTAAGGAGTCGCAAGAGAATAAAAGTGGCTGGCGATGTGTAACAGCCATGCATCTTTCATGTATTGGCAGAGGGCCGAACAATGCGGGCGGGGATGCAAATCTGGAAGTCAGTCGGTGGTTGAAGCCGGAGAACACCAACTTCTAAGGGATGGCGGCGGAACAAATAAAACAGGCACAATGTAACTTTGAATGTGGGCGAATTCGACGCTGAAAAATGGCGATGCGAGGAGCTGGTCACTGAAGGGCAGCGCTCATTTGTGGACTTTTAATTGATATTAATGCCAAGGTTTCAAGTTTTAATTGGCCTAATTCGAAGAAAAAATTCTTGGGCGCTGGCTCGGATCAGGCACTCCCACGCGAGCAAAACGACAAAAAGCGGGTGTATTTCGCCCAAAGTTTATTCATTACCAAAAACAGCTTACAAAACTTTCTGGAGCACATATTTCATGTTCTCGCCCTGCTCCCGCTATATTTTAAACAAGCTCGAATGTTCGGCTGCTGAAACACAACTCGAGCCGCGAATCGAAAAATGCTTTAAACTTCCGTGCGCGAACTTTTTGTCGACGAAAAACTTGTATCATGAGTACTTGCTGATGTTGTATTAGTTTCCAAACTTGTACGTTGGCATTAAGGGCTCTTAATTAGTTGTTGAACTTTGGGAAACTTTCTACATAACGTAGTTTTAGTCTAGCATCTACAGGTAGGTTTGATTCTTGCAGAAAAAACCTCAATCTTTAGATTAAAACATCTGCTACGTACGCCAATAAATTCATTGATTATCTATAACTTCTTTTACCTTAATAATAAATGAAAGACTTGAAGTCTTCCCCACGAATTTATTTGCTTTACAAACGGTAGAAAGGATATAATGTGTGTACGTGACTAGTTTCGACAAATTGTCATCATCAGACGTAACATTATTAAAAAAGGCTAGGGGTAAGAATAGTTAGCTTCTTTTACCTTTCGGTGTCTAGGACCATTCATACCTTGCGGGAAGTGCAACCGAGGCAATGCACCGCATGCGACTTGCATTATGCTCCCCCGCATCCAAAAATACAACACATTCAACATGCTTTAACCTACCTTATCACTCCAAGAGAATTCTCGGCTACGACCAGATTTTAACCCATATCTGCCTGGTAGAAGGCGCTAACTCACTCAACCACCCGTGTGGCCTCTCAACTACCCAAGCGGTTTTGCGTACAGCAATATTATATATTAATACACGTACTATCAGAAGTATGTGAGAAGCAGACAAACAGGTTATAAACACTGAACTAATGGATAATAGCGCCTGTTAATTTAATTGATGTTAACGTTAGGTCTATTTGCAATTCATATGTATACTTTACGCTTCTTACCTGCTATAAAATTGCTTTACCTACCCGCATACTTTTCTTAAATTTACCATATGGTGTGGACATTTCTGTGATCGCTTGAGATAGTAAGTACTAGCCATTGTCCTCGTTTCGAATCCTGCTTTTCGCTTCGGTTCAAAGACGTGTCAACAACTCTTAAGCATTTGGTTGGGAATGCAATTGATTATATCCTGTTTTGCAATTTCTAAATCGCCGTTATCGTAAATTACTTTTTGTACTATCCAGATAATGATTTATTTTACATTTGTTGGTCGCTTCATTAAAATCACAAATAGTAATTACATAGGAGAAAATCCACCGAAAAGGTTCAACAAGTGAGGAAGCATAAACTCACTTAAAAATGTATAAAGTATAATGGTTCACTGCCCATAGAAAATCTGATTGCCTAATTATCTAAATGAATAAGGTCAACATGAGCACAGAATTAAATATTGCAAGATAATCAATACTTTACATTAATAAGTGCACTTGATGTGATCAGCAGTAACTAATAATTTGAGGGATAGAAGTTAGCATGAAATAAAGCAGGTTTTAGAAAGGTTACGTTCAGAGTTTCAGATATGATAAATGTTCGGAAGGGCTAATGCAATTTAATTTGTAACTGCCGAAATTGAGATTATTAATGTCAGACATAATGTGAATAGAATAAAACAAAATGATTTCTTAAGTACAGAAAGATTATGAGCGCTATCTAGTAAAAGTGTATAAGCCAGCAAAAGGCAAATTAGCTGAAAGGTAAACGAAACCGTGCTAGCAAAATAATAATTGTAAAGAGCAATGAAAATGGAACGTAACCGATCGCAAAACAATTAGTGAGACGGTAAATGAACTCCAAGTGTATCAGTACATTATAAACAAAAGTGATTTAAAAGCAGAGCATGTGTTGTAACAATTATTCCAAAAAAGACACTATTAGTGGTTAGGCAAAAACATGACATCGAAACTATAGCCCATAAGATTAAACATGTTATCAATCCTAATTTCCTTTACAAACATTTGAATATCTAGTTGCTAAAAGACCTGACTGTCATTTTTTATGAAGAACTAGACAAGCTTAAAAATTGTGTGTTGGGGCCACATTGACCTCCTCAATTATCATGTAAAATTGTAAATAAAAAAGTACTTAGTTACACCAATTGTGGTTCAAAGAATTCACGAGTGTTCTGTGCATATGTGGGTATAGCTTGCCAGGTGTTAAGAGGTCCAGGTAAATCAGATAAGCCAGCAGAGGAATTAGTCTCAAGTGCGAGTGACTTCTAGGGGCCATTTCCTTATGCAAGCAGCTTCGCCCAGCGAGAATAGTGCCTCTGACATGCGGGGAGGACATTCAGGAACTAGAACAAGCAGAAATCCCAGGCAACAAGCAATTCCCAGGTTCATTATTCCCGTGGCGTCAATTGGAAGCGTGGCCAGCGTCAGAGAGACCTCCGATTAAGGTAAGATTTCGCAGGAAACCTTTGCTGCAGCGCCCTAATTCGCGGGGAGCACCAAGATCAGACTGTCTATGAGGTGGAGAGCCATGTTCCAGTGGTCCAGAGCCGTTCAGTTTCCAGAAATGTAGGTAGCGTCCCTTGAAAATGCGAAATGACGCGGCATTTTTCAGTTTTGGGCCGGATATGAAACAAAAAGCGGTCGAGCGTCGGTTGCTACGTCACAGCTAGAAACAAAACGAACTTAGTAGTTGCTACGTCAACGTAATAAATATTTACCTAATGCGTCTTTGCCATTTTGGTGTTTTAAAATTCAATTTACGCTGTTTCTTCCGACCACAAATCATTTTGTTGCTGAGTCAAATCTATAGGTTAGCTAAATGTCAGATGAAATTGTGCATTTGCCCGAAATATTTCAAGTTATTTGTCATACCAAGTTTTTCCTAAATTTTATGAACCTACGACACTGAACGAAGATTGACTCATGCCTACGAAGCTAGTCCCGAATTTATTGCGGATAAATAAAATAGGAGAACCATTTATTCGTCGTAAGTATTGTTATACTCCTTTAATTTGCCCTAAGTTTGGCAGGTGAACTTCAATTGAAAATTGATAATAGAAAGTGTAATCCCCCTTGCCGTTGAATTATTTATTATTATATTATAGTACATGATTGTACTAGCATATAGACCCATGAAGAATATATTACTGCTTGTTAGTTTAATTTTAATTAAAATCTTACTAAAAAACCTACGTCAATAGTTTTATTACAAACTTAAATAGCCTAAGAGGCAACCGTTCATGCGCTTAGTCCTCAATGCGGGCCTATTGTGCTACCTCCAAGTCACATGTGCGTATATGCTTTGTGTGTAGTCTTCTGACTTTACACCTTACACTAGGGTTGACCCATGTCATGCAATGCAATTTCAGAACGTACACTCTATTAAATTTCTGTGTTATACGTAGGAAAATGCCGTTCCTTTGTCTTTCATAATGGCTAATGCAAATTTCACTCAGGTGGATATTTTAGATCCGTCTGTTCTACTTTATTCACGCCATTTTTTAATTGTGTTATCACTAAATTTTCTGGGAGACGGACACCATATAAAAGAAAGCCTCTCTTCTAGCTTTTCTTGGGATATAAATAACTTTTAATTCTTTTTGCCATAAGTAATAATCTGCTTGAAATTGCAATCAATAAATGTTTCACAAAAATCACACATTATTATCCTTACTATTTAATCCAAACGCTATTTACAGACATTTTTTAACTCAAGTGACAAAGCAGTGATAGCTAATGGTACTGTTAAAAATAATATTAGATTACCCTATCGTCATATTAGCAGTCATCCTCAGAGTCCGAGGTATCCATTTTTCAAAACCGGTTTTTGTTGTCAAACCGATGGGTACCATCATCAACAATTTCCCGCTTCGGCTTGAGAGTTGACTTTACGCCGCCAACCAAATTGCTGCATTATTTGTGCAATATTTAAGATTAAACATTAGGTGAACCGAAGTTTTGAGTACATCCCTGTTGGAATTGTTGAAAGCGTTTGTTGCAAACTGTCGCTAAATTATCATTAGGCTACCATCACTTGCTTCTATCGGAATCGCAGCGTCAGAGATTTTTTTGTATCGGGCGACGTGATAGCAGAATGATTTGTATGGTTTCCATCTTCAGTTGTGAATCGCGATAAAGGTTGTTATGTATGTTATCTGAATATAACCGTTTCAACATTTTCTATTGTGTAATTTATTTGTTAATTGGAATGCACTGGGTGGACTTTTGAACAAACATAAGCATTTCATGATTAGGAAACATCGTAATATATATATGGGGGTGGAACACATTCCTATAGCCAAAAGGAACTCCTTCCTGGCGAGAGCCCGGCAGATATGGAGTCTAACAAATTAACCGAATTTTTTGCAATATCGTTGAGGCACATTTGTTTTCTCTTGCAGCCTAAAGGCCCCCCTCCCTTCCCACTGAGCTGACTGTAACACTGTTTGCGCTATAGCTTGATCGTACATTTATTTTTACCATTTTTACCCAATAAAATATAATTATTATCACACAGATTGGCAAAAGGCAACTAAAACTGAAATTGCAAAAAACCAACTTTGACAAACACATTTGTCTAGAAGAAAAAAATTTACCTCTGGCCAAGATTTGTAATATTCTTAAATTTACTAAATAAACAAAATAAATCACCAAAACTAAACTTTCTAAATCTGTCTGCTTATGCAAATTCTATAATATTAGCAAATAGAGAGATTTTAAAACTACATGATAAATATCGAAAACTTCTGAATTACATAATTAAAAGAAATTTTAATATTTCAAGTAAAAAGGGCCAATACAATACTAGACAGTTGAGTCAACAACGTTTTTGAAAAAAAATGAAGAGAATTGTTCACAAATCGTACATTTGTAAAACGAAGTATGCAAAGCAGCAAAAAACCTGCAATGTACAAACGTGCTGAGAAAATAGGAATCCTTCGGTGTTGAGATAACAGACACCGGAAAATTTATGCACTGATATTTTGCAAACGTAATAAATGACAGTAGGAATAATTATAACCCAATGCTACCCTTACATCAGCGTTAATAAAGTTTCCACTCAGTAATCGTGTTTTAACAACTGAAATTGAGGTGTTGTACACACGGCACCTAAACATTAGTTGACTCCCGACATTAATTGAATGTTAATTAAAATGAAATACTAGGATGCTGCAACGTTGTGCGTGAGCCGAGCCGCTTGGGATTAAGGGTTGGGGTTTAATATCATTTCGTAGGTACGCTATGACGTCACCTAACTCCTGTTAATCTCAGATTATCATTTTTACATTGTTGATGTAAATATAACGCAGCAGCAGGATTTTCGTTTATGAATTTTAAATATCGAAGAGATAATGCTCAGCTGACGTTAACATCTGCGAATGGCTTAATTTGGAAAGAGTAACCGTTTTATACGATGACACTGATTTGTACATTAGCTAACCCGCACGTATATACTGTATAATGTACATGTATATACTTCTGGAAGTATATTTGACTTTCCATAATTAAATGATACCGGTCGTGGATGACGCAAGCGTTTAGAGGTCCATAGAAGATACTCAAAAATCTAGTTTCTACACAGAATTCAAAATTTAAGTAAACTGGGATGAAAGGTAAATAGAAATAAATATACCCGTATTTGCACAATAAACAACCCTGTTTTTAATTTTTCTGGACACATTTTAAAACTGTAAGCATATTCTGCACCTTCCCCTTGAGTAATAAAAGTCCTATGCATGCAGCTATACATTCAGAATTTTAGGTTACGCCATTCCCTTCTTCGTGGAAGAGTTATTGTTTGGAGTAGTAGCAGTAATTTATAAATCAAAATAAATGAAAATTGCAATATCAGTTGCAAAGCATTTGTCAGGTATGCAGCTGCAAAAGGCTGAAGTTAAATTGGTCAACAATCCATAACAACTAATAGTATATTATACATCAAGGTAGCGAAGCGCAGTATTATAACCTGAGCGCATATTAGATACTGAGCGCGCAGCGCGAAGTATCTAAAGCGCGAAGGTTATAAGACGATTCGCCACCGTGGTGTATATACTATTTTTTGCACTACCAAACAGCTTAATACCTAAATTCCCAACAAATTTCGAAAATATTTTAACTGTCAACCTGACAATACAGCTCTTTAAAACGTCAAAATTAAAATAGTCATATTTGGTAACTTAGCAATTTATTAGTTACCACGGTGAAAATTGTTTATTTTACTTTCTCTCCCTTGGTGGAGAAAATCAACTTCACGACCTAAAAATAAGCCAATACCGGTGCGTTCTGAGACTAGTAGTGCAAAAAATGCTTTATGTCCCAGTTATAGCAAACAATTAGAACAACTATGGAAACTACCGACGCTTGGAATTATCTTTGTTTCCATAGATAATCTGGAGACTGACCTAATCAAACTAGCTACCATCATTTTCTAAAACGGCAATTGTTCGGAATATTATTATTTATAATGTTATTCTAATTTTAATGTAAGCTGAAGAAGAATAGCGGAAGTTAAACGACTTAGGTTACTATGCACAAGCCCAAAAGAATAGATACAGTACAAATATTAGAGCAGGCTATGTAGTTGTTTTCTTCAGAACGTAGGAAATAGATACCGTAGAAATTGGGACGAGGATCAATTAAACCTTAGAATAATTCAATGTGGAAAATGGAGAGATAGAGATAAATGGATGAAATTACTGGCAACCAAGATGTCCAATATGTACGGATTTCTACCACTAGAGAAATACAACAATACCTTGGACATTGCTCGTATAACTAACTACTTCGCTGCTGACCGATTGAAGAACAATCATTCATATTTTAAAAAGATATAAGGATTTGAAATCAACTACCGAAGCCAAAGATGAAGCTCAAACCATAACGAAATACATCACATCTAGTTGACCTTTAAACTTCTCAATACCCGTGATGATTGATATCAACAGGGATTATAAATTATATCTAATATTCGAGGAAGATCAAATTACTCACTTTTACTACTAAGAATTCGAAGGAATGTGGATGGGAACAGACGCACAAAAAGAAGGAGTACGCTGTAGTGAAGAAGTCTACATTAATGGTATAAGTCAACTATTACGTCACAGTTTTAACTACAGGTTCTAAAGTCAAACTAACTCAAATGATAACTAAAATCTCACAAAAGAAGCAACTGAGGACGAACGACGAATGACTTCAAAATAGCTGGAATATTTACATTTTCTATTATTCATTCGAAGAATTTTTCCCACATCTTTTTCTCTTCTTCAATATTGACTAGCATGCTACCAGTCAATATTGAAATACCGTAACCGATAGCTGCAATGCTATTGAACATCTAGATGCATGGTAGCTTCTATATTTGTTTCTGCATTCACCGAGCACCGTCCACTGCTGGAGACAAGCTTTCCTCAAGTTTATCCACCAGTTTCGGTCGTGCGCTGCTTGTATCCAATTTGTTTCAATACGTTTGATGTCATCCGTTCATATAGTTGCTGCTATCCTTTGGTTTCAGTATGCGTCTGCTCTTGGGTGCCATTCCAGATTCGTTTCTTCTATCTTCAATATTTCATTCACGTTACATGCCCTGCCCAATTCCACATAATTGTCCCGACCAATTGCGCGAATTTCGTATTGTTTATATACTGTTAATAAGAACTAGGTTCGTCATGAATTGACTTTTCCATATGTGTATTTTAAGTCCAACCTCCAACCTATTGACCATCTTAGCAGCTTCAGGAAAGCTATTTGCTATTATTACAATACCATCAGCAAAGTGCAAGTGATTTAGCTTACATCATCAATAATTTCTATAGCTGTTTGGTTGCTGCTAGTCCACGAGTGAGGATGTCGATATCTAGTAGTTATAAATGATTATACTTATTGGAAAATGTAGGCTATTTATTTATTTTAACTAGATATAATATGATCACACAGAAATATTATTATTATTATTACAAAATGCCGAAGACTCACGTTTACACCAATATAACCCAAGAAAAAACGAAAATTTTCGTTCAATATAATAATTAATAACAACTAAAGGTAAACAATAACACAGGTCTACAAAAAACACTTTTTTGAAAGATGTTTTGATTTCAACAACTAATCTTATACCATATCGGGGCCCTGATCATGAATTTCTGTTTCATTTTTGTGTATCACGTAAGATTCTTTCACAAAATGCAAAGAAAGAAAACACCTTATACACATAATGTACATTTATTGCATAAAATAAAAATGAACTTATATTTCCAAAGATATTACATATTCGATTTTGTTTTCTGTCCAACTTAATATATTTTACGTTTTGTATGAAAACTGCGTTTAGTAGCTTTTCTGCTGTGTTTTTTCTGAATTATCGCGTTGTAACATCCAGCAATAGTCTGCCATCATTGATATGCTCCATCTACCTTGATAACGTCGTTCCATTTCGCGTATATCCTGGTGAAACCTTTCACCCTGTTCTTCGCTCACTGCACCGAGATTTTCTGGGAATTGATCCAAGTGTGAGAATAGGAAATGTACTTTTAAACTCATATTGCAGCCCAAGTGTCGAAACTTTTTTAACATGTTGTTAACAACATTCTCGTACTCAGGGTGCTTATGATTCCCCAAAAACTTTTCAATAACCTCTTTAAACGAAGTCCACGCATCTTTTTCAACAGGATTCATACAATTGAGAAAATCTTCATCTTTACAAAGCAATCTTATTTGAGGCCCTACAAAAATACCTTCTTTTAACTTTGCTTCAGATAAAGTCGGAAATGTGGTGCAAATATATTTAAAACAGTCTCCACCTTTGTCAAGAGCTTTAACGAATTGTTTCATTAAACCTAATTTAATATGTAGAGGGGGTAAAAGGACCTTTGTAGGATCTACCAATTTATTACGTTGTATGTTTTTTTCACCTGGAATTAGATCTTTTCGAAGAGGCCACTTTTTTTCAGTCCAATGTTTGTCTCTTGCACGGCTATCCCATTCACAAATAAAACAAGGAAACTTTGTAAATCCTGATTGCTGACCAAGAAGTATACAAAGCACCTTTAGATCTCCACAAAGCATCCAATTATGTTCAACATACTTGATTTTCTCTAAAAGAAGTTCCAAGTTCTCATACGTCTCTTTAAGGGATACCGAATGTGCGACAGGAATGGAGCTTAACACGTTACCATTATGTAGTAACACACCTTTTAAACTTCTTTTGCTTGAATCAATGAAAAGACGCCATTCTTCTTTGTCGTACCGAGCAGTACCCAACTTTGTAACTAAATCAGGAATGTTGTTACAATATACTAAAGATCCATCCGAACTGAAATAAGAGCTTAATTCTTTTTCGCGATTTCTGTAGAAAGTTGTTGATGTTCCAGAAACCAACAAATTTTTCTCACGAAGTCTGGATGCCAACAATTCTGACGCGTCTTTCGGAAGATCCAAATCTCTTATTAAATCACTCAGTTCATTTTGAGTAAAAAGTTCTGGTTTATGGCATACTTCTGGATTAAAGTCTAGGTCGTTAGAATCAGATGGGCCCTCATCGGAGTCAAAAGTAGGTACAGCTTCTAATTCTTTTGGTGGAACAGGTACTGGTGCGTCATGTCCGTGGGGCACAGGTCTGATAGCAGAACTGACGTTGGGATATGTTATATTTTTTTTATTCTTAGCATTAAAACCTCTTATATTGCAAGAACAAAAATAACAATCATCACTATGGTTTTTTGGTTCACGCCATACCATGGGTATTCCGAAACTTAATGATTTTTTTCTACCTTTCGTCAAGTTTCGCAAGGCTTCTACGCAAACCCTGCATACAATGTGTGGTGCCCAAGATTTATCTTGGTCACCAAGTTTTATGCTAAAATAAGCATAATATGCTGATTTTACAAATGCGGTTATACGTTGTCTTTCTTTAGTTATCACAAAACTTCCACAAATATAACAAAAGTTGTTCGGATCGTTTATACAATGACGCCTTTCCATTATTTAAATTAAAAAAACACAAACATCTACTAAAATACACACGTCGAAAATCGATACGCACAGTAGTAAATCCAAATGGAGACTAAACACAAGTATTGACGCGTTGCAAGGTCAGTGGCAATATAATACAATGTTGCCAGTTTAATGTCTTAGGATCAGAGCCGGATTAAGGATATGTGAGGCCCAGGGCTACATTTTTTAGAGGCCCCATTCCCATTTATGCAACGGGTACAAAGGGATCTAAATGATTAGAAACCGCACTAGATTATATATAACCTTCGATTCTTTTCGAGGCCCCCGAAATTCGGTGGCCCGGGGCTGCAGCCCCCTTAGCCCCTCCCCCTCCCTTAATCCGGCTCTGCTTAGGATACCATTTTGCAACAAACATTATCAAATTTGGGCATGAATATTTTCAATACTTATTTTAATGCTAAATTTTAACAAGCACTCGTTTTGCAAAAAATCTGTACGTAACGTATTAATTTCCAAACATCAAATTTGTTGTAGACCTGTGTAATTATTATCAATAACTATAAGTACGTCGCTAACTGAAATTATAGCAAGATATAATTGTGTAAGCATAAAATTACTCGAAATTATTTTTTTTAACACTCCCGCACGAATATATTCGAAAAGCCATAATATTCACCACACTACACTTCACACTAGTCATCGGTGTACCAGGCATCAAGACGATACTTGAAATCATTCACTGACGTGGCTTCCATGAGATCTCCAGGGAGACTATTATATCCGTTGGTAATGCGAAACGATAAAAAGTGTTGCCTATAAGACGTCGCGTAACATGCATGGCCAAGTTCATAACTGTGGCAGCGTAGCTGATGATTAGCATTAACAGCAAACAAACCAACGATGAAGGATTTAACAAAGACAATGTTTCGTCGTAAGACAGGGTTTATTCACAACCGTAGATATGTCGTGGTTTGCATTTGAATTGTGTCAATTAGATTTTTATCTTCTATAGGAATTGGGGACCAAATATGTATATATAGGATGAGACACAAATACATATATTGAGATGGTATGTTACCTATGGCAATTTTGCCTCCTTTATTATTATTAAATAAATGTTAATTAAATGGAAATTAAACATCAACATAATTGATGCTTTATTAATCGTTACAGATAGAGATATTATCAGGATTAAACAATGATATATTTATAAACCGTAATTGATAAGTAACTTATAATTTAATTAGACTAAGAATATCAAATAGATTCCGAAAAACAATAACGGCAGGGTTTCGTTTAACTTAATTCAATGTTATGATTAAATATGATAGGTGCTATCATAATTTTGGTAAATGCTCAGATATTTGAAGTAACGTAAGACATGTTAATCAGATTATGTTAGTAAAAAGGGTGGCGAAGCGTCATAGAGAAAAAGTGTAGTTAGTTTGTATTCACAGCGACATGCTAGGCTGGTGGTGCATGTGTTACGGGCAATGATACCCTGAATAAATTATGCAACATGTCTAAGCGCATAAAGCAACTTGTATAAAGCGACCTGTAACGTCATCAGTTTAAGAGGGGCAGTGCTTCATAAAAACATAAAAGTGAAAAGTATGTGAATTGCAACACATGTGAGGTTAGCGCAACAAGATTTGACAATTCGGAAAAACAAACATAAGAATGTAGTAGGTTACTAAGCAACGCTTGAAAATAAGAACAAAAGAAGCTCGCGCAAGCGGAGCCAACTAGAAGTTTGTGTGCTGGCTTCCAATTAAAATTGTTGTAAATCTTCGTGTAATTAAAGTCCTTTTAAGTTCCAAAAGATTGTACTATTGTTATCCAGACGAGGGCAAGTTTGTGTTTGTGCAGTGTTTTCGGTGATCAGTTAGTAATCAACGCTGATTATTTTGGTTTACGGTGTCGCATGCTTTCTCATGGTCTACGAAGATGAGTGTAAGAGCCCTACTACAATCGACACATTTCTCAATTAACTCTAAAACCTACTTGTTCTTTGGGCTGATAAAATTCGAATTTATTTACGAAGCTCTTGGTTATTTCTTTCATTGGCAGTTTGTATAAACACAAAAGAAAGCTGATAATTTTTGAGATCGGTAGGGATTCCTTTTTATGCATGACAATCACCACTACGTTGTTGCAATTGGTGGAAGTTTTTCCTTTTTCATACATCTGTTATATACAGATTGTCCGAAATCCGTTTTGAACATAGGAAACTAATGAGTGTG
This sequence comes from Agriotes lineatus, assembly GCA_940337035.1. NCBI lineage: Eukaryota > Metazoa > Arthropoda > Insecta > Coleoptera > Elateridae > Agriotes > Agriotes lineatus. The sequence goes on along the minus strand of OW679195.1, from coordinate 41,994,517 downwards.
ACAAGGAAGACATAAAAAAATTAGTAGCACGACAAAATTGAATGTAATCATGGCTAGGTAATTTTCTAAACTAAAATTCAGTCAATGAAACAAACAAACACTTCTGTCAAATATTTTATCTGTCATTAAGAAAATAAAGTGAGGTTTAAATATACAGACAGATCAATAAAAAAACCAATTAGGGTAGGCTGTGATATGTGTTATACGTTTGGCAGTACTGAAGTGTATTGTCAGTCTATGTCAAATTCGAGACTAGTAGGTTAGGTTTTGCTCATTGTTTGACACAGACTGACGCAAAACTTAACCTGCAAATCTCGAATTTGACATAGACTGACAATACACTTCAGTACTGCCAAACGTATAACACATATCACAGCCTACCCTAATTGGTTTTTTTATTGATCTGTTGTTAGTATTGTTTACTATTCACATAATTATTTTAATTATTTAAACCTCACTTTATGCTCTTAATGACAGATAAAATATTTGACAGAAGTGTATGTTTGTTTCATTGACTTAATTTTAGTTTAAAAATGTACCTAGCCATGATTACATTCTATCTTTGTCCCGCTACTCATTTTTTCCTTCCTTGCCGCACTCATTAATTTCCTATGTTAAAAACGGGTTTTGGACAACCTGTATAGGTCAGAGTGCGCTTATCAGTTTTTTTTCAGCTTTTATACGCTCTACCACTATCACATCGTCACCTGGAACTTGCTTATCCTTAATCTCTTTTAATGCTGCCTTTAATTCCGAATTTGTGATAAATTTTCTGAAGTTGCATATTCTTTGCACGGGTGATGGTTTGTTGCCTATATGGCGTTTCCTATACAGATCTACGTTAAAGTCCTCAAGTATTTGTATAATTCCTTGCCGAACTTGTTACAATACTGTTCGAGTCTGAGAGCTCGTGTATATTCTTTTTGCTACATTGACCTCTATCTTAATTTGACATTTATGGTACACCACAATGCATTATCTCCGATTCAGGAGCCCTTCCAGCCAACAAAAATTAGCGATTTTTGTAAATAGATGTGTTCCACCTGGTATAATGTCCGATGCCATCAATACAAATTACGATGGCGATGCTGATTATGAATCAGTTTATTCTTCGACCGAATGAGTGGGAGCGTTCTCGGGACGAGAACATTTCAGGATGGCCGAATGTTGTAGTATTTACTTGTGTTCTTTGAGTTGTTTGAAACTATTCTATCATTTTATATGTATTCGTATAATTATGGGCTTTAGTCTAAACCGACCACTAAAATATGATACGTTCTTAATTTAGCACAGAATCGAAAAGAGTCGAAAGCTAATTTAGAAGCCGGGGGTAGTTTTAAATTCCGATGGGTCTGGCGGGGAGTTAGCCTAGAACGTCCATATGGAAATGTTGTAGACTCGACACGACCGAGGGTGGAGTTTTTACAATGCAAGAGCTCTCATATGCATTGGCAGTATTGCTCGTAGTAATTATGTGGATTATAACAAAGTAGTCGGCGACCGATATTGTGAGTGGACGGACTCAAAAACGCGAGACGGCCGATGGTGCCAGCTCTCCTGTGGTTTTTTGAAGTGTGACTTGTGGTAATTAATATTATGTGGAATGAAGAAAGTGAATGAAACAATAAGCTCTCTCAAAAGTACTAATGCTTGCATAGCTTTGCACTAGAGTCTACATGTAGTTATTGTAGAGCCGCGTTGAACACTGGTTTATAGTTGGTGTTGCTGCTGATTATAGATAGTTTTGTCGTTGGCTCGTTGTATATTTGTTTATTGCTGGGTTGGATCTCAGTTGAAAACGCTGTAGTGCACTATGTACTTGAGGTTAGAGCTTATCCGTGGGGACGATCAATAACCCCCGATCTCATAATTAATGACGCAATGCTCATTTCCCACAAATGCCTTGTGATCTGGACCTTTCGCGGTTGGAAGCGGCCACCACAAATGCAGATCACATTGAAATAGGTTGGACCCATTAATCTAGTTAGGGTTCGACTAATAGGTACTAGCTGTGGTAAGCATCCGTGTTGCATGATTATTACAGATACATCATCGGAAGTGCAATGAAGAATATTCTTGAACGAGGCACTCTCCTAGATGCTACGTGGGAACACAACGGGGGGGGGGGCACAAAACCCCCTGTAAGTATTATGATAAGTAACACGTACTGCTAAATGTTGTAATGTGTATTTATTGTTGATTGCATGTTTGGCTTTGGAATTTGTCTGGCTTTGTGTTCATGAACGATTGCGTGTGACCACATGCCACATAAGAGAGCCCACCGATGACCTAGCTCTCCCCTGGTGTCATGTTTCTGACCTGTAACCCTCAGACCGCAGGGGCGTTATGGAATTTTTGGTAAGTCGCTAGTTCTCGTAAATTTATGCATGAGGTCCGATCTGAATCCAGGAAAAAATTAATTAGATCGGGGCACCAAAAATATATGTGTGCCTACATTATTGACGTGGTTATAGCGTCATATTTAGTTTGTATGTTCAATCAGAGATATGTATGAGATATAAAACACTATTTTATCTTTTAATTTAAAAGCCTTTAAAGTTCTTGCAGATATCCATGTCTTTCTTATCCAAGCGAAGAAGAAGCAATATTAAAATTATCGCGTCTACTGCCGAGTTCAAAAACACAATTATTCGAGAGTTCCCAGTGTCGTTAATTAACGTATTCAGCAGGACACCCAATTAAAAGTGTTGCGATTTAATTTGTAAGTTTTCCCCTGCAGCTTCGACCTTACTGTTCTTGCGGTGGTCAACGGGACACAAGACCGTATTAACCCAGTTACTAACGGATCTATATTGCCCCAGTAAAATGACCCTTGGATATTTTCTGCATTTTATCAAACGGTACTGTGACCCTCGATACTCCGCGAAATAAATCATAACCGTGAAAATGCCAAGCAGCTTTTTTACAAAGTTCTATAAATCACGAAGCCATCCTATTTATCACGTGGAAGAGGAAATATCTGAAATCCGGCCCTGTCGGTTTGAATGATTCGTGTTGTAAGTGCATTACGATGCAACACTATTGTTAGGTTGTTTTGTCCCGAAAGATATATAGACTTATCCTTGTCATGAACTACCTAAGAATAAAAATGTTCCGGCTTTTTGTACTCGGGGCTCTGGAATAAATCGGAAGTGACGTCTAAAGTTGTGAACGGACGAGTTATGCATACACTTTAACTCCTCTGTGCGCAAAACGCGACTAGCGCAGTATTTCGGGAAAGTTTGATTTAGGCCGCAGATTGCGTTGCGTAATTTCCTAGAGCCGGCCACAATCTAGCGGATCGCAGTAAATTGCCTTTATTTGATAATTGTCTCACTAAAACTTTTTGGGCTCAGAGTTATGACGAGCCGCGCATTTTCCAGCTGCGAGGGCGAAGCTTTCAACTTAACTAAATATAAAAGGGTCATCGGCAAATAGCTTTTTTCAATCAATTTCCTGAAAAAACCCCTTTCGACAAATTTACAACCTAATCTACTGCGCGATAATTAAAACCGGAAAGCGAGGAGCTTTTAAAGATTATGAAAACGTTTGCTTCAGAAAGATAGCTATGACGATCCCGAATATTATATTTTTCGCAAAGGCCCTCATTAGCACTGCAATTCAAATTGATAGCTAAAAAGAAGAGATAATTTCGCTTTGCGAGATGCTAAGGCTACGGAATGGAGTCGAAATATTCTGTCACACAGATGAAAAAATAAATAGTGAACGGAACGGAATCATTTACGAGGCAGTTGGATGCCACAAAAACTACCGCGGGTATCCACATCTGGGGCAAAACTTAATTAACAACCCGGCCTAGCACATAAAAATTAATTTACTTTTAATTTGGTGGAAATGCATTCGTGCACTCCGTTCGCGATTTTACATTTAGTTTCGGAATTAATTTCTGGGGATTTATAGAAGCGCACTGGATTTAACAACTCCCTTCTCTTCCTCACCTGCTCCCTCTAGCTTCTACAGATTGTTTTATTTTCGCCTTTTCGGCCATTTTGTATTTTTTGCAAGCCCAGGTCAAGCAATTTTTGAACTTTTTGCAATTATAGTACTTTTTCCTTGTTTGTTCAGGGGCGTCGGTTTTGCGATTTGAGTCCTTCGTTGTTTTATAAGGGTGCATTAATTATGGAAATTTTTTGTTGTTGAATCAAAGGTAACAAAAATGCTGCGTCCTCTGAAAAACCGAGTTTAAATTAAATTTTAATCTGTATGAACGGTTACAATGGCGAACAAAAAATAAACTTCAGCGACGAAACTGTGGACCACGCAACACCTGGGCCACAGTACGACTGCTCGTTCGCAGACCCCGTCCAAGATAAACGAAATGATATTTATCTCCGCTCGCTGAATAATTACTTCTGCTGTTGCTGAAACAGAAATAATATTAGCGCCAATCAAAAGTTAAAAAAACAACGGCGTGAAGATTTCGAGGTATTGAATATCAAGGGGAGAGAAAGCAATTAGAAAGCGATAGCAGAAATAAAATCCAGTTACAGTCAATCCTACGCAGCGTAGTCCGAGGATTTTAGTTTAACACCGATTCGAGCAAGGGAACTGAAAGTGATCAATGTTTCAAGATTCTGCTTTAGTCGCTCGACTATAAGAAAATCATTATATAAATTGTGGAAATATATCAACAAATGATTGATATTGGTTTAGGAGAACTATTAGAGCTAATGTTCTACCGAAAACCATTAGCATTATTAGGTACCTGACCTGCATAGTATCTTTTTATACCATGCTTTTAGTCAATGATCTACAACATATTTCCGGTATTAGTAAATTATTAATCGACAATTAGGGACAACATGTAATTAGCGTTGGGAAACAAGGTACACCAGATTAATTACATTTTGGTTTTAATGTTGTGATTTGCCCTTCAATAATTCCATTTGATAAAATAAAAATTCACAATGTTATTGAGAAACTTTAATCACATATATCAGAACTGCAGTTTCAGTCATATAGAAAGAAATAAAAGCTGACTGTAAATGTATAGCCAAAATCAAACCATGATGACTACATGGGTACATTTAAGCCCGGATAGCTGAGAGTGAAGACGGTGTACTGTTATTTACATAAGCTTACATCCATTTATAAATACAAAAGGTATGCCAATCAGCCAACAAATTTGCTCATACAACAACGAGAATTCATAAACTCAAAGCTTAACTAAAATCACAATAATCTGATATGCAGTAAATATCATAACCAGGTCATAACTAACTCAGCTTGCAGTAACGAAATCACACATAACCATAATCAAATGTAGAATCGTCAAAAATATGGTGCTTTACTACAAGCGTTCAGTACGCTGGCGTACCTAGGTGCACCCAACAAACTTAATATCTAAAACTAACAGTCAAATGTATACATACAATAACAATTACATTAAGTGGACAAACTACATAAACCGTTAAATTTTAAAAGTGACTGATAAGTTAAACTTTGATGAGGCCTTGAGGAATGATGCAATGTGCCAAAACAAAGTCAAATTATAACACGATACGCAAAAGTGGATTTCGAGGAGCCCTGAAGGGACTCAGTCGAAACTGCTGCCATCCCACAAAGTAAATTTATAAATCAAACACATAGCTACGTGCAATACAGATTTTTGAGCAGGTTATTACTAACTCCTGGCGACAGCAACAAAATCCCAAATCCTAGGAAGATTACTAGCTCTAGGCACGCCACAAAATTACAAGCTGAAACAGGCCTCACAAACTGGAGAACCAGTAGCTTACGGAAGCTGCATCCGGACAGCACTTGCACAATACGGGAGGAGAACAAACCAGCATCAAACAGCTCGGTACGGAATCATGGCCGGACAATGTATGTCGTTACGGGAACATGGGCGGATCAAAACCAAACAGCTAGAAATACCCTGAAACTTTAAGGTTTGACAAAAGATTTGAGAAAAATTAGAAAACGGGCTCAAACAACAAAGTGCAACTTATCCCAAAGTGTGAAATTGACCTGACAAAAAGAGGTATCTAAGCGCATATAGAAATGAAATTTCCCGGAAACCGCCAGTGACTAACGAAGACAAGGAAGCATCCTGTCGAGACAAAAGAGGACAATATCAGAACGTATTAGAACAATTTAGGAAAGCCAGTGACACCCGTTTCTTCATCGATCGAATGTTTGTAGATTTCTGTAGCGCAAGTTCTGTTTTAAAAATTTTTATTCTATCGTTTTGTTTTCAATGAGTGGCATTAAGTGTTTTGCGACTAACACATTGCATTTGGGAAGTAATTGGTTATGGTAATTGCGTCAGCCGTTAACTTCACATTGTCAGCTTTTCGACGCCACTTCGGCGGGCTCCGGTAAAGCATACGGACTTCCAGCACGTACCTTTTCCTCTTGGGATGTGGCGTAATTTATGTAATCGGCGAAGGCAAATGTAGCGTACGGATGTGGCAAAGAGATAAGCAAGTGATGCGTCCACGCCGTTGAAATCACTGCGCGCGCTTGGAATTAAGTCATCTTAGAGTTTTCAGGCAGTTAACAGTTGAATTTTCGAACGTTCTTTGCGGCCCTGGAGGCCCTCAGCGCCTTCGGGGTAGCGTTCCCATTTGTGCTTGTAATCTGTGTGGCAATTTCTGCCTTTTTCGTCGAAACGGGTGTGAATTTTGCCGAAGTTTAAGCTATATGGGGGACGCTAAGAAAGTTATAGCGACCAAAAGTTCTTATCGAGGGTTTTGCAAGCGTTAACTGACGCGTAAATGGACCTTATTCTGGACTTTTACCTATGCCAGCTTATTATTCTCAAGGAAGTTCGCTTATTGAAAATTGCAAGTCGTTTGTTTGCGCCTTCCATCATCATCAACCAGTTAGGGATTTACAGCGTTCCCACTTTGGCAAATGACAACACTCCGTCCATTGAGGCGTCTTTCCCAAATCGAACCAACATTTCGGGCAGTCGCAGTGTGCACCGGCATTGTCAGAAATTCGTTGAACATAAGATAGCTCCAGAACCCGTAAAAAGGCACTGCATGTTTTGGTTAATTGTAAATCGTTTTATGTGCAGTGAACTGGTCATTTATTTAACAAAGTGTGGTCTTTTTAAGAAACTTAGTTGATGTCGAAAGATTCGCTAAGAATTCACATATTTGCTACGACCATTAGTTAAGCGTCATAGTTTGTAGTCAGATTTAACATTTGTAGTCGATTTTACAGTTTGTAATCAGTTTGATAAGCATTTAAGTAAGAATACTATCCCCTTTTGTATTATTTCGTTTTTCTTAAATTAATTAGTTACACTTTTTATGCCATGTAGGATGTTGCATGTGAATTGTATTTTATGATGTGTCTTATGTAAAGGAATTTAGCAGCTGTAAGGAATTCAATAAAGGTAGGCCCACCGAAGCTGCACACGGACAGCGGCCCAAGCACTGTCTATACCATTAAAGAGATCTTCACATGTCCACTTGCCCAGTTAATAATATCGTAATGAACCCTCCCTCCCACTGAAGTTAGTTGTATGATGTTCAACCGATACTTTTTTTTTCTCGATCTGTGTCATTGTATCGTGTAACGAATGATTTAGTGTCATGAAGTTGAATTCTTGCCGTAGCAAACTAGCCTCCAGAGTCGTGTTATCGAGCTTCGACTGCAGCAAACGACGGCACGGCAATTTGAAATAATCATATACATTGGGATAACGACCAATTTAAATCTAGATATGTTGAACTTTTATTGAATTTAATATTGCTGTAAGCAGACGAAAGCCCGCTAAAGCGGCATAAAATAAATTTAGAACTGAGATCTGAACAAAACGTTTCTTCGAAAATCTAAAAGGTTAGGACGACATGATAATATTTAATTTGAATTACATCTTACAATAACTTCATTCAACTATTCGCTATGATCTTTTATTATCCAAATTAAAGATGTTGTTAAAAATTAACATACAAAACTAACACTTCGACTCTTGTATAAATGACATGGCCTGCTGTTTTATGTCGTTTATCTTTACTAGTATACCGTGTGAATAATGTAATACTATACATTGGCAACTTTACTTTATAATTAATCAATTTACCGATGCTAGTAACAATTGTCGTTTTTTCTGTAGTCACTGTGTTGTTATTTTGTTTACAAACACCATGGTAACATTAAGTAAATTCCCTATGGATAATTTTGCATAATTCAGCCATGTACAGTCTTACATTATTCGCATTAATCAATTTACCCATGCTAGTAACAATTGTTGGTTTTGAAATTACAATGAAATAATTCAGTTTCAATTAGTTTCTGTAATCACTGTGTTGTTATTTTGTTTACAAACACCATGGTAACATTAAGTAAATTCCCTATGTCTAATTTGGCATAATTCAGCCATGTACAGTCTTACATTATTCTCACTGTATAGATCAATTTAAACATTGGGTATCCTGTACACAAGTACCCAAGCAAAGCCATATCGTATGTAATACATTTACTGTATAAATAATGTACATAATCACATTTTCATACATTTCCATCTTATTTACGTGCAGTTAATTGGGTTCTCTTTATCCTTGAACAACTGTTCAGGGTGGAGCTTGTAGTGGACTGTTTTTAGTTTGTACAATTACAGGATAAGTCTTAGGGGTGCAGGAATGTAAAAAGGATGCAAACCAACGGTCTTGTGTAGTCTCACACAAGAAAGGTAGTAAATACTTGGCGTCGTTGGTTGAGGATGAAATGCCACAACGCCTTGTGAAGTCTCACACAAGGAATATAATAAAGCCTTGGATTCGTTTGGCAGAGCTATGTGATCAGAGAAAGATATCTAACTATTAGTTTATTGACTAGAAAGTTCCTATATATGTATACATAAAAATATGACGTAAATTACAAAGGTTGAGTACAGTGTCCCAATTCAAATTGCATTTCTACTTGCGTGTTACATTTCATAACTGTAATGTTCTATCAGCAAGCTTAATTGAACTTTATTTACCAGGTTACTCAAGAAGTGCTGACTGCTTATCAAGCATTTATATTTCCTACGGTTAGTTACGAAATATGTGCACAATTAATTATAAAAGTTCAAAATCATGTTTTGGTTTCTAAACAACAGCAGTTCTCTATTGTGTTAGGACGGTTTAGCAACTAACTGTAATTTACTCTCGGAGCCTCTATTGTTCCCAGATAGTATTGCAACTGTGGATGCAATTTGTCACTCGTGTCACTAATGATCCAGTTTATCGCACTACTAATGACTAGCGAGTAGCGTTACGTCCAAAACTAGCCATCCGCTGTTTTAAATTGGACCGCTCGTCGATCTGAACTTTTCTTCTTTACGATTGCCTGAGCCGCTTTTGTTGACCGTGTGCATGATTATTTATGAACACTGCACGTAGCCATGTGTTCGCTCCAAATGCTAAGGTGAGCTAAATAACTATTTCAGCAGAAACATTGGAACTAAATTCGAGAAAACACAATTAATCTCGAGTTGGTCCTAGCAGTTTCGAATCTTTCTGATTATGTATAACTCTTTTAACCAGAGAAATTGTTGTGGGCATTTCATCTTGGCTCGATTTGCATCTCCTATTACTTGATATTTTTATCTGATTTAGAAATAGGTATCTTCATGTGTTTTTACTTGAAGTCCTGTATTATGAACACCAGGTAGAAGCTATTGAGTTATTATTGCACCAATTCCTTGTTCTCAAGGCTTTGCGATTTACTCTTTTATTCTGACAAATCTTTCTATTGAACATGTTTGTAACAGTTTCTAGTAGATTTACATATCTTTCTAGATGCTTTACTTCATGGTGACATATTTATTTTAACGTTTAGCTACATTCACATTTTGATTATTTTTGATTAATCTGAAGACTTCTTAGAAACTGTACGTTCGACTGCTGTAAGTGCTCTCAGTGAGGTTCCAATCATATTGTCTTAGAAGTAGTTTTTATGCCGAAATCAGTCTACTATAATTTAATATCTACCTCTTAGGTCTGAGTTTCTGAGTAGAGAGACTGCGAAAAAATTCCGGCCTCCGCGGAATTCGAACAGAGGACTTGCTTAATGCAAGCCTAGCACTTTTTCCCAACTGTGCTACCCGGTTTCCTCCTAATTTTTGTTTTTCGTGTAAATTCAGTTTTTTAGTACAATTTGAAGTGTTAGATGATTCCTTACAGCCAAATATTCGAAATGCACGCTAAACTCAATTGCTTTTATTAGCCTTGTTCTGTTTTCTTTTCGTTTTCAGAAAAGTTCTTTATGTTTTTAGTAACTCAAATTGAGAACCTGATTTAGCATTATTAAGTAGCCCCTAATCTTACATTGTAAGTAAGTTCGCAATTGGGAAGTCTCGCGTGTTTTATGTTATTTGTAGTATAATTTGTATTTATGAAAATATCGCTTCATTCGCTAAAATTGCAGAAGAAAATATTTTATGTAAAAGCGGTATTAAGTTGGATTAGTGTTCTTGACGATCCGTATCGTTAATTACAAGACCCTATAGCCAAATCCAAATTCGTAACATGTAATTTTTAGGTATCGAACTAAATGCTTGGGGAATACAATGCCTCCAGAAGTAAAGGTAAACGACCCTTTAGGGCACGACCTCTATTAAATATAATTAGTTAACTTATTCCACCCCTTGGGACTCGGCCTAAATAAAAGCTCTGTATTACTTCGGAGCCCCTCCTGCATTTACGGCAGGTTACTTAATAGTCGGTTGCTGATCGCTCAGAGCAAAGAGCGTGATTGATAGTTTTCCTTCGCTTCGATGATTTGATGTATAGGAAAAACCAAGCTGTAATAATGCATAGGGCATCGGTTCCCCTTTTAGAGAAGGTCATTGTTAACTGAGATATTGCTTGATCTGATTTGGTGGATCCTGGCTAAGGGGATTTGATTCACTTGTCCAATAGGGATTATACTTTGCAAACCACTAAATGTACTTGACACATTTTGCATTATATTTTAAAACTGCGTAGCTACATTTGTCTTATTGTGATAAATCTATTTTTTTCCCAAAATTGCTTTAGTAGCAAATATAATAGTAATTTATGATACAAGTGCGTAAAGCTACTCTTTAGGCACGAGTGGGGTAGAGTTAAAACGCGAGTGGGCGAGCGTTTTAAGCCCCGCGAGTGACTACAGATGCTTTACGCATGTATACAATATTTTATCTACGATAGAATCTAGAATCCACGATAAATATTAAAAAAAAGTAAATGTAAATTAGGATTACCAGCAAAATTTTAAAACACGTTGGTACTAACAACGTGCCTAATGAAATATTTTAAACACGTTACTACTGGCGACGTAAACTAATGAAAACATGTTATTAAACAGTCATTTTACAAACTTAAAACTGCCAACTAAAAGGCAATTTTACACATTATCGTAGATAATAGTATATTATGTAACAAGTTTTATAAACGTCATTTTAGTCACCAGTTTTTTAGGCACGAGCGAAGCGCAGCGCAGTGAGTGTTTAATAAACGAGTGTCTAGACGAGTTTATATAATGTATTACATACTATACTTTTTCTACGACCACAAATTTAGACAATATAACATCATATTATTTCATTAAAATTTTGACATTTATTATATTAGGTTAAATTATGCTTGACAAACGTCAAAGTTGACTGTTGAAAACTAACTTAATTTTAGTTTTGGCTGTGGCTGTGGCTAATAAAGCTAATACTGTTTGAACCTAACTTCACCCCATGACTAAAACATCGTTGCTAACTTCAGCCCATGACTGAGAGGCTCTTTAGTCACAGGTTGAATGCGTGATTAAAATGTCACTTAGCGACATGATTTGTTAGTATGTTAAATGTCATTTTAGTTACAGGAGTAGACAAAATTAATTTATTTCATACTGATGTCAAACATGACATTTTTCGGATTATTTATGGTACAAAAAATGGAACATTAAAATCCTAGTACTTTAAGGTAAAATTTTAAAGTTCAAGTACTTTAAAATTTATTTATTGTGCAAAAAATGGAACATTAAAGTCTTAGTACTTTAAAGTAAAATTTTAAAGTTCAAGTACTTTAAAATTATACGTCAGTTGCTGACATGAAATTTGAAATGATCTACAACTTTCTATTTAAAATTCATTAAACTTGCAGTATGAAATAAACCGTTGTATTCACCACGAACGAAAACTGTTTTTAAAGGTCCTCGCAAGTAATTCCGTAAACAACTTTCTCGTCTTTAAAATGCCACTTTTCGTTCTAGATAGATAAACTACTATTATTTTCTGAATTTTAAACAAGCGGATTTTAATGTAATTTCTGCCGAAAAGTGTGTGTTAATGCGGATGTATCTGTTTTTTATAAACACATTAATTCTATTATTGATAAGATGTTCCAGTGTCTGTGTGTAAGAATGATCACTACCCTCCGTGGTTTTCTCCGAGTTCTATACGAATGGCTAAGAGTAAGATCAAAGTTCATAAACGCTGGAAAACTTATAAGAATAAATTTGACTATCTAATCTTCAGTGATATTCGTAGCAAATTCAAAGCCAGCATTAAAGGTGACTATAAATCTTATATCTCAAATTTAGAAAACGACATTGCATCTAACCCAAAAAAATGTTGGAACCTCACTTCTGATAGGAAGCGCGAATCGCTGATCCCAAATGTGCTTAAATGCGATAATCAACTAGCTTCGACTGATGATGAAATTTCTGAACTTTTCGCAAATTATTTTAAATCAGTATACAGCCTATCTTCTACGTCCACCAACCCTTCTCACTCCGTTGATAACAATAGGTTTTTGAGTAATACTAATCTCATCACCTTATCTTCCATTAAATTAGAAGACGTGGTAGCCATTTTAAAATCTCTTGATCCTAACAAATCAGCCGGTCCTGACGGCATTCCTCCATATTTCATAATTAAATGTTCTAAAGTTTTTGTGTCCCCTTTAACACTACTTTTTAATAAATCTATTAAATCCGGTGTATTTCCTGAGACGTGGAAAAAAGCACACGTCATTCCTATTTTTAAATCGGGAAACAGAAGTCTGGTTAGCAACTATAGGCCTATTTCAATGTTGTCCTCTTTCTCATAAATATTCGAAAAAATCATCTACAATTTCTTATTTTTTAACCTTAAACGTTTCATTATTCCTGAACAACATGGCTTTTTTCATGGACGCACTGTAGAAACAAATATGTTAACTTACACAGATTTTATTCTCAAGGGAATGAACGAAGGTGTACAAGTTGACTCTGTTTACACGGATTTTCTCAATCAGTACTTGTAAACGGATTCCATTCCAAATATTTTTAGTCACTTCCGGCGTGCCGCAAGGTAGCCGTCTTGGTCCCCTGCTGTTTCTTTTATTTATTAATGATATCAATTATGTATTTCGCTCCTGTAAATTTATTCTGTACGCGGACGATCTAAAACTGTACATTTGTGTCAGGGGAAGGGATGATTGTGAACGTCTACAATCTGATTTAAACGAGTTGTATAATTATTGTCTTCGTAATAAAATCGCTCTTAACCTTGATAAGTGTCAATATATATCTTTTTTCCGAATTCGTTATCCTATTAATTATCATATATAATGCAACTAGTGGCTTCTTGATTATCAAATAATCATTTCTGTTTACACGAGATATATTGTTTGGCAATTACGCGAGTCCGAAGGACGAGCGTGATTGCCTAAAATAATATATAGAGTGGAAACAGAAATGATTTGATAATCGAGAAGACACGAGTTGCATTCGGCTAGATTATATCACGAGTCAATAAACAACGTTTGAATAGTGTCGTTTAAATATTAAAAGTACAGTTAATGTGGTTGTTATGATAATTGTACTGACAGCAGGTAACGTGATGTTTGTGAAGGCGTGTGATTATCACCTATTAATCAGGAAGGTATGTGATTGTCAGTTGCTATGTACATTATCAAAAGTTAGTACATGCGTAACTATGCATTTTACCGTTTTTCATTGGTTGATGTTAGAGGGAGTGGTATAATCAGTATAAGTTAGGTGATTGTACTGTAAAAAAGGTTGATATCATAAAGGATCTCGGCATACTTGTTGACTCTAAACTATCCTTTCACTCTCATTTCGATAAAATCGTAAACAACGCCTTTCGTATGTTGGGTTTTATCTTTCGTGTTGGTCATGACTTTACTAATGTTAACACTATTATTACTTTATATTTTGATTATGTCCGCTCACACCTGGAGTATGCATTATCTATTTGGAATCCGAATTACAAACGTTATATTAACTTAATTGAGAATATTCAAAAAAAAATTTATACATTCGTGCTATACCGATTTAATGTTGGACTTATTTCACTTTCCTTGAGAAAAGAAGAAAATTGAGAGATTCTGTGGCTTTCCACAAAATTCTGAACGGTATTTATGATTCAATCGATTTATTATCACTAATTTCTTTAAATACTCCGTCATATCCCACGAGAGCGGCTAATTTGTTTTTAGTCCCGCATGCAAGCACGAATTACTTATTTTATTCGCCTATCATTCGAATGATTAGGTCTCAGAATATCATTTCCCCTGCCGACATTTTCACAAATAATGTAAAAAACTTCAAAAAAGAACTTTCTATGTTTTTGAGATAAAACATTTGTTATATGTGTACATACTTATATGATTACTATTACTTTCATATTTTCATATAATTTGGTCTAGGGAATACAACATTAAGTCCTTGAGCTTAATTATTTAATTAGTTATTTTCGCCGTCAATAATTTTGTTTCAGATTTGTTTTGATCATTATAGTTTATTTATATGGAGACTTTTTTAGGAATACACTGTCAACTGCATTTATTATTATTATTATTTTTATTATATTTATTATTATGTGTGTTTCTGTGTGTTCTCTTGAAATAAATAAATAAATAAATACGTCACAAAGAAATTACACTTTTCGCATACACTGATCAACTGTGTTTTTCAGTGTAATTAGATTTTCGACGGAAAAAATAATTAGACTTATTATTGACATGAAATTCGCACAGAGGAGTTGGAGGTGCTCCATTGTTTACTCCAGCTCAGTTATATTTACATGCTCAGTTCCGAAAATGATATTTAGTACCATTCCTGGGTGCCCTGCTGTTTTATAATGTAAAACGTAGCGGCTTTTATGGCATTTTTACGTACGATATAAATGAGCGTTACATGAACACTTCATTTATATTAATTTTGCCGAGAAATATAAAGGAGGCGAGAGAGCGTAAAATACTTTATTTTAATTACGTTGTTAAAAAAGCTTAATTTTTAATTAAAACCGTTAATGAACGGAAAGCTAAGGATTCGATGATTAATTAATTAAACTTTTCGAATGCATAATCTTGGAGATAAACAGGAAACAGTCGTTAAAAACGGATAGCCAAGCAAGTTGGTGCTTATCGCCGGGATACAGGGTTCATCACTGGGATTGTAACATTATATAAATGATGGAATCATCTAAATTGCACAAAAGGAACAATAGGAAGACGGCGCGATTAGAATAACTAAAACCCGTCGTTATATCAAAGTAAATAGGCAATTACGAAGCGCCGATCCACGGCATTCAACTTGGGCACGCACATCTGTATTGAATTACAAGAATATACCTTGACAAACTAATCAGACGTTAGCGTAGGCTCCAATTTTACATGTATTCAAAGTAGTATTAGGTACAAATTCAATTTGAAACTTGAATATTACTTCTTGAGCACTGCAATAAAATAGTAATGAAAATCAAATTAATTATACAAGGACTCCTACGTCTGATTTCAAAGCAAATTAACACACTAGCGAACTGTATTTACTCGACTCAGCCCTTACTTTAGAAGTCTGTGTTGCTTTCATTCATTCAATATCGCGATACAGATATAGGTTACCTACGTACACAGACTCGGCTTTTATGCCATTATAAGATGTTTGTTGAATTTTTTGATTGTAGGCGAGCCCGTTGTGCTACTTGTTGTTGATATTGTAACTGTTCTTCACCAAGCAATTTTCAGATATATTCATTTCAGTTAACATTAATATACTCTCTAATGGAAATAATTTTCTCAACTGGCTGTAAACTAGCTATGACAAATAGCATTCAGTTCTCCCAGATGGGGATGGGTTTCAAATTTGAGTCCGTCAGGTGGACGATGTACAGTATCTTACAAATAATACATCATATTTATCAGAATATTGCATTGGAAATAAATCATCTATATCGCAGTAAGTAGCGATACCAAAATTGAAGACAGGGGCTAGAATCCAGCTTGAAACGATGCTCTATGCGACGAAATGGATTTTACAACTCGCTAACCAAGATCGTGGGAAAGCGTAAAACGTTTGCCGACAGCAACCCATTGACAAAGAATATGCCTTAATCGTCAGGCTCCAATTGATGGATCGACGATGGCTGCTGAGTTGCTACAAGGACCGAAACTACTTCAAGGAGGTAATTTTACATCACACTCCCACAGCTTAGCAACTTAAAGTATTTGCTTCTCTGCTGCTGTAAAATCAGCGATGTGGGCTCGAAAATTACAAGCGGGATCAAATTTATCCGCAAGGCATTTCCCTCTGCAAGTAATATTCAATGCCGCTATCTTTGGGTACATAAAAAACTATTTGAGCGCTGGGATCATTACACAGGTGGTACATCTAAGTTAAATCACTTAATTATTTCTTGTTGCAAGTAAAAAAATCTGGTGTGATACACTCACACAACTTCCTTTTACAGTGATCATATAATTAGCCAAAAATTTGATTCTTAATTTTTCAGCATTTGTCAAAAAGTTTCAAAAGTTACCAATTCTACAGAAACCGTACAAAATAGAGTGTTAGTTCAAAAGACAGGTTTTCTTTAAAATTTTAAGGTGAATTCAAAAATGTTATAATATACCGACTGTTCTATTTAAAATAGGAGTTAATAAAAAAATAGAAAAGAAAACCATATTAGAGGCATTTAACTGGAAAATCACCTATCTCACATCAATACACATTAAATAAAAATGTAAAGTTTGAAAAAAAAATCGTTAGAGCCGTTTTTTCAAAAAATCGATAAAAACAGCATCTATATAGTACACAAAACTTATATATGAAGTTTCAACGCCATACCTCTTTTCGTTTCTGGGTGAATCCAAGACTTCCTTTATTGTAAAAGGAAGTAAAAATTTTAATTTTAACGTAATCAGTTTTGAACATATTATTGTAGCTGCAATAATGTTTCTTAAGTATTTCTGTCTATTTCATTATGGTATTTGTACATTTTTTGTGATATTCGCAATATGTTTAAGATCTGTGGAAGAATCGCCATCTTCAATCTATTTCGACATTGAATCACCTTCGGGCATTACGCTACATATTAGGCTAATATATTAAATCTACTAAACACCGTTTGCCAACGCAGTGAAAGTAAAAAATAATATGTTTTTAATGTCTGCTTACTTGCAATAACGACTTAACTAGGGTATCTAAACGATTTCTCCAACTGGCAAATCCACCAATAAACTAAAAGAAACACATATAGCTATCGAAAGGATTATGCTGCAGACAAGTTTTACAGATTGCACACAGAATGCGGTGATGGAGAAGGCTCCAAGGTGGAAAAACTGATAACAAACACAAAAAACTCAAAATGGTGGTGGGCAGGACATGCTGCTGGCAGAAAGATGATAGATGAACAAAACACGTAGCATTATAAAGGCCAAAATTTAATAAACCAAAAATACGTTTGGACTTCATTAGGCGATCAACTTCTGCAGGCATTTAAAGTATTAAAACTAACAAAAATAGTGTGCAATGGTGTTTACTGTAGAATTAAGCTTTGACAGATGATTGGCTAAGTTTATATTAATACAATCGTTATTATAATCTATTGCATAAATAAGAAATATAAATAACATTACCAAAGATGGACGCTGACCAACGAAAAGATATTTCCAATATTCGCACTGATAGCTGATACCATTCTCAACAGTAAATTATTCATTTTCAAATTTCCTATCATAGCACCAGCCTCTACACCGAAAGGTAAAACGAGGTTAACGATAATACATACATACATACATTATAATTGTTGAAAAGTCACGCCACCACTACATTTGGCGCACATATAGAAGGAGAGAAAATATTTGACCTTTCGTTGAGTTCTCTGACTAACGTTAGACATGGCTAGCAGATCTTCGTTTGCCAGGGGCACTCGAGCAAAGACTTTGTGATATAAGCGTTACCGTTCCGTCAATGTTGCTGTATGGGAAGTTCCTTCCCTTGCATATTTTGGCAAACCACGCCGCCTACCGGCTCCCAAAACAGCCTACCTTTAAAACTGAATTTCCGTTTGCTGATGCACTTAACTGCCGCGGAATTTCATCTCCTCATATCAAGCTGCTGTTTCCCGTTCTGGAACCATCCTGTAAAGTAACGCTAGTCGCCAAGCGATGGAGACCTGGTAATCAACCTCTTGCACCAATTAATGGCACTAAACTAATTACGCTTGTTTTTATTGCATATGTAATTTACCGTCACCTTGAAATCAGTGATAAGTATTGGGTTAAGGTTTTGCATGCGTTAGTTAGCTTCAATTATGTATTTGTATCCTTATTCGAAGTGCAGTAACGTGTAAGCGCTTTGCGCCAATTTACCAATAGTAATATTCCAAGTGTTTTAAAATAGTCGATTAAATTTTAACGTTTTCTGTCAGATTGTTTGCTAAGAAATTTGTCCAATACATTTGCCGCGCAACATAAATCCTGAGTGTGTTTCACGAGGTATTTTGGAGCGAAAGGTGTAACAGAGCAAGATTTATTTAGGTTAGTTTACATGCACATATTCGGCACGATTATTTTCTGAATGAATAGATAAAATTCAGTTGGTGAAGCACCTTTAGAAATTATTCAGAAGCGAATAACTTTTGACACATTTTTAACGTTTGAATATTTATCACGTGACGTGACGTCACGGACGAGTAGAATTCCTGGCATTTATTTTATTATCCTTTATTGTTGTTGTCACAGCTGTAAGAGTGACCCAGTTAGACGAGTTTTTATGAGTATTATTTTCAAAATTTCTTAGATTTACAGTATGATTTTTGTTTCTTAAGCAACATGCAGTTACACATTTTCTTCCAGTAAAATAACTTTGCCCTTAATATATAGAGCTGAGCACGTACAATCCTCATCACCGTGAAAAAATATCCTCGTGATAGGAATTTTCCTATTACATCACTAGAAGGCAAAACACCAGATAGTTCACTTACTCCTTTGACTAGCGCGAACGAGCCTCCTTACGTTCCAGTCTAATAACCACCCCTGTCGGTGAACTACTGAATCCATTTGTCTGCTACGTATCGTAGATGGGGTCTCCTTCCACAACTGATATTTTTTGCTTTTACGAATCGGCAACACCACAAACTATGTAATAAATTTGTCAAAATATGTAGTTATAAAGTAAAATGTATAGCCATACTATAAAATAGAAATAAATTAATCCTATAAAACATAAATGTTACCTACAAACAAATAATTTCCAATAATTCTTACAAAAACTACGAATAGAAAAATCTACCTCCGATTTGGCGACACCAGGAGACTCAACATTGTTAATTTAAATCGGTACTAAACGCTTTGAGTTTTTCGTACGAATATTAGTTAGATTCTTTTCTCATTAATTTTACAAAGTTATAAAGAACATCAACCCCTTTACGTTTCCTATAAATTATAATCCGAAACGCCTTTTTCAGCTGCTGCAATTTGGGGTGCCGGCGCTCCGGTGTCTTTAAAGAATGTTAATTATCCCTTTCCATTCTGCAAATAATATAGATTTGTGATACCATTATTAGAATTGCAGTATTCACACAATTTTGCATTGGAAGTACGACTACAAAGCTTTGCTCCACAAAGACTTCTATTATTTTGGCTATTTCCATATTTCACATCAAACATAATTGTGTGCTTTTAGCAGAATTTGTTTGTTACAACAAAAATTACTCAAATATTTCTCTGAGTAACTAAATAGCTTCCAAATTTACTAACAAGTGATAGTTTAGCTTACCAAGTGTAGCTTCCTTTTTTGAAAACAGACTCACCTGGAACAAAAATATTTGTTTAAATCCCGTTATGTACATTTATTATTGCTCTACAATATTCATACTTTTATTGTTTTTGTTTTTTACAGTGGAAAAACTGGAAGAGGAAAATTAGGTGATTCAACTAAATTTACGAAGGCCTTAGTAGTTGCTAGCTGGGATCTGTAACACTATATACATATACAAGTACAGTGTTGTAGACGTGACATAAGTATCAGTGTAGGTCAATTAAATTATAAAACATCTCCAACCAACATTTCCTCTAAAGCACAAGGATCCCCATTCTGCCGGTGACGTACCATTAATTATGTAGGCAGCTGGCAGCTTCTGCAGTAGTTGAACTAAAATAAAACGTAAACCAGAAGCACCTAAGCAAAACAAAAAAGGACTTGTATATTAATAGCTAATTACAGAGACAACGCTCTATACCTTGGCGCAAACTAGTTTCACATGGGTGGAACTGGGAAATATGTCACAATGCAAACTAGTAGATATAGAGAATCTGGAACTACGATTCCATAAACGTGGATGAGACATACGGGAACTTCATTTGCATCGCACCATAAAATCACATTGCGCCTTCCCGTGAATAAGTGGATGTTGCATAGAAACCTCGAAACCTGCATCGTCGCTGTCTAGGGCAAACGTTTCCAGGGCAAAATACATTTCTAATCATGGCTACCCTTCACAGTGCAATCTGCAATACTAGTCTATCAACGAGCCTTTAATTTTCCAACCCTAATCGTGCCTATACTACACGCTCGATTTAACCGCCTGTGTCAATTAGGGAATGAAAATTGGATTTTCTAAACATTTTAACCCCCTTCTGCTACACGAAGCATCTTATACCCTCCTTTAAAGAAGGTCACCAAACAAGTCAAGAGGTCTTGGCGTTTGATACGTCGCCCTTTATAATCAAAGCCCCTAATTTTAAAGGAAAAAATATAGTTTCTTTGCTGGCTTAATCAGCTTCGTATCATGCCGGAGCTTTATGGATTGCTATTATGTTTATGGTTATTCAATTATTATTAAGTCAAGAAGTTTACACTGAAATAGCTTTTGCTTGCTTAACTGGTTTAATGAATCCCTAGAAGGGTTTAGGGAACCGAAACTGATGGTTTAATGCGTTGTTGAGGCGTGTAGATGTGGATTTTGTTTATGTTTATGTTATGTTGCTAATGTGAATCCGATAAGCTGCGCTGTTATAGTACAGATATAAGATCGATATCATAGTAAAGACATAACCTTATTGTGAGTTCATGTGCAACTAAAATTGTAATAGCTCGCTAAGCCTGCTAATCACATATCATCCTCTTGAATATTTTGAATTTTGTAGGAGCACATCCTGATCTACTTCAATATTGCATACCATATTGATTTCGAAGTTTTAGAAATTAACTACTAGCTACCTTATTGGAACCGAAGGGCTATAGGGCTCATATGTAGAGCCTAATATTTTAAACTAATGAACCACCTTGATTTCTTAAATCATGAAAGATATACTTCTTAAACCTTTGACATTGAATGCCTCGAAAACCTTTTAATGTAGGTACCGTAATACTTTTGAGACATGAACGTCGTATATTGTGAATACAGTTATTAATTCTGATGAATACATCATTAACACTAATATTACACTCAGACAGCGGGAGAAAAGAAGGATATTTCGAAATAATATAGTACGAATACAGAAAACCTGAACCAGTTAAAGTAAAACAATGTGAAAGTTTTGATGTAAAAAATTATGTGGAATAGCAAAATAGAAACTACTTTTATTTTTAACAAGATTTAGCCAAAGCTCTATTCTCAATCGTTGACTTATCTTAGAATGTAAAAGAAGCAACTTCTGACTGATCCAATGAAGATAGGAGAGTCATTAAAGCATTGCAGATGAAAGACTCAAGAAGCTGTGGTTCTCTGACCAGTTGTACTTTTTGATGCAGACAGCGGCAAAAGTTCGTTAGAAAGACTCACTGCTGTTGATATTAATCAAACAGTAAAATATCCTCTATAGATATTTTGGAGACAAATAAATAAGAAAAAAATAGAATATATGAGATTAAATTCTTCAAATAAGTAACTGGATGTACAAGATCAGTCCCGATAAAATACTAAGACGTACGAGACTAGCTGAATATTTACGATACCAACGAAAGGATAATAAGACACAAATACAATTGCCGAGAACATCTATAATGGTACAGTATAGCCTAACAGGTAGAGGAACAGTTAGTCGAAAGAATTCTGAAGAGATGGCTGAACAACTAACGGAAGGCAGAACAAGTGTATAAGCTAAACTCTGATGTACAGAAGAAGAAATTATGGGACTATTTTTCGTACTAGAAACTTACAGCAAAAATCAATCAAAAGAAAGCATCTAACAAACGAGGATAAATTTGTGGCCGAGTCCGTTCAGCCGAGGCTAATGAATTAAAATTATCTACTGTGGAAGATGTAATTACCTTTAGTTATTGAAATCACAAAGCGAAATGCAATTTAGCATTATTGCGGAGTCACATAGCTGCTTGCGACTAACTTTTCCAACATGGGAACGACAGTTGCATTGTGTGAAAGTTGTGTTCAAAATACATACCCATCAATTCAACCTGAACGTCAACTTAGCAATGTGCATTCAGCAACCTATTATCGTCAGTGCTAGGCAAGTAAGTGCAGCAGAAACTTTCGCTTTTGTTTTGTCCATCACTTGTGATCATTTGCTATTCGATTAGATTCCTAGGGAGAGCTGCCATCTTAGCAGTATTATCTTCTACTGTTGCTGGAGGTATGAAGTTGGGGCCCTCCATGGAATTGTATGAGGGCTATAGCTTATGTGTGAGCTGCTACAGTGGCTACCGATCGGCACTCTATTTCTTGCCGTTGTTTATGGTATCGCTGATTCTCTATATCGTACCAGGTCAGATCGTTACATTAAGCTGTTGTGGTATCATATGTGTTTTCCATTTAATTAGACAATGCAGAGTACATCCGACATATTGAGATCATTATTAATTGCTTCTTAAAATTGTTGAAGGTTAAAATTGATTTTCAGCATTGAAGGTTCATTAGATATCTTAAATTTGTCTACTAACCAAATAGTAGTTTATTAGACTAAGAATTGTTGTCTGGATTACTTTCCAAATTACTTTGCCGTTTGTAAACGTAAACGTTTCAGATTTCTGGTGGCAACCTTAGGTTACATAAAATCTAAATTACATTGACATTGATATTTCCTTCAATTAATATTTATCATTATACAATTTGTGGATAACGTTGGTTTAATAAATTACATTGTGACATAATTATTTTTTACATTTAAATTTTTTTATTAGATTTCCTACTGCAATTTTATAAGTAAGGTTGCAGTAAATAACGTGCTTTAATTTATTTATTCAACACATTTTTTGCTCACGACGTCAAGTTTTGCATTGTGTGTATTACTTAGTTGCCAGCAACCTTCCTGAAGTTTTGGATCGTTTTCATACGATAGGTCCTCCGAAAATGAAGGCAACATCAACTTTTGAGGTATGGTCGTCGACAAAAAAATTTTTTTTAGGGTTTTTTTTATAAATAACTGGTTCATAACATTTCATTGTATTAGAGAAACGGAGTGATGTTGAGTGTCGAAGTATTCTTGGAAAGCACGGAAGGGCGCTTTCCTTGGGTGGGGGTACCGTATATTGTTTATTTTTGAATTCAGTGAATAATTGATAATTAATTTTGATGCTAATATCTCCCTTTGTCTTGTTTTTATTAACGAAGTTAATAAACTTCTTCTACTTCGTATTTGGTTGCCTTCTTGGATTTCTCTTGTAGTTATTTCAGCTTTTGGGTGATTCGAAAAAGAACTCGGCTGTTTTAGGACAATCATTTGGAAGTTAAGATCTGACGCCCTAAGTAAGTACACTCGGTGTTTAACCCACACGAGAATTCGTTTGACACATTTATTAACAGAGTTGCAACATCCACCCCATTTAACAAAGTTTAACTTTATTTGTGGAAATTGTTACCGTAATAAACACCAAGAATTAATTGTGAAGTACACTTGCAAACGTCGGACATCGCAGGGCTCCCAATTCAAACTTTCAGTTACAAACCCAAAAAAAGGCGTAACGTGGACTACTAAGTGGCAACTAGAGCCGGAACGGGACCAAACGTCTAATCGGTGAAAGCTATGCTGACGATGATGAAACGTTAAATGCAAATTTGTAAAGATATTACGTATTTGTAGTTTCTTCATATTTTTTTATTTTTCCTTAGATTGACTGTGTTTGTCGTTTTTGTTCTAATATGAGTTGCTTTTTCAACTTTATCAGAAATTAAAGCTCTTGAATGTTAGGACAGCTTAATTCATAAAGGTCTTAATGAGATTGGTTTCATAGGAACTTCTCAACTAATTAGTGAGACCTTTGAGTTGTTTAGATAAGAAAAAACTAATCCTATTATTTTCTTTCTCGGCTTCCATGAAGCTCTATGCTCTCTTTTTAGAATTTTACACTTTGGGTTATGGGTATGGTATCATTATTTGTTTCTAGATTAAGAGTTTATAGTATTATGATAGCAGGGCGAACTTCTAATTCGAATCATTCGTTATTAAGTGATCTCCGATGTGTTGCTCATTTCATATACAGGGTGTAGAAATGCTTTACGCACTATAGGGATTTCAATGGTAATTTCTTCATATGAAAATATTTGCTTCCCTTATGTTAGGTCAAACTTGTATTGAAGTTTTTTGTAGAGAAAAAAATTCTGTATCAATTTATGCCAGGATTTGTCATTTTACATTTCGGAAAACCGAAAATTAAAAAAAAAATTCCATTTTTAGACAAATCAGTGGTGCCTTGAAATTACTAAATCATCTAAAAGCATCAACAAATTAGTTTGCTGTTTATTTGTTTGCATCTGTCCAATGTAACGGCAACCAAATAAACAGCAAACTAATTTGTTGATGCTTTGAGATGATTTAGTAATTTCAAGCTGATTTGTCTAAAAATGGTATTTTATTTCTTTAAATTTTCGGTTTTCCGAAATGTAAAATGACAAATTCTGGCTTAAATGGGTACAGAATTTTTTTCTCTACAAAAAACTTCAATACAAGTTAGCAGAGCTAAAAGCGAATGCCTTACCAGGCTCCTTATTGATAATAAAATTGACATTGCTTTGGTACAAGATTAGCCATACGCTAAATAAATAAGTAAGTCGTGGCAAATGTGGCGCAGTTATAAATATTATCTCCTAGCTTGATTATGGGCATCTCAACGAAACCATTTTGATTACAAGAACGACACCATGAGAGTAGTTCTGCGGCAATCAAACGACTCTCGTTAAGTGTCATAAGCAAACGTGTCATTTCAATATTATTTTCATCAATAAATACTGTTCAATGCATTTTTTATATAAGAGTGCGGCAATATCAGTTCATTACAGCACAAAGTGCGGTAATGAAGCTCTTAACATTACTCAAATTGACTTGGTAAATATTCTATAACAACACCGATGAAGATAATAGATATTAACAATACTAGCTTGATTATGGGCATTTTAACAAAATGAGTTTGATTACGAGAACGAAACAATGAGCTCAGTTCTGTGGCAATCAAACGACTATCGTTAAGTATCATAAGCAAACGTGTCCGTACAATATTATTTTCATCAATAAATACTGGTTCAATGTATTTTCTATATAAGAGTGCGGCAATATCAATTCAGTACAGTACAAAGTGCGGCAATGAGCTCTTAACAATACTGAAATTGACTTGCTAAATAATCTATAACAACACCGATGAAGATAATAGATATTAACAATACTAGCTTGATTATGGGCTTCTCAATGAAATGAGTTTGATTACGAGAACGATACGATGAGCGCAGTTCTGCGGCTATCAAACGACTATCATTAAGTGTCATAAGCAAACGTGTCTTTTCAATATTATTTTCATAAATAAATTCTGGTTCAATATAGTTTTTATATAAATAGTGCGCAGTGCGGCAATATCTATACATTACAGCACAAAGTGCGGTAATGATGCTCTTAACGATACTGAAATTGACTTGGTAAATAATCTATAACCACACCGATGAACATAATAGATATTAGCGATACTAGTTTGATTATGGGCATCTTAACAAACGAGTTTGATTGCCAGAACTAGACGGCGAACTGTTCTGCCGCAATCAAACGAGTCTCGTTAAGTGCCATAAGCAAGCGTGAATTGTTCAATATTTTATCTTCATCAATAAATTCTGGTTCAATGTAATTTTCTATATAAAAAGGGTGCGACAATGTCCATTACCGCACTAAGTGCGGTAATGAAGCTCTAAACGATACTGAAATTAATTTGGTAAATAGTATATAACAACACCGATGCAGCTAAAGTATATAACATGATATAGTAACCAAGCCCCGATTCAACAGATTACGAAGGCCTAAGTTTTTCTTAGGATTGTTTTTTTTTATCAATAATATAGCCTGTGCTCAGAATAATTCGTACAATACTGTTGTAATCCTGATGTGCCTATCACCGATTTCTAATTACTAACGAATCTTTAAAGACAAACGCACATCTCGAAACGTAACTGAGCACTTCTACGTACGTTTTCCAATAGGATTCGCGACAACTCCGTCAACAAACCCGAACGCGGAAATGAAAGGTTGTTAAATACAAACAGCGTTAGCTGCGAAGCCCATATCTCCTTCACCCCGTGAACTCTGATTTTGAGGTTAATTTCGAGTTTAATTAGTTTGTAGAAGGGTTCGTTTGTGCGGGCGTTCGAGTTTTATTGTATGACCAAGTAAGTATCCTTTTAACGCGACTGCACCCCTCGTCCAGGTCGCCCCATGTAACTCCAGTGTCAGCAGTTTCCGAATTTGGGCGTATGCGCGTTTCGCGTTCTTTCCGTTAATGCCAGGAAAGCAACAGTGTTAGTCCCGCGATAAATGGCTGCAAGTGTGCGTCCGCGCCGCAAATCGAATCTCGAGAATGATTTTCCGCCTAAAGACTTATGCGTCGGGGTAGGAAAAGTAGGTCGTGTAGCAGATTTTTTCCGCGGTCCCCTATAAATTACGTCCGATGGAACAGAACCATAAAAGGAGTACTGGAAATAAATCTTGCTTTTCTCAAGAACGATGATAAAACATTCAGCCATTCCGCGTTTGAGATAAAAATATGGCGACGCCGTACCATTCCTAATTTAGTAGGAATGGTACAAAAAGATTATGGCGAATGGGCCGGTAATAAGAACAATTGGAGTGGCCGCGCTGAAGTTCGAATTTCGTCACGTCCACCGAAGGAGACGCGTTTACGACCGCATTGCGGGGGCGAGCGAGATAACGACACGCATGTAATGAAAAATGTCTGAAATACCTGAAAACTCTGTAGACTACACAACGATTTATGTGTCGTACAACTGAACCTGCGTAATATGAGAACCGATTTCAGGGCTTATACGCGGTGCTCTTAGAGCTATTTTTACGGGAATCTATACTTTATGGGACAGAATGAGTGATTCTAAGTGAAATAAATTACCACTTATCTTAAATACACAGGTTTCCGTGTTAAAAGTAATATATTGACAAATGGGCTTTTCAGAATTACCGAGATTGCCTTCATAGACGTGGAAAATGAATCCCTGCAAGCCTGTGTCAGTGCCTTTGACTAGGTCAGTGCAGTAACCATATTTTTTCCAATTTCTGTTCCTTCTTAAGAGATAAATTATTTTAAAACTACAATCACCACAGATTTAATTATTTACTCCTCATCATAACAACCCATTACTGTTGTTGATTTTAGAAAAGCATATTGCACAGTTCGATTTGTTTCTGGCGATCAATCGTTAGAATTTAAAGAAATTCGTGGATGCAACACGACACGCGAGGCTAAAACTTAAACCTAACACGAAAGTGACACGAAACCTTGACCTGGCTTGCCTGAGCGGGCTTGCAATAAAATTTCAAAATGCAGCCGACCTGTACGTATGTGCTTTAATGATTGTTGGTAGAGTTTAAGAGGCAAGTTTAAGTAAAGGCAGTAAAAATGTAAGATCGCACTAAAACTCGAACGAAGGCAGGGGTGAGTTCACACATTTAATTGTTTCGTACGGTTAAATATCCGCTGGCAGACATGCTTAGCACGAAAAACCAGCGGTTGAGTTTGAGCATGAAAATCCATTATTGTTGCAAGATGGACGCTTCTGTTGTTCCGGCTGTCATTCTTTCTAGAGATAAAGTTTGACCTCCTCGTGGCATTGATCTTTGGTAGTCCCGAAGCGCAAGTGGGAGACATTCCATGGAACAATTCGTGGACTAGTGATACTGGAAACAGTTCGGGTGTTTGTGCGAAGAAGCTTTGATAAATAGTTGTTTATTTATGTAGAGCAATTGCTAGCGTTCGAAACTTGTACCACATGTTATGCGGATTTTCTAAGTTGCAACTCCTTACATTTTGAAATAGGTAGAGTTCTAATAAGAGGTTGTTTCTCTTACGGAATTGTAGTTCACTGTTGATTTTTCCTGTAGCCTTTTATTGGATTATCCTTTTCTGATAATTTTTTTTGGATTACCGTTGGAACTAGGATGATAATTGAGAGAGCCGAGAGACCCCTGTTTAAGAAAATTATACATCTGGGGTTGTTCGGAATGTTTTCGTAGAGGGAGTTAGTACTAGAGCGTCGAGGCGTGTAGAAAAGTTGTAGCCAAACGGTACCTTTACGTGGAACATTCCACCTAACTGACATTTGTGGTGACATAGTAATGGTATTTTCGGTCGTGAATAGGCCAGCACGCTGCGTATACAATTCCAAATATGTTCAAATAGTAGACAATATATACTTAATTCCATGTAATCGTAGTACAGTCATTAATCTATCTACCTTTGGAGGTTAAGTTAAACTGTCTCTACGACGAGGGAGCTAGTTTAGTTTATTTATTGTATAATATAAATCGAGATTTACATAAAATATCGGCTTCACATTTTTAATTTTAAATTGTTCAATCAACTTCCTTACTGTAATTAACAGTTGATTCCCAAGAGTAATTCGTATAAGGGAACACTATTTTATATTGTTCTGGAGCTAGCTTATGTTTGAGTTCTATAAAAACGCTGATTGGCTAACCTAATATTTACACTGATATTTTATGGATACAACACTGTTAGTCCAATATATGTAAATATATGTGGGAGCATGAGTTACAGATCTTATAAAAAACTTACACACAGTCAGTGAGATATTTATTTTAAATTTGGTGTTTAAGAGAATTGCATTATTACATTAAGTGAGGCTCCCTAAACGTTATACCAGGTGTTTGGTCATACCTCTGAAGTTTACATTGTTCAGAACGGTTATGCATATTCCTATTCACCGTTTTATGGAGAAAAATGGCAATAGTACCAAATTAAAGATGACAATATTCCGCGTCGCTTATTATTAAAAACTATTTGTATAATGTTACCTTTGCATAGAAATATAAATTTAAAGGTGCTGGTATTCTACAATATTTAATCACCAATGTTCAGATGTATGACTTACCACTGGGTATATATGGATATTGATATTTACTGGTTAGACATGGTTCTGTGTTATTTGTGCATTTGTGTGTTAATTATTAGTCCTTTTAAGCTTAAATATTTATGGTTGTTTGTTAAATACCATAAATTACATATCGTGACTATTTGGGTTTCATTCGATTTTGGCTTCGTTTGGATCACTTAGTAGTTTGTCGTTTCCAGATTGTAGCGGTTAACATGCCAGACAGAACCACTTGGTGGCCTTCAATGAATTTCTTTACCTGTTAAGATATCGTAAGTTGAACCCGGCTCATTCTTTCGTTAGTTGGTGACATAGTTACCGTTTCAGATCGGCCAAAAATCTCATAACAGAGTTAACTCAACGATATGTGTGTTTGTTCGCAAGCACAAATGCACAAAGGCAATCTATTTTTAAATGTGGTGCTAAAAACGAAGTTGTAGTTTGCAAATTCTAAGGGCCAATAAAGGAAGCGGCCGCAGCATAACGTGACGCAATATCCAAACGATGACAGAGATCTGTGAAAGCATAGTCGAGGTATTAGGCAACCGGCATTCAAGGTGGGTGGCACATACCATATTTGTTTACCAGTACTAGTATTGCAAGTACCATAAACCACAAAGTAGAACACCGACGGAACTGTATATACTTTAGGCGGTAATAAATTGCATGTAGGCTGTACCATAAAGGCGTCGTCAAGCAGCTGCTTTCAAATAATTGAATAGTATTAGTTGGTGTGCTAACACTGTGGCTTCCGTGATGTAGACTAGCAGCATAATTGCGTCAAGTAAACAGTTGTCGGAGAATGAATTGATCATTGTTAATAGAAATGCCCAGTAGAAACAGACTTTTACGAGTAGATTGACATTGGTGTTCGTATAAACGAGGGTAGAAACAGTTATTCAGTTAGTGGTTCATTTTTAGGTCTATTATTGGTTTGGGTTATCTTTCAGGAAATATAAGTATCTGTTAATTTGTGTGTAAAGAAGCTGGGTCTTTATTTGAGTAGATCTCTGGAGATAACATTTTCAGCTTAGCACGAGTCTACTTCAACTTCTAGGGTCATTACAATAAGGAATTTCCCAACCAGAAACTGAGGTAAATTAAATAATAAATATCCATATTCTTTTACACGAAAGGTGAATATATGGTGTTTAACGATGATTCTAAAGAGGCTGTTTTTCGGATCTGTTTTGCGAAGAGTTACGATTGGATCTCCTGGTAATGTTGCTATCTTTAATGATAACCAAAAATTAGGCAAATTAAGAAAATCCTGTGGTAATGCAAGGTTATCCACAACGTGCTGGTGAAGTTTCCATTGCAGATTGCGAATTTCTCAAGGAGAAGCAGATAGTCGCCGCCCTGATCAAAGCCTTGACCAAAGATTAAATGAAATACGATTGGTGTGTAAATTGAATGGATCTTTATCCTCTAATATTCAAATAGATGCAACACCTTAACCGGGGGGGTCGGTATTTACATGTATCGCTATTTGTACATCGCATTTTTATCATAGGGACGCAAAATAATTGATGAATCGTTATAGTTACAGATATTAGTCTGCGGACTAATATCTGTAACGGGCTTCAGTTAAGACGTGTATTTTTAGTAATAAAATGTTTATTGCGAGCTTTGAAATTTTTCCCACCAACGTCTTACAATCCCGCTTAATGAACGGCGCTTTACGCCATCTGTTTGGGTAACTTCAAAAGACCTCAAAACAAAATAGCTTTTTGGATGACCGTCCAGCACAAAATACTTGACTTGACCATCGTTTTCAAAACTCACTGCTGTTAGCGCTTCCGTCAATGGTCCAAGGACGTGATAATCGCATAGGATAAATTCTGACTGCAGAGAGCTTGTGAAAGTGTCCCCCGTTTCTATTTGGTGAGTGTATTTCCACTCAAGTGTTGGTATGAGGTCAAGCATTGTCGGGGAGGAGTCGATACTCGAGCTTCTCTCTCTTCCTAACACCTTGGATATTCCAAAAACAGTCAGCATCACATTTTGCAGCGGATGGCATCGTATTTGCTATAAGAATTGCCAATTTATCGCGAGCATAAAATGGCGCACTTAAAATTCATCACACCAAAATACATGTTAGAGAAATAACGCCTTGTTTGAGTCAAAATGAAGACACATCCACTAAAAATTTAAAAGGGAATTGTACGAGAACGCGTCGTAAAATGAAATGCTGTCGCACAAATCAGTGTCGACTTAAAAAAAGGGACAAATTCCTGCGGAAAAACAGCACTGGATAAATTCCTGAGCTGCAAAATCGCATAATTGGAAGCATATACGTTCTACAACATAAACACCCGTTGGCGCCATAAACCGGGATAATGGTTAATGCCATTTTAAAAACTGTACTAGCACGTTAGTTGCAACGCGTTGAAATAAAATTTGTTTCAGTTCACAAAGCGTGCAAATGGAATGCGTTGAATAAAATATTGCCAAAGTGCATATTCAAAAAATCTGCCAATAAGGATTTGACGTCAACAAGTATCTATTAACCGTCATAGATAGGATATAAAATGCTTTCCAACCAACCACTGCTATTAGATTTTAAATAATTAAACAATACATAGTATATCTTCTGCACATATTTTTCTTTCTTCAAATATAATGTTTTGGTCAAAAAGGCTGCCTGATTAAACGTCTAACTAATAAACGTTACTATCAATATCGTTGCTGAAACAGCGTGGATTTCTGTACAAGCTCCTAACCCTAGATCTGCTAAGGCGGGGCATGGGAAGCCCACATTTTAGTACGTACAGCTCTAGTTCTGCATGAAAATTTTAGTAATGTCTTTGATTACTCCAAAGAAAGAAATGAATTCACTGCATGTATGAACTGTCCGAACTACCAGTTATAGTTCTGGATTAGTCGCAGACATACTCTCAATTTCCAACGCCAGTTCTGATCTGAGATTTATTTGAGCCAGTGTGCTGCGCCTGCATGCGTGTGTCACGCTTATCGTCATCAATTGGACGAATTTCGTCTTCGTAGGTCTTGTCATCACCGTACCATTCGTAACGGAACGATAAGCAGGTACGTACGGTATTTTTCTTAACCGCGTGGGTAAGTCGAATGTCCGTCGGTCGGATTCCAACTAATAGCGCTGGTTCGAATCCCACCCACCGACGCGACGATATCCTTTTCCTTTGCTAAGTCATGTGTTTAGTCTTATTAAAAACATTATTAAGATATTTTGACCTATCTTTCACATGAGTTTGAACATTTTTGTCTGTAATGTTTATATATATAATTTCAAATTTAAACATTTTGTGAAGCTTCAACAAATGTATAAAATCGAGCAAACCTTCTAAGTGCAGATACAGTACTTTTTTACTAAAATAAACAAAATATCTAGTAGTACTCTTATATTCCTATTATTCATTAAGGCTAAAGAATGTAGAAACTAACAAACATGCTAAAATTCCTTTAGCAAGCGTAATAGTAGTTGCCTGCTTATATTTCGAACACGAGTAGGCGACGTTTCAAACTACTCTTTGTTACGTTTAAAAAGCGTAATTAATATTAGAATTTATTTTGTGCATATTGTCGGTCGAATAAAAGTTCTTTTATTAAACGCGGTCGTGATTAAAACACTGCTTTAGCGATTAGGGTGAATCTGTTTTACCGGAAGTCGGAGCAGCTGTTTCCTAGCCGTTCCTTTTGTTTTCGTTGATTGTGATCCAGTTTTAGCTCAGCTTCTGATCAATTGAAATATAGTGGGAAAGCTTGGCTTGTATGCGGTTTTTGGGCCTTAGACATTTATTGGGACAAATATATTCGCATCCTTGAGATATTTTATTTATCACAGGACTGCTCATCGTTTTGGCCAGTTGCCTATATTTACAGGGCAAGTAAAATTACTTCAGTCTCAATTTTGGTAACGGAATGCATATTATGTGAATTTCGTATGGTATTTTTAGTGTCATCAGCGATTCTGCTGGCTTGAGAATTTCCCTCCAGGCATCACCTGGGGAGATTTCTGCGATAACTGCTACTTCTTGCGAGCCGAGTTCGAGTTTGGGCTCCTCGCCTGATTGCTTTGCTATGGCTTTTGCTGGCGTCTTCCATCTGCAGCATCCGCTTCGAGTCCGTTTGGGAGCTATTTGTTTCACCTTTTACCGAAGCGTGAGGTTCTCAGATAAGTACCGTGCAATGTAATAACTCGTATGAATGATATTTGTACCGCGAGCACGGTAAAAGAAACTGTAGCTGTACTTAATATGTAATTGTACATTTTACTGGTTGACCATTAGATTGAGTTTTGAATTGTGATAGTCACTGCTATGATAGCGTTAATGTGGGGTACAATTTTGAAGTAAGTAACCCTCAGATCCAGTCTTGGTGTTGAATCTTAAGAAGTTATGCACAATCTAGAAACATTTATATTAAAGGAGCTAAAGCAGGGTCAATTTATGTGTAAATTAGAAATTACAAGGCAATATTTTTAAAGGGGCGACAACTTTGAAAAAAGCATAACAAAGATCTGTATATTGGGCAAGATTTTTTTCTACGAATAAATTGCATGCAATAAATAAAAGTAAAGGTCGTTGAATCTGCATGTTTCTTTGCACAATATCAAATATATAAATTGTATTACGGCAACAATTCCTAAAAATAATGTTGAACATTGTTGCATGGGTCAGGATTTCGCAACGTTAGTAAAAAATGTGCCAAAATGAGCTCTTGTTGAATAGTGGGTGTAATTATTGAGGGTGACGGACCCCAAACTATTAACACAATATCCGAATTCTTTTGTATGATCACCGGAAAGTTGAAATTACCACAAAACAAACCCAATGAGACAACCAAACACAACATAGAACTAAATATATTAACATCATTCATCATAATAAAACAAAGGGAGAATATTAGGATCAAAAATCAGTGATCAACTATCAACACAATTCAAAAATAATAAAAACGTCAAGATCATTAAAACCAATTTAAAACATAATGTTATACACAGTGTATTCACCAATAATGTATAATAAATAAATAAGTTTACGAGAGTAAAGTTATTACAACCTCAAATATAAAATTGGGAAATAAATCGCATCTGAAATTTACAATGTGAAAAATAATTAAAGCAAAATATAATTTATCAGGCTCTTTACAAACCTGAAAGACAGTAGCTGGAATTGACAGAGATTCATCAGGTACGTAATTAAATATGAGAGGGTACTAATCGCCCGAAGGTTCATAAAGACCTTCACTAAGCAGAGCGTCTTCTAATAAAAAAATATAAGATTTGAATAATTCAATTTCTTGCTTGCTATTTACAAGCTATGAGCAATTTTAAATGTCGTCAAATATAGATATCTGGAAGTTACTATTTAAGCTGGCAAAGTTTGACAATTAAAACATTTAAAAATTGATAAAAAGACAGTAAATCGTAGTTTACTTGACTGAGATAGTGAGTAGCCAAATTAAAATAATACAATTTTTAAGTAAATGAATAATTCAAGTACACAGTAAAATTGATGGTAGAGTCGATTTCTAACCTTCAAAAATTTTACAATTAATTATATCAATATTTACGGCTGCTACAATGTATACAGCGTAATTTATTAGAAAATACAACAATTCAACGGTAGAATGTACTGATCCAACCTGGTAGGATATCGAGAATCAGCAAAGCACAAACAACTGCAGGTAGTAAAATGTTGATAGGCAGCCAACGCAGCAAGCGGCTCACACACCAACTCCATTCCCAATATAACTCCAAGGGCAGGTCCAACAAACTCGCTCCTAGCAAAGAGTAGACGTTTAAGAGATTGCCAATATACAACTACTGGAACGCAAAACAGCGGCGACGTTAGATGACGAAATGGAAAACTTCTACCCAGAACCTGCTTGCCTTGCAGTAGCGATATTAGTACGTTGCTGATTATACATTTGAGTGTATGATAATAGGGTGATCGCCCTGGTTGGATAAATTACGATCATGTTGTAGATAAATTAAAAATACAGTATTCACAATGAGACACTCAAATTGTTTTCACTTATATCCACGTTGGAAGAGATGTGCACTCACAGGCATGTCACTCTGCCATAATGCGAAATTCAATAAATATAATTATAAAGAGCTTAATTAACCATACTTAAAACATTTCTAATGTTAATAGCACAAAACGACTTGTTTTCTATTTGATGACGGTCTCAAAAGCACTAAAAGTTTTCCAAAACGTGTTTCACACATTTGGTACTATCCAATTTTTTAAGGTTTCAAAGTGATATGTGCAACCCTGTAGCCATCAATGTCGGAATTGTCATATATTATGTTAGGCAAAAGTCTCTCAACACAACTGAAAATTGAAAATGCAACAGCTCTAAGAAGACATTGATGTTTGATTTTCTAGAATTGAACACTACTAATGCTTGCAGTTTTAGTGTTTATCTCTATTTCAACCATTAATTAGCACCAACCACCTCTGTTTTTCTCAAAAGGGTTTATTTATTTTACGTGATAGTGAGGTGAAAACCTATATCACTAATACAACTTCTTCACTGCAACGAAGCACAAATAAATGAACGAAAGAGAAATAGTCAAGTAAAATTAAATCCATATCCAAGAGTTAAGGTCAATAGACCATAAAATCCCACGCTCTTTCTGATGACCTCTTTGTAAATTCTTCTGCACTCTACTATGTGTTTCCAGTTTATCCTTTCTCTACATTATCCAGCCATATTCCTTTTGGCCTTCCCCATTCTCTGCTGTTCATACCTGATGCATAATCGAGCAACATTGGTATTTGCGCTTTAAACACTGTCACTACGTTCTGTCGCGAACACAATTCTTGGCTTGTTCTGCTTCTCCATTGCTATCCTACTTTTCTATTCTAAAAATGCTGCTCAATATTTTCTTTTTCTACAAATAAATTTTATTTTAATAATCGCTTCTTTATTTTTTGCTCTAATTATTACATTCTTTTCCCTCGTCCGTCGTCCCTATTGGTCCTTCCTTTAATTTATTTTTAATTCGACTAGTTTCGCAAATGTTTGTAATCTTCCCTCCCTTCTCGTTCGCACACAGAGTTAGTATCTAAATATATTTGTTTTTTTCTGAATTCAGCTCGCTATTGCAGCACTGTTCCTTCTGCATAGGCTCCTGAACGGTTGGTAATAATTCTGCAATTTTACTAAACGTGCATCTGGGTATCCTAGTAGCACTCGAACACAGTCTTGTACAACTTCTCTTATTTTTAGATTTTCCTGCAAACACGTACTTCTGCAACTCATTTAAATTACCCACTATTGATTTGTAGACCACAGATTTTAGGTTTGGCGTACTAGGCTACAAAACAATTAGACAGTCTTTGCCAATGCAGGTGTCCCGCAACAATTAATACGAAATAAGGGTCTGCTTCATGGTGCATAAAAATCATGTTTTGGTACACATTCAGAGTTTCCTATTTGGTCTAGGAATTCTGGAAGATTATGTTGCTTCAAAAGAAAATAATTTTTCAGCGTTTTTGCGGTTTCACCAAACGTGGTTAAACTAAACAGAGATGAGAGAGGAATAGGCTCTTATCTCTTTTCTCTTTCCTGTGCGTTCAAGTGTTCTTAATTTGGTCCTTCTCTTCTTGAAGTTCATACTTATCTTTAGTTTTGGCGTTTTTGTGGTTGTAGAATCAAAATTCCTGCTTTTACCCTTATTTTGATGTCCTGGTGCAGTCTTCCTTAACACAATTAGTTTTGAATTATCAATATGCCCTTCTTGACTTTTACTCTGCTGCCAATATTGCTCCACTGTTGCTCTATTTAAGGCAGTGTATGTTCATATTTCTCTTTTATTTCTGAAGAGAGAGCGCAAACGTATTTGCCTCACACCGCTGTCATTTATCGAGACAGTTGACCATGTGTTCTTGCAGCTGTACATTTTACGCAACGCATTAGCGTCCTGACCGTGCGCCTCCCCTCTCATTTTCGGTAGCGTTTTTTTTCTCAGGGCACTTCTTCTTACGCAGCCAAGCGGAGTAGTTTTGTGTAAGCAACCTTCGAAGCTGCGGCCGTTGGATGCCACTATGCAGGATTTCAGTTTTAACTATCGAGTAGTGCAGTGGTGCATCAAGTGTCGACGACACGTTAATAACCCGGGTATCATTCTGTTTGTTGTTGTTGTATCGTGCCGTTGCATAAGTTATGCATTACCTGTTGTTACGGATTAGAAAAGAAACCGGCCCGAAGATATCTAAGTTTCGTTGCGGGGCACAAATTGTTGATACGTGCGCCTGCTGTGCGTGCTTATTCAATGTTCTGTATTCTGTCGTCATCGTGTTGTGAGTAGGCTTCCCCTGGGGCAACTTTCTGGTTGCAAACTTTCCGTATTTTGCTATTCCTAGCTTCCAACGTTGTCCCCTTTCATCGCCTGCCGTAGCGGTCCTGAACGACGGCTTTCCTACTGGACAAAAACACCAAGCTCGTCGCTTAACCACCAAGCACTTTCCAAGTAGTTGTGATGTTTTGTACGTTAGAACCTAGAGTGTAGCGTTTCCTTTCACAGTGCGCGGAGTGACACCAAACCCGTAATCAAACGCGGTAATTTTATATTGGAGGCTTGCGTCTGAAGTTATGACAAGTTGAAACGCGCCTTCAACGCTGCTTAGCTGCGTCGATTATATTCTAATACATTCATTGTTTATCCCATTTGCTTGTTACTGTAATTTAAGGAATTACTATTTGAGTTGTACCGGTACACTCATTTTGTTAATTTAACCAATAGACGGATATTCTATATCTTTGTTTCTTTATGACTTGTGCATGCCTCCTGTGTCGAACTTGTGTTTTTCTCTAGCCGTAACGATAAATGTAGGTGGTGCGACGGGGGGTGCTTAACCGCTGAAGGTAAGTTCCCGAGACAGCTTGAGACGCCGCCCAGGAGCCCTGACACGATTGTAAGCCCTGGACTTCGGGCTTATACAGGGTCTTGCATAAATATAGTCCCGACCCCAATTCAAGCCCGTGGTGCCCTAATACCCCTGTCTTTTTATTTGTCCCGAGTATGACCACCCCTATTGCAATGACACTTCGCCTTAATTAACAGCCTGGTCAGATGGAACCACACCCATCTCCATGAGTGTAGTCGGACAAGTATTTTGTTACACAAGCGTTGAGATGTAATTAGGATGAATTCTTCTAGCAAGTATTTGCTCTATGCCCTGTAGTGTACCGAGTGCTATTGTTGTAAAACTAAATTTTTGCTGTAACAAACTGGCTTTCGTCGTAATACGGTATTAGCGTGTAACAAAGTTTTTCACTACGATGTTATGAATTTGATTTATGGATCAACCTTTAGTGCCCTTCACATGTTTTGTGAATCGTTATTTGTATAACCAGTAATTCTTTAGGTGGCAAATTTTACAATTGTGTTCTCCATTTGTTCTTTTTTACTAAACCCACCTTTAGAACTTTGTAGAACTGATCTGCCCCACCTCCAGAACTTAGTAGAATTGATCCTTCTCCACCTTTTTTCCCCCGCCAAGAAATAACAGAAAATTAGTACAATATGGCGAGCTTTGTTTTGGTCATAATAGTATCCCCTTA
The DNA here is from genome assembly GCA_940337035.1 of Agriotes lineatus. NCBI lineage: Eukaryota > Metazoa > Arthropoda > Insecta > Coleoptera > Elateridae > Agriotes > Agriotes lineatus. The sequence goes on along the minus strand of OW679195.1, from coordinate 41,955,402 downwards.
TTTTCGGAGGACTTCGTATATTGACATCGTCGTAAATGAATATTAACTTCTAGGTACACTAAAATTAACAAATATTTATCCTCTGTAAAAGTGCAATAGCAATGTTTAAATTTGAATTATTTTCTGTATAGATATTGTTATGCTGAAATTGTTTAGATAGTCAACAACGAAGCACCGCTTGAAAGCAATTCGTAAAATCTCGGTCAATAAAGGGCGAGCAGCAGTGAGACGTTTAACATTTTCTGCTTTTGTGTTACGGAAATTCATAACAGCGGTTCGATAATCGGCAGCCGTTGTATTCAGTTTACACCATGGCAGCTTTAATGTGATTTAACAGTACAATTACTTGCTTACATTAGGCCTTAAATGCCGGTTTTTGTAGAATTAGATTTAACTAATCGAGGAGGAGGCAATTAACTTTAATATCCTTTAAAAATTTCTGATTCAAGTTTGCTGGAACTAAAAATGATTAGTTCAACATGCAGTGAATAGCGATTTTGATAGATAATTAGGGACGTCGGCTAACATAATTATCCGACTATCGAAATGCTCTTCAGCCAAGCTTGTTAATACTAACCCTTTCGTGCTACAAGAAACTGATTATAGTGAAATTTGGTAATAGCGTTAGCTTCGCTTTTTTCTCCTCAGAACTCAGAACTGAGTTTCTGCTATTAAAGTGCAAAGCTAAATATTACAATTAGAGGTGGAAGTTTTCTAAAAGTAGATGTATCAGCCGATGTAATTTTTTTAAAACACGGAAATGTAGAATCTGCGATAAAGCACTTCGGGGAATCCAAATTAAAAATCCCATCTTTTCGTTTTATTTGGAAGTTTGATGCTGTACATCTCCTTCACAACTCCAAATAAAAGAAAGGCAGTCTTTAGAAAACTGTTACTGTTTTCGTTACGTCCGATTTGTACTTCCAGCTTCGCTAAGTACTATTCATCGGGGGGAAGATTCGTACAGCAGAGGGAATATTTTCAAGCAACTGATCTGTAAGCAACAAACCTTGAAAATCGGCATTGTTCACTGAAGGCCTACGAATGCAAGTGCACTCACAAGAATATAAAATATCGGTACATCCTCGCAATTCCTGCCCACCTTTTATTGTTCTCGCCAAATTCTACTCCCAGCTCTGCATCGCCAACTGTAATTCTATTTCAAGCCGTTTGAGGGTTGGGGTGTAACACAAAAATATTTAAATTTAAAACTCGTTGCGGTTAATTCTAAAATAAAGTCAAGTGCTGCTAGGACGTGATTTAAAATCGGAATGCGAGACTTGGTTTTGCTAATTCTTCTTTTAGGGCAAGGAAATCCTGAACACGTTTCCGGTTTTCTAAGAAAATTTCTCCGCCTTGTTTTGTGGTTTTTATTTGGTTTTAATTTTAATGTGCTAGCGCTGCTTTCAAATGTTTAAATAGGAGCAAAATTAAAGCGCTTTGAATGAAAGTTTGCATCTTAATTTAAGTACTTCAAAGTGCTTCCACAAAACGAGATATTCTCTTCACTGGAAATACAAGCGAGACGATATCTGTAAGCTGAATTATTAGACCATGCTGATGTATTCGTTGTCGATTACTTAAGGCGATGATTGAGTTTTGAATTAATTTTAACTGTTCGGAACGAATAGTATTTTTCCATGTTGCTGAAAAAGCGCGCTTGCAGGTGGCTTTGTGTGTGCTTATTGTTTGGAATACAAATAAAGCTTCGCAATAAACTGACAGAAGAAATAATATGCTTATTCTTCCAGCAGAAATTTTCATTTTCCCTCTGTTTACATTTTCTGCTGGTTAAACATTGTGCTGCTCCCGACAACGTTCCCTCGGAAAATCCACATTTGCTCTTTAAAATCACCAGCAGGTGACCTGGGCTTCCATTAAGAATTCTCGGGGTGTCTTCGTCCTCTGATTTCGTCTTATGTCACCCACACCAGCGTGTGTCGGCGCGAATCTAGCAGGCCGCTCGTAATTGCATTATGGATTTAAAAAATAGCAACTGTGATTGTAATTCCGTTCGCCTTCCTTCTGGCCTTCCGACTGACAAATTAGGGGATCTACAATTTTGCTTTGTATGCTTCTGCCGTGCAGGGGTGGATTTGACGGTTTTATAAAAAATTTAAAACATGAATTTGAAGGATATGCGTTTTAGAGTTGAGATACCACGCGTTAAGTTTAATTAGTTTACCATATATAGGTTATTACCAGGGAAAGCTTAATTTTGCGCAAGGCAGCAACGTAAACAAGTGTTTATTTGACATTTAATTAAGTATTGATTGAGGTTTTGTATAGCATCCAACTGCAAATTTTCCTTTAATCAAAGAAATCTATGCTGTTTCTCCTCACAAGTAGTTTTCTGCTCTCTCTACATTTACATTATCTAATCTGACAGAGAAAGATAGATAACTCATCTTAATTTAAGAAAAATAACACAAATCAATGACTTCTCATCTAAGTAGAAACAATACAAAGTGACAACTGACAACAGGACCAAAATAGCTACATAGCAGGAATGGCTGTCCTAATTTATGCGGAAAAAAACTATCTGAGACATTATGTTAGCGTACTGTGGCACTTCTAGCTCTTTGAGATTTCCATCTTGAGTGTCTAAGCGCTGCGATCGGCACACGAAGTCGAATCAAAGAGAAATAGAAAGTGTCTGCTGAAGCTATTTATCACAGCCCGGGCACACCCACCAAGTTGGCAGTTCGACTTAACAAAACAGGATTAGTGTGCCCGTGAGGCACTTCAACATCTCATTACTTTGAATTGGCCAGGCTTCGGCAGCACCCCATCTGTCTCACAAACCTCGTTGGACACTGCGGCCATTTTTGCTTTGTCCTGCATGAATCAATTTTACCTGGCTGTTCAACAGAGCTGCCAAGTGAAGAATAATTTTCGGAAATATGTCTGTTTGATGTTTCTAACTAAGTTTTATGATGGATGTAATCTGGCTTGGCTAACGCAGCACAGTTGATGATGTTTTGATATGTTAGGTGTTCAAAACTTGACGTGTTATCTACTGTGTCTAGAGCTGGAGACAGGCAACACTTGTTTTAATCAAGCATACAGTATTTTTAGTAATTAATATTAACTCCGAGGCAGACAAGTCAGTTTTTCCAATGCTTGAGAAAGTCCTTATCTCGTTAAAAGACTTTCCACTCCACTTTATATCATCAGGTGATGCTCAGCAACTTTCCGAGTTGTCCCATACCCCTTAGTACGGCTGTATTCTGACGTTCGGCTGGGTCAGTTTGGAAAGTGCTATGGAAAAACTGCTAATCCACCTTAGAAACAAATATCTTCCACCAAATAGCAGATTTGGATGGATATAAACAACGAAATAGACCTATATTGCCAAATAAAATTACCATTACAAAATTGAGTAACTATTACTTATAATGGAACTACAAATAACGGCGAAAGTAGGTATAAAAGATCAAATTATAGCATACTACTGTACTTATGTGAATACTACATTGAACAGATTTAAGCTAATATAAAAGAGACTGCCGACCATTAGAATTACAAATAACTATACTATCTGATAAAACAAAGAGCATGCAATTTGCAAAAAATATTGACATATAGGCTAGAAAAATGTTTAAACAAGCAATGGAATTTACGAATGAAAAAAATTACTTATATTATAGAATATTGTGTTACGAGTAGAAACCCATTTACAATCTGCAACAGAATTAAAAAGCGCCCCTATTCTCGTGCAATTTGTAACCCGTGAGATCTTTTTAGCGTCGATTCATTCTTCAATGTTCTGTCTTCACTTATTATGTGGTCGCTTTTAATTACCTCCATTTCTAAGGCGCTAGCTTTGTATTGGATAACTTTTGAGCCTATACGTTTGAAAATTTGCGCTTTTAATTTCTATATGCTGCGTGTTTACACTTTAGTCGTGTACATTATGGCAGAAGCAAAAAACAGCTACAGACAGTACAAACACTCAATAAAAGGGCCAGCTCGCAGTAAAATCAATTAGAGCCCAGGTGACCGACGTAATCAAAATTTTGACGTCTCAGAACGTTGACATTCAGCATTAGACTGCTGCAATGAAAATGTTTGGACAGCAGAAAAAGTCTTGTTGGTGTTTTGAAGAACTTTGTTTCGGTGTTGTACCAGATAGAGCCAGCATTGGTCCCAACTCCGTTCTCATATCGACGCCGTCGTCATATTCCCGCTGTCACTACGTATTTTTATAGAAGTAATAGGATTTTCAGGGAAAATAAAGTTGCAAGATACGTTGAATCTGCTTTTCGAGCTCACATATCTACGACGGATGATGGACAGTAGGTGGCGTCTCTGTATCTAATATTGCTTGACTATCGCAAACGAGCTCCTGCTCTTTTAGTCTAAGACCCTTGCCCTCCGTACTGAGTTATTGGATTTCTATTAAACTTGTTGCAGGTCGTAAACGGAAAATTATCGATAACATTTCATCTTATTTTTCAAAGTAAATCTAAGCTGAAAACTAAACGTTTTTGATGTCAAAATAAGCTTAAGACCACTAGCTACAAGGTATATGCAGCACAAATACTATAGTACCATAACTGTTTGTAGTTGGCTTTATTGTAACACTAAACTTATATCTAACAATGTTACATGCCAGGAGATATTCCGTCACATCCCGCAATTGGGAACTAAATAAAACAGTTGTAAAAAGCAGAAAACGAATATCATTTTAGAGGCATGCTAGACGACTAGATTTCAGAAAAGTTAACCAGTAATCCTGATGTTTTGATCTTACATAGAAATTTCAATAACACAAGTGTTACGTTGATATAAACGACGGTTGAAAAAAGGTGCTGGCTTTAAACTACTTCTGCCCTCATAAATATCCATCCTTGTGATAACTTTGCAAAGATTGCTTACAAACAACCCTTTAGAGATACAGACTGTTATCATAGGAAAGCTCCGTTGTCTATTCTCTCAAGAAAACTACACAACCTTGTGACTACTTGCATACAATTCCCGGCCGAAACTGGGTCGTTTTGGAGAGGGCGTATACAGTTCTTTCAATATACTCAAAAAAGGCTCCAATGGATCAAATTACGACAAGTGTATCCAGGCATTCAAAACGAAAATTCGTAAACTCAAGTAGCACAAAATAATCTGAAAGAGAAGCTCAACTCAAGTACAGGTCGCAGTAACAAATAAATAAAGCCATAATGCAAATATCACAGTATAACCATAGTATATGGTCACGGTGTAATCACAATTGGAATTCGCAGGTAAATATAAGTTAACAACTATGATTAATAGGTTATAGTTACGAGATACCTCAATGAAATGCTTGCGATCTAGTACATACTCAGAATTTCACAAAACAGCAATAAAATGTTGCACACATTAAAAATTAAACGGAGGTTTGGAAGGCGAAGTTACAGTGACGTCTATTTCATAGCTTGGAAGGAAACTCTTTGCGTACCCCAGGTGCGGTCGATCCTCAAGGTCACATCGGTGATCCGAACTTCAAAACACCTCTTGTTCAGGTGCAACAGAACACTGGTCGCCAGGGGAAGTTTCAACACAAGGAAGAGACTTAGACCTGAAGGTAGGCTTCTGGGTCGGGTCCCTTCCTGCGCTCTAAGAAACACAAGTTGCACGGGTTAAACGGGCCACGACAATCGCACGGTTCGAGTTCATGCTCTAAGCGGCATTCCGCATCCCAAACGTGGTAGAAACGACCGGTTTACGGAAAGTTCGTTCCCCACATTTCGTTCCCCACATTTCGTACCCCACATTTCGTTCCGAGGATATTTCGTCTCCCCACATCTCGCACCCGGAAACTTCGTTCCCGAGCGAGCTCAATTTGTTTCCTAGATTACAGGGTGTTGAAAAACGAGTGCAGCGATCGGAATACAGTTAGAAAATGAAAGATATTTTAATTAATTTATTTATTATAATAAACTGGTAAGAACTATATACAGTATGTCCCCGGTTTGAGTTTACAAGAGGGAACTAATTTTTTTTTAGTTTTAGTTTTACATAAAAATGTTATAGGAATTATATAATTCCTGCTTGGTTTGTAGAGAATTTTAAGAAAATTTTCAGTTTTTCAAAAACAAGTCGGCCTTGACAGTTAAGCAAAAATTATTTTCTTTTCAGGTAAACTACCCTTTTTGTTTATGATACGGCAAAATATTACTAAGAAAAGTTGTTCAGAATGAGAAATTATAACCCTATAAAAACTATTAGGAAGATACGTACTTAGATTAAACCGCCATTTTTAATAAATACAATTTATTTTGTTCGTATCATAAATAAATTAATTAAAATATCTTTCATTTTCTGACTGTATTCCGATCGCTGCACTCGTTTTCCAACGCCCTGTAATTTAGGAGACAAATTGAACTCGCTCGGGAACGAAGTTTCCGGGTACGAGATGTGGGGAGACGAAATATCCCGGGAACGAAATGTGGGGTACGAAATGTGGGGAACGAAATGTGGGGAACGAACTTTCCGTATCCCGAAACGACCACCTCTGGAAATGTTGCCCTAACGGCTCTCCGGTGACTGCTATAAGGGGGAAAAGAGTCCACGATAGAATGCAAGTTAAATTAAATGCAGCTTGAAGAAAGCTCCTTACTCACTCCGAATCTTACGGGCACGTGTGATACTCGGCAAGCGTAAAATCCGCAAAAAATAGTAAAAACTAATGTTCCCTCATCAATGCTTCAGGAATTCGAATCCGGATGCAGGCAAACATCGCCCAAAACAAATCAAACTGCAACCCATAACTTTACTGAAACTTTCTACTAACGCTTACGCTGGCTTCATGCCGTTCACAGAGCAAGGCATAAAAGAACGCTCAGGAAACAAATGCGAACTTTTACTTCCTGGACTGCAAGGCCAAGAAGTAAGCGTGGCACAAGCTCGCGAAATACGAACTGATAGCGTAGACCTTAAAATCGAATAGATGCGCAACTGAGGTGCAACTATAAGGACTAAATGCTACAGACATCAAAATCGTAACAAGACGTTTGGCAATAATGCCAAACATCATTCAGAACATAGCATTAAAGAAATGTGAAAGAAATTGTTCCATAGTGTAGCAAATTAGAGATTTCAACGGACAATTATATTTTAAAGAAACTGATCGTCTGAGCGAATTACAAATTGGCACAACACCAAAACTTTGTATTGTTTCGTTCGAGATATTTCAGCTGTCTTATGAAGGTTGTTCATAATTTTCAATTAATTTCTAGAGAAACCAATTACTGCGGCGATCTTAAAGGGAATCTCGCAATAAAAATGCTAATGAGCGAGGCTGCTGAAATTGTCGGCATTACTTCTAGGATTTCGCCCGTCTGTCCGAGGGCAATCCTCTCTGCTGATCAAATCGAGTTTTATTCCAGCGACACTTATTGCATTTTCGCTTAAAGGAAATTACTTGTGACACCTCGTTTAGTACGGACCTGTGACCTGTCATCGCATCAGCATCCAATTCGCTAACCAATCACGCGCTTGCAATCTTTATCATTTTCAGCGCCAGACGGCACGGTGGCTTAAATATGGAAAACGGGATCTGTATTCGGAATTCGGCAAGTGAATTTCGATATTGACGGAGGTAAAAATGACTGTGTCTAAAATTGCATAGAAAGTGAGCCGGCGCAGGTACTTATTATTCGAGCGGGAGATGCGTTAAGGTTTCAAATTGAGCACGAGAGATCTATAAATACCAACCCCTTTCTTCCAGAGCCATTATGTGAAATTTGAGAATCGTAGGTGCAGGCATCGGCTTCCCCAGCATCTGAAATTTCATTAAATGATTGCCAGTTTCCCGCTCGCAATTTTACACCTTTTGCCTCGCCAGAGGGGTGTGGTGTAACATCCAGCATACCATATCATTTTGTATTTGGGTTGTAACACCATCTAGCACATCGGCTCCAGGTCCTTCGTTAATTTACTTAATTAAACATTTACTGCGGCATATCTTCCATTACAGATAAGATTAATTTCTTATGCTTGGTCCGCTGCACTTATACAGTAGAAAGCAATTGATCGCAAGTATTCTTAAAGTGTATATGGTGATACATGAAGATATTTTAAATGAAGCTAACTAGAAACAAGACTAGCCCAGAGAAACGTCAATACGAATTATCCTCTTCTCTAATTCTTTTGATATTTTTCCTTCGATTTTGGTGATCCAATTTTACAATCCTCTTAACAGATTACCGGTCAAATTTTACTTGAAAATAGATGATTCATTAAGCATGTACTTACTTGTTTGTAGCAATACACAAAACTGAGAATGCAGGTATAAAAATTCCTTCATAGGAAAGACCCTTCTTTCTCATAAGTTATAAAGAAATGGCAAGGTGTTAGAGAACAAACACGCACAAACCGTACAGGTAGGCCACAACCTGATATGCCCGGAATTGTCAAATAACAAAATAATTCAGGTAGCGCCTGCTGCTTAGCAGCAATCAACAAAATATAATAAATTGAGTCAACTCATCAGATTTACAGTCCGGATGCAATGCAGCAATCCAACTAATTTATGAACTGTGGCCCTTTTGACCGGCATAAAATCTGTTTAGTTGAAATCACTGTAAGCTGGGTGTTCAATGACACGCTGCGAGAAGCTATCACAGAGTGCATACACAATTTCAACATTTTCTAAGTGATACAAACGCCTTTGATCGTTTGCCAAAAACTATTATAACATTAACGTGTGCGGTTTGTTAGATTCGAAGGCCGTCGTATTTTAAAACACGCGATACTATAGGAACGCCCTTAATCGACACACCAGCGCTGAAATTTGGGTAGCATACACTTACTGTTACGACGTCTTCACAAACGCTCTCGGAAGCGATCTTTTGGATCCACTACCATCGGCATCCGCATACCGAAGAATGCAATAGCCGCCTGCAAAACGGCAGATTCACAGAGGAGAATATATTGTGGTGTGGTGGCAACAACAGCAGTAGTAAAATCAAGTTACAGATAAATGACGCAACAACAAGTGTAAATACCACGAAATTAGTCAAAAAAAAGCTAAAATGAAAATCAAAAGTAACGCATAAATAAATAGTTATAGCAATGCAAACCATCTATTGTTTTACACAGACAATAATGTTGCAATACACTGCCTGACCTCATAACAGAAATCTGCATAGTATTAAATTTGTCAGGAAGTACTGATATCTGAGCAAGGACGCTATAAATACTGTCCCTCAATGTATTTGTCGGAACATGAACAGATTGACCATATTCTGCAGCTATTAGCTGTGTTAAATGACCAGAAAGAGTGAGTTGTAAAACAGAAACGCAGCCGCTTTGAATATTATGTTAAAAATGCGAAATAATGTCCTGTAACCTATTTCGCTACATTTCATGTGTTTTATACGGCTGCACTTTACAATTTTAACGGGAGGTCTGCATCAAAAGCGTAGAAAACATCACAGGGCCCTTTTGCTTTGCCTGAAAGTACGTCATACAATAATAGCCTTTTGTCGGTGTGAGTTCTATGTGTCGTTAGTGTTAATTAACATAACTATAGCGAAACATTTGTGCCTTCATGATGTAACATGAAAGAAAGTAATACAAGATATATTCTAATGAAATGTCTCTCACAAGCTTTTGGCACCGAAATCTTATTCGCTTTAATGGAATTGTAATTGGAAGCAGTAGCTACTAGAATAAATGCATTCATACTTAGACTTGCTCGGATACATATGATTGCTTTACTCAGAACTCTCAAGTCGACGTTCTGACATTAAATAAATTTAAAAATGAAGGGAAAATAGGTGGAGCAATGTCTTCCAGTTTCTAATAATACAGAAAAAATAAAAGGAAAACACTTGCCAATGCGAACTACATCAATTTTCAAATTAAAAAATCATTACTGGCGGAATTAAAACCGTAGCCCTTGCGAATGCGATCTAAACGTTTGGCAAGCCCACGGAGCACCCCTTACATCATTGCATTGCGGCTGACTTAAATAGAAAGTATTTGTTGCTCCACCTTTTTCTCTCATTTACAACATTTAGCTTCTATTTATTGCGTCTTATTTTCGCTAAGGGTAAAGCTATGTGCAAGTGATTACTATTATCTATTTCTCAGTTAAAGCAAAAATAACAATATTTTATTTTTTTAACGCGCTCACCCTACATATGTTAGTCCGAAATTTTCTCAGTTTTATGCCAGGTAGATATATAATTTGCATGCAAAATATCGTCTTTCTCCAATAACTAACTTTTGAGTTATACAGGCAACAAGCAGACAGACAGACAGACAGACGAAATTGAGAAAACCTGTTTTTCGCATAAGGAAGAAATCTCGAAACGTGATTTTTTCGCGATTATAATATTTCCTTCGTCTTTTAAACCAGGAAGAACCAGGAAAATAGTAGTATTACCATATTGCGATTACAGTAAAATGTAGCCAACAAGGTCTCATAAAGCGTGTGAAGTTTTATTCAAAAGAATTGATTATATGTTCATATCGTATGTATTTTTCGGTTTTATGAAAAGGTTTAGTGTTCTTCCCTGTTTCTAAATTGTTCTAAAGTGTTGTTAACATTAAATGTTTCTTAAGAGGATTCTGATGTTGGCATAAGCCTCTTTAAAATGTACCAAGTGAACAACCAAAATTGATGGGTGCTCAGGTTCTTCATTGTTTCATCTATATCTAACCAAAGGACAGCGGAACCGTTTCCGTTTGCGTAAACCAGAAAAACATACTTTTAGGCTGATAAATCACAACAGCAACGAAGATGATGCTCCTACAGTCACTCATTTTCCCATTGCCTATCGATGCGTCTGACGCCTGGACGATAAAACCAACACATCTACATAAGATCGATACATTTGAATTGTGGACGAATGTTTCGAATACCCTGGACATCATTTCGTTCCAATTCCGTGAGCATTGTAAAACATGTCAATGCAATTGTTAGCCAATCAAAAACATCTTAGCCATATAGGAAAACACATGGATTGCATGGTACGACTTGGAGTGACTAATGGCACCACATGGCCTGCTATATTCATTTTATTCGGGGTGCATTTTACGAGCACATGACGCTACGGAGGGGCGAAATGCTGGCTGCGAAGCCAACTGAAACGACTCCAGGCAGAAAGGAAGCTCAAAGCGAGCCACTACATGTACCTATACGATGCTCGGCATTTCGTCTAGTATCGCGAGATGCTAGCAACTGGAAGCTAATTTATCAGCCTTAGTAACATATGAGCTGATATCAGATTTACTGCGAGTTTTCGCAGTGCTGTAAAGCCGTGGAACTTCTCTCCCTTTCTTTGAAAATGCAAAATCTAATTATATGGGATGACAGCACTCATAGTCCTGATGATCATAGTTCGGTTTCTTCCCAATACTGAACCTGGAGCTTCTGCCCTAACTTTTCGCGCCCTGCGAACGGACTAGATCTGTAGCTGAATCCCTTAGGAATTATCCGCAGCCTTCCAGGCTTCCCTCTGAGCTAGTTTCTGAACATCTATCGAGATCACTATTCCGATTTGAAGAGCAGCCCATTCCTTCATAATTTGGTATAGTTAAATTACTGAATTAAACCATAGTAACCCATTTAATGCATATGTATCCTCTTCTATCTTAGATACACGGATCTGTTGCTTCTAAAGAACATTTAGTGCTACGGACACAAAACTAAACGCCATTTGAATCAGTTAAAATTACTTTCGCTTAGAATGTACCGGCGAGACGTGGCCTTTTAGATAACTCCGTAGCAATAGCTTTATAACGTACCAGCCCTGGAGGACTGATGAGCACTTCGCTTTGATACTGTGTGATGAATGTAGCGTGCCAAGCTTGCTTATTTTCACTGTAAAGTGAAAATGCAGTCGCGTTTTCATGACGCATTGTGTAATAAACCAAAAAATTAATGAATACCTCAAGCTGGAAAGTTTTAGCTTAATTACTTTGCTCATTCATTTAATGTTGCCGAAAGAGTAGCTGAGACACCAGGGTCCGATCCATTCTCAAGTATTATAGACTAAGAACACATTAAATACAACGTATCTATTGGTATTTGTATTATTCCAAGTCTCAAACTAAAATTAATTTATGCACGGTATGTACAACTTAAAGCGATAAATAAAAAAGAATTTGGTTTGGAGTCATATGAAACTGTCCTTGGGGTAGCTGCAGCCCACCATACATGGAATACATTTGGTATACGTTTTACTGTGTTACTTATAGTTTGGTTTTCATAAATCTTTTTAAGGGTTGAGGATAGAGGAAAAGGACGTTTTAACAAGTGGGGTATAAACTCAGTATCTTTTTCTGGTTATAAATATCTGAATTTTCTGCTGTAGCTGACTACATGGTCATCTACTACGAGTGCCGGTCAATCGAATTCAAAAGGAACGTTAGCTGTGGTCAGCACTCGAAAGAATGACCAACTAATAGTGGGGTGCGATCGCAGCCTGGCTTTCCGTTTGGAAAACGAAATACATCCCCTTGGCTATTTCAATTACACTGAAAAAGTTTTTATCTACTCTTTAACGCAATTATAACTTTAGAAGGTGTTTTAGCGAAGAGCAATAAAGTATACTTGGTTTAGTTCCAAAGATAAGGCAAAATGTTTTGAGTTGCTATACCTGAACCTATACTAATTTTCCTGTTCGTCCTAAATGCTTTGTTCGGTAGAGCAGGGATCGAATCGTAATCTGCTTACTTCCATCATTACGCCAGAGCAATCGATATAATATAGGGTTTCGGAGGCTGTAGGCGCTGCCAGCGATAAATCTCGAACCTTAAGATAAAATCTCGCGATAAAAGGATAACTGAAAATTTCTATTCGGACGCAGTCATCATAAACAAATTTAGTTCCTGGATCCTTAACGGTTGATTAACTTAGAACTAGCGGTTTATTGAATGCCAATGCCCCGGATAAGCTGGCTCTTTCTAAAAAATAGAATTGCGTCGCCGGAAAAGGGGCGATACACTCTGACCATTAGATAGCATTCGCATGTTCCTTCACATTTTAACTTTTCCGAGCTTTCATCCGCTGATGGCTTGTGCAGCAAACATAATGCGAAACACCTACAAAATGCTATCTTGACGAACACTAGCTGACGTCTGTCACTGCTTACACGAAATGAATAACCGCTTCTCCGGTCGTTTCTTGGCGGGTTCAGCCGACTTCATCTTCCGGCACCATCTTCATTTTCTGTGGCCCCTTCCAAATTACGATTGTGTAAAACTAATTTTAAATTTGCAGGGGCCGGGGCGGCTGTCCAATCGATGATTACATTAACGACCGTCTGTTATACTTAAAAATTCCGTTAACGAGCTTAATCAGCAACGAAAGTGAAATTTAAAATAACTTCCGGGGCAATTTGATTTTCCTACCCTATCGCGAATCTGCCGCGACGCCTTGCAGATCGGGCTGTTGTTATAATGCGATAAATGCCCCATGTTACAGCACAGGTTATTGTCGTGTCGCGCGGAGGGTGTGAAGCTTTTACAGTGATTAACTTGCAACCGTGTCGCTTAGGGTTTTAAGATTTCGTATTCTTGCCGCTCCATTCAATGCTAAGTAAAAGCGATGTTTTGTTATGAACTCGCTTTATATCGCAGGATTTTTAGGAAATTAGCTTTTGTAAGCGGGGGCTTCCTGTATAAATGAATCCTCGCACACAAAGTGCGTGGTTAAGCAACTCCTTTCACTGGCTTGGAAATGAAAACGCGAATTACGTAATGGAATCCTAGCATAAATAGCCTAAGTGTGCAATTATAGCCAGCAGTAGTGAAGGGGTGAACGCAATTAATCATTGTCACATCATTCCTGAAGATGAAACTTAGATGCCTGTAAAATGTCAAGCCCACTTTAACTTCTGACGGTTGAAAGTAACTCTGATTATCCAGAAATGTATGGAACTTAGAATATCGTGGATATTTCAGCATTATTTATTAACCTTCACATCACCAAGCAGAGTATAGGAGATACCCCGAAGTTGATACTTCAGTTGCATTTCAAACAATTGGGTTGCGAATACAATTCTATGAGATCTTCCATCCTCAATCACATCTTTTATTGTTCTTTTTGTAAGATCTGAGTGCAGGCTTTCAAAGTTTTTGCCACAGAAGACACTCTGAATAAAATACATCGTGATATTATCCGACAATGCCTAAAAAATTGAAGGAATGGTATGAAGGAAACCTTGACAATAAAAGATTTTATTTTAATTTAATTCACGCATTCATTGAGGTGTTAATCGAAATTCATATCTAGTGAGGTTCACCATTGGTTTCAACACGGAGCAGAGAATTTCTGAAAATGATCAAGCACAGAGGTAATATTCACTACTCAACTGGAATGTTAACTTAATGGGGGAAGATTTTGCTTCTGGCCACTGTTCAGTGATTTGCACGATCAGTAGCACAATTAAAGTAAAACCGTCTCGACCAACATTAACTAGCCGATTTGTAGATGAATTTTTCGAGAAGAACTAGAACTACTCTCATCTAATTGAGAGAATTTAAATAAAACAAATCTGAATATAGCTATTCAAAAATGGTCCAAGATAGGGTAATGGCAAAGAAAAAATTGACGAATGTGGTAGACTACTTAAAACAGAGCGAGCCAGCAATTAAAACAATTGATCCAGCGAGTTAAACATGAAACGTTTGCAAATTATCCCGAAACCCTAAGGGATACCTCCGAAGCAAATGTTCGTTACGGAAAGTAGTTGGAGTTGTACCTCAGCAATCGTTATTTTTGAAATAACAACCAAGATCGCTATTCTAAATTGCATCAACTAATAGAAGTGGGAGTGTCACAGAAACATCTTGGGACTATACGTGCTGTATATGTGCGACATACCTAATAAAACGAGTGTTAGATGAGATACATTTGCTACGACACTGTCATCCTACTGCGGACCGGTTAAGCTAAAGGGACAACAACATTACAGAAAGCACTGAATGGTCAACATAGAGGAAGATAAAGCGGAACGAAATAAAATCCTTTTCGAAACAAAAATTAATGGTCGCATTATTGCAAATCAAAGGTATGCCAAATAACTCGGCATGAACCTAGATATTGTGTTGATCTGTGCTGGCACAAATCATGGTAGAAACCTTCATATAAATAGAACGTCGTTTGTCAACGAATGTTGTTATAATATTTTCACTAGCTGTAGCGGTACAGTGAATATTGGATATGCTAATCCCTTACAAGGGAAGCTAACGTTGCAGCAATGGGAGATAAATTAGAGGAGATAAATTTAGGGTATGTGACTATGAAACAATTAGTTCAAAAGTGAGCCTAGCCAATAGCAATTAAAACTTTAAAAGGTATGTTCTGAGTCAGCAACATTATATATTGTTATGATACATGAGGCAGTGTAATCAATTACAATAAAGAAATATTTAAAAGGAATAAATTTGGAAGATTGCTATAATTAAATCTTGATGGGTGTTAAATTTTAAACATTATTAATAAATTTAATTGAGACAATGAGAGAGGAGATTTTGATATTAATTGAGTATACTAATTTAATGGTTACAGAAAATTTTTATAAAGTTCAAGCCAAGGTAACAATTGACAAATGTATTTGTTACAATGATAAGAATTAATAGCATGTAATAATAGGATATTTAAAATAAATAAACGTGCAATAAGAATTGTATCTAACATGAATGAAAAATTTTGTTTAATTAGTTACAAAAACAACTCATGAAAAAGTAGACATGTATTTTTGAAATTAACACATTTGGTGAATAAAAACATGGAATTTAAGCCTTATTTTATGTAATTATTGGTAAATGCAAATTAAAAAGGGCTAACTACAAATCCGAGTGGTGTGATAGGAGAAATTATAAATTGGACTTCATGGAGACATATAATCGGTGAAGAGATTATACAAATACAGTTAATTGAAAATAAGGAAAACAGAAGGTTACATTATTTGAAGATATTTGGATTTGTTCGTGCATGCAGGATGTTATTGGAGGTTCTTACAAGTAACTGATTGATTTGGATGATTTTGTGAGTCTTGCTGGAGACATCGTACTATCTGCAAAAGGAACAAGGATAGATTTGGATCATCATAATGTTGGAACTTAGCAGGAGCTAATTGGTGTGGTGGTGACATTTGAAAGGAAGAAGTATTGGACTCTAGGAGCAAAAGGGGTTGTTGACGAGACGGATGCAGTTCTATGGTTTCCTGATCAGCATAGGCGTTACCATTTGAAGAGTGAGCAGTAGGTGTTACAGACGGTCGACATCAGGATCCATTCTTGGTTGGATTTTGGCAGTAAAAAGCAAAAGAAGTTATTAAGGTTTGTGTAACAAGTTTATGAAAGTATTTTAAATAACAATCAGTAAAAGAAAATATTAAATTGGACTTGATATAGTGCTTACATAGGTGAATTGATTAATATGTGTGTTAAGGCAATATACAATTGTCAATATCTGGCTTGATGAGTTTTGAAAATCGGTTTGACAGCAAATGTCAGTAACTGTAATATTAAAATTCAATTAGGGGCCGGTAGCTCAGTGGTAAGCATACTGGCTACTGATCGTAGGGTCGCGAGTTCGATTCCCGGTCCCGGTGAGGTTTTCAAAAATAAAAAAATGCAGATGAAAGCCTCTACAGAATGCCATCATTCGGAAGTGATGTAAAGCCGTGGGTCCCATGTTACTACGATGTGTAGCATGTAAAAGATCCCTTGCTAGGGTTGGAACTCCTTAGTCTCGGCAAAATTCTAAGTAGGACTTTGACCATATGACCATAGCAGTCGGTGTCTAAGGTACCTGGTACTCTGCATGCCTAGACCTTGTCCATTAACAAACAAACAAACAAACAAACAAAATTCAATTAATAGAGATCTTGATTTGGCGAACCACCTGAGATAAGAGAACTTGATTTGAAAGGAATTATTATTTAATTAGAAAGGGCATTGCATTAATATAGGGCTAGTTTAAAGTGGAGCTTATATAGCCATTGCAGAAATATAAGTCGTATAACGTAGTGTAGTACATTACAATATATTGGCATCCCAGATTGCGGCACCAGGAGTGGAAATTGTACAAATAAAAGTAAAACTCGGCCTAGGAATAGTCTTCGATTTAATTAGGCCATTATCTGAACCGTAGCAAATGACTTATCACTGATAAATGTTTCTTTTCTCTTCCACTGGCAGAAAAACTAAACAAACTCATTGAAACTAAAATCTACTTGAGCATAACTGGTTCTAGTAGACCACTACCCTGTGTAGACAATCTGTTGAGCAGAAGATGCTGTTTCTGTCCTAAAACAATAAAAAAAAACTTAAAATCACTTGTACAACTTGTGTGTATGGCACCGCTAGGTATAAAAAGCGTATTGTACAGATTACCAGAAGTACGAGAATAGGATGTGAAATCAGCAATAATAGTACGACTATGTTGCCAATAATATATTGTTTATTTTTAAAACTCTGATTTGTCTTTATTGACTAAATACCTTTGTTTTGAAATAACTGTTCCTGTTCTCTGATAATTTAGTATAGGATCTTAATTTCGCATTTTCCGGTTTCCAAATCCTAGATAAACAAATGTATTCACTACTTCGTAATCGGCTACACTTAATGGCTTAGGTGGGTTACCACTCTGCCTTTCGATGACCATAACCTTCAATTTTTTCTAGTTAGTCTTGCAACGTGACTTCTTTAGTCCTTCTGTAGTATGACCGCATCGTTACAAATCGTATTAGAATGATATATCTTGATACCTTAATAATTAATTGCCATTTTGTTTACATTTCTAGCTCGGTTAACAATACAACCCATTCAATAGCCCAGTTGACCACCAAAAGTCACTATTTTCCAAAAAACAGGAACCTGGTATTCCCTGTAATGTTATCGGGCTGAAACTGGCTTCAAACAGGACAAGAAAAACCAAATTGTTCACACTCATACTTTGATGTCAAAATACACATTTCAACATAAAGAAAAAGGAAAAAAGCTTCTACAAAAATCTAGGTGCGATATAGCTGGAGCTATTTGCATATACATATACAACACGCATGTAACACTATATCAAAAATAGCGTTAAAACATTTTTTGTTCCTTAAAACGCAACCTAAATTAAGGCCGATGCTGTTCCAATTCGTGAGTATTCAGCCTGCACAACTCGCATAGGTACGCGTACTCTTTAAGCGCCATTCTTATATATCTCTAGCGATTACTTCTGGCTTTATTTTCTACATTTATTGTAGATATCAGATATCAGATTCTCGAAGTTGCACTAGCTTATGTCATCCAAGTCTCGGATGGCGTGACGCTGGAATCACCGATGACTGGCGTGCTCCTTAAGGTGGACTGAACTCGGACAATACACTTTTGAAGTCGCAGATATGGGCAGTTTCACCTAGAGCTTGCTTGCGACTAAAATACTTACGTTCTTTGCAACCGCGATTGCTGGCTTCCCGCAAATGGCGCTGAACGCGCAGATCCTACTGATCGATGCACATAGGGGGTCGGACTCGCACTTTAAATTGTTCTAGAATACATTCTATTAAATTAAATTGACAATAGAAAGACATATAAAACGAGATGCCTATATATTTATATGAATGCGGAAAGAAACATTACAAGCAAGGGATACTAAGCACCGTTTCAATCTGTAATCCTTCGTTCTTCTATGGCGTTGACCTACAGAAGAGTATCATCAGCGCATCGCATCACAAATTACATATTCTCTACTGTCTATGTAATATCACCTTTTAAACCGTCAAGAACCCGTCTGATTAAATGCTCTGAGGATATATGATAAAGCGGCGGGGACAACACACTACTTTTTCTAAGCCCTTCAAAAATTTTATAACTATTTTACAGAGCATTGTCGATCTTAATTATTACTCTACTATCCTCGTATAGACACCGACCGAGCGGAACAAGATGTAGAAATACGTCCATTTTCAACAGCACTCTACAAAGTTTAGGTCATTTAACGTTTCCCAACACCTTCTTGTAGTCTACGAAACAGAGGTACGTTTATGTGTAGTGCTTTTGCGATGATTAAGTCCCGGGGCGATTTGGTGTGAAATGTAATACGTACCATTATTTTTGCTGCAGTAGCAGCAGTAATGAGAACGGCTGCAAACCTTTAGGAATGAAGATCCATAGCACATTTTTAATGTAATCTCAAGGCCACAAAGTGTGGAAGCTGACTCTAGAAGTAACGCCTTCTTTACAACACTTATAGTGTAATCTTTCCCATACCTACTTCAAATGTTCTCTTATATACATTTTTAAGTACACGCATATAAGTTTGTACCACATTTGTTTTCTGTTTGTTGTTGTTATTAAATGATGCTTTAATAATAGCCTAACCTGTTTCTCTCACTTTACTTGATAACTTTAATATGTCTTCTTTCCTATCAAGCGCACAGTATTTCAGAAATCAGTAAACACAAATTGAAAATAACACAAAAAGGTCCGAATTAATCTGGTATAAAATAATACACAACTGATAAGATTAAGAATATATTCGAAGTAGAAAACGTAGCAGAGCGTCTGCCTAAATTAAAATGATAATAAAAATAGTTACATAAAGATTGACAGTAAGAACTCAATCATGATGCGTATAGAGACGGTGTAAAATTTGTTACAACTTAGCTTCGAGGTGCAAATGTTTTTCTGGGCGTCATTATGGAATAGTAACAAATTTAATGAAAGATATGTATCGTAGATTTTGGATTAGCAAAATAATCGATGGCGAAACAGCGAGTTGCTTTTACTAAGTAATGTTGCGCAATCAATGAAAATAATGACCTATTTGTTCACTCAACTGCATTTCAACAATAAGTTAGTTTGTAACAAGTGCAGCATAAACCTTACAAGTAGTATATACAGTGCGCAATTTTAACTTTGAACATACAAATTACCTGCATGTAAAACTCCTATGTTCGAAAGTGAAAAAGACATATCAAACACATTGACAAGTTATGCAAACAATCTTACACGACAGCATAATGTAGCCACTACGACCGAAAACTAAATTGCGTAAATCACAGATTTGTATGTTCTGCAAAATACAGAAGTGACCTTCATCTTAAAGTAGGGTTAGAAAAGGGTGTTATTTGATAAATTGTATTTGTGTAATACAGTTTTGCTTATTTGATTAGGTATCTTATTAATGAAAATGCATAAGTGTTAATAATAATACTTTATTCCTTACATTCTAATAAGGAAAAACTTGATTTTACAAACACAACAAAATATTAATAAATATGAATAACAATCGTGAACTTGGACAAAAAACAATTTACAAGAGATGTTCAAAATGCCCTTCTCTTTGTACTAAAAAATAAGCCAGACGATTTCTAAAGGCCTCTACAGTATTTCTTAAAAAATGGGATTTATTTCATTACAGGCTGTAAGTATTCTCTGTTTTAATTGTTCTATATTGTGTATAACAACGTTAGTATACATTTTAGATTTCAGATAACCCCATAGAAAAAAGTCATTTGGGTATAAATCGGCTGACCGAGATGGGTCAGGGTTAGTAAGTAGGATAGCTTAAATGGGTAATGGAATGGATACAAACCGATAATTTTGAGAATTTATAGAGCCATTTATACAAAAAGTAGCTTCGTCTGTAGAAACTATTCTACTTAAAGTTTCCTCATTTTCAATTAATAAATTAAATAGTGTTTCACAAAAATCAGTTCTTCCGATTTTATTTCCTCAAAAAGAAAATGTCTAGGGTCCTTTTAAGGTCTTATCCACCGATTTAGTTGAGATTTCGAATTCGTTAGCTAAACTAGGAAGAAATGTAATTGGGTTTTCTTCTAAGTACGCCAAAATATTTAACTTCATCTCTTCAGTTAAAACATGGCACGTTTCATTTCTTTTGCTGTGCTCAGTTGCAACACCCATTTACGTTAAATTTTTCAATAATATTATGAATTATTCCGATCGATGGAATTGGCCTTTCGGGATATTTAGCGGCAAATAAATCCCTCACTTTTCTCAAGCTATTTTTGTCAAAATGCCAATGTAAAATCTCTAATTTTTCTTCCTTTGTGGACATTATTATTAAATAAACTTATCTAACAAACAATGCAAATTTTTTGATTGAGGTTATTTAGTTTAGTTTAAGAAATAATTCATTTTTTTAAATGCGGTATTAAAATAGGTAAGATTAATTGCATAACTATCAATGTATTTGATATGTATTTTTTACTTTTGAACATAGGAGTTTTACATGCAGGTAATTTGTTGTTCAGAGATAAAAATTACGCACTGTATATAGTATAGCCAGCAATATGAGTTCAAGGCAGTTAATCGGTTGTACAAAAACGGAGGTCAAAGGTGCAGGTGCAGATGATACCAATTAGATTATTAGGGGGTTACAAAGATATAGATTCCAGCCCCAACATGTGTCCAGAAAAAAAAACGCTTATGGACCGCAGCAGCTTTAACCGATCACCTTCACCGACGGGATTTCGTTGAATTATCTGTCAACCACAACTGAAACGATTACAAGTGTGCATATTAAAATACAAAATTGCGAACAAAAAATGCAATCGTCGATGTAGTCTTTGAAATAGTGAAGATCGATGACTGCTAGTGTGAATAAGATAAATAGGTAACTTTGTATAAGATTAAATATTAACTTAATCTAATAAACTAATATTAAGAAAAAGTGCATAAAGATATAAAATCACAACAATCTAGAAGGTAACACGCAATACTTAGTTTCAAAATGTTATTTCATCTATTCCTAAAAGAAATAGTCAACTGTTACCTCATCAAAATAATGATAGAAGAATACTGAAGCATTGCCTGTTGTAAAAAAACAGTCTTCGCAAAAGAAACTCAGAAAGCAAGGCAAAGGCGCTCAGGTAAATGTGTACCATGATTACAGATCAAAAGAGCTTTCGGACTTTTTCAGGTAATATCTTCCTAATTCCGCGTCTTGGTGTATCAAATTATAATTAGATCCTGACCTCGTTCCGGAGACGAAAGTGGATACGCGTCTCATTTTAACGTCCTTTAATATGAAGCACTGAAAAGGGATACTAGCAGATATTTCTGCTGCTGAATATGAATGAACACGTTAATGAATTCACTTTAGAACGCCTTTGTCCGGTGTTTGCCAGCAGATGCTTTCTTGTCCTATTTCATTACTTGGTTTGTTGTCTGGACCCTTACATTGTAATGCAATCTACTGGCGGGTTATATTAATCAAATATTGCTTGTTATTCAGCTGTCTTGTTACAGCACATATATTAAAATTGATATATGGACGCCGAGTTTGTGTTTTCATTTGCGGCGTTTGAGAACACCCCGATTCTGGTCTCTTCCGCCCCTTTATTCAAGATTTATTTCGAATGGAGATTATGTTTCTGGAAATATTGTTAGTGGAGCATGAAAGTTCATATATTAGCTGTCAGTTACGGCGTTCGACGCAACCTAATCGAAGTAATAGCAACGTTGTTGAATATTATTGGATTTATCAAATTAGGTACTGAGTTAGGTTATATGCAGAAAGGACTAATTATCTTTTTGGTTACAGGCATTCTCCTAAACGCCTAATAATAATTTCTTCACCTGGGGTAAACAATTGTTTTCTACTTATTTGTCAAAACTAAAGTTTAGGTCAACGTTTAATCTTTAGTGTCTAGCAGCGGTTCGTGCAATAGCTCAGTGACGGTCTAGTTCTTCAAATAATTTCGGTATTAGAGGCTGCTCCATTTAAGGCATCCAGAAAGGTAAAACTTTTCAACCCCCCTTGTTAACAGTCGCGCCCACATTTACTGTGGTTGTTCATATACTATTTTTATATCTGTATATGTTGAAATATAGCTAGTTCGTTAATTTATTACATTACTTGATTACCTTACTTCTCAGTGAAGCAACCTGATAAAAGCAGAAATAGAAACAATTAGTTTTTTATGGTTGATTTTAACAAACACAGAAGTAGGAAGGGTACTACTTATTTTCTGCTCTCTAGGGGATTCTTATAGAATTATAGTTATTGTTTTCCTGTCTGACATTTTGTGAACATGACCTATCTGTCTTCGTCCCCTTTTTTGGTACGGGTAATAATATCATACTATTTCTATACTGTATTTTCCATTGATTTCTCTTATTCATACTTCTATGAATCGGTCTTGGTTATCCTCGTGTTCTAAATTTCCGTCTCCATTCGATTGCAAACGTCCTTATTTCTCTTACACATATAACAAGTCTAGTCTTACCATTATTACATTTATTTAAATATTTTACAACCCTCTAATACATTACATTGTACATATAATAGTTCGAAACTGCCACCATCGCCCCTTATCTAGAACTTCCAAAGGAACGATTGTTATTACTGTTTGGTCATCCCTCGCACTCCCCCTGCCCAGGTATTCAGCATCTACCTCCCACCCGATCATCCGTTTTTGGAAAAATCCAGTCATGAGTTTACTTCACTTCACACAAGAAGGCAGTCTGACCGTATTCATCTTTTGGACCTCTTTAGAATTCCCAACCAATCTTCTACCTTCGTTTCACATCTCGGCCGTTCCATAATCGATCACATCGTCGTTTCAGATTGACGTGTACCACACTTCGCCACAAAAGCCACCAACTTCCACTGGGAGGACTTCCGGAAGCTGCTACAGGGCTTTCTTCTTGGCGACCATTCTAGCCAATATAATAGATTCAAATAACTCGAAAGATGTTTTCCAGTCCACTTTCGCAGGTGTCGCAGCTTTGCTGTTCTAGTTTACCGAGCACTCAAAATGGCCTTGGATTATTAACTAGAGAATTAGGTATTTATCTTTTCTGATAATATGAACGAAATAATTCAATTTTCTCGCTTTTAGGATCGTCAAAATGTTTTAGGTGTATTGACTTGCTGCAGAATGGCCTCGTTGGCAATATGATGATCTAAGATACCTTGATTATACAGCATTAACACCACATTTCGAAGGCACAATGGTACATTCATACTGTTTTGGTTTGTAGCCTCTTTTAGGGTTACCCGTAGGATGACGTAGTTACTGCAGAGGTTTTGGAATTCGATCTGGTTGACACCAGATGGAGGTGGGTGAACTACAACGTCCAAACCTATATTGAAACAAGGAATTAGTAGCTGCAGCTGAAATGGAGGAGCTCGTAGAAGTCTATAACCGAACGGGACTCGTATGTGGGTCATCCACCGCACTGTCATTTGTGGCGATATAGTGCAAGTATTTTCGGCTATATTTTCGGTGGCGTTTTCCATTTCATGTATGTTATATTAGTAACACTGTGTGCTATAATCCAATTTAATTACAGTGCCATCTTGTATTCTCCTTTGCAGGTTATGTTCGGCTATCGTTGCGATGTGGAAATTCAGGCCACTAATTTTGGCTTATAAAACCAGGTTTTATATTTGCAAGAAATGTTGGCTTTATCGTTTTAAGTTGTATGAACCTTGTCAATTTTAATTGTTTGACCAAATTCTATGTATTCAATAAGTTAATTTCCAGGAGTAATACCTGTGATGGGAAACCGTTTTATACTGTTTAAATCTAGATTATGTTTACGCTAAATTAAGTCGCCGATTGTCGAACCTAATTTTTACACTGGTACCCAAACGGTTTTGATTGGTGCCACAGTGTTGGTATAAATTTTACATTAGTGTGGGTAAATACGAGTATATGTAGGCGATTGGATGAGATACACCTCTTATAAGGAAATATCCATTTAATTTCATAAAATTATAAATAATATTCAGTCAGTAAAAAATTTATTCTAAATGACTCGTTTAAAAAAATTGCATGAGTACATTAACGTTTCCGATCCCTTAGCCGCAATTGCCCATGCACAATTTAAGATGTCAGGTATTACAGTTAAGGCGTCCAAAAAATATACAGATATGGATATTTATTACTTAGGTATGCTTCTGATATAGTTTTGGGTTGGTGTGGTGTTAATAGTTCTTCGTTCTATCGTTTTATACTACATTATTATCCAAATTCTATTAACTATTATTATATGATACTTGCTACGTTTTCGATTACACTTGATATTTAGTTGCGTTTGAGTCACTTGGTGGTCTGTCGTCTCAAGAATCCAGTACTAAACGTGCCAGATTGTAAAACTTAGCGCCCCTTTTATAAATCCCTTCACCTATTAAGGTACGTCGAACCCGCCCCATTCTCCCGACTTAATCAATTGCATGTTTTCCATTTGACAGCGGACAAAAATATCGTAACACCACCAACACCTAAGGAAGTCCATACCACCGTCGATATTCTTATCAACCCAACTTATCAACCCAACTTATCAACCCAACCAAGAGGCTTTTCAGATATCGCTCCCCTCCAACAACACCAACAACAGCCGTCCACCGTAAGTGATGGCACTCATGGACGGCAACTTACTACCACCATTAACCCCCCAGAACCCATTAAAACTGCCTTAACGTTCGCATTCAAACCACCAGATTTGAGGAATAGTGTTGGAGGAAAATCTACTTCGGCCTTGACTACCATAAGGGTGAGAGATTCCGAAGAACGCTGATAGATTTTACGAGGCAACGACACCCTCCTAGAGTTCAAGAGCAGGTCCACCGCATCTCGACCGACCACAGCTACTCCAACTGCCGCGAAGTTTATAATGTTTTTCTAGCAACCCCAGCATATGCCTTCTAGAGTCATCTTCCTAGTTTAGGTCATCCCCACATCAGCCTTCTTCTCTCATGGTAAAGCTCACTCGTCTACACCTCCGTCATCTTCCCGCAGTAGCTGTTACACTTTTCGCGTTGCTCTTGAACTGCTGCCTCAATTCCAGCCACTTTTCTCTGGCCAACGTGATGATGCTATCGAAGCCCCTTCTCTGCTCCATCATTTTTCTCAAGGTACTATTCAAAACCTTCGATTTCTCACGTTATTAGCTACATATTTCGTTAATATCCTTATCTAATTAGTTTTATTAATGAAGGTTCATTAGTTACTACGGCTAGCTTGAATAACATAAACTCTCTTTTCAACAATAAATGCTATTTTAAGCTTTTTTAATTAATAACACGGTTTTCATTATTAATCTATTTTTTCGTTGTATAATAGCAAATTTAGTTGTGTGATTTCTAAACAATTTTTAAGACCCCTGTGTTGCAATTATTTAGAAAAAAGACACCACTTGGGTGCGTTGTTATTAGTTCTGCCGCTGACTGCAATACAAATTAATTAAATTGGCAAGATTTTGGAGTTAATATGTTTACCTAGCCAACTATATATTACTTTGTATTCAGTCAACTATATAACAACTGTACAATCTCTACTCAACATCTCTGAATCTCCAAGGTAAGAGAGGATATATTTTTTTGGTAAGGAATACATTTTATCCATATACGAAGCAATTAACTCGAATGATATTCATACCATCATCTAAGGGTTCAAAACTTACAGAGATTACAGCCTAGCTGTTAATTTTATTTATAGTGATCTGCTGAAGCCCCATAAAAATTGACTGTTAATAGGAACTTCAAGTTCACTAATTACGGCCACTTTAAACAGACTGATTACTTCCTGCAATCTGAAATTTATTGCTGCTACTTAGTAGCTACGTAATCGCGTGGATCAAGCTGATAAAAGTTATTACAGTTTAAATCCCGTTATTTTTCAAATTCTAGCTTAATGACAACAAATAAATATATTTGGGGCGCTAATAGGCACGGCAGTTTGTCTCGAGAACAGGCAGGACACACCCCAAGAATAATTTGACGTCAAGCAGTGATCCTGCTGCGAGATTTCTCCCCCGCGAGGGACCAAGGAAGAGGTAAATTTACCTTCTAGTAGAGCGGGAAATTCGCAAATGAAGTTACCTCTGTGTATTTCCGTTTATTAAAACACGAATTTCCGTCTTTCGCGACAATTTCGAATCAGCGGCAAGCTGCTAATTGTCTCTCGAAATACACTCGTCAATCTCCACGTGGTTGCATCGAGGGAGGCCGTGATTTATGGCGGGGGATCGTTATATTTGCGAGAAAGTATCACCCCGGGAAGGGGTTGTTCACACCCTCTTTACGGCCAGAAGCAGAGACTGGGAGATTAAAATGTATGCGTTGTTAATTAATTCCGCAAAAATCCTGACCCGCGCTGCCTGTGATATTTCCAGCCCTAAAAACGCCCTGCGGAAAGAAGGACGGCGCGGTCCTTGGGGATCGCGTTAATATTAGGTAAACAAAGGCCTGTTTTCGAGCTTCTCAAATTTTCCGTTGGTACTCGAATTTTACGCAGTATTAAACACCGCAAAGTAATGTCAAAAGAAAGTGCGGCTTGGGGATATTTTAGGTTCAGTAAACAACCCACCGTTCGGAGAACTCGGAACCTTTGGTGTTTCAAATGCAAAGTCAATACCTGCAAGCTACTTTACATTAATTTATTTGCGCACTGACCGCAGCCTTACACAAAGAACGTCACGCTCCATGGGGATAACGCCAGGGCGGTGAATTTCAGGTTTCTAATTGACAGTCCGATCATTATTGGGGAGAGATAACTAAAGGGGGTAAATTAAATGCATGGGAACAAAGGGAATTAATTTTTACTTATCTGCTGGAGGGAACAATGCCCGTCAAAGATATATCTTATACCGTCCAGGAAAGCGGAAACAATTTCTAATTTCGCTACTCAAACAGTGGCCTTCTTTTTCTGTATTAACGGAAAGGTACCTAAAACTTCATGAGCGCGGTCTGAACAAACAAAGACTTCTGTGTTAAACTTTTAGCAGTTGCTTTTACTAATTGGTCGGTTTGGAACAAAAGAATTTAATAAATTCGTAGGTCACTGTAGAAACACTCACCCGTGAAACGAGCCAGGAGAAGCTTCTGAAATTATAAGCATAAAATTGGAAACGCGGCTGCTCGGAAGTAAATGCGTTAGTGTCAATATTAGAAATGTTGAAAAAGTTACGTTTTATCCGAAACGCATTCACATGGATATCTTTAACATTGAAAGTTTCGTAATTCCACATGGGAGGTCAAAAACCGAAACTGAGAAGTCGCTACATCCGTGTCTGATACTGTCAAGGCGGTGCTAAATTGAAAAGTGTAAGTTTCGACGTAGAAATATGCCCTACGTCCTTTTGCCAGCTCTGAGACTCTCTGACTATGGTAAGTTTTAGGAACGCAAGGTGCCCAGTTGTCAAAATCAATACTGCTTCTCCTAACATCAACAAAATCCAAGTAGTTGGATTTGGAGCATCTATTCCATATACTGAAAGTTTTGATGTTTGCAATTGCAAAATTTAAATTTGTATAATATACACTTCATATTCCCAGTGACAAAGGTTTCCTCCGGCAGAACTCTAAATCAATTCAAGAATATAACTTAAAGAAGTAAGTCGCGGTCTTAATTGGCTAAAATCCTTTGAATTTTATAGCGACTATAAAACAAAGCCATCTCTTAAGTGCTAACAATTAATTGCCAGTATAGCCGGACAGAACTACCCACAAGCACAGTCGAACTCCCATTCGACTTGAAGTTTTTCCAATTTCTAGCGGCCTTTTGGATTATCTACCCATAGCCCTTGTCACCTTCATCTTAGTTTATGTCTTTTATATCTCCCCTGAAGTCCTTATCTTGAATTCTATAATTCTCTTCTTTTTCAATGTATCGAAGCAAGTGGAAAGCTTTCCTACTGCATTAATCCGAATTAATTTTCAAATCAAAATGCAACGCTACTGGTAAACTTCACAGGGAAACGTCGTGCCTGCTGCGATTTCTTAGAAATGTGAAAATAACCAAAACCTAATTTCGGTTACACAGCCATTGCATGAATATCATGGCATAAAACAGAAAGTTGTCAGCTCAGATAATTTCAAATGTCATCTGCACAAACATCGCGATATTACATTTGGAGAACGCTAGACGTAGCAGCATGCAACTTCCCAGATAAACTAAAAGCGAGTCACATACCGCTGAGGATAATTTATCTTGAAACAAACACGTTTAGAAGCACTTTTTACAATCAACCCACTTCAGGTGCTTTTTATTCAATATATGAATGCATTTTTGTATACCACTTTGGGGCTGCATGTCGGTATTGGTGCTACGATCCATCCATCCCGGTCGCTGCTCCATAATGTTGGAAAAGTGGCAAGCAATATGACACGAATATGATAATAAAACAGATCCTGGAGTGTACATTTTATCGCACGATGTTTACAAACAAGGCTCTCAGCACGCTCGAGGAAGTACTGATTTGCATACGGGTAGTTTACATTTAATATTAGCGGTTAAACATTAAATATAATGCCACTGAGGTACAATAATAGCATGTGTAAACGTTTCTTGATCTTGATGTGGGTGCTTCCAAATTGCCCTTGTTTCGCTATACATAGACACTTTATCAACTTCAACGTTTGGTCGCTCAAATTCTATAAACATGGCGTAATATACCAAACCTCGTTAACTCTCTATGAACTAAACAAACAAAATGTGACCCCAATGGGATTTAGTGCAAATACCTAATTTTAAATATTCTGCATCGAGTACGAACTAAAAGAATTCTTCCCGGTGACTTCTTCCAGAAAATACATGCAATCGCGCTATGTAATTAACATAAAAAATCAGTTTTGGCTGGAAGCCAAATCCCACCTAACGTAAGCAATATTGTGATTTGATGTAGTAGATAAACTAAGAAAAATTTTAATTCAATATTTATGCTTTATGATTTACAATAAAAGACGATTATTATTATTACATCTACCCAGAGTTTTGTTTTAGTAGCTGACCATTACTCTTTCATTATTTTTTGCAATTCATAAGAATTAAGGACAGCTTTTCTTTCCGCAAAACTGTTCTCCCAACGGAGAGGGCTATGCGGTGTCCTAGAGTCCTTCGACACCACATATACCTAAGCATGGTTTCAAAAATCACTGCGGTTAGAAATATTAAATAAATAACCAGTTCGAATTCATATCCAGGCTACAATCCATCTCTCACACTGAGCAATCCCAAACGTTGTCCGAATTTGAACAGTCCTTTGGGGATCTTACGTGTCGTAACCTATAATAGAAATTGAAATAGATAAGATAGGTTTATATTTAGTCTCATAAGTGCGCTTCTGCCTTAACCTCTCTCTTTCTCTCGCCCCCTTTTTTTATCGATTTGTTACAATGCATTGTTGGTTTTTCTTCTCCTTTTCCTCCTCCATGATTTGGCGTCTAACACTCTTTGGTATGATCTCAGTTGACATTCTTAGAAGATGGTCATACCGTTTTAATTCTGGGCCACCAATCTCCCATTCCACAGCAATTTCAGTAGGGCCCAGCAACAATACGCAACGTTTTATTTGTGTGCTTTTAACTATTAACTCATTACCCATTAATAGGTTAAACAGTTCATTGTTCATAATATATGCAGTGTTGGGTAAGATACTCTTCATTTGTATCTAGACAAAGATACAGATACATCTCAAAAATGTTATCTAGGTACAGATATAAGGTACACCTTTAAAAAGGTATCTAGATAGAGAATTTTCAAATGTATCTATATCCTGTTTCCTAAAATTTTAAGAAAAACAATCTCAGACTCACAATTTTGCTGCCTAGACTGGAGCTACATGAACGTTAAGCAAATGAGTTATTATTATTATTGGACAATGTTATGGACGGAGGAAATTTTCTATAAAGCCCATTATTACAAACAAACAAAAATAAATTTAAAAAAATATATATTTTTATCTTTACATAATCGGGTAAACTATTTAACACTATTGTATAAAAGCAACACGTAAGTAATTTCAATGTTTCACAAAATGTTTTTACAAATTCTTTGAATTTTTAAAAGACAGGTCTGGCACTGTGCTCTCATTTTGTTATTACAACGTCAAGCAATTTTATAAAATTCACCACCCAAAATCGTAGGCACGTCCACAAAATCACTTTCGTTATCACTCATGCTTTTTGGGAAATTTTTGTGATTGTTAACTTTTCCGCAATAGCAGAGCACTTGAGTCAATATGGATAAAATTTAGAGAAGGTAACATTATTGTTAAGTACCTAAACTCGTTGTCAGGCACAAGTCGGATTAAGTCCTAAATCAATCCGTATTTAAAGAATTATTCAAGCATTATATTGTTAGGTTGTATAAAATTCTAGATACCTAAGTATCTATAACTCCTGTTAATCACTATACAGCTCTTCCTAGTAGTAAACAAGCACTTTCAATGTCGATATTTCGTCCAAGAAGAGGTTATGTGATATTTCATATTTAAAAGCAAAATATAATAGTTTAATAGTATCTTTGGATCTTTTCTTATTGTACAGGATGTTATGGAAATGGGTGCAAATATTTTAACCCGTAATAGAACTCGCCAAACTGAACAACTTTTCCATTTATCATTTTTTCGAAGATGCCCTCAAAACTGAGTTAAAATTCAAAACAATTTTACTTTAAAAATGCATACCCGCCTATGGAATAATATTTTAGTTTACTGGCGCAAAACACAAAAAACATTTCTTTGATATGCAAACCAACAAAAACTGGTACTGATAAAACCTTTAATTCACATATGGTCACCAACGTACTTTATCAATTGAGGTAGGTAAAAGTTATTGACCTATTTTTTGTGCAAGAACTTTGCAGTTTTAATGTACTTGTGTCGTTCACCATTGACTTATACTAGCTTACCAAGCGGCTCGTCAAATTTAGGAGAGATAAATGATTGAAAACATGGGATTAAATGAAAAACGATAAATAGAAAAGTTGTTCATTTTGGTGAGCTCTATCACTGGTTAAAATATTTGCACCCATTTCTATAACACCTTGTATGTAGAAGATACGCCGAAAAAGTATCTAGATGCATATATTAGATTCCTTGCGCCAAATTTATCTAGATGCAGATTCTAGTTCCTTGCACGGAATCTAGATCCACGATCTAGATACTTGTATCTAGATACTACCCAACACTGTTCATATGTATACAGGGTGTTACAAAAGTAACGCCCGTCAACATAAAAAAAGCGTAACTTTTTTACTTCGAATCTTATCAAAAAATGTTATTAGAGTTATCGATAGAACTCGCCGGGGTGCTACTAGAACTTCCATTAAAACTACCGAAACTTTTAAAAAATTGCTTTCAGGACTTCGTGGTGTTGTAAAAATATTAACACAAAAATAGGCGTAACTTCTTTACTTCGGGCCCTATCAAAAAATGTTATGAGAGTTATCGATAGAACTCGCCGGGGTGCTACTAGAACTCTTATTAGAAATATCGAAACTTTTAAAAAATTGCTTTCAGGACTTCGTGGTTTTGTAAAAATGCTAACACAAAAATAAGCGTATCTTTTTTACTTCGAGTCTTATCAAAAAATGTTATTAGAGTTATCGATAGAACTCGCCGGGGTGCTACTAGAACTCCCATTAGAACTTTTGAAACTTTTAAAAAATTGCTTTCAGAACTTCATGGTTTTGTAAAAATACTAACACAAAAATAAGCGTAACTTCTTTACTTCGGGTCCTATCAAAAAATGATATTAGAGTTATCGATAGAACTCGCCGGGGTGCTACTAGATCTCCCATTAGACATACCGGAACTATAAAAAATTAAAAATATATTTTTTTCCAGTTTATGATTTTTTTTTTTTAATATTTTGTTTTTGTTAGAGTTTTAGTAGCACCCCGGCGAGTTCTATCGAAAAGTGTAATACAATTTTTCAATAAGTGTGACTGAAAAAGAGTTATAGTGGACAAATATCCTAGGGAAATGTGAAGTTAGCACCCCAAATTTTCGATGCACATTTTTTTCTCTTAAATACATAGAACTATTTTTAAAAATAGCAAGGAACTCTAGAACTCTTTGGGGTGCAACGGGAACTCTTGAAAAAAATAACATTTTTTGAAGTTGTGGTGCTAACTTCACAGGGGCCATTGCCATTCCTTTGAACTAATCGAATTGCCAAGAATCTTTATAAGGACATGTACAAAGAATATTTACCCAGGAACTAATCGGATTTATTCTTAAAGAAGTAATAAGTGTTACCAGTAGAGAGATATCCACACCTGGCGTACAATTTTGGGCACTGGAAAGCATTGAAAAATCTAGAAATTAAAGAGTCGAAATCTAAGATATTACCCATCAAAGACCATGCAAACATAAATATATACGAAGAAAATATCCCATGTAACCCATGTGAAGTAGCGATAGCATGGATGCAAAGAGATAATCGAATGATATGAAGATTGTGTACACATACAACATATTCGCTACCAGGGGGGTATTTATGTTTCGTCCTGCTGGACCATACATAGATTATGACAAATTTTAAGAAAAAAACCTTTTCTGATTTTAATCTACCCAATATGAGAAAAAAATATGAAATTCCTGTGGGATTTTTTGATCCGGCTCATATATGAGACACTGGTCTATAGCATAACCGGAAATATCATATACCACACGTCTCATATGTGAGACTTAAAAAAACTTACAAATTTAAGTAAATTAAACTATATTTATGTCAAAACACAAATAATATAAAGTGTTTTGGTAACAACATTTTAAAAAATACCGAAAAACAAGAAACTCACAAAAAAAACACGGAAACTGGTAATGTGGTATAAAAAAGCATCTACTGGTTGCCTTCGTGATACTCTTGAAAACATGAATCTACACACAGCCCAATCATTTGTCCTGTTTTGTCTTTACATTTCTCGCAAGCAAAGAATGTCTGGGTCCTTTTCTTGTTGGAGGAACAAATTCGGCATCTTCTTCGTTTTTCTGATTCTTTGGGATAATAAGATGAAGGTTTCACCTGACTTTTCCTTGATGAAAGTGGAACTTGAAGATAGTCAAGTATCAGCAGCTTCCTGAATTCTAGGTACGTAAGTGTTTCTTTCTTAGCAACATTATGCAAATAGGTACGATTCCATAAGCATATGTCAACAAAATTGAAAAATAGCTTTAGGTGCCTTATGAGAGCATTTGGTCACAACGATAAAACACATCACAATTCAGAGACAATGTTGCACCTGTTGTCGCTCAATTTCTACTAAACGGTAGAAGCTACGCACAGACCATCAGACTCAGATATGCGCCGCACTTTTCTATAGACCAATTCCAAAGCGCAATTCCCTATATGCGAACGTAACTATTTTATTCGCCATTTAGTACAGCAGGATTTTCGGCTCAAATGTGTGACGCTGGTCTGTACGAAGAATCCTTGTGGCTCATATATGAGCCGCTTGGTAGTGAACGTGTTTTAACAGATATGTTGCTTAAAACTCTTATTAATTAACAGAAATATATTGCTACGTCATGAATAATACTATTGTATGTATAATACTAGTTATTCCACAAATTTTAGTTGTGTAGCTGGTGTTGAGCAATATATTTTGAAAATACACCATATTACAAAGTACTTCCTCAAAACTCTGATAAAGACTACAATCACTAACACCAAGGGATCATCTGCCATTTGAACTTTATTTTACTTTAGATTTAGAAATATATATAGTATTTATGCTAGATATATATTTTTTAAACTTACAGGAGACGAAAAGACTAAGTTTGTATGTCAGAATTTATTCACGTTCATGTCAATATTTGGCAAGATGGAGCCTGAAACGGGTCAATTCGTGACACCTGTATTTACTAATTTTACATCTTTTCATTATATGCTAATTAGCAATAAAGCCTAACAGTAAATGTTCTTGTGTTTATTTATTTAGTTTAGCACTATACAGTAATATTTGATGTATACGCGGTCAATGACTATAGACTGTAACGCGCCGCAATTATGTGAAAGAATGCGTCGCTAGTGCAGTTTAGTTCAGGGAATAACCGGTCGGTATGTCAATCAACGCTAGAGGCCTGCAAAAGGATTCATTCACGCCCAGACCCTCGAGGTGAGAAGGTCACGGTAGTCCGCGCAAAAGGGTGCGGACATAGCGTAGCACTTGATGCGCTACACAGTTAAAATTAGAACGAATCGACCTTTAGAAAGGGTCGTAGAGTGCTGTACGTGGAACCCGCAGAAGAAGAGCAACGTTGACTCAGCCCCAGGTGCACGCGGTCCCATTCGACCAGCACCGAAAACAGATTGCAGCAAACCAGCCTGATGTCGCAGGAAGCTACAATTGCTGCGGAAACTAGGTTAGTTACGCTTGTAAACAAACAGCGAAACAAGAACCCAGGGCATTTTAAAGTAATGATTCAGTAGGTGTAGGGCTCGGAGTTAGAGGCCACGTTACAAGCCATTAATTACTGTAAACGTACGTTTAAAAATTTACAAAGCAGAGTTGGAAAATTAATCAGCTTCTTCAATGACTTTGAGTTTTGCAGTTAACACACGTAAATACAATACATAAAATGTATTTGCAATGTTCCTTTGGCCTTAAATCATAGTACCAGTTATTAACGACTAATACTGTATACATTTAATATGTGATACTGTAGAAATTACCATACATGCCTCAATGTTATCCTTTACCTTGAATGCATATGTGGATGTGTATGTTTACCTAAATGTTAATAAACTAGAGGAAGATAATATTTTCCTAGCATAAAACAGGGAAGTGTGCAACCTACATATACATATTTATAAATCTCTCATTGCAGCTGTTAAACGCAATTACCTAAAGTTAAAATTGGAGAAGATATACTTCCTGAAAACATCGTAAGTTACAAGGAGAATTTAAAGCTACACCATCAACGCCAATACTTAAAAACGTCAAATCGGTGCTGGCATGCAACATTAGAATATTCAATTTACCAATTACCAAATACCTGAATGTTCCTAGTTACGTGGTCTTCAAGCTTTTTCTATGTGTGGAGGCTATAAAACTGCTACAATGGTGACGGTTATGCGCAATATCTGATGCAGATATATAAATGTCGCATTCTATATGTTAACAATCGTAGACATAAAAATTACTGGATAAAATTCTGCCATTGTTAGGTTAGAAATTGTATACTATTACAGCTATTGCTCTGTTTTAATTAATTAAAAAGGAAAACAAAAGAAATGCGCAGGCAAGCTCAGAGACAGTTCAAGGAAAATATATCGCTGGAGTAAAACAAAATAGCATAAAAAAGAAAAACTGAAAAAGGCCGCAAGAACAGTGCATACTACTAGTGAGATCAAGAAGAAATTTTAGTTTGCAACGGCTAAGAAACGATTAAACGATGGAAAAGAATACCTCTAGGAACTAATAAGGAAATAGGAAATAATACTGAAACCGAGAAACAAAGGTAGGTCAGGTAAAAGTGGAGTATACTTAAACTCGGCAATCTGTTTTATAAAATCTCGAAAGAAAAGTGTGAGAAGTGGAATACTATAAACTGAATAGATCTAAATGATGTAAGTGCAGCGCAGCTATTAAATCGTCCGACAACATAAATAATTTAGCCAAAATCAAACAACGGTTCCAATGGGTGTTCAAATTAAAGCGCGACGCGATGTACAGCTTAATTTTTAACGTTGAAATCTGAGTTATGTGCCTCGCTCGTACATCACTAATTGACAAATTACTTCCTCGATTTCACCAAATTTAAAGCTAGGCAAAGCAGGCATTTTAACGAAATTTGAGCATCTGTAAAACGGCGGGTATTCTGAGGCGTCGCAGCAAGATGGTGTTTGTCTCTTCTGAATATAAAGGATTTCATGCAAGAAGCTGACCAACTGCGTCATCTGCGAGATGCAACAGCAGTGTTGTGGCACGCAGCTACACCTAAACTTAGTTTTATAACATAGACCATATCCCAAAGTGGTCACTGTCTGCAATAAAATCTTAATTCCAACATTCTAGATGCAGGACAATAGTGCATTGTATCTTAAGAACACTACAAATTCCATCGGGAGCCGTTAATTCATAACACCCTTGTATTTTCGTAAATGGGGCTATATAACGTACATACGGCCTGGCGCCGTCACTCTCTTTTTATCCATTGCATATTGACCATTCTGTCTGCATTATTTGGGCATTCGGAATGAACTTAGTGAGATTCCATTTAGTTCACTCTGTTGAGCATATTTGCCACAGAGACTTCGGCTCGTTCGTTCACCTTCAATATGCGCGTTGCCATCTTACTTATAAAGTGAAATATTTAAATACTCTATGTGCTATTACTACATATATGTATGTTCGTGTATGTTTAATTGATTTGTGTTCTCAAATAAAATTAAGTGTTATTGTTATCCATTACGTGTATCTTTATTATACATTGTTATTCCGCTGTTACTACTACAAAATTGCCAGAAGAGGAAAGTGGAGCCCTGTGGGAAATAAATACAAAACAAGAAGTTACTATTAGACATCGTTTTGAAACTGTTACCATCTGAAATTCAAAAACTTAATTGGCGCCACTAAAATTGCCATTTTCTGGAATAACTTTAAATGCTGAACCTTTCTAGATAAAACGCAAGCTTGGTTCTAGTCCATTTCCCCTGCTACATCAGCAAGCTAACTCGATTGTCTGGCCTTTGATAATTACCGGAACTTTCCTAGCATATTTTGTTAAGCAAAGTGGTGTGTAGTAAGCACAAGCGGCGAGAGGAAAAACTGGGGCAATATATTAGCGGGGCGAAGCTAATGTACCCGCTAATGCACTTCAGGCTCGCATGTTTCAACACGTCCCAAAGAATGCGCTTGCTATCGCAGAAAATAAAGTTCCGCCTAGGACTGCCTGTAATTTTTCCTGCAGTTTAATGAAAAGTTATTAGGCGCATTAGCATACAACCTTGCGACAACGTTTATTTGGTATTCAACTTTAAATTAGACAAGCGTAGGTTAGTATGCAAATAATTCGGGGTAAATTGCCCTGACATCCAAAGCGCCGAACATTTTATAAAGGGTGCACTGCGATATCGACCAAATGATTAAGACCGCACTTTTCGCAAGGCGTGTGCTGGATATGTCCGAACAGAAGGGGCTTATGAGGGTCTCTAAGTAAACAAAAATCGGCACTAATGAAGGGGCATAATTTTCAGAAAACAGCTTGAGTTTATCTGTTCCCAAAGGAGAACTCCTGCTGCTACGAGCCCCGTAAGACGGCATGTGCTTTAATAACAAGTCCAAATGAACAGGTCCAGATTTAAACGCCTGGCGAACCCATGGTCTTTACTTCCTTGAGATAATTAAAAAATGTGTCTTATTCGCAGCGGAAAGGCACCAAAATTAAATAAGAGGCGGCGGTCTTCGAACAAAGCTGGGTTAGACGTTCAAGGGATTATTTTAAGCCCGGGAACAATGCGATAAAGGTTTCCGTAAGCAAATTTTTAGCAATCGGCGATTTGCGTCTCCCCTATTTATTCAGCCCCCGCAAATTGCTGTAGTTCTGAATACACTAGTAGGATTTCCGTTCGAGGGGCGACGGGGCTCTCTCTATTAATTATGCTCGCAGCGGTGCATCGGTCTTGATGTAGCTCGTAATAATACAGTAACCGTTAAGTGCATAATAGGGGCGAAGAGAGTTCACAGTGCAGGGGTGAGATGTTGAAGAGTGTGCTGACTTTCTTCTTTCTCCCCCATCGTATATCTGCATTATGACAGGCGGCAGCAGCGCATTGTTTAAGGAAGGGA
Organism: Agriotes lineatus; assembly: GCA_940337035.1. Taxonomy (NCBI): domain Eukaryota; kingdom Metazoa; phylum Arthropoda; class Insecta; order Coleoptera; family Elateridae; genus Agriotes; species Agriotes lineatus. Next base: position 41,916,913 of record OW679195.1, on the reverse strand, counting down.
GTATGAAGACTGATAGTACCTGTATTACAGCCACCACTTCGCCCACCCTTTTACCCCTATGTCTTGTTGCACTTAGGTAAACGTTTTTCGGAACAATGTTTCACGGAATTTACTACCTGTAAATTTCGAGATTTATGAGACGAAACACTGCTTGTTTCATATACCGTCGCGTCAGGATATTTTCATGGATCTCGCAATATCTACTGAACTTGAAAATATAGAAAGAATTCAATGTTTAAAAAAGAGTTGCTTACAATTTTGTTAGAAACTTTTATGAAAAATTTATTAAACGATGATCCAGTAGAGGAGAGGAATTGAACTAATTAATGATATAATTTGAGCATTAAGAAATAACTAACGCAATTGATCGACTGTAAAGTCACAAAGGGAGAGAAACTGATGCCATTATTACAAAATTACAGAAAACACTAAGTAATATCAGTAGATTGTTACGGTCATAATGCGTCTTTATAACTTGCACGGTCTATTTCATTTCAAGGTCTGAGGTGCATAATTCAAATCCCCCCCCCCCCCCTATTTGGATTCTATTTTATAGCTGCGTTGAAGCGATAATGGCTCGGCTTGGTTGTGCGTTCTTTTCCTTTTGTGAAATGGTGGCAAGCCGTTCGCTTCCTTTGAATTGTCCAGAGTTTCAGCGGGCATGTTGGCGTCGTTTGATGGAATTCGCTCTCGCTGATGTTAGCGGTTTGCACAGCTTTGGCAGCTTCTTGAGAAGTTTCTTCTCACGCTGATTTCTGGTGGATCCTGGCTGTGCACTGGTGATCCATTTGCACTTGGACCAAGTTAATGTGGGGTAAGTCGATTGAAGCTTCTATCGTACCGCGTTTGAGACGATTTTGATTCTATTCTAGGCATTGTTTAACAGCAGGTTTCAAACCCCATCTAACCCCTTTCCTGTTCATGGGAGGTTTTGCAGTGCCACATTCCGAATAGAGCTTTCTGTACACTATTGGGTTTAACCTGCGATAATCTATGCCGGCCTTACGTGGCCATTCGAGTGTGAGCATGGGGGGACTCAACAAAAGGAATTTGAGTAACATGTTTTGCTTTCCTTGCTTTAAAACCAATTGAATACTGTGGACAGTGAACCGGTGCCAGGCACCTAATTTTTTTGCTGCAGTTCCTGCCTGGATTTCTCAGAATCCCGTGGGTTTTATGTTGGACTTTAACCGTCATTTGTAGTTCGCCTAACGAACATCACGGGTCCTCAGGGCCCATTGGAACAAGTAAATTTGAGAATTTTTGATTTTCATCCTCGGAGAATAATTTAGCCTCCGTTACATTTTTAAATGGTTGTTGGTAGTATATAATGTAGTTTAAATTCGTACTCTTTTTTTATACTGTTGTATATGTTAACCTACTCGCAAATCTAGCTTATGTGTTTTGAGGTGCACCTTGCTTTTGACCTATAGTTAGCAAATAATCACATGCACTCTATGCTATATGCTATTGATTTTATGATTATTATACTGTGATACTATACATTGTCTCTGCAACTTGGATTTATGAGCTTTCGTTCAGAATAGTGTGCTATATGAGTTTCCGAATTCTCGGTGATACTTGGATACACTTGTCATAATTAAAAGATTTGCGACCGGTTTTGGCTTACAAATGAACCTTTTGTACTGAAAGAACTGTACTCCGTCTCCCCTAAGATAGAGTGACTTGTAATTGTATCCACGGAGTTATTAATTTAGCCGACGAATTTAATAAGGTATCAAGATTTTCTACAAACATATATTTTCTTCCTGATGTTTCATGTCTCCGAGAAGGTGTACCATCACCTCTTCTGTATACTCAGAGGAGGGTTTGAGGCGGTCCTTCCTGGAAATTGTACACGACTTTCCTACATAAAAGCCCCATATTCTTTCCCTTATTCGCTTTATATACATTAATATATTAAATGTACATAGAGAAAAGAATACCTCTAAAACATAACCGAAAATAGTGGTGAGGATGAGCATCGAAATCCAATAAAGCTCGGTGTCAACGTACTCCTCCATAAAGGTGCGCTAAGCAAATATTATAATTGCAAAACTAAATATTCATGAACATTTCTCAGCTTTTAGGAATTTTACAGACTGCGGCGGGGGGAGAGCGGCTAAGGAGGTAGAGTCAAAATTCAATTTGAGCCATCTCAGCTTAGCCTCGAGAAGGCTGCTGTAGAATGCGTGTAGAATTTCTGATTACCTTGCAACTTGCTAGTTTACCGCCTATGTCCTCAATTCTGTTTTAATTTCTGTAGATCTTCTTTTACCGCTTCTCACCACGTTTGCTTCGGTCTATCTATTTAGCTTATTTCCACTAGCTTTGTTTGCAACGTTTTTATTATTATTTTATTCTGTTCCAGTTTTTGCTCACGTCCCAATCATTTTAGTCTATGCATTTTACTTCCATTTATAATGCTTTCTTCTTCATACTTTTCGATTGCCTCTTCGTTTGTTCATCGTATCCACCCTCTGCCTGTTTTGTATTTCTCCAAATGTGTTTCATAGTATTTGAGTTTTCGTATTTCTAGATTATTTCTTTCTTTTTCCTTTAAAATCTAAGTTTCAGTACAGCACGTCGTGTTACTTACTATTTTATACATCCGTATATTTGTCTCTCGCGAAACAATATTTGTAGACAGGGCATACGTAATAACCAAGATAATTATAGAGTTTTCATTTTTGTTATTACTTATTACACCACCACAGCAAGGGCGTCGGTCTCTCCTCTTTCTGTTCTGAACCCAGATTTTATGGTCTAGAGTCGGAAGCCTGGCCACTTAGCCACACACCACCAGCGATATAAAGTAGGTAGCAGGTAACATATCAAAAACTAAGTATTATCCACTGGAAGGCTGTGAAACATTTTCTTGTTCAATTTACGTTGGCAGTCGTTCTGATATTGACATTTTATATCTTACAGTTTAAGGTTATACTAGTAATGTCATTTTAGCAAATACAAAAATTTCTGTTGAACTCAATTTTTTTTAATAACAAAGCAAATGCAGATGTTCAAAGTGATTTTTTTCATTTTCCATATACATCACCTTGTTGTGTTCAGCATTAAACACTCTGTAAAAGATAAGTGATTCTGCCTAAAACTGTATAGATTGATCGTCAATTCTCCTATTTTCTGTAATTCCTTTTGCTGTACACTGAGAACCTGCTGCTACCATGCTGAGCACGGTTTAGTAATCCATATTCGGTCGCTGATCTCATACGTGGCCAACCTAACCCAATATGTTTAATAATCTTTTTCTACTCATGTAACTAAAACGGCATTTAACATACTAACATACACGTCGCTAAGTGACCTTTTAGTCATGCCTTCATAAGCTATGACTAAAGAGCCTCTTAGTCACGAGCTGAAGTTGGCAACGACGTTTTAGTCATGGGGTGAAGTTAGGTTCAAACAGTATTTGCTTTATTAGCCACAGCCAAAACTAAAATCAAGTTAGTTTTCAATTTAGAAAAGTCAACTTTGACGTTTGTCAAGCATAATTTAACCTAACATAATTTTCAAAATCCTAATGAAATAATGTTATATTGTCTAAATTTGCGGTCGTAGAAAAATTATAGTATGCAACTCGTTTTATAAACTTATTAGTCACTCTTTTATTAAACACTCGCTCCGCTGAGCTTCGCTCGTGATTAATAAAATTCGTGACTAAAATGACGTTTATAAAACTTGATACATAATATACTATTAAAATGAAGGCAAAAATTTATAATCCAGCCAGAAACATCAAACAATTGCGTTTATTTTACAAAACCAAATTCAACGTATTCAAAGGTTACATAAAAGGTAGAGAAAAGAAAATCTTTAGTTAAAAGTTTATATATTTTCTTGGTTGTCGCTTGACGGTTACATTCTAGCTTGCTTCATAAAATTATTAATTCTTTAAGGCAACAGCAGTTAGAAAGTAATTAGCAAATTAATTAATGCCTCTAAATAATTCGTTAGTAACTTTCATTATTTTTCTCCACTACCAATTTTAAATCTTTCAAATTGATTGATAGTCAGCAATGTTTGTAGTCAGTTCCTGATTCTATCACATGTATGTTTTCATTCAAATATAATTTCTCATCCTGTTCTATTGTTAATTTTTGAGGCTTTCACGGCCATTGTCATTAAGTAACAAACGACTTCCGGGATTGGACCGTTTGTTACTGTTCTATTGTTATTTCCAGAATGTCGTTTCATTCGGATAACTTTATGTTTTTTGCTACGTAGATTATCCAAAACTGACGTGGAATGGTTCCTTCGTGTCTTCGAATCTTCGTATGTTATACATTCACGGTATGTTTTATCGTTTTCGGCACATTTTTCCTTTCCTGTTGGCCGAAGAGATTGTAAATATGGAGTAGTACCACTGTTCCTTTATTTCTTATATATTTTGTATTAATTGAACGACAAATAAAGGCAAACTAAATAATTGTGTGGGCTGTATAAAAGAGCACTTTCAAAACAGACAGTAACCGATTGCACTTCTGCCAATAATACTTTTTGTTACGTGCTCTTCGGGGCGAAGCAACATGCAGCATATGTTGCTGTACGAAGCACAAGAATGTTCGTAGAAACGGCAATTTGACGAAACTAGGCATTTGGAGAGTAGCGAATTGTGCAGCAAAGTGTACCTGTTTACTGTCCTACCAATGTTATTATTTGGCAGAAATGTTAAGTCAAGTGTATTTGAACTTAGTCTCCCATTACATTTTTCTAAATCTACTAGAGTTATTTCTCATGTGCTCCTTCCGCGCATTCATTGGTTACTTCAATATTTACTATTACCATATTATAATTGCCACTGAATTTCAGTTGATTATTCCACTTAATTTTGGTTAAACCTCCTCTTTACCCTAAGGACGTAGCCTTTTTCATTTTTTGAGATACAAGGGATACCCATATTGTTCATATACGAAATGTGTACTATAGGTACCCTATATTGAATATGGAAACTAATTAGTGCACTTTCTGTTTCATTTCTATTTCGATCTCCATGTCCGTCGATTTCTATGTCGCCGCTGTATTTTAACTACTCTGCAGCACCGACTTTAACGGCACACCTACCTCAAAGTTTTCCCTTTCTGGGTTAGGAAACACCTGGGCGAGAATTAATAATCCAGTGGTGCCCGACAAATAATGAATTACCTACTTTCTACGTCGCTCCCGAATGGATTTGGATTGGAACTATAGCTAGCTGGGTGTACATTTACTTGATGATTTGTCGTAAATTAATTTTGGAGCGTAAAAGACGTTTGGGAAAGATATTTTTGTCCTTTTTTAAAACCTCCGCAAAAATACTACAGAACAATTCTAGTACAATTTTTGTTCTATATTATAATCTCGAGCTAAAGCTGCTAATCAGGACAACTAAATATTTTAATGTTGTTGTGTGGCACAACACTCCGAGTCTGGTAATAATGCAAAAAAAAGAAACTGAAAATTAATGACAGCTCTATTAAACATTTATATAAATTTAAGATAATTTGAAAAATATATTTGATGCATAGCTTTTCTGCGGAGTTTTAATTCTAAAATATTACTAAAAACAATGGTTGTACAAACTTGTTATGGCAGCCGAAACACAATTTAAACTATAATTAAACCCACGTAAAATTCAAATTCGCAATGTCGATATTACATATTACGAGTTATAATTTTATGGTTGGCGGTTTCAAATTAGTTTTAGTGTCGGGCCTGACCAAATCCTCTGCAGTTACCTCACAAACTCGTTTTAACTGTAAAAGGGTGAAATACATAATTACATAATTCAATACATACGTCGTAGCAACTATTAAATATACGTTTCAATTTGTAAAATAAGAAACATTAAATGTAGAAACTAGGATGTACCATATGCAACGTTAATATAATAATAAACTATTGCGAAACAAACCAAAATTTAAAGCAAAACTTTTTGGGTGGAATTCAAAGCATACCGGGATTATTACTGTTCTCGTATTTTCATTTACGTTAAATGCATATGCGAAATGCATAGATAAATTCATGTTAATTAATGGACCTTAATTAAATTTATTTACATAAATTGCGCACATTGTATTCTAGTTCATGCATATCTCGATTAATTGACGCATTTAAGTGTTATTTGAATGATTTTCATCATTTTAGTGTATGTGCAGATCCAGACTTAGAATCATAATTGCGAAAAATTGCATAATATGATACGCTGCAATAAATACAATTTAGGTTAGTTCTAGCCTCTATTGTACCCTTCCCCTAGTACAAGGTTGTAGAAGTATTGTATTTACACATGGAATTACATGAAATGCTATGATCTTTATTACGGAGAACTAACTGTAAATTAATTATAAACAGATTGACTGTTATACAGGGTTTTAATGAATAGGATACATAAAATTATAGAAGTTAGAAGCACGTTAGTTCATGTAATTATATATATGTATAAGCCATAATATATAATCTAATCATACTACACATTATCGATCACAGGCGGTCAAGCTACTCACGAGGCTGACGTGTGCCAAGGAAAACACCAAGTCAGTCAGTTAAATAAAATCATGTACATATTGCAACTGTTGCACAGTCATCTCCTTTTCTAATTAAACATATTAGGCCAGTCTGAAAATTGCCGCCGCCACTGCATTTGGTGCGTACAAAGAACGAAAGGCGATTAGTTGAGCTTGTCGGGCCAAGTATGAGCGATATCATTCCGTGGATGCAGCTGCTTGTAAAATCCTTTGTCGAATATGCCCAGCCCCCAAAACGCTATAAAATTATAAAATTTAGTTTAATGGCCAAGGAATTTGATAGTGATCTCCGATTGGACATATTTAAAGGTACCCCCGACCATCCAACCATCAGCCATTTTGTCAGCATTCGGTATATCATTCTACCGCAGCCCTAGAAAAACGCCTCGTTGTTAGCGTATAGGTGGAAGCCAATTTCCCCCATCGGCATTGTCATCCTCAAGCTGTCTATTTTGGTTATATCGAAGCTCGACCGTCAACCGCGGCTCATTCATTAAGCTCGCAATTTTCGACAAATTCTTGGCCGGTTTCGGGACATCGCTAATAACATGCCGTCTATAAGATTGGGATACGCTTAATAGAAATCAAAGCACGTTGATAAATTCAATTAAGTACTTGCCCCTATTTGGTGTCTATCCTGCGACTTCACGCATGCTAGCTGCAATGTCGTTATGTTTTAAATATAAATTCATACTTTTTGCATTGAATTCGTGTGCAACATGGAATTTTGCCAAAAAAATTACTTTGAATTTGAAAATTCAAACTGAGCGCTACAAGTAAAAATTGTAGACTTTAACATTTTCTTCCGATAATTTTGCCTTGGTATAAATTTGGTGCCTACGCCTATGAACCCGTTCAGTGAGTAGGAAACAGCCGGCAACGGCAACAAACGTACGTACGTGACGCTCATACCTTACGTGTTATAATCGGTCCTAACTAGTGTTATTAAAAATTTCGATAGATATCAGCGAACGATTGTCGAATTCTTTGCACAAACAAAATAAAACATTTTGGGCCTCTATGGTCCTACAGATGATAGTATCCGTATTTCTGCTGTTCCGAAAAACATCTTCGAAGGTCTCTCCAGCTCTAGGCCATATTTCTCGTGTTTCTGTCGCCTCGACGAATATCTCTGAGGGTTACGCGTGCTCAAGGTTTTTTCTTCTAGTAACTAGAGCTTACTTCCGCGTATAAATTGAAGTAATTCAGCTATATCGGGACTCGACTACGGTCAATATATAGAATGAATTGTAATAAGTGTAATATAGTATAGCTTGTAATCGTGACGTTACCTCAGGGGTAATTTTTCTCAGATAGTAATAAATTGCATAACTATCAACGCTGGTTATGGCCGAATGTAGTTGTTTGTTTGTTTAATATACGTTATTGTTTGTAAACTGTGTTTGCCTGTATGCAGGTGATTTTATGAATAATTTAAACAGTAACGGGTGGAAGCCCACGGTAAATCACAGCTTTACTAACTTCCACGATCTTTTTGCCTACACTATCAGAATGAAACCGCGCCCTTGTTCCTCTGTAGCTAGCTGAAGGTTTTTTTACTTGTCGCAAATCTACTTCATTGAAGTGAGATAAGCTCTTTCTCTGTAGAAATACCAGACAAAGTAAGTGGAATCGGCGCGTTCAACTCCCACATCTCTCGACGCTGGAATCTTCCGTTACATCACCGACGAAATGATACCAGGTGGTGCCCATAGCATTGATAAGAATTCGATCCCCTATGGAATCCTCTGTTACATCACCGACGGAATAATACCAGGTGGCGCCATTGATAAGAATTCGATCCGCTATCTACAATTGTGCTGACTGTCGCGAGCGAGTCTCCTCTTATTTCAGTCTAAAGTCCACCCCCCACCATGAACTATTCCTTTCATTGCGATCTTGCTCAATCAAATTTGAACGACATTGAGTCATCACTTGCTGTATATCAAAATCTTAGGTTTTCTTTTTATATAGTTTCATTTTATCGCCAGAAATACGTTATTTGTTGCTAATGGTTATGTTCAGAAGTTCACTAACTGCTTCCGTAAGTCTATGAAACGTAGTCCAAGTCACTAAACGCAAATCGCGACTTCTGCATGACAAACGAATTTTGCAAAAATGATGATGTCATATGGAGACCAGCAAATTATTGTTACCTTTTTTTTACTTTTTAGTAGTTCTGTACATTTTACATTTTTTACGTGTAGTTTAACCTCCATACATTAGAGTGGATAATAATTTAAAATAGGTATATTTTTAATACATGCAGACAGGCGAAGTGCCAGTTTCATAAATTCATTTTGCTTTTACAAATGACGCTATAGATAAACGACTAAGTACGGTGTTACACTAGAAGTATCACCTTCATAAAATTTTATCGGCGCAGGGGTATTCTCGTAACAGCAGTAGAAAATTAGAAGGCAGATTGCTTGCAAATGATTGCGTTACCTGTTAATTAGCGTTATAAACGCAAATGATCACAATTCTTAGCAACAGCAGGACTACTCAAGTAATCTGCTCCTAAGTACACCTAATTAAACCAAATGAAAATTGAACAAATAAAAGGTGAAACGCTCTGCGGGGACATTTTCCACATAACGACTCATTAAGAACTAATTCTGCACTTAAGGGTAAAATTTTAGTGCGCCACCTACAAATAAGGTCTAAGTCTAAGCCTCCGCTCGTATAAATCAGGGCCTACTACCTCCGCAATTTTACCGCTCCGTGCGTAAACTTGTACCGGAAACAAGTCGGTACAGCAAAACTTTCCGTTTCCTCCTGCGGAGTATTATAAAAGTCTGCTTTTGTCCTCATCTGCGTTGTTACTTGGAGATAAAATTAAAAGTAATGAGCTGTACACAATGATTTCCCTGGTGTCACATTACGTTTCATCCACCCCTTTAGGAGTCAACAAGACGGGCACAGGATATTACATTACGTGAGGAAATTTGCGAAATATTTTAATTCCCCCGTTTACTGCCGCGCTCATATACGGCCACGTGTATTGCACCTTCCAGGACTTACCTTAGCTTCGCTGACTGCTCCCCGAATGCTGTTTTGCAAACGTAGCACTTGATTTGGTTAAGTTCCTTGCAACTGCATCTGCAAGAAGACATAAAACATTAATAAGCGAAACCCTTGTGCAGCTTGGCTTAATGGGTGACATAAACGCAAGCAACCTTGCTTAATACATTCCCTTTTATGTTAACCATGCACTGCTAAGATCATATTAATGAAAAGGTTTGTTAATTATCAAATATAGTGCATTCCAGGAACAAAGTCAAAATTGTATGTAACGCGTGGATGTATAACTCAAATAGTTCACACGTTTTCGAAGGTGGGGTTCAATGAACTCCATTCACACTGTCTAAATAATAATTTTTGTATGGGTCTTCTTGGCCATTTTACTTACTGTTTGGAACAAAATATTAATCGAATTACAAACGGTAATTATATTTAGCACTACTATACACATGTGGCTTAGTTCATAAATTTTCGGTACATGCCTTAACACACACAAATTTCCTCTTAGAAAATCACAATGTTAATTGTTTTCTATTTTCTGCAAGCTAATCGCTTTACATTTTTCCTACTAATAAAATTCGATTTCTTGAATTATTTGTCGCATCTTCAGCTCATGATCAGATGGTGTGTTGAGTTGAAGAACGGAGTCATAAGCTTCTAGTGACATCTAAATTCCGCGCGTTATCCATTTTGTTCAAACTAATATTTGATCATGGACCAGACAACTTAGTAAAATGTGTGAAAATTAAGTGAAATCATGTGGACACAAAAGTGCGTTTAATTAGAATATAAAAACTAGTTTACGACATGTGCTAGATAAGCTATTTGTATACAAACTCGGAATTTTACGTCAAGTTACTGGATCACCTTGCAATATACTATAAGGAAGCATTTTGGAAACCTCTGCGTTATGAGACCTGTACTGGGTCAGATTTCACTTACATTGTGTACCGACATTGCATTATTTTGCAAACTGTCGTGTTCTTTGCCTATATCAATAATAGGTTATGAGTTCAAGCAAAAAACACGACACACATAGAATTATATATAAGGACTTGTATCTGTGAACTAATTCAATACACTTCTAACTACTGAGTATGTTCATTTGTGACAAAGAGGCAGGATAAAATTGTCTTTAAAGGGGTGGTTAGGCCTGACCATCCTACGTCACATCTTATTTCAACCAAGAAACTTTATCTCCTGTCAAAAACAACCTGGTTCTACATTATTATACAATTTATGTTCCAAGGTGCGAATTGGACTAGTGCAAGAATAATTCCCGGAACTACGCAAATCGAAGGCTTTCATAAATTCAACGAGCATCGCGGAAACACATTTTTTCACATTATATTTCTTTTATTTGCAAAGCCTTGGACAATAAAATCCATTTATTGTAATTATTATTATTAAACAGGTAATTTTCTGGGTAGCCAGAAACCTAAAGGGGAAAAATACATGGATCGCGGAAGATTTTACAAAAGAAGTACAAGAGCAAAGAAAAATCCTGCTGCCGCACATGAAAATGGCAAGAGAGAAAGAGTATAAAGGTAACCTTACATATAATAAACTTATAATAAATGGGGACACCTGCAGAGTAGAGCAAATAATCAACCACGAAGTAGACGACCTACCCTCAACACCAGAAAACAAATAGAGAAGAAAAAAGGAAGAACCACAAGTCAGCGGTCCCCTATGGAAAAAGGGGACAAACAAGCAAGGAAAGTAATAAACACGGGTACTTACTCAAAAACACATAAGATATGGTAGTAGATGCAACAGACGACAACCGCGACGAATTTAAGGTATACGAATATGGATATGGAACTGAAGTTTGCGATAAAAACCATGCAGTTGACACGGAAAGCAAGAATAAACACAAGAAAAAGAAAAGGCAACCACATATGAACAGCAGCAAAACAGAAATAAATAGTAGAGCAAGATTCTACATCGGAATCTGGAATGTAAGAACAAAGGCGGACATAAGCAAAGCAGAACAAATAGCTAGAGAAATGGAAACACATGAAATCAAAATCATGGCAATTAGCGAAGCTAGATGGAACGATCAGGGGGAGGTAATACTAGCAAGCGGGAACACCATAATTTATTCAGGAAATACAAATATAAATGCAAAAAGGGAAAAAGGAGTAGCAATAATGATAGATGATCACCACAAAATACAAATACATAAAAATAGTAGCAGGGGACTGCAATGCGAAAGTGGGAAGCAACAATTACGGAAGAGAAACATTAATGGGAAAATATGGAATAGGCAATACGATCAACAATGGAGAGAAGTTAACATTCTGTGTACTAAATAATTTCACGATTGGTGGGACACTATTTAAACATAAAACCATTCACAAGGAAACGTGGACAGCTCCAGATAGACGCACGAAAAACCAAATAGATCATATCATGATAGATAGAAAACGGAGAAATTCACTCCAAGACGTTAGATCTATGAGGGGCGTCGACATTGGCTCGGACCACGAACTAGTCAGAGCAAAATTCAAAGTTAGCCGAAAAGCAGACATAAAACCCAAAGAGAGAAGAGAGACATTCTGCACGCAAAAATTACAAGAAAATCCGAGGGAAATTGAAAGATTCCAGAGGAAATTAAGAGCCGAAACAGGAACGACAGAAGAACTAGAAAGAAAGGACATAGAACAAACTTATAAACAAGCAGCAGTTAAAACAGCAACAGATACTCTAGGCAAAAAGAGAACAAATGATAAAGCGTGGCTGTCAAAAGACACAAACAGAAAAAGCGATGAAAGGAGAAATATAAAGGCGAAGATACTAGGTACAAATAAAAATGATAGTAAGCAACAACTTTAAATAAAATACACACACAAAAATAAAAAAGTGAAAAAGAGCGCTAGGAAAGACAAAACGACTATATATAAAAAACTAGCAAAAACAGCAGAAGGAGCAGCTAGCAAACACGATATAAAAACACGGAAGCTAACTGGAAGGACACCAAAGAAAGTGAGAATGTTCAAAGGAATACGTGATGAGGCATATAAAACAAAGGGAGAGATGGAAAAAAGATGGATGGAATACTTGAAAGAGGTATACAAAGAAAAAAAACACCAGATACTAACAACATAAATTTGGAAGTAAGGAAAGAAACCCTAAGCATCCATGAAGTGGAATTCAGTAAAGAGGAAATAAAAGAAACAATAAAACAAATGAAGACTGGTAAAGCAGCGGGAATAGATAATAACACAGCAGAACTTATTAAGTTAGATATAGAAGCCGCAGTGGAAACACTATATGTGCTGCTAAAGAAGATTTGGATAGAAGAGCTAATACCAGATGCGAAAATTGGAGGCCGATCACATTATTATGCACGGCCAGCAAAATAATGACGAGGATCATGCTACAAAGAATGAGAGACTCCATAGACAAGATACTGAAAGACAATCAAGCCGGATTTCGACCACGGAGATCTTGCATCGATCAGATATCTACTCTAAGAATTATTTTAGAACAAACGGCAGAAATGGAAAGAGACATATACAGGGTTATTCACGAATGATGATGAGCCTTAAAGGCAACCCAACTTACATTCCCACTACTACTAAGATTTTAAAATTTAAAAATTTGAAATACGTATGTAATGTAGATTGCTGTGCTTTTTATTATTTGTCAGTAAAACAAAACTACCTCCCTGAATTAAGAATTTATTTTGTTCATTTCACATACCTAAATAAACTACGGATAGAATGAATTTGGAAAACTTCACAATATTTAACTTATATAATAAAACTTATTGTAACGAGTGCTCAAAATGTTTTCCATCGTTTCTAATGCAAGTCAGTATTCTCGTTCGAAATGATCTCTTCACTTTTTCTAAGGATTCTTGTGTAACTGCTCTACAAGCTTCATTGATGAGATTACCCCATTTAGAATTGGTGTCTCGTAAACTACAATTATGTCGATTTACTCCACAATTGTTTGAAAATGTGGTTTCGTCGCTAAACAATACAAAGTCAAGAAAATTGTTATTCAACTGTAATTGGTTTTGAAAAAAGGTACAACAACTTATTCTTTTAGGATAATCTGTGTCCTTTAAATCCTGCGCTAACATGGCACGGTAATCGGGAAAAGAGTTTTCTTTTATTACGCGCGATACCAAAGATTGACTTAGACCGACCCTTCTAGCAATTTCTTTTTGTCCATGAGGATTCTCTTCTAAAATTTCTCTAACAGGGGCTTCGTTGTCTTCCCCAGTTGAAGTCACTGACAGTTAGTGTGTCATAAACTGACAAATAATAAAAAACACAGCAATCTAAATTACATATTTCAAATTTTAAAATTTTAAAATCTTAGTAGTAGTGGGAATGTAAGTTGGGTTGCCTTTAAGGCTCATTATCATTCGTGAATGACCATGTACGTCAACTTCATAGATTTTAAGCAGGCTTTTGACTCAGTAAACCGAGAAAAGGTGTGGGAAATACTTGCACTGTATGGAATACCCAACAAATACACTAGAATAATTAAAATACTCCGCTCGAATTGAACACGAGGGCACTCTCACCGATAACATAAATATCCGTAGCGGGGTCAAACAAGGTTGCATATTGTCACCAACATTGTTCCTGATAGTAATAGACGGGGTTATGCAGCAAACAATTGACAACAAAACAGGATTAACCTGGAACGCATTTTCCAAACAAGAAACAACACACGCAGAACAAGTCGGACAGATTAGTAAAAGCAGCAAAACAAATAGGACTAGATATAAATTGCAAGAACACTAAACTACTCGTGAAAGAAGTTAAACAGGGCAATAAAATAAGACTACAATGAGAAAAAATAGAGGAAGTCACGGAATTCTGTTATCTGGGCAGCGTAGTAGAGACAAAGGAAGGAAGTGAACAGAATATAGACAGGAGAATTACGCAGGCACAACAGGTTTTCAACATGTTACGGAAAATATGGGGAGAAAGAGACATATCGAGGGAAACTAAATTGAAAATATTCAAGTCAAATGTGAAGAGTGTGTTGTATGGTGCAGAAACACGGGTAGAGAGCAAAAAGAGTCGAAGAAAGATCCAAACCTTTATAAATAAATGCATTAGAACTGTATGCAGTCTTCTGGCCAGAAAAAATTCGAACTATAGACTGTGGCAGATTACAGACGAAGAAAGAATTGAAATAACAATTAGGAGACGGAAATGGAACTGGTTGGACACTTTGAGGAAACCATATAGCAGTATAACCCGACAGGCAATATACTACAACACTACTGGAAGAAGGAAGGTGGGGAAACCAAGAGAAACGTGGCGAAGAAATTTAAAAGCAGAATTAGAAAAGCGAAACCTAACATGGGGAGAAGTAAAACATATGGCATCGGATGGAAGAAATTGGAAGGATTTTGTGGAAAAAGTGGTACCTGTGGAGTGATAATCCTCGAACCCGACGTGGGTAGAGCTATAAACTCTCACACCTAAAACTTTCTACCCGAAACGCCGAAAGGAGCCCTTTACTCCAGCTGGGAGTTGTGGGATAAAGAAAGAATAATTTTCTGGTACATGTACACCGCACCTTCATTATAAATGCATGTTTTTTGAAGTCTCATCTATAACTGAAATGCTGGGATTTTGAGCGCCTACTGATACTTACATCATTAATGTTTTATCTTTTTAGCCGAGTCGATTCCGAGCGCAGCTAATTCCTCAAACCGATTCGCCTGCGTAATCCTGATGTATTGTTTATTTATTTGACGTCTAGGTTTACCTTTGAACATATCGAACTAGCGTTATTTATATAATGTTAATTTGGGTATTATCTTTTCATCTGCGGTTGTATTTCATTATTTTTAATATGTACGAGTATTTCGTGCCTAACCATTAATATTTAGTGAGATATTTGCGAGTGAATACTCGCGCTTGGTTTCCCATTTTAGCTAAAGCGTTGGTATCTGAACCTATGTATGTGGTTTATTCTTTTGTTCGACCTAATGGTACCTTCTTGTTTTGTAAGGTCAGGAATGTGAGAGTGAGGTTCTTTAACGGTAAGTTGTATTTGTTTACATTGCCTGTTGATTTTTTCTGGGTATCGCAAGACCAGTTACGTGTACCACCAGTAGTGCTTCATGTTTTATTTTATTAGATTTTTAGCGCTCAGTGTAGGCAAATAAACGTTGTAGTGTAAATTAAAGGATATCAAAATGCGTTTTTTAATACCAAAATTGCTTCTTCCACGTTAAAGGCTCGCTAAATATTAGTCAAAAGCCAAAAAATCGCTCTTAAACCCTGTGGAAGAAGTTGTCGCCTGGCTTCCCACGTCTGCCAAAGTGTCGAAGAGCGTCCTTGTTTTGCGAAATTATAAAAACATCTATGTGAAGCCTTCCCGTTATGCGATAAATGAGCGTCAGGGCGGACGGTGCCTTTTTAGATGTATTTTCGACCGGTTCCTACAGAAAATATTTTTACGTTTGCGTTAGTTATCAGTTTTCATTTGTAAATTGGCAATGTGTCTACACCAAGTAGCAAGGGCTCCTGAGCCTCATCTTCCATTTTGGTTTATGATTAAGTAAGGTGTGTGCGATATTTATTAGAGAAGATTTAACTAAAGCATTTTTACACAAAACTAAAAGCTTTTATTCGACAGTTATAAAAAGGAAAATAATATGCAGCACTGTATAGACTCCAAAAATGCATGATATTAAAAAAATGCGGTGGTTTATTAAATTTGAATATGTTTCTTCACCTGCAAAACAACAGAGATTTGTGGCGTTTCTATTGTAATCCTTATATTATTACCTAATCTAGCACAATGCTCCTTGATGCTACGAATTAAAATGTTAAACTTTGAGCTGGTAACCAATCATTTCAACATTTTACTTCACTTTTACCTCACCTGTTTCCAGTAGCTGTCTATTTTTCACTAATCGTCTGTTATGACCTGTCATGATCTGTTCTTCATCCTTTAGCTCAGTACTATAGCAATTTTAGTAACACCATTATTTGATTTCTTTGGCTTATGACATAATTATCCAAATTTTCTACGTTTAATTATTTCATAACTATGATAAGATTTTGTTCACAAAGGCGTGCACTTCTTACACTACTGTATTTAACGTGCATACTATTTTTACCTTCTTTCAGCTACCGACAAATTTTAAAACGTCTAAAATTTGCTCAAATAGTAGAATGTATTTATGTATTCATTGCATAACGCTGTAATACAAGATAACGCGATTATACACTAGAATTTCTCTTGTGGTACAGGCTACCTAGGACATTCTTCGTAGCGCTCAAGTTCCGGTGTTGCGGCGAGGTAATCATCGTGCTTGTCTCTGAAGAAAGCGCGTCACTGTGGATTGGAATCATTCGCATGTTGTCTTACGCATTTTTCATTACATTCTTTAAAATAATCATTTTTGCTGATAAGAAGAAATAATTCTTGTTAGCATTGAATTCCGGCTTAGACCGCGTAGTCTTTGTAGATAAACACCCAGCATTCTCCGGATTAATTTGCCTTGCACCTTGTGAACTCAAGCAACGATCCACGCGATGGCCATGCTATTTGGTGGCTCGTGTTGTTTAAGTAGACTGGTATTATTTAAAGAAGAGCATGTCACGTGCTCGGGGCAGCCTACTAAAACGCATTCGGACAGGTCAACCATAGGTTTGTTTGGGGACAAACAACAAATACATTGCCACGTCTGATGTTGAATGATTATAGAGCGTTCCGTACTACCCTAAGTCAGCAAGTTATCCGTCTAAACGCATTTCAGTATACTGCTCCGATCACGTGACATGCTCTTCTCTAAATAATACAAGTCTACCTTGACAACGAGGATACTTAAGCAGGTTTGGCCTTGATGCTGTTTGTTTACCCATATTAACTGACGTTTCGCAAGACCTTACATCCTACATCATCACGGTGAAAGTCGCACTGAGAACTGAAGATAGGTGTGGATCTATTTATAGTCATCTGCTCTAGCCGCTCGGAGCGACATAACGCTCATTGGTCGTTCAAGTTTGGCGAGTGTGAAAGTAGTTTGTCTGGAAACCATTTTAGAAGGTGCAGAATGGGAGAGTTTGTTATTCTGATTAACGGAACTTCTGAAGTTCGAACTCTTGCAACTAATTGCGTATCATAAACGCTTCTTCGATATAAATACTTCTCATCTATTATTATTGACTCAAAATTAATGCAAAACTGCGCAGGAGGTTCTCTGATAGAAGTTCTGTGATTTTGAAACAGTGCAGTTTCGTAAAGCTTGCTCGTTACTATCGTTCCAAAACGCTTATTATATTATTTACATTATGATAAACATGTACGAGGCATGCCTTTTATGTTTTGTCGTTTGAGAAAAAAATAAACAACTAGAACCTTATATACATTTTATTGTTTTTCAAAGTATTCACCACGATATTTTATGCACTTTATCATACGCTCGAACCAGTTTTTGAAACATTTATTCCACTCCGAGGTAGGGGTACTCAAAATTGCCGATTTGAAAGCTTCGACTGCTTCTTCACTAGACTGGAACCGTTGACCACGAAGATTTTTCTTAATTTTGGGAAAAGTACAAAAATCGTTAGGGCTTAAGCCAGGACTATAGGGAGGTTGGTCCAGCATTTCTACGTTTTGCTGCTCCAAATACTCAATTGTTTGGCGAGCGGTATGCGAGCTTGCGTTGTCATGATGCAGGATGATGTGTCGCTTTGGGTTGGTTTTCCGAAGCTCGGTGATAACTTGTGGTAAACAGACTATGGTATACCACTCTGCATTAACTGTCCTACGATCCTCTACTTCAATCGTCGCAACTTGACCTGTTTTCAATACGAACGTGACCACCATTTTCTTTGAAGTGCTTCGGGAGCGAACAACTTTCGTCGGTTTTGGCTCATCTTGGAAGACCCAGACGGTCGATTGCTGTTTAGAATCAGGATCATAGGCATAAATCCAAGATTCATCACCACTGATGATGTCGTAGACGTGATTTGACTCTCTTCGGTTGAATCATTGAAGAGTTTACCTACACCATTTAACACGAGCCGCCTTGTGATCGTCGGAAAGCAAATGCGGGACCCAACGGGAGACCAGCTTTCTCACACCAAGCGCTTCATGCAGGATCTTTTGAATTATTGTCCCTGAAATGCCTAATGATGTTTCAATCTCACGATATGTCACATGACGGTCTTCGATGATTAGTTGTCTCACAGCAACGATGTTATCTTCAGTAAAGGCGGTTTTTGGGCGTCCTTCACGAGATTTGTCACTAAGGCTGGTATGTCCACGCTGGAATTCTAAATACCAGCGTTCGAAGGTTCTAAGACATTGGGCTTCATCATTGAACACTGAAGTCAGCTTCTCGAAACATTGAAGTCGTATTAGTCCTCTTCGAAAGTTGTAGAAAATTATTGCACGAACATTTTCCTTATAGTACGAGCGGCGGTGACACTAAGTCTAGTGTGATAAAACTTTTCAATGTCATATATATAATTCGTTAGGTCATTGATGCGGAAACACAAAATGGCAGTGCTGCCACGTGTGGACCGAACGGCACTATAAAAAATTATTAAAAATTTTTTTTTTTAATATCTAGTATCATAAAACTTCAGGATTCTGATTGTTTCTCAGATCCTATTTTCTAGTATCATCGAACTTCATACAAATTCAAACGTTATCTGAAAGATCATCAATTTCTGTGTAAGAAAAACCGCTGCTGCCTTTTCCAGAAATTGAAGAAAATGGCGGCATCAGCATTTGAAAGTCGCGATTATTGCAACCGAATTTCGCGTGTTCATTCGGTTTTATCGGCATTAATCCGGTTTTTTTCGATTTGTACTAATGAAATACTCGTGACATTGTAAATTGCAATACATTTTCTATTGCGTTCATTGTTTAAACAAATGAAATTGTATTTTTTATGTGATATTTTTCGAATTTTCCTTATTTCTCTTGTTTTTTTTTCATATTTTCCAAGCCTTCGATTCCAATTGAGAATGAATTAGTTCTATCTAAATTAGATTCTATCAATTATTCCAAGTTCATTGATTTTTGGGCCGCTTTTTTAGGTCTTTTCGCGTTTTTCACAGCACGTACGAATCCGTTTTGCAGTTTTATTGAAACATGCCATTTATTTATCAGGACAGGGATTATTTGAACAAATTAGTAGTATTTAACTTGGGACATAAAGATTTTTGAGCTATTTTTAAGCAGAAATTGAGTCTGCGGCGTTGATTTATTTCACCAACTGTAAGAGAATGGAAGCGTGTTTAAATAAGTAATAGTCTTGTTTTGTGAAAACGAATTTAATTTTTTTCTAGATTTATTCATACAAATGTTGGTTTATAAAAAACACAAAGATTATGCAAAGTTGGCAATGAATTATTATTGAAACAATTTGGCCATTTAGTAAATTTTGTATTATATTAAAAGTTAAAATTACAGGAGTAGCTAACAATTAAAGCATCGAAGCAACTTATCACTAGTTTTCGTGGTCAGAATCAAAACTTTTTGCGTCAAATTCTTTGTCATCTTCGTCGTTGTTATCTCTTGCCAAAGATAGTATATCGTCAACGAAACAAAGCATTTTTTGAAGAAGTAAAATACGTTGAGATTAGAAAAAAGGACAGCGATGCGACCGTTGCTGACTCTAGCCAATCAGAATGTGCCACTTGTGAATAGCACAGCCGGGGTCCTACAAAGTAAGTTGGTAAAATAAATCAACGCCGCAGACACAATTTCTGCTTAAAAATAGCTTAAAAATCTTTGTTCCCGGTAAAATACTTCTAATTCGTTCAAACAATCCCTGTCGTGACAAATAAATGGCATGAATAAAAAAAATGCGAAACGGATTCGTACTTGCTGTAAAAAACACGAAAAGACCTAAAAAAGCGGCCCAAAAATCAATGACTTTGGAATAATTGATAGAATCAAATTTGTTTAAACAATGATCGCAAGTATTGTTTCAACGAATAGAATTAATTTATTCTCAATTGGAATTAAATGCATGGAAACTTGAAAAAACACATGAAAAATATGGAAAAATCGAAAAATATTACATAAAAAATGGAATTTCATTTGTTTAAACAACCAGCAACATTGAAAATTTATTGTAAATTACGATGTCAGCGTATTTCATTAGTACAAATCGAAAAAAAGGGATTAATGCTGATAAAACTGAATGGACTCGCGAAATTCGGTTGCGATAATCGCGACTTTCAAATGCTGCTGCTGCCATTTTCTTCACTTTCTGGAAAAGGCAGCAGCGGTTTTTCTTACACAGAAATTGATGATCTTTCAGATAACGTTTGAATTTGTATGAAGTTCGATGATACTAGAAAGTAGGATCCGAGGGATCACTTATCTCCCTGCTGCAGCTGATAAGAGTTCGCTCGGGGAGTGGCAGCACTGTTTTTTCTTAAAGCCCTACCCCTTCCCTGTCTTGAGGAACAATCAGAATCCTGAAGTTTTATGATACTAGATATTGAAAAAAAAAATCTTTTTTTAATAATTTTTTATAGTGCCGCTCGGTCCACACGTGGCAGCACTGCCATTTTGTGTTTCCCCATCAATGACCTAACGAATTATATATATTACTTTGAAAAGTTTTATCACACTAGACTTAGTGTCACCGCCGCTCAGACTATTAGAGAAATACATTTTCGTACGCGACTTGACAACTTTGAAATGACGCTGTGACTAAGCAATTTCACTAATCCTATATTTTTCAATTATTTTGAGCTTCTAGATTTAAAGAAATTCGAACGCTGTACGGTTCTATATTCGAAATTGGCGGTAAATATGTAAACGACAATACATAAAAGGCATGCCTCGTAGCTGTGTTTATTTCTAAGCAATAAGTATGTAAATAGAACTCGGGCTGTAGCGCTTGTGCTAATGTTTAACTAGGTTTGGATGTATATTCACGCGACACCGTAATGGTATTAAGGGATAAGGGAAAGAAGAAGAAGAAGAATGTGTATCGAATCGCGCTGCTATGACTATAAAACTATAAAAATGCTATTCGCCTTGTTTCCTTGGTTATTCATGAACTTGTGCCACTTCATTACAAACCTGGAATTTTTCCAACCTCAAACAACTAAATAAAGAATGTTTGTGAGTCAGCACCACGTAAATTAAGTCAATTTAAATTTTTTAAATTAATTTTATTTCAAATTGTTTGCGATTTTCACCCCTTTTTGTTAGTGGTGTACGCACTTTATTAGTTTTCCATTTCAGTTTAACTTTAAATAGATATTCTCGTTGCTTAAAGCTTCCTTCTGGCTATAAAAATCGGAAAATGGTGGATTTAATATCTTATATATCCCTTAAACGATGGGTAAATGGGAGTGCCATTTATACAAGGAATATAATTCTAAGCGTTTTACGCGTTTGATTGTTTAAATAAAATTTCCAGTTGTGTTCTTAGCTCGCGCATATCCACTGTCCATTCAGGAATCTGCATTCTGTATGTGCATTCCCTTTACGTGATTTGCATTCTTCAAATATGATATACGCTGGCTTCTACAAGATATTCTTCTTGTTGCTTGTAAAGCAAAAATTCTTTTCTACTGGGATGTAACCTACTTTTCAATGTTATTTAACTTTATTTGTGGACAGACTACCTGTAGGTTCTAATGTATGCCTCATTTCAAGATTCCTGTAGAGGCAACTCTTGCAGAAATGTGGTGTAATTAAAAATATTTTTAAAATCCAGTATTAGGTCAAGAACAACGGCACGGTCTCCAAATGTTTTTCAACAAGTCGCCGGAAGCAGTTTAAATAACGGAACGGTTTATTTAATTATTTAAATTATGTAAACGTTTTAATAAGCAATATGTAGCAGCAATTAATTAATTACAAAACCGCGATCTGAAGGCGAAAGTTGGTGCTGCTACGCAAAAATTGTGGAAAATTCAGAAATCTCGTGCAGGCCGCGGCGATAAACGGCTTATCAAAATCAGATAGTTTTGGTATTTTTACTAAAGCGTTTCTTAGCGAACACATTTCCATGCTGGCATAAAAGGGGTATTAAGTGACTCGCGTGTCGCATTCGTCATATTTCATAGACCATTAAATGGGGTAACCTTTCACGAGCTCAGCGACGCGCCGCGGCGAAGCCCGGAACTAGCGCCCGGCTCAAAGGGCTCCTATCAGTTTCAGTTAAAATTGCACAACAGTTGCTAAATGTTAACTTCGTTCATTACGTCTTTTAACGCTGGGAGGTTTGCTGCACGTACGAACCTAATTTATTAAAACTCGCCCAAATTTTAATCTCTTCCACTTTGGGCGCATTAAGCGAGTTATGCAATACGCTGGCTTCTATCTGTATCTCCAAAACAACCGGATTTTTGTGCTTTTTGTTTGTACTGGAAATTTTCACATCGGATTGTTGAGAGTGATAAAACTGGATCATTATAAAAATCGCAAGAAATAAGAAGTTCCAAAAATGTGGGGCATAATTCAAGAGCTAGTAAGGCATTTTGTAATATGATAACTAGCTATTATACGTGTATTCCAACACCTTGAATTTTTGCTTCGCAAAGTATACGTTCTCTATCAGTGCCACACGAGTGCTAACTGAAGCATTAAAAAACAAATAGAACACAATAGAAAGAGTTATGGAGGGGCTATTGTTGGGCATATTTCTTAAATATCGCAGAAGAAACAATGGACTTAGAAAATAATTAAAATTATTTACACAATGGGCATTGTCTATTTAAATAATTACATATACGGCCAATTTGTGTTTGCATGCTTGCAAATTGTTAATTAGGTTTAATCGTTGTAACTTAGTATAGTTGAAACGCTCCTGATTTAGTACGTGAATCACCCAATTTTCTGCATGCAGCGGTCGAAGTGAATCTAACGGAGGGTGCGGGGTTAGTTAGTCGTAGCGTGTCAATTCCAAACTCGCACCTCTGCAGCGGCTCGAAGTGTCAGTCGCCTACAGCAAGCTAAGGAAAGCGGCAAAGTGGCGTAGCGAATAGAATTTACTGCCTGTGTGCTTGCAGCAACTCTATGTTAGCTCCAATTCACCGTGTACTTAGTAAGTATACATTTACGACACCGCCAAAGAGATTTCGTTGCGCCCATATTGTTCGGTGACGTCATCCAGCAGAAAGCCGACCGAGCTTGCAGCTTGGTACTTTCCCGCCATATCCGTGAAGAGTGTCCATATACCGACAGGATCCAGGTTAATAACGTGCATCAGTACGAGTACTACACAGCAGTTCTCAAGCCACAAGCATAAGATAACCTGATACAGTGGGTGTTTTGCAATCTGGGCGACACGCCTGTGTGAAAGTTTTGTTACGAAAAAGGAATGCGATTAATAGACAAATAAGTATGTACACGTAATAATTGAACAAAGAATTCGAATTGGGCTTTATTTAACTGCATGTAAACTTAGCATTTCCTCGTAGATTAATACAT
Organism: Agriotes lineatus; assembly: GCA_940337035.1. NCBI lineage: Eukaryota > Metazoa > Arthropoda > Insecta > Coleoptera > Elateridae > Agriotes > Agriotes lineatus. Next base: position 41,892,959 of record OW679195.1, on the reverse strand, counting down.
GTTAAAATTAGATTCTTCTATTTTTGTGGCAAATATATCTTTGTTTCTTTGTTGGAACAAATTGGTTCTTACACTGTCCCTTGAAGTTGGTTTCAGCATCCGAGTCTACTGTGTTCCGTGTGTTCTGAGTTGCTTAAATAAAAGATCAGGGCATAAAGTAAAGCCACGTTACAAAGATGGAAGTCAACGGCGTAGCTACAACAAGCTTCGTTGCAAACTCTGTCAGAATCACTCAACAACTAAAGCTCCATGGACGTACTCCATTGCTAAAGTACCATAGAAAGTACTAAACGTGGTTTACTCCAGACCAAAAATATCGTAAAACAGAGAGCAGGGTGCGGGCACGCGGGGGTACATACCGCCAGGGCCTTTTTATTTAGTCGAGTATTTAGGTACTCTGCGTGGAGATCCTGGCAAGTACCCGCCAATCCTCTTGGCGGCCGGACTCCTATCTGACATAATAACCAGGATTTAATCTAAACAATTTGAATAGCCTCAAAGTTCTATCTCATTCAGTTAATTGTGATATATTTTTAAATTCACAATAATTGGGCTATCACCTCGTCAAACTTCCGGTATACCAACACTCTTCTAGCCTGGACGATTCTTTCTTTCTCTCTCTCTCTTACCCATAGCACCGAATTCTTTTGGGCCGGCCACGGAAAGTTCACCGATTTTGCCTATAAAACCGAAGCAGTTTCAAATGTACAAATTCCATACTGAAGGCTACTGTTCTAATATTGAAAAATTGTAACGTTAAAATCCAGCAGCCTTCAGCCGATGATAATTTTAAGTGGTACTTCTATTGTTGTGTATCAGTACATGACGTCACGTCGTAGGTGGATTTTGGAATTCACTATAACGTGAGCCGACTGCAGACAATCTGATGATGTATGTTACATTCGAATAACCAGGTACTTCCTCCTTGTGACAGCCTGCTTTTCCGTAACCGAGGTAAGAGCCTTTACCTTGTTGGAAGGTTTCCCACAACATCTTCAGGCTTTAGCAGTAGTTGGCGCATATCGGTTTATCCCGAATTTGTCAAGTAACTTTTGGTACAACTTATTTTGGCGTATGGCAATCAAACAAACCTAGAAAAGTAGCTCTTCCCGTTCCCTTAGCTATCGGTGAACTCTTATTTAATTACTAAAGAGGCCATTTAAAGTACGTTGGTACAGAGAACAAAAACATAGTAACTAATTCAAGGACTTAGACAAATGGACAGTTGGATAATGGCTGCTTAGATTTTGTACACTAGAATACCTACAAAAGGTAAGAATTAATGTCGTGATCATCACACTGGCTGTGTTCTCCATTGCTTTATCTCGCGTTTATCTCTCCGTATCACCACGGCTTTTGATGATGTACGTAAGCCAAGTTAATACATTTACTCTGTCGCCGGCGCCGCGCCGGTCAGAAGTCACTCGAGCTTGGGTTCTTCCTAAATCATCGCCGAATTCATCCGACTTCACCTGTCGTCTCTGGCCGCTAATTTTTAAACGCTTCCGCTTAACGCTTAATGGACTTAATTATAGAGCATTATCCCCGGTAGGGTGCGTACATCGCTATTTTTAATCTGTGGCTGATTTGTAATCGGACCATTAAAACTGACTCTTGTAGTGTGTACCCCGTGTTACGTAATGCGTGCATGTATAATTTGTAAGGGTGCTTTATTATTATTAAATTTTATATATTTTGAAGTGCTGTTTAACATAGCCGGGTCAGACTTCCCACTGCTTAATGTCTTATGAATTTCAAGAAAAAATAAATAGGCAACGTAAGTTGAATATACGCATTGAAGCCGCACCTCTCTTGGCGGCGAGGGGAAGATTATCTTGGTTGAATTTGCCCATTATATTACCCTTGATTTTTGACCATTCTCTTCCACGATTTCCTGCGTTTTGGTTCTGTAGAACACAGCCGACCAATTTTGTTCGTCAAAGAAGTAGACCATGTATTAAAAGAATTAGCGGTGCTGTCGCCATGATTTTACACATGAAAACAGAGAAAGAAGAAGAACATAACACAAATAGCTATTCGTAACCTGGAATTAAAATTAACAAAAATAATAGTGGCACGGTTGTTTGAAATGTAACAAGAGCTTTATAGCTGACGGATTGTTCAATACCATGATTTGGTTCTGATTTAAACTGGATACTCAGTTTACAAGACTAACTGTTAAAATAAGATCTGTAGCTACTGTATAGTACTATCACTAGTTTATTTAGAATCTACTCTCAGTTCAATTACTAAAGACCAATCGATGACAAGCTTTTTTATTATTTCAAGCATACTACGTTCTAAATGCATTTCATTACCGGTTAACCAAAGTTATTGTTCTGCTAGTCATAATAACATTAAGTAGATCAAATAGCCCTGGAATGACGTTGTGTTGATTTAATTCCAGCTTTTGCCTTTGCCACACAACCCCGTTCGAAGACTTCTTATATTATAAGTTTGTATACTCAATTAACGTATTCGACCGTTAGAAAATAAACAATATGTGCCATTTACATACTAAATGGATTGTCACATTAAGCAGCGTGTAAAAATTCCGCATCGTATTAATTGATATCCCTTTGTTCATTGGGCTTCTATAAACTTATTACTTATTTATCGTAGACTCTATACAGCCATTGAAGGATATAACCAAGGTTTTTTATCAAATTCTAACGTATCGCAACTGAAAATCGGAAACCGAATAATATGGAAAGATTACATCGCGATTTTACTGTTTATCTAAGCATCGTTGTAATATTAATTTTCATTGGCTGTGCGTTATCTATTCTTTGTGATATAAAATTTTATGCCCGAATGCCGGGAATTGCAGAAACCTAATAAGTTGCACTTTGTACATAATTACGTAATTGTGTTCTAGCACATTGAGTGTTCGAATTATAATGGCTAAAAAACACATAAATGACATAATAATGTAGTTTAATCTAAATAAACGAACGCAGTCGATGAAACCATTGTGATAAAATCGTCAATTATTAATCAAATGTGTAGTAATTCTTCATCGGCTGATAAATGATAGTAACTGGTTCGAACATGTAGCTTTAAACATATTGAACAAAACGTATAAGAAAGTGCTACATTAACTGTCTTTAAGATGAAGATTCGTTAATTCTAAAAATTAAAGGAGAAAAGAAGAAAGGTAGTAAAGAAAAGTATTAGAATGTATTCCCAGGTATTTAGGTGTTGGGTTGTGGTTCAGGCGGACCACGGACATATATTTCCAGGTTGCGGTTCGCCATTTTGTTGTTCAAATCAAAACAAGAACATTCCGTTTAGGCGAGGCTTGGTATCAGTCTCACTTTCGGTAATACTCAGTAAATAACTTGAGGTCGGAAGTTAGTACCTGTTCTGTGGCTTCAATAGATTCATGCCTTACAGCGAGTGTTAGATCATCAGCGTAAGGGAATTTCTGCTATATCGTATCTGGCATGTCAGATATACCTATATATAAATTAAAAAGAATTGGAGCTAACACAGATCCTTGAGGTGGCCCATTCTTTAGCGCTTTTTGTTTGCTCAACGTTTGCCCCATGACAACCTGAAAGAGTCTCTCGTGTTCAAGAGTCGAGATAGTTTTTGCATTGGAAAAGCCGTAGAAACTTACAAAGCAGGCCGTCTCACCAGACCGTATCGTAGGCTGCAGTTAGGTCTATGAAAACTGCCGAAGTCCTAAGGTGTTTTTGGAAGCCTGCCTCGATACATGTAGTGAGGCTTAATACCTGATCCGTGCAGCTGCGTCCTGCGGAAGCCAGTTTGTTCTATTGGGACGTGTTCTAGGATTCTACCACATATTCTATTTAGGATAAACCTTTTAAGAGGCTTGAAGCACGAAGAGAGGAATAGGCCTGTAGCTCTCAGTTAACTGGCTTGAAAGTCTGCCACTTTTTATAAGGAACTCTGTATGGACACCATTAAAGCCAGGGGCCTTCCACTTTTCATGTGGATTATGGCCTGGGTTATTTCATTTTCCTCGAATGATCTGGAGTACCCTGATTCATCCACACAATTTCTTTTCAGATCAGTTAGCTCTCGTTTGATAGTGGTAGTATTCTTGAGGTCACTGGCCGCCCAGTAACAAAAAAACGAACAAAACGAAAAGGAAGAAAATGAAGGTATAAATATCGAAATGATATCACAGATGGAATTAGAAGAGGCAATGAAAAAGATAAAATTATGAAGAGCAGCCGGAAAATACAAGATAAGATCATCGGAAATGATATAGGAGAAGTAGAAAAAAAAATGAATCAGCCAAATCAAAAAAGGACCAAAAGAATGGCAAACGGGGTAATAGTACTGTTACATAAAAAGGGCGATACTGGGGAATGCAACGATTATAGAAGTGTCACGTTATCAAGCATAGTAAGTAACAAAGTATGGGCTAGAATCTGGGAAATGCGGCTCAAAAATAAACTAGAAGATACGATAGACGATAGCCAGTATATATTTATAAAAGGAGAGGGGTACAAGACAACATATTTATTCTGAGACAAATTGCAGCGAAAGCAATAAATAAGAAAGGAGATGTTCATTTGTGCTTTATAGACGTATGCAATGCCTTTGACAGGATTGGAAGAAAAAACATATGGAAGACGTCAGAGAATATAGACATAAATACAACCGAAATAAACAAAGAATATAAAAAGAGAACGAAGAAGTATAAAGTAGGAAGACAAAGAATGGTAATAGTACAATTATCAGAATTACTATACGCAGATGACTTGGTAATTTTAGCAGGATCAGAAAGGGAGCTTCAATATAATGTGGACAGATGCGCCACGGAAATGCAGAAAACAAACATGAGAATTAATATAGAAAAGACAAAGGCGATGATTGTGACACCACCGGAAAGGATATATGAAATAACAATAGGAGGAAAAACAGTAGAACAAGTCACTAAGTTTAAATATTTAGGATCATGCATCAGCAGTAATGGGAAAACTGATGACGAAACAAATGAACGTACAGCCACAGGCGGGAAAATCTTTAACGCAAATAAAACTAGTTTTCTGGGTAAAGCAGAAATACCAAAAGACACAAAAGTGGAAGTGGGAAAGAAAGTAGTATACCCGGCGTTAGTGTATGGAAGCGAATCTTGGTCAATTACAGACAAACAGAAGAGAATTACAAGCATGAAATGAGTTGGTTTAATTAAACATAAATCAGAACAAACTGCCACAGTAACGAATCCACCACCTCTCTAATGCTAAGTATACGCGATACTACTCTCCCACAAAGCTCAGTTCAAGGTTTCATGCAGCTCTCAAGTCCACCGTAGAGCATGCGTTTGGGCAATCTGCAGTTGCCAAGACCTCAAACATTCGCAATCCAACGAAGTGTCGTAACTATCCTTTTTTATAGATTTTTATGTAGGTTTGTGTACAGCTACACATGCTCAACTACCATTTCCGTACCGATTCTATCATACATAATAGTGTGGAGTTCATATGCATATATTTTCCCATTTAGCCACTGCTTTAATTTTACTGCTCCTCTATCATCACTGCAGTTCTCTACGCTTCGTTCGATTTTAGTCAAAGCTAGCCTTCGTTTCTGGGGCATGAATACAAAGTGAAATAGGTATGTCCGTGCAGAATTTTTTGCTATTAACTGTTATTCACAGAATATGTCGTCTATATAGAACTGTAGCACTCTCGACTGGGTTTCCTGCTTTTGTTCGCTATACATTTCTATTGTAATTTAAGTAATATTGATCAGCGTTTAGTTTTTCGCTATAATATATAGTAGGTGTAATACACCAGCAATTATATTGATTGACCTTTACTCGCAGTTCTCTATAAATTTCGTCTTTACGATATCAAGTTTCACTTACGGTTTAGCTTTTTCACATAATATCATTTGATGTCGACGTAAGTAATAATTTGTTTCTAATGATATAGATCTACTATATGTAATTGTGTATATTGTGTAAATTAAAATAACATTTATATAAACTATAAGAAGGGTCAAATGCTGTTTGTCGTTCTATAAGAAAGCATTATCTTCTAGCACTTAAATTCTTTACACATACAATTTATTTATTTTTTAGGGCTAAGTAGTGTTATTTAGATACGTGCAATACCTACTCGACTACTTTTCATTTTTTGTACTAATAGATAATATAAAATCTGAACTAATAAAGTACAGCTATAGTCAATTAATGAGAACGGCAGGTATTAGCCTGAGGCGTATCAGAAAAGCAATGTTTACTTTCGGAAGATTGGAAAAGAATATAAAGGCAGAATAAATTTTATATCCTCGCGGAATCCCTGTCAATTTCAAGTTTGATTACATCTTAAAATTATTAAGGGATGATAAATTTAAGATGGTTACCCCTGCATCATACTATTAAACGCCAAAGTCAGTGTAGATATATCACGATGCTCCCGTCGGCGAAACTAGTTATTTCTTGGGAGCACTCCTTTTAGTGCAATCCGACTGCTTATATTGCTAGCTGTTAAACGTAGCTGAGCTGCTATGATTTAAAGTGAGGTACATTCAATTTATTTAGTGTCCTATTAGGGCCACTCGGAGTAGTAAACTGCTAGCGAAAATAAATTTAGAATCAACATCCGACGTTTTACGATTTTCCCCATCCATATATTAAATCTGTCAGCTCTCCTAATGTTCTAAACTCTGCTAGTTAAGATTTATCATTGCTTTGGAAAACAAGAACAAATCGTCCTGCTGCTTGTAAGGTTCAGCCTTAATTTCCGTCAGCTGAACATATTAGCGGAGTGCAGCAGCGTAATGTATGTTAAATGAACAAGCAAATGGAGATCTGTGAAATACGGTTTCGGAAATGTCGGGAAAATAGTAAAAATCGCCATTTGTCGTAAGAAGCTATATTAATTTTGAGTTAGATTAAACTGAGTGCAAGAAACTGCAAGTCTACAGTATAAAGTCGTCGCAGGTAGGGTAATTTACTTAATCGTTAAGATTAAACGAATGCCCAGCCTTTGATATTTAATAGTAGGCTCAAGTGAAACACAACACAATTTTTCAATAAAAATGGACGAAATTGGGGCCCCAAGTACTCGTTGAAGGCGCTCGAATTCGTCGTGTGAGTGCGACAACGAATTATTATAAATCAGTTACATGCATAACCATTAGGAAAAGAATAACTTATATTGAGTAAGGCAATATTTGCAGCTAAATGGTTCTAAAATTAACAACGCCACGATCTGGTAAACGAGGTTAATGTAAAAGAATATGTAAGGAATAAATCATTCTTGTAGCACTTTCACTTCTTGCCATAAATTACACAGATAGAGTAACTAAAAATAAAGAGTACAACTTCGAAACGTACAATGTTACAAATTGTATTGAAATGCTGCTATAATAATTCAATGAAAAAGATCACTTTCTGTCTAAAAAAGAATCAAAAATAATAGATCGCGATCTTATAAGTATCAGAGAACCCAAAATAAATTTTTGTTTGGGTATCTATATCAAATTTACTCCAGATCACTGCTCTCACAGCTGCATTTTGCTTTAGTTGTCACTACTTGTTGGCATGGTAATCTTACAAACAGTCCTCGTAGGGTTTATAGTGGTCGGTTCTGCTTTGCTGAAAAGACATCTTTCTCAATTTCACAGCTAGAAGGGCGAAAACTGGTCTTTCAGATGAAGCGATTTCAGGCTCCATTGGAAAACCAGCTTTCATTTCGTCGAGGACAACCAAAACTATTTATTACATCAGGCAGCCGGGGAATACCTTTCAAATCCCACTAGTAAGTGTACATTTTTTAAAGAACCCAACCTAGGTCCCAGACAAATATCCAGTTGTGTTTTCCCAAAGTATTAATTTTCAGAATACATTAAGATTTGTTTTTAAATAAGCACAACACTATTGTTGGTTCATAAACAATCATCAATACACAATAGCTATAAGTTACTCTATTTTTCGTGCTTCCGTTACAAACAGATTTTTTCGCACAGTTCTGGCATCCTTTGTATTCAAATTGTGTAGACCTTGTTTGCTTGAAAACTTGATTATTTGCTGACGTGTCCTCCCTCCGACATTTTTCACTCACGGATCGGTACGTCTTCAAAGTCGATTTCCGACTAGTGCTTGTCCCTCCCATTATTCTCCCGTAATAGATGTATAAATTGACGCAGCTTTGAAAAACAAAACGATGCCGGCTACAACTTTATCAGTGCAGATAAACTAAAAGCAAATATCGATAGAAACTTGCCGGTATTCTAATGCTAATATTACAAAGCCAACATCGTTTACAGCAGATAATGAAAAGGCATTAGTGTAACTGTCCTTATTTCTTGCCTAATCGATCCTGCATGGCGTGTTTGCAATGATACTGTACATTTCTGGCTCGGGGTCAACAAGTTCCAATTTTTGAGGTTTCCTACTTTTTAATACTATTAATAACGGCTTTGATTTATTGCGGAAGTAAAGGTTGAACCTGAGATACTGTTTCACTGAGGCTGTAAAGAAACGTTTCTGGGGTGCGGAGATTGATGGCGCAGATCCAGACAAAAACCAGGACATTTTTGTGGCAGAAAAAGTTCTTGTCCTTAGGATTTTTCAGTCTACGCAATTAGCTATTCGGGACAAATTTCCGATATCTCTTTTCACTTGACGAAAATATAAAAAGCTATTTCTGGAAGCCTTTTCTTTATGGAATAAAATAAATGTATAGGAACTCTACGCTTCGTAAGCAAAAAAGTGTAAGGCAAATGTATTGGATTCTTAACTGGTAAATTAGTTTTAAACTTTCAGACAAACTTGTTTAGCTCTCAAGCAACTCTGATATTTAATCTGGCTAAATAATTGAAATCAAAATAACTGCCATACAGGCTCTTCAAATTTTATAATCATTTAGTTCTAATTATTTCATTTTCCTGCGTCGGTGTCCTCTGTTTGAAAACAAAATTAATTCTACCTGTCGTTTTTACTTATTAAATTACTCAGGATTAGTTGTTTTTCCTACCCGTGTCGTGCTTGTTTCGTTCAAAATTAAATTTTCCCTCTACCCCTTCTACGTTTGCTGTTTTGTAATATTTCTAGCCCCCGTTTTCAAGTAAATTAAACTTGCTTATTAGTTCATCCTGTTACTACTTCAGATTTTATTATATTTATAGCACGACATCTTTAGATCGTACCGAATTTGAAAGATGCTTTCTGAAATAACCTAAAATTAATTAGGGTAGAATGGACCCCTTTCCAATAGATTGTACATATGCTGCGGTAAAAATGTCTCTGATTTACAGAACCTTTAAGCAGAGAGGTGCCGGACAAAAATGCAGAAATGTATTTACAAAATACGAATTTAATTAGGTACAATATAAGTTGAAAGATGTAACGCTTATGGTATTATTTGAAGTTCCTATAATGTGCGCATCTTGTGGTAAGCAATCCAGGTCACCGAATGTTGGTAGATGAGTTTCTTTTTGGCTTGGCACTCGAGCCGTGAGATCGTCTTTGTGGTTCCATTTTGTGGACGATAAGGAGATGGTTCACGCGAAGCCAAACCTCAAGTAGTGTCGTTTATTTGAGTGTTTAGTTGACACGATAATTTCGCCACCGCACATAAGCGAGAATAACTCTCAGCCATACAGATAAACTTTGGCCCATTATCGACCATTGGTTAAGCACATGTCGTCTGTTAGGGTCGTGTAATAACGAATTTGGGGATTAGGCCTTTAATGCTGCACCTTGAACACGTCTGGACGTCACTGCCTAGTTGGAAATGACCTCAAGATACCCTTGGATGTTTCTCGCTTTCGCATACTGAGTTTCATCGCGCGCGAAATACTTTCCCAGGCACCAAATATCTGTTTCTGGGCGTCGTCAGATTTGCTTGGCGGGCACCCCCCGGCCTTCCTGCGGGATGTATTTCCCTACGTCTTGACTGACTGACTGTTGCGTGTGCAAATCAATTGAGAGAAATGCGATTGGTCACACGTTTCACAGTATAGGAAGGTGGAATTGGAAGCGCGAACAAAGATAGATATCTGTACCCACAAGACAAGCTATTAGGCGTCCTCATCAGAGGTCAGGAAAAGCGATACTATGCACCATGACGATTTCATTTCATTAACTCAACTAGCCAATAGCTCTCTCGAAGTTGAGGTTCCCAATAACATTCCAGTAATCAAAATAATTTAGAAATCACAATAGCAACCGCTGTTCCTGTTAGTGAAGGCTTGCCAGTACCTAGTATATTTTCTGATTCTTCCACTCTGTACACAGCCCGGCTGTGCTTCGGCTCAACAGCCGTGCTTCATTATAAACGAAATGACTCACAGCTCATCCCAAGTTCCAGCTCGTAGAGTTGAATTTGACGCTTAAATTTCACGCACCCTGTGGATAGTTCGTATTGATATAATAGTAATAGAGAAGAGTTATTACAAGTCTGGCGGAAGGAATTGCTACTGAATTTAATGTATCACATACCCGTGCAGCAGAAATTGGCATCACACAGCGCATTAGAATATGTAAAAATATGAAAACCGGTAATTAGCTTTAGGTATATAAATGTAAACTATATTGATTACCCAACTGTAAGATCTTATCATTTGAGAGGATTCGTTGACCGTAGTCGTTTACTTACCTTGAATATGAGGTTCTAGGATACTATGGTTCGCCCAATCGGTACCGAGCACTTTTATTTTATTAAATATTTTCTTACAAACATTTGAAGTAGTACAATGAACATTTTGAAATTGAAGAGCGTGTGGTTATCATCAACAATCTTATTGCTTCAGCAATATACGCGCGCATGAACCACCTGTAGTTTATCTGAAATTGCTGTCTGCTTACCACATAAAAATTATAACGATTAACTTAATGTAATTCTAGAATTCTTCTTCTAATAAAGATCATTTCATATCGACTATAGTACTATACAAGACTAGCTTTTTTTGAATCTCAATATTTTTCTGTCGAAATATTTTCGTTTATGTCTTTTCTGTCGTACATCGGTGGGTTTTGCAACCATTCTCCACATGTCTGCCTTTTTCTCTTATATAGTGGATGGTCGTTGGCCTCTTCCTTGCTATGTCCTCCCCATGTCACTGAAAGCCTTCCTCCTCTTCTTCCTTCTGTTATTATTAAATTTACCTACCTTTATTGCAACTTTCGAGTTCCATACGGATCCTACACCCATATCATCCTAATTATCCTTTTCCAGTTTTTCATACATTTGGCCATCGGTTTATTTTTCTCTTATACTTGAGTTTACTCTTCGGCCTTCTATTATCTTTGCCTCTCCTCTTTTTAAATACTTCATTTCAGACAGTTTCATTTTATATTTACCTTTCTCTCCTAATGCGCATTTTTATCCATGTAACAGTATAGCTGCCAATATAGCTTTAAATACATTTATTTCTAATTTCGTGCTCAATTTTTTCTTTTCTAAAGGCTATTGCTCATGTGATACTAGAGGCTGGTTGCCTTGATTATTTTGTTCTTCATTTTTTTCCTTTTCAGGCCTTTGGGTGTTCCCCTACTTCCACTAGTTGAATATAATCGAATTGTATTTCCGTATTTCTTGTTGTAACGAGTTACATGTTTCATTCGCTTTTCAATTCTAATCCTTTTTCTTTACCTTTTCTATGCATGGAAAATGTGTTTGTGGAACACAAAGCGTTTACGTCATAGTATGTGTGCCTTAATTGCCCCGTAATAACAAAGGACGTCATTTTTCCTCACGTGAAGCCATTTTCCGCTTTTATCGACAGCACAAACAAAAATCGCGTGTACCTTATCAAAAATAAATATGCAAAGGTCTCCGAAATCATGCCAAAACACAGCACGTTGCGCCTTTCCCGCAACGTCGTTCACCGAGCTTACGGTAAGCATTACTTCTTTATTTGGCCGTAAATCATTATTTTGCTCACTCATTAAATCAAGTGCACCCACGTTGTTACGGCTCTCAGGGACGAACATGGAATTAATAAATAAATAATACAACAGCCCTTGAGCAATAAACTCGACAAAACGCAGCAACGCAGTCGTACGTACGGCAGTCGCCGGCTGAAGTGTAAATTGAGGCACAAGCCGAACCAAATTAATTTTGGATATACACGTTTCGCGTATCTCTTAATTAATACCTGCCTTTATAAGTTGAAATCTCTTCAGGGGGTAACGAAATCAAACGGGGCGCGGATTACGCACCTCGTGCACCAGAAGCCACGGCTGATGTTTAACATTTCTCCGGGGAGCGCTTCCTGGTTAGTTTGATTTAGTTTGTTCGATTTGGTTGGCCACCAGCAGTGTGCATGCAAGATTTTCCCACGGTTGAGGAAGTCAGGCTTTCGTAATTAACGAAGCCGCGCGGTGAAGTGCTTATAGTTTCCGTAGGCATCGCCGTAAATATCCTTAATAGATCGACCAAGTAAAAATGACACTATTAAGGAGATTTTTGCTGGTGAATAATTTATTTTAAAAGCAAGTCGGTCTACTTGCTCGTTAGGGGTTGTGACAGGGGGTGTTATTCAAGTTGTGGACCTACTACATTTCGACTGAAATACATGTTTTATGTTAGCGGTAAAATACGAAGCCTTCTGGTTACCCCAACACAAAAATTTTGTTGATTACAAAGGTAAAAATGGTGTTGGTCGACGTGTTAGAACGAACGAACGTTAAAATGTGTTTCAGCTTTAGAGAAACCGCTACGGAAACTTATGATGTGTTAAAAACTATTTGTGGGAATAAAACTTCGCGAAGTTCAACTGTTTTTGAGTAATCTCGTTTTCGTGGAGTGACAATTAAAGAAGCGGAACCCCAATAACCGCTAGAAACGGAAAAAATCAGGAAAACAAGAGAAGCTGTTGAAGGTACTACATTAGTTACCTGAATGGTTATGAAGGTGAGGCTCGAATCAATAGAAAAATAGTTCGGAAAATGCTGGCTAAAAATTTGTGCAATCAAAATACTTTTGCACGATTTGTTCCTCACAGTTTAATCGCGGAACAAAGCAGAGTTGTCAAGATCTCATCGACACTAGTAGTGATTATCCCAACTTTCTGCAATGAATTGTTACTGCTGATGACTCATGGTGTTTCTGATACATTATTGAGACCAAGCCTCAGGACATGCAATAGTGCACGATGAGAATTCTAAGGTCAAAATGCTTTCGGTTTTAAGAATTACTATGATGGCCACTCTAACTTCTTCAGAGCATACACTAGTGCACCATGAGCACAGTTTCGGTCTGAAGAATCAAAAGTGAAAACCATGCCGACACGTTCTTTTTATTCTGAAGGAATCATTCCGAGAGAAGGTGTGCTTCCTAACAATGCATTTACCAAATAAAAGAATTCATGGAGTCAGACAGGGAAGTCGAAGTTTGCTGCATGACAACGCCCCTACTCTTAAGACAATCATCTTGAAACCGTTTTCCCAAGAAAGAGTGTACTAAGAATAGCAACAAATTTCATTCTCCGGATCTCAGCCCCATCGAAGGGTGAAAGGTGAAAAACAAAATCAAGGGAGATATTGAAATGGTATTAAGCCCACAATTTGGCTCTTTTTGCAGTGCAAAATGTTTAAGCAAGCCAATAAAGCACAGAGTTAGGATATTTTCTATAATTGCAATTTTAAACAATAATAAAAGTATTAAATGCAAAGCATATTTCAGAAAGTTTGAATTTGGCTTTTGAATAAAGTAATATAATTAAAATGGTAGGTTTGTGGATATGTAAAGCCAGACCAAACGAAAGTAATTGACACAAAACGTTGTTATGTGCATATAAATGAGCGTAGTTAACAATGAAAGCAAAGGACAGTGAAAATTGTGAGCAAGCCAAAGGGTAGATGAAGACAAGGATAATGTAGAAAATTGTAAAGAGCAATCCTGAATGTAGGCAACAGAAGAGAAGCAAGCGATGTGAAAAGTGGACTCAAATATCAGTGCGTTAATAATTAAAAACAAAGTGCAAAAGAGCAGAACAGTGAAATTAAGAACGTTTCTGAATGCAACGCTAAAGAAGAATACTAGTTATAAGCAAAAGGCAATATTTTAGGTTTAAAAAAATGTTAGATATTTAATTTATGTAATCAAACTTTATTCTATTTGTGGTTAATATTATCAAAGCTAATTTCCAATTAATAGTAGAAGAACGCCGTATCTTAGCAACTCGATGCGTTTTGTTATTAAGAGGAGAACGATTGAAAATAGAAATTAATGTAGCTTGTAGAATGTGTGCTCCATATTTAGCTAATGTTTCATGAGAATAAACGTGTTTTTCCAATTATAAAAAGTGGTCCAATTTATTGCCCAAGTTTCAGTGTATCTGTGGGAACGTTTGAAGCAGTTTCCACGACGTAAAAGTTAAATTTTTCAATCTCATCCTCGAGTGGACATCGGGAGATGATCAGCTGGACTTTACGATTTTCCACCACGGTAAAAATTAGCAGCGGAACCCAGAAGTCAGCAATCAAAGACGTCAGAGGGGTCTGCAAGAACGCGCTTTCAACATCTGCACCCAGGGGAGCGACTCCAGCAGAGCCAGAGTAAGAAAACCGGGAGCGTCATCTGCGAGCAGCATCGAAGCGAACTTCACTAGGTAGGATCTATCTGTAATTTTAAGAGTTGCAGTTCGGAAAGCTATGTAAATTCGAGATTGAACCTTACTGAAGAGGCGTAGCGTTTTTCCAAGCGTCCTGCTACGACGTAATTTTCAAAAATCGAACGGCGTCATCCGGTTTTGCAAAATTGGCGGAGGTATAGTCCTGCTCCAGGATTTTTCGTCCTGCCTATTTTTTGACGTCCCTGGAGGTTTCATTCTCGTGCTCTTTGACAGACTTCATTTTTATCTTTGCTTAATGCGGGCACACACTCATTTTTTATAGCCCCTTTATCTATTTGAATCTGGTCTGCTATCCCCCAAAGCTCTTCATTTAATAGAATATTTGGCTACCAGATCTTCAATATATGTCTCAAACAACGCCTTACAAAGCGGTGGAGTTTTCTAGTGATTTCTTTCGTTATTAACCTGGTCTCGCAGCAATATAAGATCACTAATCTAACGCATTCGTTAAATATTTAAATTTGTGTTCAGTGGTGTATTTGATTACTTCTCCATATATCTCTTAATTTTTAAAAAGAGCCTCTTGCTTTTCGGCTGCGCATTTTAATGTCAGTTAATGTACTACCACATATATCTACGTTACTGCCCAGGTAAGCAAAGCTGTTCTTTCTTTCAATTGCAAAGCCATCTAATATTACTTGATTATTGGATCCTGAATTGATGCATATTTCTTTAGTTTTTTGTTTGTGTATTATCATTTCCAGTTTTATAGCTCTTTTAAGGTCTTTTACTTATATCTTGCATGTTAATACGCGTGTGTGGAAACAAGCATACCTCGTCAGCATAGTCAAGGTGTTCTGGGATTCTGTGAAGCTCCATCTAATTCCTCCGTTGTCGTTCTTCGACTTGTTCCGTAAAAGTAACAAACGACTTGCGGGATTGGACCGTGTCATGATTGAGATCGAAGAACTCAACGTTTTGCCCACTTGTGTAAAAGGCGTCATCAGGAGGAAAAAGCAAAAGAGCACGGTAACTCAATGTGTTAACCACGCCAGAGGCGAAACTCTTTGCAAGGGAAGGGATAGAAGAGCACGGTAACTCAACGTGTGAACCACGTCAGAGGCGAAACCCAGCTATCCCTTCCCTTGCAATGAGTTTCGCCTCTGGCGTGGTTAACACGTTGAGTTACAGTGCTCTTTTGCATTTTCCTCCTGATGAATCCCCTTACGAAAGTGGGCGAAACGTTGAGTTCTTCGATCTCAATCATGACACGGTCCAATCCCGGAAATCGTTTGTTACTGTAAAACTTTGTCCATCATTACTCTGAACAGTAATTAAGGCAATAAACATCCTAGTCCGACTCCAGATATGGATTCCAAACTCCACACATGGCTCGTCATGTAATACTCTGCATCTGATCTGGTTGTAACCCTCATTCACTTCCAACTATTTTATGTGGCAAACCTATTTTATGTAGCTCTAATCAAATGCATTCTCTATTAATGGCATTAAAGGCCTTCTCAAAATCGATAAATAGAAAGTACAATGGGGATTGCCACTCAAATGATTGTTCAATTATAATCCGGAAACTGTTGATTTGGTATATGCATGACCTCTGTTTTTCAAAACTTGTTTGTTGTTTTCCCATAACCTGTCTATTATCTTGTTCAGTAAAATTCGACTGAATATCTTCTGACACATAGGAAGCAGACTAATACCCCACCAGTTATTACAGTTTCTTAAGTCTCCCTTCTCAGATAACTCGACTATTATAGCTTCTTTCCAGTCTTGTTGGTATACCTCCTTTATCCAGATATCATGAAAAGCGCTTAATTCGACATCAACCTGTTCTAATGTTATCGGTGCCCGCAGCTTTTTCATTCTTCATATCCTTAATTGCCGTTGTTACTTCTTTTCTTGAAGGTGATCATCTTTTATTTTCAGCAACGCTGAGTACTTTTCCTGAGCTTCATTGTTTTCTCCATTCTGTTCATCATCATTCATGTATAAGTTCGTATGCCTCATATACAATATCTCCATAAATATTCTCTCCATCTGTTAAGTTAATGTTCAGTAGTAGATAGTATGTTGCCTTATTTACTCGTAACGGGTACATTCTTATGCCTTTGCTCCCCTGCCTTTTCCTGTTAAAGAGCTTCCTGAATTTGTCCTTGTACACCTAGCTTGGAAAACGGCAAGCGAGCATTCTTGTAGTTTCTACCCCCTCCCCGACTGAGCTGTTCGGGGCAACTTTATCCTTGTTATGGTGGCGTAATTTTGTTTCCAGCCGTAAAAGCCTTGTAGCTCCATCTTGTTGAAATGAAGATATTCCTCTCTCCTCTTCTTAAATTTGTGGCAAACTTCATTAACTATAGGTTCTATCTTATCAAGAGGAATTAACTAATCTATTCTCTACAGCAAAACTGCTCATTGGGCTATAAAAACATTAATTGAAATACTTTTGCATCTATATTATGTCACTAAAGAAGGTCCTGCTTGTTTGTCCCAATTATTGATTTACCTATAAGGAAAGACTATTCATGATTATTATTTTGCAATAATACGAATTAATCAAATTAATTATAATAGAGATAGTGTACGGCTGTGGCTTAGTGGTAGAGACTCTGGTTTTGATGGCCTCATATATTTTGTGTTCTTCATTACGATTGCCCAATTCGGCTCTGGCAATCTTGGAGTCTCGCACAGACCTAGTATGTCCCATTTTATATGTTGTAATTCCTCCTCTAGTTCTTCAAGGCGTCAGCAATAACATAACAGAGCTACAAGAAATGTTAACAGAACTTAAAACGGAATCAACAACAATAGGACTTGAAATGAACTTGGAAAAAACAAAAATTCTATCTCCTACCGAAATAAACAGAATAGTAGTAGACGGCAACGCTCTCGAAAATGTTACAGAATACGTCTACTTAGGACACTTAATAAAATTAGGCAAGGAAAATCAAACCGCCGAAATAGACAGACGAATCCGCATGACCTGGGCAGCGGTAGGAAAACTAGGGAACGTACTAAAAGACCATGACATCCCTATTAACCTAAAAAGAAAAGTTTTTAATACCTGCATACTCCCGGTGATGACCTACGGCATGGAGACAACCTCGTTAACAGTGAAGTCCGCCAACAAACTAAGAGTGACACAGCGAGCTATCGAAAGAACCATGCTAGGAATAAGCCTTAGAGACCGCATAGAAAATGCTTAAATAAGAAGAAAAACCAAAGTAGAACATGTGATAGCAACCATAGCAGGCTCAAAATGGAAATGGTCAGGGCACATCGCCAGTCAAGAGGACGAAAGATGGACGAGACATGTAGTAACGTGGAGGCCAAGACAACATCGACGAAGCGTAGGAAGACCGAAAAGGCGCTGGATAGATGACATAAAAGAGAAGGCGGGAAGTAGATGGTACCAAAAAGCTCAATGCAGATCGGAATGGAAGATACTATGGGAGGCCTATGTCCAGGAGTGGACGGAAAAAGGCTGCTGAAGAGAGAGAGAGAGAGAGAGAGAGAGAGAATCTTGGAGTCTTAACATCTAAAGTCCTCAAAGACGATGCGGATGCTCCTGCCAAGGGTATAAAATAAGAAGGTGACCACTGCCTTTCCAAAGATTATTTTTAAAAGCACAATTTATAGTCGTAAACCTACTGTCGTTTGAAATAAAAACTTAAAGTTTTAATCCTTTCGAGCTAGATTGAATGCTTCTACAAGTTGTGAAAGATCACATAAATCCGGCGAAACTCCAAGTAGTAATTACACTTCCAGTTTTTCTCCAAGAAATAGTTTAGCTTTTTTGAGTATTTAAACTACAGCTTAAATGTTTGGCTAAGTTTCATTTTTCTAACAAAATTACGAAGAGTCATTCCTTAGAAGGAATGGAGAATGTGTTTTTAACATCCGCGTACAAAAGCACAAAATCTTTGAAATTATCTATCAGGTAAAAGACATTGGAGGATGCATGGTAATAGTACATATATCTTGGTTATAAACGACTTACATTTTTTAGCATATACAGTGATGCAAATAGGAGCATAAAGTAGATCGCGCTGGTAAGTGTAATAATTATAATTTTTTAAATACTGACATGTTTTCAGAATGACACAGTTATTAAAAACCTATCCAATTGAATCTATAATCCCATTTTAAAATTGAACAATGCGTACAGTACTTTATAAATTACAAGATACTCACAAAGGAATACCTTCAGAAATTTTCTAACTTTGAGAAGTGGACTTCCTCCATATTCAATGCAGGCCCATAAGGCAACAAGAGCAAGGAAAAGTTCGCTAGTCGTTATCCTTCTGAGCACTGAGAGCATGTATAATATTTCTATGCATGCCTTTCAAGTAACGAACCATCCAACTCTCCAACTTAATACACACAGTCGCTTGAATAGGAGGAACTTCCCGAGCAAAAATAAGTACAGCAGCATTACCAGACTCTGGGTCTCTGAATTCAGACAAGATAAGTTTGCTTCTTTCCTATTACGCTACAATTTAGCTAAGGATGTGTGCTGAAATGCTAATAATGTTCTTATGGAGTCAACCTGTAAATTTAATTTAAATAACTGCTGTATGGTTTAAAACATATGTAACTGTATATCTAGTTCCAGATAGCCGGATAGCCAGATACCTAAATGGCTATTGTATTGTATAATTGAAAGCTATAAAAATGCATGAAAACTTTTTAATCGAAAGCTCAACCTAGCTATGTGTTACAACGAGCTGTATTATTCATATTTGTGATGAAAACTTTAATACTGCAGTTTTGTAATCTGAAAATACTATAAATACTAAGCAGAAAGATGCACACGAAATCCATTAAGGTAAGTACATGGCAATAATTTCTCCAATGCAACACACACGTCGCAGGCACGGCTTTGCTAGGGGATATGTTTATCTATCTGAGAAAAGCCACAGACACTTTAATGGAATCGTACAGACAATGCATAATGCATACACCTACTGTCTCCGAAATACATAAAATATGAAACACACTGAAAATGCACGGTATAGGTAGATAAAGGTGTGAATGTGAATCATATGAAATGAGCAAACTCAAGCGGTTTTTTAATGTTTATATGTTAATCGCAAATATTCAAGTAATTATTTCGGCATATTATTTTCGGCAGATTAGAGTCAATAATGTACCCACAGCTTGACTGGATAGTAGGAAACATCATCTGTTATATCTTTCCGATTTATGAAATCGTTAAAAATTTTTACTTAATTTGCTTTTCCAATACAGGTGTTTTTCAAGTAAAAGACGATTATCATTTCATTTTTCTTATGTACCGATTTAACTTTCTTAAATGTGTTTGCTGTAGGCAGTCTTGTGCATATATATTGATATGAGAGCGCCACTGTCACCACAGAA
Source organism: Agriotes lineatus (assembly GCA_940337035.1). NCBI lineage: Eukaryota > Metazoa > Arthropoda > Insecta > Coleoptera > Elateridae > Agriotes > Agriotes lineatus. The sequence continues at coordinate 41,873,054 of OW679195.1, read as the reverse complement.
TTATACACCTGTAGATTAGAAGGAGACGTGCAACAGGGGGACACATAATTGCCATAGTCTTTAATGCTGATTTAGAATATCAATTTCAAAAATTATTGTAGGAGCCACTACATCATTTACAGTTCATAGACGGCACCTTAATGATTTCAGGTAAGATAAAAAAAATTAAAAAGTGGGTTATCAAATATTGCCAGGAAAGCTAACACAGTAACAAATTTTTTGAAGAACAAGAAGACTCTGATTATGCTGACGCATGTTACTTATTCTAACCTACAGTAACGAAATCCTAACCTATACGGCGGAAAATTCCACGAACAAACTGACGAGCAGAAAGAAGAGCAAGGAAATAGGTTTTAAATAAAACCAATCTGAGGTACAGTTGAAGAATTAACACTTTTGAAATTAAATAGGGCAGATAACATTATAAAGAAAAAGCGATAGAAGGGCGATAAAGCAACTGAAACAGTATTTGGTATATTCACGAGTGAAAATTCTAATAAATCGTAAAGGAACGAATCATTTAGGGCAATCGACATCATACAGTGGATAAATATAGCTGAGGAAGAATAAAAATGTGTAAATATACCTTGATCAATTTATCTTGGACGTTACCTTTGTTGTATTACGGAATACTACAGGAGCGGTTAGTAGCTTAGAATGAGTGAATTTCTAGTACGTCTAAATATAGGCAACGAAGTCTACTTTTTGATAAACTAGCTGAGATAATAGACTCTATGACTTAGGATGCTAGTGTCATTTTCCAGAATTTTTAAGGAGATTCTATATTTAATGTGTTTGTAATATTTCAACACGATAAGATTTTTCTATCAAACTAATTAGTTTTCACTCCACTTTTGAACTTGTACATTTCATTTGTACAAAATTATATTAAAACTGCCACTTAACTGAAACCATTCTTCAGTAATTAGAATTTATTCCAATAAACTTTCCTTTTACCTGGATCTAACTGAGTATCACATATTGATAGACCAGTTGGAAAAGTTTAAATTATGTTACTATGTCTATGGTCTAAGGTACACTAAGCTAGAAAATAATAAAAAAGAAACTAAAACAATTTTAGGCGGTTGGGAGGCTGGGGACAGTGGGACATGAGGCACTATTGAAAAGCTACGATGTAACACCTTTAGATGTTTTTATTGCAGTGTCATCTTGTCATGGAATTCTTCAGTCAGTTTGTATAGGGTGCTAGAGGTTTGGGATTGAGTTTAATACATCGTCATGTTACCGAAACAACATCCCTAAAATGGCCTCAAAATCTCAATAAATGTTTGCTTTAAATACAAAATTCTCGATACCTTGTGAAGATTAGGACAAATATGATTGGGCAGTTTGGGGCTGTTCAAATGCGAATGGTTTGAAAATACATAAAAAACACAAGATGGTGATTTATTTTCTAAGGATGCAATCCAATCAGCTATCCAGCAAGATCTGTAGAACAAGATATCGTTTCGTAACTTCTCAATTTGATTTAAGGAGCACTTTACACCACAGCTTGAGATATTATAATGAAACTAATAACAAAAATAACTCTGGCCAAGGGTATGATGATGACGACCACAAACAAGACCACACGAAGTCATAATATGCATCCATACAAATATTTTCTACTGTGAAAGGGGAGAGGGAGAGAAATTAGTTTGCAAGTTTACGGCTACGCTACAGCTTCATCTGTCCTGACTGATACAGAGATAGTCGATCCCATGGCAGGAACAAGCTGGTTATAGGATTTGATAAGCAGTGCAGATGCATCTAACTTTGATGTTGCTCCCTGCTGCACTTCGAATGAGCACCAAATCTAATTATTTGAGATGGTTCATATGGTATTCGAAGAAATTGTGGAAAGACCACGCAATAAAGAAAAGCCAGAAAAAATGTAATGGAGAGATTTAATCAACGTAGTTCATCTAGAGGCAATCCGCCCATTTCCAGAATCGTCTTCTGGAAACCAAGTCAAAATCCACAAAATCTGCAAGCCTAAAAAATCGAGTTGGAGAGCTCGAAAATCAGCGAAAAGGCAAAGAGACAACCAAAGCAGGTTTTTATACAAAAACACAGAAACATTTCGAAGCAAAAACGTAGACAAGGAGGAGAGATTCCTCCATTGATTGTCATAAAGTACCTGAACAGAAGAGAGATGTTCAACTCCGATCTTAATATAAATTAGGATGATGACCCTGAAGAGGCTGCTCTTTGAACTCCTGAGGGTATGTGAATATAAATATCACTGAAGCAGTGAATTGGCAAAGGCGTATACAAAGATTTCAACAAATACGAAGTAAATTTCCCCTAGAAGAAATGGAAGGATTGAGATATATTCACAATAGCAAAAAACATTACTAAGGCATTTTAAGGTTTATCGACACCTATTGAAGTGTACTAGCGTTCTTTGAAAAGATACAGAGAAGACCGCAAACACCCGGTATTGTATGCCACCGGCTCAAGAAACGCTAACAAAAAGAAAGGAGACCAAACGCGCAATTAACAGAACATGTTGCTCACATGTGAAGAACACCTGCAAATAATCGACCTAGTTAGGTTCAAACGCTTTTCTAAGATGTATAACGCTGATCTATGCTACTTTGTTTTATTATATTGCTCTTCCAATAAGCTGTCTAACTATGATATAGCATCTGTTGTCAGTCTATGTTTGTCTAGGCCCCTGTTGTTTTGCGTTCGTAGGTATAATCGTGAGTTATTATGCCGGAAAGTAATTTCATAACAGAGTTGGGTAATTTTATGTCTGGATAGTTCGACGGTTCGATCTTGATACCCCTTTTAAAGGTCGGTACCGTACTTTTATTCTACTCTGTTGGTAGTTCTATATGATTGAGACTATTTAGTTTATCTAGGAATATATCCCTGTTTAATGATTAGCCGCTATATTGTAATATCACATTGTAATTTTCGTCTTCACCTGGTGTCTTTCGATTCTTTAACTTAGCTGTGGGATTATCCACGTTTTATGTAGTTAATATTCTTCTTGTTAATTATCTTCTGCTGTTGCTTCTTCGTGTCTATACAGGTCTTTGGAATTGTTTAACCATCATTCATATCCCGGTATACTAGCTATTCGTATGTATTGGTTTACAGAATTTGTATTCCCCTTTACTTCTATGAATTTCTTGCTTACAGTGTTACTTATTTCCTTATAATTCTCATATTCAGCTAAATTCTGTACACATTACATACGACGAGATAAAATTGGTAAAAACTACCCATCCAAGAGAAGGTAGATGCAAGAAGATGAAGAAAATCGCCCACCAGATTTATCAAAAGGAAAGACAAATTGGCGAAATGTCACAGACTCGACGAGGAATTATAGTTATAGCATTTGGATTTATGAATCACGTACTTTCCTTGTCACAACTTCCACTTCTCTATTCCTCTTAGTCGCTGGGCATCTTATATTCGTTGATATTGTATCGTTTCGAAAAGCGCGAACGCGATTTTGGAATTAAAAATTAATTCGCGCGTTCTCCCATGGCTTGAAGCACGTTAGGAATCAGAGAGCTGCATCTTTGGACCCGCAGACAGCAATAAGTGACGTCACTGCGGAGAGACGCAGGTATACCGCCGCGCATACGAAGCAAGAATTTCTTACTCCAAGAAGCTGGATTGAGCTGCTGATTACGCCAGTTAGGGCTATATAAAGAGGAACCGAAGCCATTTTAAAACAGAATTTCCCTGAATCGTTCTCCTAACCCAATTCTGCTCAGGAGGGCCTGCCGGCTCTTCTAGGAGATTCCCATCAGATAATCCGCACCGAAATCCGTCTTCAGGAGGGCTACGATTAGGCTCATCGATTACACTCCTGCTACACCTAGATCCGTCTCCAGGAGGGCCACTATCAGGCTCGTCGAAGACACTCCTGTCCGTTAAACTATACCTAAACCCGTCTTCAGGAGGGCTACGATCAGGCTCGTCGAAGACACTCCTGTAAATATTCCCCCAGGTCCCGTCCGCTCAGAGAACGTATTAGATCCCTGCAGCTAATTTCCACGAGTCGAAACACCGAAGCAGGCGGTATTAAAACCACTAATTGCGACCTTAACGGCATAATACAAGTGCAGCTTAAAGTTCGCACTATAAAGCCTAGTCTGTATCTAGCTGCCGCAGAAGACCGTTTCCCAACGAACCGCACGTTTTAATCCTGGGTCCATTCTACGGTGATCGCCGCCTGCGAGGACCGGCTTTAATTCGATCATAATCGCTTACCTGTGCTTCCAAGGTTTCCTATAGAAAACGGCAAATGTAAGAAAGATAACTCCGCCACAACCGCCTGAAGATCCTGCACGTTCTGCACACGTGGAAAATCCGAGAGCATAAACAGCACCAGGTATAAACTTTATTAATTGTAATCTTGCCTACAGTTTGTCCGCTTGAAAGATAATAAATCAAAGTTCGTTTATGCACTACCGCCATATTGGCGATAGCCGCTAAAACTCTCATAGCTTTGTTAGTAGGTCAAATGAGAGCACGAGACACAAGAACTACTTTATACTGAGGCTGTCCCGAAAGTCGCCGACACCACCTGAAGTCCGCCGACCGAGACGTAGACCAAAGAGTTCCTGATTTAGCTCGTTTATAAACATTGTTACATTTTATTCTATCATCATGAATACAATTTAATTTTATGTATTACTAATTAAACAAATTATACGCTTATAAATATATTCTGTGTACTTTCTCTGAGTTACTAAACTTGAGTGTATTAATGATACCTTTGGCAAATTGAGCTGCCCGGAGCCAGTATCAGCCTGGAAAATTGTAGCAAACACATTAATCATCTAAATTAAATGAAACTAGCCAGTAGCGGCTACAATATTTTCAGACAAATTTTTCTACGTCATCATCTGGTTTTGTTGGATTGTTATTTCTCTTTTAGTCACCACCTTTTGGTACAATATACTACTGGAATCTTCGTTTGACTTTATTTAACTTTTTGAGATATTTAGGGTGAAGTTCTTTTTACTAGGTTTAACGCTACATCGTAATTTTCTAACTCTAGGTGGTGGTCAGAGCTTATATTAGCAGATGTTAATCTCTTTATGTTGAGTATTTAAGCGGGAAGCATAGTTTATTGGTAATAATGCAGTATATTTGTGATTTTTTATTTCTACAGTTTTGCCCAGTTTATTCATATTATAATTTAGCATTGTAATTAGACTAAACTTGCCGATTTTCAATTCCTCAAGAACGCTTAGAGCGAAGGTCTTTCATGAGCTAAAAATAAGCTTCCCATTATTCAATAGCTAAAATTCTGTTTATAAAAAAAAAACTTTGCACTACAATACTAGATCTATGCTTTATATAATTTACAATGGACATCACATCGTGTTGTACACTGCACCAATCCATTATTGAAAAACTAACAATGAAACGAAACGTAAACCTATCCTAACCGCAGCTTTACAAGACCTAGCGTATTCAGCAAGGTATTTTTCATTCTGTCAGCATATGCCCCTAATACCATAATGAAATGGGATCACAGGATCAGCTGGTTTCCTGTTTCGTTTACCACGGCAGTATTTTCAGAACTGAGCTAGCAAGTATATAAATCATTATTCTAATCTTATTTGCGTGAACAGCACCAGCAACAGAACTTACAGGATTATTTATTATTTAAATCCGCTTCTACCAAGCAAATTACCTCTAATTTCACTTTAAGTCCTAAGCCTATCTTACGAGCATTCCTTGTTTCATTGAGCACATAATTTGGACTAAATGTAACGAATACAAACTGAAATATCTGAACAACAAACAGTGAACTAAATCGTATGCAGCTCTTCTCGATAAGACGGCGAGCAAATTTAAAGCTGGAAATAAATTACATCGAGTGCTCGACAGTGTAAAAACTCGTTTGTCAGATATAGAAAATTTATGAAGTTCGGAGTTCTACTCGTGATTTTTGTACAGTTTTAAGTGGTATTGATTGATAGGGACTTGTCACGGCATTTTTCTGTAATTTGCCCGGCGGACAATAATAAATTACAAATGAATATAAAAATATTATGAGTCGACATGTAACACGTGGCTAAGTAATTTTCTTTGATGAATAGACCAATGAATTTTTTACACGTTGACGCAGTACCCCTATTGTGCAATTGTGTTTGCGTTAGGTCACCAGCTTTTCATTATTATTTTTTAATTACAGCTAGGCGTATCCCTGTGTAGCGCTAATAAACCGACTATTGAGGCTAATTTTTTGACAGTAGCTAATAAAAATATTTTAATTGTCTTCTTATATTTTATACATATCAATGTAGTCACATCTATTATGAGATAACAGATATTTAGGCAACAGTCTCGAAGCTGCCTAAACAAGAGTTGGCTCAGCAATCAGTTTTTCGCGTTTGAATATTTTAAAAGCTGCCTTTATATCTCCTAAAATATACCTACAAAAGCAAAATATAGTCCAAAGGAACTCAATTGTTACCGAGAACTTTCAATGTATAGGGGAGAGTAGTACACAATGGAACAAAATTTACAATTTATTTTTTTAAGCTTGATTTTTATAAATAAAATTGTAATGGGTTTAACATCAGTGTCCTTATATTAGTGGCTATAATAAATTAAAATTATTAATCGGAAATATATTAAATAAAGACACAGTCACCATTTTTCTATTAGCATGTTAAATGTTCCATTGTGTACCACTAGTAGTACAGAATGAAACATTAATGATAAAAAAACATTTTTAGATTACAAACCCACATGAACTACAAAGAACAGACATATTTCAAACTGATTTATTTTTAAATACAAACTTGATAGATACACATGTATAAACACAGAAATTTTGAACTTTTTAGCAACTACAAGAGATTGTATGACTAAATAACGACAAAACATATTTTAATGATTCAACAATACATTCGTATTTCAGAAACATTTGCTTATCTTATATTTATATGTTCAAACTGAACATCGAACTTATAGTAGGCAGATAGCCTTTTATTGCTTATATTTATAGGATTGGGTAAAACCATGGCAACTTGAGTTTTCAATATCACTGCCACATCAGGATTGTCTGGAAAACGAAAACCTCCTGCAAGCTTATTACACTTACGAAGATAAGACACTTCATATTCTTTGCCATTCTGAAGACAATCTATAACTTTAGCAACATAGTAGACATCTTTGACAAACTCGACTAAAATAAAATTATCAGCAGTAATTTCTAAATCAGTTTGCTCATAGCCTTTTTCATCTTCATGTTGAACATAATTTTCGTCTCCAGAAGAATCTTGCAATTTAATGCTGTATGATGACTCGGACTCGCTGTCAGATGAATCGTTTCTACGTAAAACATTCCTTTTTTGGTCCTGACTCTGAGTATCTACCAATTCGTTGAGTTCTTTTAGGTTCCTTTTGGTTTGCGCACGTATTGTAGGTTGTGGTATTTTTTTGGTAGCTTTCTTCTTCAATTCATCAATTTCCGGAGTACTTGTAAGTATTGCACTTTTTCCCCTTTTTCTTGATTTTTTTCCATTTTTTCTTTCTCCAGCCTTTGGGTATCCCTTAAATTCTTGAGGAGAAACAAATTCTAAAACTTCAGAATTTGCGTTTAGTTGCAATTTTAAGGTGGATATTTTAGGTTCAGAGTTTTGTTGTGTTAAATGTGATGGCCCTGGTTGTTCAAGATTGTCAAGTTCAATATATCCGTTTGATGATTCCAATTCTTCCTGAAGCCGCGGTCTGTCAGTAACCGAACTCATTAGAAAATCTGTTTCGGTAAATATTTCTTTATTAAATGGAAAAATTCCAGTCTTCTTAAATCCGGACATAATATTATTTGGTGTAAAAGCTTTAGCATGGGCGTCACCAACACACTCTGAAATTTGGTAAATGGTTAATGGAATGCCTGGATGATTCAGTAACCAGGCATCTATTGCCCTGTTGTAATGTGTGTTAAATGGTGCGAAAACTGCCACGTCTAACGGTTGCATCCTATTGCTGCAATGGGGCGGTAGTGTAAGAATGATCACTCCTGCTTCTTTAGCCTTTTCAGCTGTTGCTATAGAGACATGACTCTCATGGTTATCGTAAATCAAAAGTGTGGGGGTGTCTTTCGAACTATCAGAAAGCCTTATGAAGTGTTCTACAACTTCACAGAATAATTCCACATTCATCCAACCACTTGGGTTGGCCAAACCTAAGGTTCCAGGTGGAGCACCAGTGGTCATAAAAGTTTTGAAATATTTTCTCGGGAATATCATAGCTGGCGGTAAGAAAGTGCCATTGGCACGAATAATAGCACAAGTAGTTACGAGCACTCCTCTTTCTCCGCTGGTACAACTATTTACTTGTTTCACGCCTTTTTCACTTACAATTTTTTTCGGTTTCTGTACTGTTGTTGTGCTTGTTTCGTCTAAGTTGTAAATTCTGATGTCGTTTAACAACGATGGATATTGTTTGAAGATGTCTTCTAAATTTTCAAAAAACTTGTTCACATTATGTGAGTTAAAAGAGGTTAGGCGGGATAAACTGCATCCTTCCGGCTGTCTTATGCTTAAGTTACCACATCTCTTTATAAATGACCTTAAGCATTCTTTCCCGGCTTGTTTGTGCTTTTCCCAGTTTTCAGGCATTTGTAGATGATTACGTGTTGCCATTTCATAGGCCAAGCTTCTAACCTGATCAGTATTTAAACCATAACACATTTTACTACATACTTGTAAGTAATTGCATAAAGCAGCTTCTTGTTCCTTAGTGAAAACAAGTCGTACTGAATAATTAGGTACCATTGGAACATTAAGGCCTGGAATATTTTTGTGTTTCAGAACGTACCTTCGTAAAGTTGTAAATTTTACCCCATGTAATTCAGCCGAATTTCGTAGTGATAAATCATCTTCTATAACTGATTTCACAGCAGCAGACATCATGTCTTCCGTAAAATTAGCTCTAGATCGTTCCTTTTTTGGTCGTACCATATTTTCTTTAACAACAGAAAAGCCATGTAAACGTGAAAACACATGTGGTACACAATGAAACATGTACCATAGTGTACCACGACAGGGTGTATCATTGTGTACCATCTACAACTTGTTTGAATATTGAAAACTATTATGTGGTCCTCATTTTATTAGCTTGAAATTTTAAGGTTATGTTCTCAAACTACGATAATATGTGCTATACACACAAAAAATTAAAAAGATTCAATAAGATACTTATAAATAAATACCAAAGTACTATTAATATGTAACTGCTTACCTGGAAAAATCAACAATTGTCACTAAAAATTATAATTTAACCCACATCAGCACAACATCTCATCATATGCGGCGTAGATGAATGATCAACTAAAATTTGCAGTTACAAGCATTTTGAGGCGGTAATTTTGAATTTATTATCAATGTTTCATTGTGTACCATGTATCATTGTGTACTACTCTCCCCTACACATATTTGAAGCTTTGTATGACAGGAACAGATTTCTTAATTATTCTATTTATATTGTTTATTCAGTACCAGGTTCGATAACAAAAAGAAACTTTCTGGGCTAGAGCTGGGCGATATTGAAATTCTGATATCGATTATCGATAACTGAGAAATATCGATACATATCGAAAGATCGATATATATGTATATTGAGAGCTATCGATAACTCTCGATATTTATCGATAAGTATCGATTTTATCGATAAATATCGACAGTTATCTATTTACATCGACGTATCTATAAATATCGATAGTTTTCGATTAATTATTGATTGATTAGTTATTGATATTTCTCATAGATATACAGTGACGGCCAAAAAGTCGGCATAATATGGAACATTTTTATATTTTTAATGCTCACAAAACATCTACTCAGCAAAAGTGTCCCAACCGGTTACTGCGCTAATAACCCTAACACAAACCCTAAACACGATACAAATTAAGAAAGCAAATGCTTCAATACCATAAACCCAGCAGGAAGAAGGACGAGTTCAAAATGCCGCATAGCAAATCTTAAGGAATTTATGAGTGTCTACTAAAGAAATGTAACTCAGTATCAAATATCTATGAATATCGATAACTATCGATATCGATAACTACCGATATTTAAAGAAGGGTATATCGATAAACAATATATCGATATATCGATAATATTATCGACATATCGTGATTTTCGCACAGCCCTAGTCTGGGCAGCCTATAACCCTCGAGGGAAGCCCATCCCTGGGAAGGGGATAGGGGAACGGTCGATAAATATACCAGCTAGAACAAACAAATAGCAACTTCTGCACCTAGGGCTATCATAGTTACATAAACTGTTTTATGTCTTACCAGTACCTTATTAGCTCTTAACAACTTCGATACGCGGGCATAAAAAGGATGATTATGCTCTAGGGCATTAAGGGTTGCTATAGTTTTAAATAGATTAATACAATACAAACACGAAGTTGACATTTGTCATTTTATTTATTTTCATTTACAATGAAAGAACAATTATTAAATGTACCAGTAATAGAAACACTTTTCCCGTCTAATTGTAAGGTTGCGGTATTTGATATTGAAGACCCTCCAGCTAGAAGTTTGGCGACTTTATTTTTGGATGCGATACTGTCTTCTAAATATCCTTCCACAACGCTCGAACTCCTCCAGCCGCCATGTCTTTTTAATGTAGTCATACTGGCTCCTGCGTCCGCTAGTAAGGTGGCTGATGTTCTTCGCAAACAATGACCTGT
>OW679195.1:41441835-41862262 GCA_940337035.1 Agriotes lineatus | reverse complement strand
CTCTTACACGAAAGCTGAATACATGGTGTTCAACGATGATTCTAAAGAGGCTGTTTTTCCGATCTGTTTCGCGAAGAGTTACGATTGGATCTTCTGGTCATGTTGCTACCTTTAATGATAACCAAAAATTAGGCAAATTAAGAAAATCCTGTGGTAATGCAAGGTTATCCACAACGTGCTGATAAACTTTCCAGTGCAGATTGTGAATTTCTCACGGAGAAGAAGATAGTCGCCGCCCTGATCAAAGCCTTGACCAGAGATGAAGTAAAATACGATCGGTGTGTAAATTGAATGGATCTTTATCCTCTAATATTTAAATCGATGCAACACTTTAACCGGAGGGTTGGTATTTACATTTATCGCTATTTGTACATCGCATTTTTATCATAGGGGTGCAAACTAATTGATGAATCGTTATAGTTATAGGTTATATCTATTAGACTGCGGACTAATATCTGTAACGTCTTCAATTTAGACGTGTATTTTTAGTAATAAAATGGTTATTGCGAGCTTTGAAATTTCTTTCCCACCAACTTCTTTCAAATCCGCTTAATGAACGGGGCTTTACGCTATCTGTCGGGTAACTTCAAAAGACCTCAAAAGCAAATAGCTTTTTGGATGAACGCCCAGCACAAAATAACACTTGGTCATCGTCTTCAAAACTCACTGCTGTTAGCTCTTCCTTCAATGGTCCAAGGACGTGATAATCGCATAGGTATAAATTGCCACTGCAGAGAGGTTGTAAAAGTATCCCTCGTTTCTATTTGGTGAGTGTATTTCCACTGAAAGTGTTGTTATGAGGCCTAGCATTGTCGTGGAGGAGTCGATACTCGGGCTTCACTCTTCTTCTAACACCTTGGATATTCCGAAACCAGTAAGCATCATATTTTTCGAGCGAATGGCATCGTTTTTGCTATTTTAAGAATTTCCAATTTATCTCAAGAATAAAATTCCGCACCTTAAGTTCATCACACCAAAATAAATGTTAGAGAAATAATGTTTATTATAATTAGATTTGAAAGACAAATTTCGGTTATACTTAAGTTATCCTCGTATTTGCGACACAATGATTAATATTCGATAAAAGTAAGTTGAAAGAAGCCGATCTTTGCAGAACCTCCAAAATGAGAACGCCTTTGTTTGCGTCAAAATGAAGACACATCCACTAAAAATTTCATAAGGGAATTGTACGAGAACGCGTCGCAAAATGAAATGCTGTCGCACAAATCACTGTCGACTTAAAAAAGCAGTATCAGTCGTAGCGTTCAAAAATCCTGGAACAAATTCCAGTGGAAAAACAGCACTGGATAAAATTCCTGAGCTGCAAAATCGCATAATTGGGAACATATATGTTCTACAACATAAGCACCCGTTGGCGCCATAAACCGGGATAATGGTTAATACCATGTTAAAAACTGTGCTAGCACGTTAGTTGCAACGCGTTGAAATAAAATTTGTTTCAGTTCACAAAGCCTGCAAATTGAATGAGTTGAATAAAACATTGCCAAAATGGGCTCGCGACGTAGCATATTAAAAAAATGTGCCAATAAGGATTTGACATCAACAAGTATCTATTAACCGTCGTAGATAGGATATAAAATGCTTTCCAACCAACCACTGCTATTAGATTTTAAATAATTTAACAATGCAGACTATATCTTCTGCATACATTTTCCTTTCTTCAAATATAATTTTTTGGTCAAAAAAGCTACCTGATTAAACTGCTAAGGCGGGGCATGCAAACCCCACATTTTAGTACGTACAGCTCTAGTTATGCATGAAAATTTTGATTACTCCAAAGAAATAAATGAATTCACTGCATTTATGAACTATCAGAACTACCAGTTGCTAGTTCTGGGTTAGTTACAGACATACTCTCAATTTGTAACGCCATCGCCAATTCTAATCTGAGATTTATTTGATCCAGCGTTATATAAACGTCTGCTCTGCCTGTATGCGTGTGTTACGCCTTCATCTTCATAAATGGGGCGAATTTCTTCTGCGATAAGTCTTGTCATCACCGTACCATTCGTAACGGAACGATAAGCGGGTACGTCAGGTTGTTTTCTTAGCCGAGAGGTTCGCAGTCGGATTCCCACTGATTCCGCAGGTTTGAATCCCACCGACTGCGATATTCTTTTTTCTTTGCTAAGTCATGTAATCTAGTCTTATTAGGAACATTAAGATATTTTGACAATTTTTCACATGAGTTGGAACATTTTTGTCTGGAATGTTTGCAAATATAATTTCAAATTTAAACATTTTGTGAAACTTCAACAAATGTATAAAATCGAGCAAACCTTCAAAGCGCAGCTGCAGTACTTTCTTTACTAAAGTAAACAAAATTCCTAGTAGTGCTCAATATTTGTATTATTCATTAACGCTATAGAATGTAGAAACCAACAAACACGCTAAAGTTCCGTGAGCAAGCCTAATACTGGTTGTCTACTTACATTTCGAACAACAGTGGGCGACGTTTACAGCTACTCTTTGTTTAGTGTAGACACCATTATTAACATTAGAATTTATTTTGTGCATAATTCTTAGTCGAGTAAAAGTTCTTTTATTTGAACTAGATCGTCGTGCAAATGCAGCTTTAACGATTATGTTGTAATCTGTTCTACCAGCAGACGTAGCAGTTATTTTCAAACCACTCCTTTGTTTTTGTTGTTTTTTTTTTTGCAAAAAAGGGCCTCCAGTCGGAAGAATTCGATGATTGTGCTTCACGTGTTAGCTATTAGCTTCCGTTCACTTGAAATATAGTGCGGAAGCTTTGCTTGCAGTTTCTGGGTCTTTGACATTTATTATATCTTTTACTTCATGCGATCCTAGTTCGAGTTTGGGCTCCTCCTCTGTATGCTTTGCTATTACCTTTGCTGGCGTCTTCCACCTGCAGCATCCGCTTCGAGTCAATTTGGGAGCTAGTTGTTTCACCTCCTACGGAAGCGTAAGGCTCTCAGATAAGTAGCGTGCAACCTAATAACTCGTATTATGATATTTGTACGCAAGCACAGTAAAAGAAACTGTAGCTGTACTTAATATATAATTGTACATTTTACTGGTTGAATACTAGATTGCGTTTTCAATTGTGGTAGTCACTGCTATGATAGCGTGAATTTGGGGTGCAACTTACAAGTAAGTAACCCTCAGATTCAGTCTTGGTGTTGAATCTTAAGAAGTTATGCACAATTTGTTCTCTGGGCGATCTACAAACATTTATATTTAAAGGAAGTAACCCAGTGGCAATTTTTTTGTAAATTAGAAATTAAAAGGCAATACTTTTAAAGGTGCGACGACTTTGAAGAGAGCATAAAAAAGAACTGTATATTAGGCAAGATTTTTTTTCTACGAATAAATTGCACGCAGCAAATAAAAGTAAAGGTAGCTGGATCTACATGTCCTTTCCACAATATCAAAAACGAGTAAAAAATGTGCCAAACTGAGTAATTACTTAGGGTGAGAGACACAATGTTTCCAAACGATTGACACAGCAGTCGAATTCTTTTGTATGATCACCGGAAAGCTGAAATTTCCACAAAGCAAGCCTAATAAGACAACCAAGCGCAAAGTAGAACTAAATATATTAACATCATTAATCAAAATTAAACAAGGGGAGAATATGAGGATCAAAAGTGACCCACTATTAACACAATTAAAAAAATAAATATGTCAAGATCAATAAGAACAATTTAAAACATAATATTATAAGTAATGTAGTCACCAATAATATATTTAAAGTAAATAAGTTTACGAGAGTAAAGTTATTCTAACCACAAATATAACATTGCGAAATAAACCGCATCTGAAATTTACAATGTGAAAAATAATTAAGGCAAAATGTAATTTATCGGGCTCTTTACAAACCTGAAAGACAGTACATAAAACGAAGTAGCTGGAATCGACAGAGATTCATAAAGACCTTCACTAAGCAGAGCGTCTTCTAATAAAAAAAATAAGATTTGAATAATTCAATTTCTTACATGCTATTTACAAACTATGACCAATTTTAAATATCGTCAAATATAGAAATCTGAGAAGTTACTATTTAAGCTGGTAAAGTTTGGCAATTAAAGCATTTAAAAATTGATAAAGAGACAGTAATGGTAGTTTACTTGACTAAAATGGTGAGTAGCCAAATTAAAATAATACACTTTGAATAACTGAAGTACATAGCAAAATCGATGGTAAAGTCGATTTCTAACCTTCAAAAATTGACCTATTAATTATATCAATATTTACGGCTGATACAATGTATACAGTATAGTGTAATTTATTAGAAAATACAACAATTCAACTGTAGAATGTACAGATCCAACCTGGTAGCATGTCGAGAATCAGCAAAGCACAAACAACTGCAGGTAGTAAAATTTTGATATACAGCCAACGCAGAAAGCAGCTCACACACCAACTCCAGTCCCCAATAAAACTCCAAGGACAGGTCCAACAAACTCGCCTTAATGCTCCCAGCAAAAAGTAGAAGTTTAAGAGATTGTCAATACACAGCTACCAGAACGCAAAACAGCGGCGACGTTAGATGACGAAATGGAAAGTTTTTACACAGCACCTGCTTGCCTTGCACTAACGATACTAGTACGTTGCTGATTATACATTTGAGTGTATGATAATAGGTTGATCGCCCTGGTTGGATCAATTACGATCACGTTGTAGATAAATTAGAAATACAATATTCACAATGAGACACTCAAATTGTTTTCACTTATATCCACGTTGGAAGAGATGTGCACTCACAGGCATGTCACCCTGCAATAATGAGAAATTCAATAAATATAATTATAAAGAGCTTAATTAACCATACTTAAAATATTTCTAATGTTAATAGCACAAAACGACTTGTTTTCTATTTGATGACTGTCTCAAAAGCACTAAAAGTTTTCCAAAACGTGTTTCACACATTTGGTACTATCCAACTTTTTAAGGTTTCAAAGTAATATGTGCAACCCTGTAGCCATCAATGTCGGAATTGTCATATATTATGTTAGGCAAAAGTTCCTCAACATAACTGAAAATTGAAAATGCAACAGCTCTCAGAAGACATTGGCGTTTGATTTTCTAGAATTGAACACTACTAACACTTGCAGTTTTAGTGTTTATCTCTATTTCAACCATTAATTAGCATCAAGTACCTCTGTTTTTCTCGAAAGGGTTCATTTGTGATAGTGAGGTGAAAACCTATATCACTAATACAACTTCTTCACTGCAACGAAGCACAAATAAATGAACGAAAGAGAAATGGCCAAGTAAAATTAAATCCATATCCAAGAGTTAAGGTCAATGGACCATAAAATCCCACGCTCTTTCTGATGACCTCTTTGTAAATTCTTCTGCACTCTACTATGTGTTTCCAGTTTATCCTTTCTCTACATTATCCAGCCATCTTCCTTTTGGCCTTCCCCTTCCTCTGCTGTTCATACCTGATGCATAATCGAGCAACATCGGTATTTGCGCTTTGAACAGTGTCACTACGTTTTGTCGCGAACACAATTCTTGGCTTGTTCTGCTTCTCCATTGCTATCCTACTTTTCTATTCTAAAAATTCTGCTCAATATTTGCTTTTTCTACAAATCAATTTTATTTTAATACTCGCTTCTTTATTTTTTACTCTAATTATTACATTATTTTCCCTCGTCCCTCGTCCCTATTGGTCCTTCCTTTAATTTATTTTTAATCCGACTAGTTTCGCAAATTTTTGTAATCTTCCTACGATTTCGGCAAACCCGCCCATCCTCTCCCTTCTCGTTCGCACACAGAGTTATTATCTAAACATATTTATTTTTTCTGAATTCAGCTCGCTATTCCAGCACTGTTCCTTCTGCATAGCAGGGCCGTAACTAAGCAAATTTTTATTGTAGGCAAGCCAACATTTTTGCGCCCCTCAGTACAAAAACGATATATGTGACAAAAATACTAATCATACTGTATGACTTCTCCATTTATCTCCGGATATATGATGTAATATATTCAAACAAACAGGTCGATATTCAAAAATAAATCCAACATTTTTTATTAAAACATTTTGAAAATAAACAACTAAATGTTAAAATAAGAAAATTCAACACAAATAAAATGAGAACAGAAACCAGGATTAGAAAACACAATTCTAATTTAAGAAAAGTACATATTATTATGTAGTCAGTAGAACATTTTACAAATCCCTATATATAAACATATGGTGTACCCAAAATCGGAACGCCACTGCGTCATTTATAGCACAAGGATAAGCATATGCATTTATCAGTGAACACAGGTTCAAATCCCACTAGCTGCAATGTTTCTTTTTAATTTCCAAACTCATGTAATTTGCTTTACTAAGTGTTCCTGTATTATTAGCAGCATTAAGGTATTTTTTACCTATTTTGTAAAGAATGTTGCAGACATCAACCATAATTCGATCTAGCAAAAGTAGATTTTCTTGCAGCGCGCTTTCTGTATTAAAGACATTGACGAAGATATTAAAGACGTTGAAAACATTTTCCTTTGTAACTTTTATTTTAAAAATAAAAAAATTATTTTAATGAGAATAAGACCACCTATGTTGTGCGCTCAAAAGCTGGTAAAGACATATGAATATGTTAAAATAATACATAATACAACAAATAATTACATATTATTATGTAACGTTTCGCTCCTATTTTAAATGCAAACTAGTCCTAATAAAATATTATGGGCATTTAAAATATCGCGTTTTACGTTACTTGCGCTCCAGGGTGCGCCAGAGATTCGTCGCGATGCGCGAACGACACGACAGATCGCCCTTCACGCATTTCCCGTGCCGCCTTGATGCCCAAGAGGGAGAACAACCACGTATAAAACCAAATTGTTCCGCCGAACTCGAAGAAAATTAATCCGAGAATCATTCCGAAAAATTATCCCAATTCCCTGACCTGGTCCGCGGGCCTCAACTGGCGAGATCTCTGCAAACCCTCAGTTAGTTGTTGGTAATTAAAACAAACTATAATTACTCAAATGTGTTTACAATACCGCCAGCTGTCAATAATCGATTACTGTGTTACAGGTCTACAAACACTAGTAAAATTCCCTGTTGGTTCCAGCGACCACCATACCGTGAGCATATTTGAGTTCGCTCGATGCCACAACACGGACCGGAAATGCCGGGCTCTGATTGGTCGCCAACTTCGTGTCCTTCTTGAATGACGTTTGAATTTGAACCGATTATTCTTATTAGTTTTAATTTTATTGTATTCTTTTTTTTTTTGACTTACGTAAGTGCACTTGTTGCATATTAGCACCAATAAATATATATCTATCTATAGATGAACAGACAAGATTTACCATGTTTTGGTGTTAAAAAATCATCCTATTCAGAAACTACTTAAGCTGAATTGTATGAAACAATAAATAAGTAGGGGAGGAGTGCCATGAATGGGACACTTTTTTTGTGTAGCTTGCCAAAATTTTATTTTTGAAGTTCAATTAACACTTTTTAGCAAGTACACTTCTTGAAAATAAAAGAACACAATGACATTGTCAAAATCGTTTATTTTTTAAATTACAAACAGAATTACATCTATTTAAAAAAAGAGTATTTTGTCCCATTCAATGCACTGTATGTTTTGAATGGGACGAGAACAAAATATGGATAGAAACATTGATTCTTGTCATGGTTATAGGTAATAATGAAATAAAACTTAAGTTATTATTATTTTTGTTTTTCATTCAAACTTTTCCTAAAGAATTCTCCCAAACTTTGCTTCATAATTTTTAAAGTCTAGGTCAAATATCAAAATTCCTTGCGTTCTTAGTGTTCCCGAATTTTTAGGGGGCTGCTTCAATTTCTTTAATATTTTATCTTTTTCTACGTCTGAAATATCTTCTCTAGGTGGATAAAGAAATTTGTTGGAATTCCCAAATCGTCTTAAGAATTTAACTTGAAATTCGTCGTTTTCCAATTTTTTTTTAATGCATCCAATATAGGACAACTTATTTTTCGTTGTAGAACAGTTTACTAAAATGAAATCATTTTCTTCTAATATCAAAAAATTTGCATGGCTATCATTGGATAATGAGTCTTCTTGTTCGTCAACATCCATATCAAGGATATCATTATCCGATTCCTCCAATTCAATGTCTTCAACATCGGATTCACTGCTGGTGCTTTCTTCTACTATCTTTCTTGTGACTTTCTTGGATTTCTGTAAATTCTTTTTTCTTAATTTTTCGTGGTGTTCATCCTCCAGTTTATTCATTTCCGGGGTTTCCGTAAGAATTCTAGTAGTTCCTCTCTTTCTTCCTTTTCGTAGGCCTTTATTCTTGCGCTCTGGTGCTTTCGGATATGGCATTACTGAGTCTGGTGTTACATCTAAAATGCTGTTTATTGGTGGTTGTGATTGTGAGTGCTTTGATACTGGTTCAAAGCTGCTTGTTGATGGTTGTGCAGTGAAGTCAGGTTCGATATTAGTACTTGTAGGTGCACTGTGGTCCGTCACATAGGAGCTTAAGAAATCCGAATCTTTAAATACATGTCGATCAAGAGGATGTATTCCGGCAGTTGAAAAGCCGGCAATAATATTTTTTGGTGTGAACGCATTTAAATAAGCTTTATTAGCAATCGCTGACATTTGATAGATATCAAGTGTCTTCCCAGGATTAGTCAGCATCCATTCATTTTGGGCACTTTTAAAATAGGTTTTGAATGGTCCATATACTGCAATGTCTAGGGGTTGTAATCTGTGGCTGGTATGTGGGGGAAACGTCAACAAAACCACATTATTAGTTTTTGCGTAGCTGATAACATCAAAACTAATGTGAGACTCGTGATTGTCAAGTAACAATAAGACTGGAGCCTCGTGAGTAGGTTTTGCAAATTTTACAAAATGTTTGAAAGCTAATAAAAAATTACTTTCGGTCATCCATCCCGATTTATTAGCAAGTCCTACACTGCCTGCCGGTGCTCCATGAAGCATAAATTCTTTAAAATGAACTCTTGGGAAAACAAATGCTGGTGGTATAGTATTTCCATTTGCACATACGAAACACAACATCGTAACTAATGTTCCTCTTTCTGCAGATGTAGCTTGACCTACTTGTTTCAGTCCCCTCTGTGAAAAAACTTTTGGTGGATCTGTAACTGTGGCAAGCCCAGTTTCGTCACAGTTGTATATGTTTTCTGCTTTAAAATGGTATTTTCCCATCACTTTCTCCAGATTGCTAAAAAATTTGTTAACTGTAGATGGATTAAAAGCAGTGGCCCGACTCAAACTAGTTTTTTCAGGTTTTCGAACAGATAATGAATTTCTATGTCTTCGCTTAAAACCTTTAAGCCAGTCCAACCCTGCCTTGGTGTCAGTATTCCATTTAGCAGGATAAGGAATTTGCAAAGCTTGTGCATATTTATAGGCAAGTTGCCGGAGTCCTGTATGCCCCAACCCATAACACATTTTTGATGCAGTTATAAGGTATTCAACTAATGAGCGTTCTTGTTGGATTGTAAAAATACGTCTATTGCCAATATTGGGTTGATGTTCAAAATTTTCCGAATCAGCAAGTTGTCGTGCACTCTTAAGTGCCCTTTGCAAGGCTGATTTTGAAATGTCGTATTTGTCACTTGCTTTGCGAAGTGACAACTTGTTCTTAATTAAGTCTTTTACAGCTGCTTTCATAGTAGAGGGTTCTACTCTTGAAATTTTCTTGCCCTTAGGAGCCATTTTCAATCTAAAAAAGATATTTAAACATGAAAAGTCGGGTTATCATAAAATGGTGCAATGAATGGGACATGTCCCATTCAAGACCTCAAAATATGTCCCATTCATAACTCACAACACTGTTTTAAAAAAAGTTAGGTTAAAAATATTTACATTCATATTACAGATTTTGAACTCACCACGCTGTTTTATAGTCCTTTGGGCTATAACTTGCACACAATTTGAAACAGTTCACTTTAAATACTCTTAACAACAACAGTTTTCAATAAGAGCTGGGCACTTTACTTTCACCACGCGCGAAGGTCAAATCAATTTGCCATGAAACTGCTTCAGTTTAGACTACGCGAACATTTTTTATTGTCGACAGTTCATGTAGTGCCATCTATCTATAGGATAAAAAACCGAAATTTCTAAAACCCGGTGAAGAAACCTGCACTGTCCCACTCAATGCTTGTCCCATTCATGGCACTCCTCCCCTAGTTATACTTATTTGTTATTTTGAATTTCGTCGTCTTTTAATACTTGTCGGAGTCGCTGCTTATATTATTTTCTTGCAAAGCTGCTGCAATTTGTGTTGATGTACTTCAAAAGATCTATGAAAATTTATTTTGAATCCCGGACAAGCACGCAGATAATTGAGGTTGCCTACCTACACCATACCGAAGAGATTTATGTTTTAAAGTAAAATTTACTTTGTACATATTTATGAATTATCTATTTAGTTATTTTCCAACTGTACTTAGTCGACAATAAATGTTATTTACGTTGAGGTACCATCCTTAAATCAGTGTAGGTATAAATATAAACCGAACCTGGCCCAGTCAAAAGCTACCATTTATAAGGGCAAAATTAATTAATGTTAAACTACTATAAATAAACCAGGTAGCATTACAATTATGCGTAGTAACATGTGAACGTAGAATAAGGTTCTGTATTCGCAGCCACACTGTCATACTGTTTTGTAATAATCAAATATTTAAAACGTGAAACTTTTTCTGTCGGCACGTAGTATAAGCCTTGCATCAGGCTAATTTCGATTATTCTTTTTTTAATAAAAGCTACCATCGTGTAAGGTCGCAGAAGTGTTTTAAATTGAACAAAATCTACCGGAAAAATGATTGTAGCAGAAAATACCATAGTAGTGGAACAAGTTAGCTCTCAAAATCGGTATGTGGTGTTCTGCTTATTGTTGCAATGAACGACTGTATCAGCAATGAGCCCAAAGCAGTGAATGTATATGTAATATCAGTGGACCCGCTTCAACAGTTGTTAAAAATTTAAGTTAGTTTATCGCCACTGCTGTTCCTACATTGTTTTAAAAATGGAAACATTTTTATAATTAGAAAAACAAGCTAATAATTCTAATTTTTTGATTGATTGATATACGCGAGAACTATAAAATAAACGCTGTTACAATCTGGTAGACATCAAACATTTCCTTTGCAAATTGCACAAGGCAATGTAATGTATCGACCAGATTGGACGTAATTCGCATTATTATAATTAGCATTATTTGGACTAAAATCGTTAATATTACAAAGTAATTTATTTGTAAAATTGGCCACTTGTTTATTTGTTTTTTATTAGTACGAAAGAAATTCTTTTTTTTTTCAGTGCCATTTTGGCGCCCCTTGTCGCTTGCGCCTGTAGGCGGGAGCCTACTCGGCCTATCCCTAGTTACGGCACTGCTGCATAGGCTCCTGAACGATTGGCAATAATTCTGCAATTTTACTAAACGTGCATCTGGATATCCTAGTAGCACTCGAACACAGTCTTGTACAACTTCTCTTATTTTTAGATTTACCTGCAAACACGTACTTCTACAACTCATTTAAATGACCCACTATTGATTTGTAGACCAGAGATTTTAGGTTTGGCGTACTACGCTACAAAACAATTAGACAGTCTTTGCCGATACAGGTGTCCCGCAACAATTAATACGAAATAAGGGTCTGTCCCATGGTGCATAAAAATCATGGTATACATTCAGAGTTGCCAATTTGGTCTAGGAATTCCGGAAGATTATGTTGCTTCAAAAGAAAATAATTTTTCAGCGTTTTTGCGGTTTAACCAAACGTGGTTAAACTAAACAGAGATGAGAGAGGAATAAGCTCTTATCTCTTTTCTCTTTCCTGTGCGTTCAAGTGTTCTTAATTTGGTCCTTCTCTTCTTGAAGTTCATACTTATCTTTGGTTTTGGCGTTTTTGTGGTTGTAGAATTGAAATTCCTGCTTTTACCCTTATTTTGATGTCCTGGTGCAGTCTTAACACAATTAGTTTTAAAATATCAATATGCCCTTCTTGACTTTTACTCTGCTGCCAATATTGCTCCATTGTTGCTCTACTCAAGGCAGTGTATGTTCATATTTCTTCTTTATTTCTGGTCATACCTTCTTTTTCCTGTTTCAGTTATATGAAACTGGGTTTACTTAATTAAGTTGTTAAGGCCAGGTGAAAATATCGCGTTTCCCTCACGAATTCCGACCGCTTGTTCCTGTAGTGCGCACTTCAAACACTATGCCTACTTGCAATCGTTTCTATGTGCATCAATATAGTTTGTTTCGATCCTACGGCGCGGCGGTCCGTTGCTTTGCGCAAAGGTGCTACTAGAAAACGGCATTATAATTAATCGGTTGTTTGAGTGGAAGCGAGAGCGCAAACGTATTTGCCTAACACCGCTGTCATTTATCGAGACAGTTGACCATGTGTTCTTGCAGCTGTACATTTTACGCAGCGCATTAGCGTCCTGACCGTGCGTCTCCCCTTTCATTTTCGGTAACGTTTCTTTTTTTCTCAGGGCACTGGTTCTTACGCAGCCAAGCGGAGTAGTTCTGTGTAAGCGGCCTTCGAGGCTGCGGCCGTTGGATGCCACTATGCAGGATTTCAGTGTTAACTATCGAGTAGTGCAATGGTGCATCAAGTGTCGAAAACACGTTAATAACCCGGGTATCATTCGGTTTGTTGTTGTATCGTGCCGTTGCATAAGTTATGCATTACCTGTTGTTACGGATTAGAAAAGAAACCGGCCCGAAGATATCTAAGTTTAGTTGCGGGGCACAAATTGTTGATACGTGCTCCCGCTGTGCTTGCTTATTCAATGTTCTGTATTCTGTCGTCATCGTGTTGTGAGTACGCTTCCCCTGGGGCAACTTTCTGGTTGCAAACTTTCCGTATTTTGCTATTCCTAGCTTCCGACGTTGTCCCCTGCCGTAGCGGTTCTGAACGACGGCTTTCCGACTGGACAACAACACCAAGCTCGTCGCTTAGCCACCAAGCACTTTCCAAGTAGTTCTGATGTTTTGTACGTTAGAACCTAGAGTGTAGCGTTTCCTTTCACAGTGCGCGGAGTGACGCCAAACCCGTAATCAAACGCGGTAATTTTATATTGGAGGCTTGCGTCTGAAGTTATGACAAGTTGAAACGCGCTTTCAACGCTGCTTAGCTGCGTCGATTATATTCTAATACATTCATTGTTTATCCCATTTGCTTGTTACTGTAATTTAAGGAATTACTATTTGAGTTGTACCGGTACACTCATTTTGTTAAATTAACCAATAGACGGATATTCAAAGTTATCTTTGTTTCTTTATGACTTGTGCATGCCTCCTGTGTCGAACTTGTGTTTTTCTCTAGCCGTAAAGATAAATGTAGGTGGTGCGACGGGGGGTGCTTAACCGCTGAAGGTAAGTTCCCGAGACAGCTTGAGACGCCGACCAGGAGCCCTGACACGATTGTAAGCCCTGGACTTCGGGCTTATACAGGGTCTTGCATAAATATAGTCCCGACCCCAATTCAAGCCCGTGGTGCCCTAATACCCCTGTCTTTTTATTTGTCCCGAGTATGACCACCCCTATTGCAATGACACTTCGCCTTAATTAACAGCCTGGTCAGATGGAACCACACCCATCTCCCTGAGTGTAGTCGGACAAGTATTTTGTTACACAAGCGTTGAGATGTGATTAGGGTGAATTCTTCTAGCAAGTATTTGCTCTATGCCCTGTAGTGTACCGAGTGCTATTGTTGTAAAACTAAATTTTTGCTGTAACAAACTGGCTTTCGTCGTAATACGGTATTAGCGTGTAACAAAGTTTTTCACTACGATGTTATGAATTTGATTTATGGATCAACCTTTAGTGCCCTTCACATGTTTTGTGAATCGTTATTTGTATAACCAGTAATTCTTTAGGTGGCAAATTTTACAATTGTGTTCTCCATTTGTTCTTTTTTACTAAACCCACCTTTAGAACTTTGTAGAACTGATCTGCCCCACCTCCAGAACTTCGTAGAATTGATCCTTCTCCACCTTTTTTTCCCCGCCAAGAAATAACAGAAAATTAGTACAATATGGCGAGCTTTGTTTTGGTCATAATAGTATCCCCTTATTTTCGGAGGACTTCGTATATTGACATCGTCGTAAATGAATATTAACTTGTAGGTACACTAAAATTAACAAATATTTATCCTCTGTAAAAGTGCAATAGCAATGTTTAAATTTGAATTATTTTCTGTATAGATATTGTTATGCTGAAATTGTTTAGATAGTCAACAACGAAGCACCGCTTGAAAGCAATTCGTAAAATCTCGGTCAATAAAGGGCGAGCAGCAGTGAGACGTTTAACATTTTCTGCTTTTGTGTTACGGAAATTCATAACAGCGGTTCGATAATCGGCAGCCGTTGTATTCAGTTTACACCATGGCAGCTTTAATGTGATTTAACAGTACAATTACTTGCTTACATAAGGCCTTAAATGCCAGTTTTTGTAGAAATAAATTTAACTAATCGCGGAGGAGGTAATTAACTTTAATATCCTTTAAAAATTTCTGCTTCAACCTTGCTGGAACTAAAAATGATTAGTTCAAAATGCAGCTAATAACGATTTTGATAGATAATAATTAGTGACGTCGGCTAACATAATTATCCGACCATCGAAATGCTCTTCAGCCAAGCTTGTTAATACTAACCCTTTCGTGCTGCAACAAACTGATTATAGTGAAACTTCGTAATAGTGTTAGCTTCGCTTTTTTCTCCTCAGAACTCAGAACTGAGTTTCTGCTATTAAAGTGCAAAACTAAATATTACAGTTAGAGGTAGAAGTTTTCTAAAAGCAGATGTATCAGCCGAAGTATTTTTTTTAAAACACGGAAATGTAGAATCTGCGACAAAGCACTTCGGGGAATCCAAATTAAAAATCCCATCTTTTCATTTTATTTGGAAGTTTGATGCTGTACATCTCCTTCGCAACTCCAAATAAAAGAAAGGCAGTCTTTAGAAAACTGTTACCGTTTTCGTTACGTCCGATTTGTACTTCCAGCTTCGCTAAGTACTATTCATCGGGGGGAAGATTCGTACAGCAGAGGGAACATTTTCAAGCAACTGATCTGTAAGCAACAAACCTTGAAAATCGGCATTGTTCACTGAAGGCCTACGAATGCAAGTGCACTCACAAGAATATAAAATATCGGTACATCCTCGCAATTCCTGCCCAGCTTTTATTGTTCTCGCCAAATTCTACTCCCAGCTCTGCATCGCCAACTGTAATTCTATTTCAAGCCGTTTGAGGGTTGGGGTGTAACACAAAAATATTTAAATTTAAAACTCGTTGCGGTTAATTCTAAAATAAAGTCAAGTGCTGCTAGGACGTGATTTAAAATCGGAATGCGAGACTTGGTTTTGCTAATTCTTCTTTTAGGGCAAGGAAATCCTGAACACGTTTCCGGTTTTCTAAGAAAATTTCTCCGCCTTGTTTTGTGGTTTTTATTTGGTTTTAATTTTAATGTGCTAGCGCTGCTTTCAAATGTTTAAATAGGAGCAAAATTAAAGCGCTTTGAATGAAAGTTTGCATCTTAATTTAAGTACTTCAAAGTGCTTCCACAAAACGAGATATTCTCTTCACTGGAAATACACGCCAGGCGATATCTGTAAGCTGAATTATTAGACCATGCTGATGCATTCGTTGTCGATTACTTAAGGCGATGATTGAGTTTTGAATTAATTTTAACTGTTCGGAACGAATAGTATTTTTCCATGTTGCTGAAAAAGCGCGCTTGCAGGTGGCTTTGTGTGTGCTTATTGTTTGGAATACAAATAAAGCTTCGCAATAAACTGACAGAAGAAATAATATGCTTATTCTTCCAGCAGAAATTTTCATTTTCCCTCTGTTTACATTTTCTGCTGGTTAAACATTGTGCTGCTCCCGACAACGTTCCCTCGGAAAATCCACATTTGCTCTTTAAAATCACCAGCAGGTGACCTGGGCTTCCATTAAGAATTCTCGGGGTGTCTTCGTCCTCTGATTTCGTCTTATGTCACCCACACCAGCGTGTGTCGGCGCGAATATAGCAGGCCGCTCGTAATTGCATTATGGATTTAAAAAATAGCAACTGTGATTGTAATTCCGTTCGCCTTCCTTCTGGCCTTCCGACTGACAAATTAGGGGATCTACAATTTTGCTTTGTATGCTTCTGCCGTGCAGGGGCGGATTTGACGTTTTTATAAAAAATTTAAAACATGAATTTGAAGGATATGCGTTTTAGAGTTGAGATACCACGCGTTAAGTTTAATTAGTTTACCATATATAGGTTATTACCAGGGAAAGCTTAATTTTGCGCCAGGCAGCAACGTAAACAAGTGTTTATTTGACATTTAATTAAGTATTGATTGAGGTTTTGTATAGCATCCAACTGCAAATTTTCCTTTAATCAAAGAAATCTATGCTGTTTCACCTCACAAGTAGTTTTCTGCTCTCTCTACATTTACATTATCTAATCTGACAGAGAAAGATAGATAACTCATCTTAATTTAAGAAAAATAACACATATCAATGACTTCTCATCTAAGTAAAAACAATACAAAGTGACAACTGACAACAGGACCAAAATAGCTACAATGGAGGAATGGCTGTCCTAATTTATGCGGAAAAAAATCTGAGACATTACGTTAGCGTACTGTGGCACTTCTAGCTCTTTGAGATTTCCATCTTGACTGTCTAAGCGCTGCGATCGGCACACGAAGTCGAATCAAAGAGAAATGGAAAGTGTCTGCTGAAGCTATTTATCACAGCCCGGGCACACCCACCAAGTTGGCAGTTCGACTTAACAAAACAGGATTAGTGTGCCCGTGAGGTACTTCAACATCTCATTACTTTGAATTGGCCAGCCTTCGGCAGCACCCCATCTGTCTCACAAACCTCGTTGGACACTGCGGCCATTTTTGCTTTGTCCTGCATGAATCAATTTTGCCTGGCTGTTCAACAGAGCTGCCAAGTGAAGAATAATTTTCGGAAATATGTCTGTTTGATGTTTCTAACTAAGTTTTATGATGGATGTAATCTGGCTTGGCTAACGCAGTACAGTTGATGATGTTTTGATATGTTAGGTGTTCAAAACTTGACGTGTTATCTACTGTGTCTAGAACTGGAGACAGGCAACGCTTGTTTTAATCAAAGCATACAGTATTTTTAGTAATTAATATTAACTCCGAGGCAGACAAGTCAGTTTTTCCAATGCTTGGGAAAGTCCTTATCTCGTTAAAAAACTTTCCACTCCACTTTATATCATCAGGTGATGCTCAGCAACTTTCCGGGTTGTCCCATACCCATTAGTACTGCTGTATTCTGACGTTCGGCTGGGTCAGTTTGGAAAGTGCTATGGAAAAACTGCTAATCCACCTTAGAAACAAATATCTTCCACCAAATAGCAGATTTGGATGGATATAAACAACGAAATAGACCTATATTGCCAGATAAAATTACCATTACAAAATTGAGTAAGTATTACTTATAATGGAACTACAAATAGCGGCGAAAGTAGGTACAAAAGATCAAATTATAGCATACTACTGTACTTATGTGAATACTACATTGAACAGATTTAAGCTAATATAAAAGAGACTGCCGACCATTAGAATTAGAAATAACTATACCATCTAATAAAACAAAGAGCATGCAATTTGCAAAAAATATTGACATATAGGCTAGAAAAATGTTTAAACAAGCAATGGAATTTACGAATGAAAAAAATTACTTATATTATAGAATATTGTGTTACGAGTAGAAACCCATTTACAATCTGCAACAGAATTAAAAAGCGCCCCTATTTTCGTGAAATTTGTAACCCGTGAGATCTTTTTAGCGTCGATCCATTCTTCAATGTTCTGTCTTCACTTATTATGTGGTCGCTTTTAATTACCTTCATTTCTAAGGCGCTAGCTTTGTATTGGATAACTTTTGAGCCTATACGTTTGAAAATTTGCGCTTTTAATTTCTATATGCTGCGTGTTTACACTTTAGCCGTGTACATTATGGCAGAAGCAAAAAACAGCTACAGACAGTACAAACACTCAATAAAAGGGCCAGCTCGCAGTAAAATCAATTAGAGCCCAGGTGACCGACGTAATCAAAATTTTGACGTCTCAGAACGTTGACATTCAGCATTAGACTGCTGCAATGAAAATGTTTGGACAGCAGAAAAAGTCTTAAGTAACAAACGACTTCCGGGATTGGACCGTGTCATGATTGAGAACGAAGAACTCAACGTTTCGCCCACTTTCGTAAGGGGATTCATCAGGAGGAAAAAAGCAAAAGAGCACGGTAACTCAACGTGTTAACCACGCCAGAGGCGAAACTCTTTGCAAAGGAAAGGGACAGAAGAGCACGGTAACTCAACGTGTTAACCACGTCAGAGGCGAAACTCAGTCCCAACTCCGTTCTCATATCGACGCCGTCGTCATATTCCCGCTGTCACTACGTGTTTTTATAGAAGTAATAGGATTTTCAGGGAAAATAAAGTTGCAAGATACGTTGAATCTGCTTGTCGAGCTCACATATCTACGACGGATGATGGACACTAAGTGGCGTCTCTGTATCTAATATTGCTTGACTATCGCAATCGAGCTCCTGTTCTTTTAGTCTAAGACCCTTCCCCTCCGTACTGAGTTATTGGATTTCTATTAAACTTGTTGCAGGTCGTAAACGGAAAATTATCGGTAACATTTCATCTTATTTTTCAAAGTAAATCTAAGCTGAAAACTAAACGTTTTTGATGTCAAAATAAGCTTAAGACCACTAGCTACAAGGTCTATGTAGCACAAATACTTTAGTACCATAACTGTTTGTAGTTGGCTTTATTGTAACACTAAACTTATATCTAACAATGTTACATGCCAGGAGATATTCCGTCACATCCCGCAATTGGGAACTAAATAAAACCGTTGTAAAAAGCAGAAAACTAATATCATGTTAGAGGCATGCTAGACGACTAGATTTCAGGAAAGTTAACCAGTAATCCTGATGTTTTGATCTTACATAGAAATTTCAATAACACAAGTGCTACGTTGATATAAACGACGGTTGAAAAAAGGTGCTGGTTTTAAACTACTTCTGCCCTCATAAATATCCATCCTTGTGATAACTTTGCAAACATTGCTTACAACCAACCCTTTAGAGATACAGACTGTTTTCATAGGAAAGCTTCGTTGTCTATTCTCTCAATAAAACTACACAACCTTGTGACTACTTGCATACAATTCCCGGCCGAAACTGGGTCGTTTTGGAGAGGGCGTATACAGTTCTTTCAATATACTCAAAAAAGGCTCCAACGGATCAAACAACGACAAGTGTATCCAGGCATTCAAAACGAAAATTAGTAAACTCAAGTAGCACAAAATAATCTGAAAGAGAAACTCAACTCAAGTACAGGTCGCAGTAACAAATAAATAAAGCCATAATGCAAATATCACAGTATAACCATAGTATATAGTCACAGTGTAATCACAATTGGAGTTTGCAGGTAGATATAAGTTAACAACTATGATTAATAGGTTATAGTTACGAGATACCTCAATGAAATGCTTGCGATCTAGTACATACTCAGAAGTTCACAAAACAGCAATAAAATGTTGCACACATTAAAAATTAAACGGAGGTTTGGAAGGCGAAGTTACAGCGATGTCTATTTCATAGCTTGGAAGGAAACTCTTTGCGTGTTCCAGGTGCGGTCGACCCTCAAGGTTACATCGGTGATCCGAACTTCAAAACACCTCTTGTTCAGGTGCGACAGAACATGTTCATGCTCTAAGCGGCATTCCGCATCCCAAACGTGGTAGAAACGACCACCTCTGGAAATGTTGCCCTAACGGCTCTCCGGTGACTGCTATAAGGGGGAAAAGAGTCCACGATAGAATGCAAGTTAAATTAAATGCAGCTTGAAGAAAGCTCCTTACTCACCCCGAATCTTACGGGCACGTGTGATACTCGGCAAGCGTAAAATCCGCAAAAAATAGTAAAAACTAATGTTCCCTCGTCAATGCTTCAGGAATTCGAATCCGGACGCAGGCAAACATCGCCCAAAACAAATCAAACTGCAACCCATAACTTTACTGAAACTTTCTACTAACGCTTACGCCGGCTTCATGCCGTTCACAGAGCAAGGCATAAAAGAACGCTCAGGAAACAAATGCGAACATTTACCAAGAAGTAAGCGTGGCACAAGCTCGCGAAATACGAACTGATAGCGTAGACCTTAAAATCGAATAGATGCGCAACTGAGGTGCAACCATAAGGACTAAATGCTACAGACATCAAAATCGAATGGATGCGCAATAAAATCGTAACAAGACGTTTGCCAATAACGCCAAACATCATTCAGAACATAGCATTAAAGAAATGTGAAAGAAATTGTTCCATAGTGTATCAGATTAGAGATTTCAACGGACAATTATATTTTAAAGAAACTGATCGTCTGAGCGAATTACAAATTGGCACAACACCAAAACTTTGTATTGTTTCGTTCGAGATATTTCAGCTGTCTTATGAAGGTTGTTCATAATTTTCAATTAATTTCTAGAGAAACCAATTACTGCGGCGATCTTAAAGGGAATCTCGCAATAAAAATGCTAATGAGCGAGGCTGCTGAAATTGTCGGCATTACTTCTAGGATTTCGCCCGTCTGTCCGAGGGCAATCCTCTCTGCTGATCAAATCGAGTTTTATTCCAGCGACACTTATTGCATTTTCGCTTAAAGGAAATTACTTGTGACACCTCGTTTAGTACGGACCTGTGACCTGTCATCGCATCAGCATCCAATTCGCTAACCAATCACGCGCTTGCAATCTTTATCATTTTCAGCGCCAGACGGTACGGTGGCTTAAATATGCAAAACGGGATCTGTATTCGGAATTCGGCAAGTGAATTTCGATATTGTTGGAGGTAAAAATGACTGTGTCTAAAATTGCATAGAAAGTGAGCCGGCGCAGGTACTTATTATTCGAGCGGGAGATGCGTTAAGGTTTCAAATTGAGCACGAGAGATCTATAAATACCAACCCCTTTCTTCTAGAGCCATTATGTGAAATTTGAGAATCGTAGGTGCAGGCATCGGCTTCCCCAGCATCTGAAATTTCATTAAATGATTGCCAGTTTCCCGCTCGCAATTTTACACCTCTTGCCTCGCCAGAGGGGTGTGGTGTAACATCCAGCATACCATATCATTTTGTATTTGGGTTGTAACACCATCTAGCATATCGGCTCCAGGTCCTTCGTTAATTTACTTAATTAAACATTTACTGCGGCATATCTTCCATTACAGATAAGATTAATTTCTTATGCTTGGTCGGCTGCACTTATACAGTAGAAAGAAATTTATTGATCGCAAGTATTCTTAAAATGTATATGGTGATACATGAAGATATTTTAAATGAAGCTAACTAGAAACAAGACTAGCCCAGAGAAACGTCAATAGGAATTATCCTCTTCTCTAATTCTTTTGATATTTTTCCATCGATTTTGGTGATCCAATTTTACAATCCTCTTAACAGATTACCGGTCAAATTTTACTTGAAAATAGATGATTCATTAAGCATGTACTTACTTGTTTGTAGCAATACACAAAACTGAGAATGCAGGTATAAAAGTTCCTTCATAGGAAAGACCTTTCTTTCTCATAAGTTATAAAGAAATTGCAACGTGTTAGAGAACAAACACGCACAAACCGTACAGGTAGGCCACAACCTGATATGTCTGGAATTGTCAAATAACAAAATAATTCAGGTGGCGCCTGCTGCTTAGCAGCAATCAACAAAATATAATAAATTGAGTCAACTCATCAGATTTACAGTCCGGATGCAATGCAGCAATCCAGCTAATTTATGAACTGTGGCCCTTTCGACCGGCATAAAATCTGTTTAGTTTGAATTACTGTAAGCTGGGTGTTCAATGACACGCTGCGAGAAGCTATCAAAGAGTGCATACACAATTTCAACATTTTCTAAGTGATACAAACGCCTTTAATCGTTTGCCAAAAATTATTATAACATTAACGTGTGCGGTTTGTTGGATTCGAAGGCCGTCGTATTTTAAAACACGCGATACTATAGGAACTAACGCCCTTAATCGACACACCAGCGTTGAAATTTGGGTAGCATACACTTACTGTTACGACGTCTTCACAAACGCTCTCAGAAGCGATCTTTTGGATCCACTACCATCGGCATCCGCATACCGAAGAATGCAATAGCCGACTGCAAAACGGCAGATTCACAGAGGAGAATATATCGTGGTGTGGTGGCAACAACAGCAGTAGTAAAATCAAGTTACAGATAAAGGACGCAACAACAAGTGTAAATACCACGAAATTAGTCAAAAAAAAACTAAAATGAAAATCAAAAGTAACGCATAAATAAAATGGGCGTGACAATATACCAGTACAGAGTGCGTTACTGCTCTGCAAACTCGGAAATGCCTCCAAATCTCTTCCACCACAGCAGCTACGTATAAATACATACAAAATTTGGCAACAATATACAGGCAATACGACAGGTTCCAACTTAGTCTACCTCATCGTAATATACATAAAACTGACAGTAACTAACATATGCAATATAAAACAATAAACATGTATAAGTCTTAGCTCGTTGCAGTTCACGATCTATTCTAAATACGAAAGGCCAAGGAAAGTTATAAATCCCATGGTGTCGCACAAAATAAAGCGACGAAGTTGCATATAGAAGCAACATTTGAAAGCTTCTCCAAGATATCGACGGGGTAGTTGCATTAATCCTGCACGCGATGTAAAGGAATATTTTCTCCGTAGTTTTGCTAGAAGAATGGATATCGACAGTTCAAATACTATAAAACTACCACACGTTGGACGGAAAGTCTTTACAGGGCTTTTCAGAATGCCAGAGGGTTGCGAGACGATCAATTGGTATACAAGGCGTTGATGACCGACGGTGATTCCTTCAAATTCAATCAAAGAGCCTCAAAACAGAATCGATAATTTCAAAGTTAGTAGCCTGCATTTAAGGGAATCTATATGGATCCGAAACTTTTCCAAAACCTCACAGTCAAAATAGCTACAGTACGGAACCGCAAGGATATATTAATTGATCTATGAAATGCAAGCGTGGTCTCCCTGTAGCATTCCTTACTTGAATAGTTATAGCAATGCAAACCATCTATTGTTTTTCACAGACAATAATGTTGCAATACACTGCCTGACCTCATAACAGAAATCTGCATAGTATTAAATTTGTCAGGAAGTACTAATATCTGAGCAAGGACGCTATAAATACTGTCCCTCGATGTATTTGTCGGAACATGAACAGATTGACATTATTCTGCAGCTATTAGCTGTGTTAAATGACCAGACACAAAATTTACAATAATTCTTACTGGTACGAAAGTGTCCGTAACAACAACTCTGACCAATAGGTATTTTTGATCAGTGTTGAATATCTGTGTTGCGATGATATGTGTACGTTGTGTAGCGGTACTATTTAATATAATTGACAATTAGAACAAACTGCTTGTAAGCGTCTACGTTGTTTCTTTTGCCAAAAATTACAAAAGAGTCAGTTGTAAAACAGAAACGCAGCCGCTTTGAATATTATGTTAAAAATGCGAAATAATGTCCTGTAACCTATTTCGCTACATTTCATGTGTTTTATACGGCTGCACTTTACAATTTTAACGGGAGGTCTACATCAAAAGCGTAGAAAACATCACAGGGCCCTTTTGCTTTGCCTGAAAGTACGTCGTACAATAATAGCCTTTTGTCGGTGTGAGTTCTATGTGCCGTTAGTGTTAATTAACATAACTACAGCGAAACATTTGTGCCTTCATGATGTAACATGAAAGAAAGTAATACAAGATATATTCTAATGAAATGTCACTCAGAAACTTTTGGCACCGAAATCTTATTCGCTTTAATGGAATTGTAATTGGAAGCAGTAGGTACTCGAATAAATGCATTCATACTTAGACTTGCTCGGATACATATGATTGCTTTACTCAGAACTTTATCCGCAAGTCGACGTTCTGACATTAAATAAATTTAAAAATGAAGGGAAAATAGGTGTAGCAATGTCTTCCAATTTCTAATAATACAGAAAAAATAAGAGGAAAACACTTGCCAATACGAACTACATCAATTTTCAAATTAAAAAATCATTACTGGCGGAATGAAAACCGTAGCCCTTGCGAATGCGATCTAAACGTTTGGCAAGCCCACGGAGCACCCCTTACATCAATGCATTGCGGCTGACTTAAATAGAAAGTATTTGTTGCTCCACCTTTTTCTCTCATTTACAACATTTAGCTTCTATTTATTGCGTCTTATTTTCGCTAAGGGTAAAGCTATGTGCAAGTGATTACTATTATCTATTTCTCAGTTAAAGCAAAAATAACAATATTTTATTTTTTTAACGCGCTCACCCTATATATGTTTGTCCGAAGTTTTCTCAGTTTTATGCCAGGTAGATGTATAATTTGCATGCAAAATATCGTCTTTCTCCAATAAATAACTTTTGAGTTATACAGGCAACAAGCAGACACACAGACAGACAGACGAAATCTCGAAACGTGATTTTTTCGCGATTATAATATTTCCTTCGTCTTTTAAACCAGGAAGAACCAGGAAAATAGTAGTATTACCATATTGCGATTACAGTAAAATGTAGCCAACAAGGTTTCATAAAGCGTGTGAAGTTTTATTCAAAAGAATTGATTATATGTTCATATCGTATGTATTTTTCGGTTTTATGAAAAGGTTTAGTGTTCTTCCCAGTTTCTAAATTCTAGTGAGTTGCATATAGACTATTAAATCTTACATACATAAAAACAAAGCTTTTAACTATTATATGTCTTAAGAGCATACACCAACCACCCAAAAGTGTTGTTAACATTAAATGTTTCTTAAGAGGATTCTGATGTTGTCATAAGCCTCTTTAAAATGTACCAAGTGAACAACCAAAATTGATGGGTGCTCAGGTTCTTCATTGTTTCATCTATATCTAACCAAAGGACAGCGGAACCGTTTCCGTTTGCGTAAACCAGAAAAACATACTTTTAGGCTGATAAATCACAACAGCAACGAAGATGATGCTCCTACAGTCACTCATTTTCCCATTGCCTATCGATGCGTCTGACGCCTGGACGATAAAACCAACACATCTACATAAGATCGATACATTTGAATTGTGGACGAATGTTTCGAATACCCTGGACATCATTTCGTTCCAATTCCGTGAGCATTGTAAAACATGTCAATGGAATTGTTAGCCAATGAAAAACATCTTAGCCATATAGGAAAACACATGGATTGCATGGTACGACTTGGAGTGACTAATGGCACCACATGGCCTGCTATATTCATTTTATTCGGTGTGAATTTTACGAGCACATGACGCTACGGAGGGGCGAAATGCTGGCTGCGAAGCAACTGAAACGACGCCAGGCAGAAAGGAAGCTCAAAGCGAGCCACTACATGTATACGATGCTCGGAATTTCGTCTAGTATCGCGCGATGCTAGCAACTGCAAGCTAATTTATCAGCCTTAGTAACATATGAGCTGATATCGGATTTATTGCGAGTTTTCGCAGTGCTGTAAAGCCGTGTAACTTCTCTCCCTTTCTTTGAAAATGCAAAATATAATTATATGGGATGACAGCACTCATAGTCCTGATGATCATAGTTCGGTTTCTTCCCAATACTGAACCTGGAGCTTCTGCACTAACTTTTCGCGCCCTGCGAACGGACTAGATCTGTAGCTGAATCCCTTAGGAATTATCCGCAGCCTTCTAGGCTTCCCTCTGAGCTAGTTTCTGAACATCTATCGAGATCACTATTCCGATTTGAAGACTAGCCCATTCCTTCATAATTTGGTATAGTTAAATTACTGAATTAAACCGTAGTAACCCATTTAATGCTTATGTATCCTCTTCTATCTTTTAGATTTAGTGCTACGGACACAAAACTAAACGGCATTTGAACCAGTTAAAATTACTTTCGCTTAGAATGTACCGGCGAGATGTGGCCTTTTAGATAATTCCGTAGCAATAGCTTTATAACGTACCATCCCTGGAGGACTGCTGAGCACTTCGCTTTGATACTGCGTGATGAATGTAGCGTGCCAAGCCTGCTTATTTTCACTGTAAAGTGAAAATGCAGTCGCGTTTTCATGACGCACAGTGTAATAAACCAAAAAATTAATGAATACTCGAAGCTGGAAAGCTTTAGCTTAATTACTTTGCTCATTCATTTAATGTTGCCGAAAGAGTAGTTGAGACACCAGGGTCCGATTCATTCTCAAGTACTATAGACTAAGAACACATTAAATACAACGTATATATTGGTATTTGTATTATTCCAAGTCTCAAACTAAAATTAATTTATGCACGGTATGTACAACTTAAAGCGATAAATAAAAAAGAATTTGGTTTGGAGTCATATGAAACTGCCCTTGGGAGAGCTGCAGCCCACCATACATGGAATACATTTAGTATACGTTTTACTGTGTTACTTATAAGTAGTTATATTTTGAAGGGTTGAGGATAGAGAAAAAGGACGTTTTAACAAGTGGGGTATAAACTCAGTATCTTCTTCTGGTTATAAATATCTGAATTTTCTGCTGTAGCTGGTAACATGGTCATCTACTACGAGTGCCGGTCAATTGAATTCAAAAGGAACGTTAGCTGTGGTCAGCACTCGAAAGAATGACCAACTAATAGTGGGGTGCGATCGCAGCCTGGCTTTTCGTTTGGAAAACGAAATACATCCCCTTGGCTATTTCAATTACACTGAAAAAGTTTTTATCTACTCTTTAACGCAAGTATAACTTTAGAAGGTGTTTTAGCGAAGAGCAATAAAGTATACTTGGTTTAGTTCCAGAGATAAGGCAAAATGTTTTGAGTTGCTATACCTGAACCTATACTAATTTTCCTGTTCCTCCTAAATGCTTTGTTCGGTAGAGCAGGGATCGAATCGTAATCTGCTTACTTCCATCATTACGCCAGAGCAATCGATATAATATAGGGTTTCGGAGGCTGTAGGCGCTGCCAGCGATAAATCTCGAACCTTAAGATAAAATCTCGCGATAAAAGGATAACTGAAAATTTCTATTCGGACGCAGTCATCATAAACAAATTTAGTTCCTGGATCCTTAACGGTTGATTAACTTTGAACTAGCGGTTTATTGAATGCCAATGCCCCGGATAAGCTGGCGCTTTCTAAAAAATAGAATTGCGTCGCCGGAAAAGGGGCGATACACTCTGACCATTAGATAGCATTCGCATGTTCCTTCACATTTTAACTTTTCCGAGCTTTCATCCGCTGATGGCTTGTGCAGCAAACATAATGCGAAACACCTACAAAATGCTATCTTGACGAACACTAGCTGACGTCTGTCACTGCTTACACGAAATGAATAACCGCTTCTCCGGTCGTTTCTTGGCGGGTTCAGCCGACTTCATCTTCCGGCACCATCTTCATTTTCTGTGGCCCCTTCCAAATTACGATTGTGTAAAACTAATTTTAAATTTGCAGGGGCCCGGGCGGCTGTCCAATCGATGATTACATTAACGACCGTCTGTTATACTTAAAAATTCCGTTAACGAGCTTAATCAGCAACGAAAGTGAAATTTAAAATAACTTCCGGGGCAATTTGATTTTCCTACCCTATCGCGAATCTGCCGCGACGCCTTGCAGATCGGGCTGTTGTTATAATGCGATAAATGCCCCATGTTACAGCACAGGTTATTGTCGTGTCGCGCGGAGGGTGTGAAGCTTTTACAGTGATTAACTTGCAACCGTGTCGCTTAGGGTTTTAAGATTTCGTATTCTTGCCGCTCCATTCAATGCTAAGTAAAAGCGATGTTTTGTTATGAACTCGCTTTATATCGCAGGATTTTTAGGAAATTAGCTTTTGTAAGCGGGGGCTTCCTGTATAAATGAATCCTCGCACACAAAGTGCGTGGTTAAGCAACTCCTTTCACTGGCTTGGAAATGAAAACGCGAATTACGTAATGGAATCCTAGCATAAATAGCCTAAGTGTGCAATTATAGCCAGCAGTAGTGAAGGGGTGAACGCAATTAATCATTGTCACATCATTCCTGAAGATGAAACTTAGATGCCTGTAAAATGTCAAGCCCACTTTAACTTCTGACGGTTGAAAGTAACTCTGATTATCCAGAAATGTATGGAACGTAGTATATCGTGGATATTTCAGCATTATTTATTAACCTTCACGTCACCAAGCAGAGTATGGGAGATACCCCGAAGTTGATACTTCAGTTGCATTTCAAACAATTGTGTTGCGAATACAATTCTGTGCGATCTTCCATCCTCAATCACATCTTTTATTGTTCTTTTTGTAAGATCTGAGTGCAGGCTTTCAAAGTTTTTGCCACAGAAGACACTCTGAATAAACTACATCGTGATATTATCCGACAATGCCTAAAAAATTGAAGGAATGGTATGAGGGAAACCTTGACAATAAAAAATTTTATTTTAATTTAATTCACGCATTCATTTAGGTGTTAATCGCAATTCGTATCTAGTGAGGTTCACCATTGGTTTCAACACGGAGCAGAGAATTTCTGAAAATGATCAGCACAGAGGTAATATTAACTACTCAACTGGAATGTTAACTTAATGGGGGAAGATTTTGCTTCTGGCCACTGTTCAGTGATCTTCACGATCAGCAGCACAATTAAAGTAAAACCGTCTCGACCAACATTAACTAGCCGATTTGTAGATGATTTTTTCGAGAAGAACTAGAACTACTCTCATCTATTTAAGAAAATTTAAATAAAACAAATCTGAATATAGCTATTCAAAAATGGTCCAAGATAGGGTAATGACAAAGAAAAAATTGACGAATGTGGTAGACTACTTAAAACAGAGTGAGCCAGCAATTAAAATAATTGATCCAGCGAGTTAAACATGAAACGTTTGGAAATTATCTCGAAATCCTAAGGGATACCTCCGAAGCAAGTGTTCGTTGCGGAAAGTAGTTGGAGTTGTACCTCAGCAATCGTTATTTTTGAAATAACAACCAAGATCGCTATGCTAAATTGCATCAACTAATAGAAGTGGGAGTGTCACAGGAACATCTTGGGACTATACGTGCTGTATATGTGCGACACACCTAATAAAACGAGTGTTAGATGAGATACATTTGCTACGACACTGTCATCCTACTGCGGACCGGTTAAGCTAAAAGGACCACAACATTACAGAAAGCACTGTATGGTCAATATAGAGGAAGATAAAGCGGAACGAAATAAAATCCTTTTCGAAACAAAAATTAATGGTCGCATTATTGCAAATCAAAGGTATGCCAAATAACTCGGTATGAACCTAGATTATGTGTTGATCTATGCTGGCACAAATCATGGAAGAAACCTTCATATAAATAGAACGTCGTTTGTCAACGAATGTTGTTATAATATTTTCACTAGCTGTAGCGGTACAGTGAACAAAAATATTGGATATGCTGATCCCTTACAAGGGAAGCTAACGTTGCAGCAATGGGAGATAAATTAGAGGAGATAAATTTAGGGTATGTGACTGTGAAACAATTAGTTCAAAAGTGAGCCTAGCCAATAGGAATTAAAAGGTATGTTCTGAGTCAGCAACATTATATATTGTTATGATACATGAGGCAGTGTAATCAATTACAGTAAAGAAATATTTAAAACGAATACATTTGGAAGATTGCTATAATTAAATCTTGATGGGTGTTAAATATTAAACATTATTAATAAATTTAATTGAGACAATGAGATAGGAGATTTTGATATTAATTGAATATACTAATTTAATGGTTACAGAAATCATATAAATAAAGGAGAACTATCCAAACGTGTGTGTCACGACAATTGCAGACGCGATGTCCCCCATTTGTGTTTACATGCATCTCACCGTCGCCTCGATTTCGCGACCGGGGAGGAGCCCCGAGTGTCCCACTGGAGAGGAGCGGAGCCCCGATGGCTCCCTTGGAAAAGGGCGAAGTCCCGGGGGCCCCCTTGGAGAGGTGCCGAGCGCCAAGGGCCCCCTTGGAGAGGGGCGGAGTCCCAAGGGCCCCCTTAGAGAGGGACAAAGTCCCGAGGGCCCCCTTGGAGAGGGGCGAAGTCCCGAAGGCCCCCTTGAAGAGAAGCGGAGTCCCAAGGGCCCCTTGGAGAGGGGCGGAGCCCCGATGGCTCCCTTGGAGAAGGGCGAAGTCCCGGGGCCCCCTTGGAGAGGTGCCGAGCGCCAAGGGCCCCCTTGGAGAGAGGCAAAGCCCCGAGCGCCCCCTTGGAAAGGGGCCGAGTCCCGAGGGCCCCCTTGGAGAGGGGCGGAGTCCCAAGGGCCCCCTTGGAAAGGGGCGAAGTCCCGAGGGCCCCCTTGAAGAGAAGCGGAGTCCCAAGGGCCCCTTGGAGAGGGGCGGAGCCCCGATGGCTCCCTTGGAGAAGGGCGAAGTCCCGGGGCCCCCTTGGAGACGTGCCGAGCGCCAAGGGCCCCCTTGGAGAGGGGCAAAGCCCCGAGCGCCCCCTTGGAGAGGGGCCGAGTCCCGAGGGCCCCCTTGAAGAGGGGCGGAGTTCCAAGGGCCCCCTTGGAAAGGGGCGAAGTCCCGAGGGCCCCCTTGAAGGAAAGCGGAGTCCCAAGGGCCCCTTGGAGAGGGGCGGAGCCCCGATGGCTCCCTTGGAGAAGGGCGAAGTCATGGGGCCCCCTTGGAGAGGGGAGAAGTCCCGAGGCCCCCCTTGAAGAGAAGCGGAGTCCCAAGGGCCCCTTTGGAGAGGGGCGAAGTCCTCGAAACCCCGAAGGCCCCCTTAGAGAGGGGCGAAACCCCTGGAGCCCCGAGGGTTCCTTTAGAGAAGGGCAAAACCCCTGGAGCCGCGAAGGCCCCCTTGGAGAGGGACGGACCACCTAGGGCCCCTTGGAGAGGGGCGGAGCCCATTGAACCCCCTTGGAATGGCCCAACGTAATAAGCCTAAAAATGGTGGTAAATTGAATAGAATAGACCGCGCAATAGCGCGCGCAGCCCCGTTTATTTTTTATAAAGTTCAAGCCAAGGTAACAATTGACAAATGTATTTGTTACAATTATAAGAATTAATAGTATGTAATAATAGCATATTTAAAATAAATAAGCGTACAATAAGAATTCTATCTAACATGAATGAAAAATTTTGTTTAATTAGTTACAAAAACAACTCATGAAAAAGCAGACATGTATTTTTGAAATTAACAAATTTGGTGAATAAAAACATGGAATTTAAGCCATATTTTATGTAATTATTGGTAAATGCAAATTAAAAGGGGCTAACTACAAATCCGAGTGGTGTGATAGGAGAAATTATAAATTGGACTTCATGGAGACATATAATCGGTGAAGAGATTATACACATACAGTTAATTGAAAATAAGGAAAACAGAAGGTTACATTATTTGAAGATATTTGGATTTGTTCGTGCATGCAGGATGTTATTGGAGGTTCTTACAAGTAACTGATTGATTTGGATGATTTTGTGAGTCTTGCTGGAGACATCGTACTATCTGCAAAAGGAACAAGGATAGATTTGGATCATCATAATGTTGGAACTTAGCAGGAGCTAATTGGTGTGGTGGTGACATTTGAAAGGAAGAAGTATTGGACTCTAGGAGCAAAAGGGGTTGTTGACGAGACGGATGCAGTTCTATGGTTTCCTGATCAGCATAGGCGTTACCACTTGAAGAGTGAGCAGTAGGTGTTACAGACGGTCGACATCAGGATCCATTCTTGGTTGGATTTTGGCAGTAAAAAGCAAAAGAAGTTATTAAGGTTTGTGTAACAAGTTTATGAAAGTATTTTAAATAACAATCAGTAAAAGAAAATATTAAATTGGACTTGATATAGTGCTTACATAGGTGAATTGATTAATATGTGTGTTAAGGCAATATACAATTGTCAATACCTGGCTTGATGAATTTTGAAAATCGGTTTGACAGCAAATGTCATTAACTGTAATATTAAAATTCAATTAATAGAGATCTTGATTTGGCGAACCACCTGAGATAAGAGAACTTGATTTGAAAGGAATTATTATTTAATTAGAAAGGGCATTTTATTAATATAGGGCTAGTTTAAAGTGGAGCTTATATAGCCATTGCAGAAATATAAGTCGTATAACGTAGTGCAGTACATTACAATAGATTGGCATCCCAGATTGCGGCACCAGGAGTGAAAATTGTACAAATAAAAGGAAAGCCCGGCCTAGGAATAGTCTTCGATTTAGTTAGGCCATTATCTGAACCGCAGCAAATGACTTATCACTGATAAATGTTTCTTTTCTCTTCCACTGGCAGAAAACTAAACAAACTCATTGAAACTAAAATCTACTTGAGCATAACTGGTTCTATTAGACCACTACCCTGTGTAGACAATCTGTTGAGCAGAAGATGCTGTTTCTGTCCTAAAACAATGAAAGAAAACTTAAAATCACTTGTACACCTTGTGTGTATGGCACCGCTAAGTATAAAAAGCGTATTGTACAGATTAGCAGAAGTACCAGAATAGGACGTGAAATCAGCAATTATAATACGACTATGTTGCCAATAATATATTGCTTATTTTTAAAACTCTGATTTGTCTTTATTGACTAAATGCCTTTGTTTTGAAATAACTGTTCCTGTTCTCTGATAATTTAGTATAGGATCTTAATTTCGCAGTTTCCGGTTTCCAAATGACCCTAGATAAACAAATGTATTCACTACTTCGCAATCGGCTACACTTAATGGCTTAGGTGGGTTACCACTCTGCCTTTCGATGACCATAACTTTCAATTTTTTCTAATTAGTCTTGCAACGTGACTTGTTTAGTCCTTCTGTAGTTTGACCGCATCGTTACAAGTCGTATTAGAATGATATATCTTGATACCTTAATAATTAATTGCCATTTTGTTTACATTTCTAGCTCGGTTAACAATACAACCCATTTAATAGCCCAGTTGACTACTAAGAGTCACTATTTTCCAAAAAACAGGAAGCTGGTTTTCCCTGTAATGTTATCGGGCTGAAACTGGCTTCAAACAGGACAAGGAAAACTAAATTGTTCACACACATACTTTGATGTCAAAATACACATATGAACATAAAGAAAAAGAAAAGAGCTTCTACAAAAATCTAC
This sequence comes from Agriotes lineatus, assembly GCA_940337035.1. Lineage (NCBI taxonomy): Eukaryota > Metazoa > Arthropoda > Insecta > Coleoptera > Elateridae > Agriotes > Agriotes lineatus. Next base: position 41,829,166 of record OW679195.1, on the reverse strand, counting down.
GTGCGATATAGCTGTGGCTATTTGCATGTACATATACAACACGCATGTAACACTATATCAAAAATAGCGTTAAAACATTTGTTCCTTAAAACGCAACCTAAATTAAGGCCCTTAAAAAAAGCAACATTAAAACGCAATCCGATACTGTTCAAATTCGTGAGTATTCAGCCTGCACAACTCGCACAGGTACGCGTATTCTTTAAGCGCCATTCTTATACATCTCTAGCGATTACTTCTGGCTTTATTTTCCGCATTTATTGTAGATATCAGATATCAGATTCTCGAAGTTGCACTGGCTTATGTCATCCAAGTCTCGGATGGCGTGATGCTGGAATCGCCGATGACTGGCGTGCTCCTTAAGGTGGACTGAACTTGCACAATACACTTTTGAAGTCGCAGACATGGGCAGTTTCACCTAGAGCTTGCTTGCGACTAAAATACATACGTTCTTAGCAACCGCGATTGCTGGCTTCCCGCAAATGGCGCTGAACGCGCAGATCCTACTGATCGATGCACGTAGGGGGTCGGACTCGCCCTTTAAGTTGTTCTAGAATACATTGTATTAAACTAAATTGACAATAGAAAGACATAAAACGAGATGCCTATGAATATGAATGCGGAAAGAAACATTACAAGCAAGGGATACTAAGCACCGTTTCAATCTGTAATCCTTGGTGTACACTCTTCGTTCTTCTATGGCGTTGACCTACAGAAGAGTATCATCAGCGCATCGCATCACAAATTACATATTCTCTACTGTCTATATAATATCACCTTTTAAACCGTCAAGAACCAGTCTGATTAAATGCTCTGAGGATATATGATAAAGCGACGGGGACAATACACTACTTTTTCTAAGCCCTTCAAAAATTTCATAACTATTTTACAGAGCATTGTCGATCTTAATTATTACTCTACTATCCTACACCGACCGAGCGGAACAAGATGAAGAAATACGTCCATTTTCAACAGCACTCTACAAAGTTTAGGTCATTTAACGTTTCCTAACACCTTCTTGTAGTCTACGAAACAGAGGTACGTTTGTGTGTAGTGCTTTTGCGATGATTAAGTCCCGGGGCGATTTAGTGTGAAATGTAATACGTACCATTATTTTATTAGCATTATAAATTAATGCTAAAAGACGGTAATTGTGGCAGTCATTTATACCTTTTTTTTTGGGAGAGGAACAGTAGATACGGCGACCACCTTACCTCAGCAGATAAACATCATCCAAGACATAGAAGTATAATACTAATGCGCAAAACAAACAATAACAGAGACTGCGAAGGTGGGATGCAACATGGAACATAAGTTTGCAATAATCAAGTCAGCCCGTAAGGTATTACTAAGATATAGACAGACAGACAGATTAGCAAACACACATCGAAAAACTTATAATCTAGGGTAAAGTCGATGGCAAGCGAAAGAAGGAACGTCAACCAAACAGATTTCTTAACTAAATGACCAACCTCACACACCTTTCAGTAGCAGCAGTAATTAGAACGGCTACAAACCTTTAGGAATGAAGATCCATAGCACATTTTTAATGTAATCTCAAGGCCACAAAGTGTGGAAGCTGACTCTAGAAGTAACGCCTTCTTTACAACACTTATAGTGTAATCTTTCCCATACTTCAAATGTTCTCTTATATACATATTTAAGTACAAACATATAAGTTTGTACCACATTTGTTTTCTGTTTTTTGTTGTTATTAAATGACGCTTTAATAATAGCCTAACCTGTTTCTCTCTCACTTTACTTGATAACTTTAATATGTCTTTTTTCCTATCAAGCGCACAGTATTTCAGAAATCAGTAAACACAAATTGAAAATAACACAAAAAGGTCCGAATTAATCTGAAAGTGCTGGTATAAAATAATACACAACTGACAAGATTAAGAATATATTCGAAGTAGAAAACGTAGCAGAACGTCTTCCTAAATTAAAATGATAATAAAAATAGTTACATAAAGATTGACAGTAAGAACTCAATCATGATGCGTATAGAGACGGTTTAAAATTTGTTACAACTTAGCTTCGAGGTGCAAATGTTTTTCTGGGCGTCATTATGGAATAGTAACAAATTTAATGAAAGATAATATATGTATCGTAGATTTCGGATTATCAAAATAATCGATGACGAAACAGCGAGTTGCTTTTACAAAGTAATGTTGCGCAATCAATGAAAATAATGACCTATTTGTTCACTCAACTGCATTTCAATAATAAGTTAGTTTGTAACAAGTGCAGCATAAACCTTAAAAGTAGTATATACAGTGCGCAATTTTTATCTTTGAACATACAAATTACCTGCATGTAAAACTCCTATGTTCAAAAGTGAAAAAGACATATCAAACACATTGACAAGTTATGCAACCAATCTTACACGACAGCATAATGTAGCCACTACGACCGAAAACTAAATTGCGTAAATCACAGATTTGTATGTTCTGCAAAATATAGAAGTGATCTTCGTCTTAAAGTAGAGTTAGAAAAGGGTGTTATTTGATAAATTGTATTTGTGTAATACAGTTTTGCTTATTTGTTTAGGTATCTTATTAATGAAAATGCATAAGTGTTAATAATAATACTTTATTCCTTACATTCTAATAAGGAAAAACTTGATTTTACAAACACAACAAAATATTAATTAATATGAATAACAATCGTGAACTTGGACAAAAAACAATTTACAAGAGATGTTCAAAATGCCCTTCTCTTTGTTCTAAAAAATAAGCCAGACGATCTCTAAAGGCCTCTACAGTATTTCTTAAAAAATTTGTTTCATATTGTGTATAACAACGTTAGTATACATTTTAGATTTCAGATAACCCCATAGAAAGAAGTCATTTGGTTATAAATCGGCTGACCGAGATGGCCAACGTATTACACCATATCTCGCAATCCAGCCACCTGAAAATATTGCGTCAAGGAATCGTGCAACAAGTCTGTTAGAATGGCGTGGTGCTCCATCTATTTAAAAAATCGCATTATTAATATTTAGTCTTTGGATTTGTGGTATAATACGTTCTCAAAGCAATTCCAAAAATTTTGTTTCATTGAGATTTCCTTCAATGAAAAAAAGACCTACAAGGACACTGTCGACAATTCCTGCCCATAAATTAACCTTTGCATTATACTGTGTGTCGGTTAAGTTTTGTACATGGTCATTTGTGCATGGCCAGTAGCTACAGGAATAAAAGAAAATAGGGTTAGTAAGTAGGATAGCTTAAATGGGTAATGGAATGGATACAAACCGATAATTTTGAGAATTTATAGAGCCATTTATACAAAAAGTAGCTTCGTCTGTAGAAACTATTCTACTTAAAGTTTCCTCATTTTCAATTAATAAATTAAATAGTGTTTCACAAAAATCAGATCTTCCGATTTTATGTCCTCAAAAAGAAAATGTGTAGGGTTTGTATTTAAATTCTTTTAAGGTCTTATCCACCGATTTAGTTGAGATTTCGAATTCGTTAGCTAAACTACGAAGAGATGTAATTGGGTTTTCTTCTAAGTACGCCAAAATATTTAACTTCATCTCTTCAGTTAAAACATGGCACGTTTTATTTCCTTTGCTGTGCTCAGTTGCAACACCCATTTACGTTAAATTTCTCAATAATATTATGAATTGTTCCGATCGATGGAATTGGCCTTGGATATTTAGCAGCAAATAAATCCCTCACTTCTCAAGCTATTTTTGTCAAAATACCAATGTAAAATCTCTAATTTTTCTTTCTTTGTGGACATTATTATTAAATAAACTTATCTAACAAACAACTCAAATTTTTTGATTGAGGTTATTTAGTTTCGTTTAAGAAATAATTCAATTTTTTTAAATGCGGTATTTAAATAGGTAAGATTGGTTGCATAACTATCAATGTATTTGATATGTCTTTTTTACTTTTGAACATAGGAGTTTTACATGCAGGTAATTTGTTGTTCAGAGATAAAAATTACGCACTGTATATAGTATAGCCAGCAATATGAGTTCAAGGCAGTTAATCGGTTGTACAAAAACGGAGGTCAAAGGTGCAGGTGCAGATGATACCAATTAGATTATTAGGGGGGTACAAAGTTATAGATTCCAGCCCCAACATGTGTCCAGGAAAAAAAACGCTTATGGACCGCAGCAGCTTTAACCGATCACCTTCACCGACGGGATTTCGTTGAATTATCTGTCAACTACAACTGAAACGATTACAAGTGTGCATATTAAAAAACAAAATTGCGAACAAAAAATGCAATCGTCCATGTAGTCTTTGAAATAGTGAAGATCGATGACTGATAGTGTGAATAAGATAAATAGGTAACTTTGTATAAGATTAAATATTAACTTAATCTAATAAACTAATATTAAGAAAAAGTGCATAAAGATATAAAATCACATGTTATTTCATCTATTCCTAAAAGAAATAGTCAACTGTCACCTCATCAAAATAATGATAGAAGAATACTGAAGCATTGCCTGTTGTAAAAAAACCGTATTCGCAAAAGAAACTCAGAAAGCAAGGCAAAGGCGCTCAGGTAAATGTGTACCATGATTACAGATCAAAAGAGCTTTCGGACTTTTTCAGGTAATATCTCCCTAATTCCGCGTCTTGGTGTATCAAATTATAATTAGATCCTGACCTCGTTCCGGAGACGAAAGTGGATACGCGTCTCATTTTAACGTCCTTTAATATGAAGCACTGAAAAGGGATACTAGCAGATATTTCTGCTGCTGAATATGAATGAACACGTTAATGAATTCACTTTAGAACGCCTTTGTCCGGTGTTTGCCAGCAGATGCTTTCTTGTCCTATTTCATTACTTGGTTTGTTGTCTGGACCCTTACATTGTAATGCAATCTACTGGCGGGTTATATTCATCAAATATTGCTTGTTATTCAGCTGTCTTGTTACAGCACATATATTAAAATTGATATATGGACGCCTAGTTTGTGTTTTCATTTGCGGCGTTAGAGAACACCCCGATTCTGGTCTCTTCCGCCCCTTTATTCAAGATTTATTTCGAATGGAGATTATGTTTCTGGAAATATTGTTAGTGGAGCATGAAAGTTCATATATTAGCTGTCAGTTACGGCGTTCGCCGCAACCTAATCGAAGTAATAGCAACGTTGTTGAATATTATTGGATATATCAAATTAGGTACTGAGTTAGGTTATATGCAGAAAGGACTAATTAGCTTTTTGGTTACAGGCATTGTCCTAAACGCCTAATAATAATTTCTTCACCTGGGGTAAACAATTGTTTTCTACTTATTTCTCAAAACTAAAGTTTAGGTCAACGTTTCATCTTTAGTGTCTAGCAGCGGTTCGTGTAATAGCTCAGTGACGGTCTAGTTCTTCAAATAATTTCGGTATTAGAGGCTGCTCCATTTAAGGCATCCAGAAAGGTAAAACTCTTCCTCCCCCCCTTGTTAATAGTCGCGCCTACATTTACTGTAATTGTTCATATACTATCCCATCTAGTAAGTTACACTTATTTTGGCATATCCATTGCAGGTAATTTGCTTTTACTGTTTGTTTACTGGTTGTCATGACATTAGGGAAGTAAGTACCTACTCCCCAAGGGAAGTAAGTGAATTGCGTGTTATTACAGTAATTTTAGTTTTGTAAGTGATCTGAACGGGTTGGAACTTAACTGATCCTAACCGATTTGAAATGTAAAAACTTGTTAAGATAAGTAGGGTTAGGGTATAACCGTAAATTAAAAAATATATATATAATAATGAAACAAATACAAATTTTTAAACATGTTTATACTGTAATATTTTATTGAACAGAGAGAGAAACAAATTATAGTTTAGCTACTTGCTACTTATTTACATTAATAGTAAATTTGCAGTTTGAACAGTTATTTATATTGACAACAGGGACATTATTTCCATTACACATATCACTGGAATTATTAACACTAGTAACAGAAATTTCTTTATACAATAATAGTAGGAGAGCTGGTGACATTTTTTAATGATGATTTAGTTAAGGCCTATTTTTTGAGAGAATGTTGCGGGAGGCATGTATAAGTGTCAGCTGTAAGGATTATCCTTGAAAGCGGTATTGAAGGGAGGCAGAACACAACCAATTTGCACTGTCAGTATACGTCAAATTCGAGGTTAGCAGGTTAGGTTTTGCGTCAGGCTGTGTCAAAACTGACGGAAAACCTAACCTGCTAACCTCTAATTTGACATAGACTTACATTAAAAAAGTCCATAAGGGCGGCTGTGGAAATTCAAATGTATGAATAATATCTTGGTGGCACTGTAAATGTATGTCAAATTCGAAGTTAGCAGGTTAGGTTTTCCGTCAGTTTTGACACAGCCTGACGCAAAACCTAACCTGCTAACCTCGAATTTCATATATACTGACAGTGCAAATTGGTTGTGTTCTGCCTCCCTCCAATACCGCTTTCAAGGATAATCCTTACAGCTGACACTTATACATGCCTCCCGCAACATTCTCTCAAAAAATAGGCCTTAACTAAATCATCACTAAAAAATGTCACCAACTCTTAGACTATAATTCACCGTCGTTAATGCAATCGCTTACTGAGTTAACGTGATCACTGTCGCTAAGTTTTTCAAAATTAGAAGCAATAGCTGTTGACGAAGATGAAGTACTGCTTACAATTTTCCTTGCGACTTCAAGCTTATTTTGAATAGACTCTGCAACATAGCCTTCCGCTATTGTTGAGGACTTCCACCCTCCGTGTCGCTTCAGGTTAAGAATATCTGCACCTGTATTTGCCAAGAGTGTTGCAGATGTTCTTCGAAAAGTATGTCCCGTGTAAGATTCAGGAACTTCGCTATAACTGAAGGAATATGGGAAAATGTGTTCTTCCCCACTAGCTGATTAACACATTTCCCCTTTGCATTTAAAAAAAAAGCTAGATTGGCTTTGTTGGGCATTTTTATTCCTAATTGTGATATATTTTTTCAATATTTCAAGAAAACGAAAGTTGTATTCATCTCCCTACACTACGGTAAAAGATATGGCCATTTTATTTTTCGTATTTCGAATTTTGACAAGGATAAAACCTGATTCTTCTTTAATATCATTTACTTCCAAATTGATAAGTTCGTCTGTACGAGTCGCGCCTGCTACTCCTATTACCATAACTGCCTAAAATTGTATAAAAAGAGTTAAAGAAATAATTTATTGGATTATATTAAAAACCACCCTTCATTAACAAATAAATTTCGTCAGGAGCTTCATTCAAAAACGATTATTTTCCAGTCTAGTAAATACGTTTGATTTTCTAGGTTGATAACCATCATTTTTTCGTTTTAAAAATGCCAATAACTTTGTATATTTAGAAATATCCTTATTGTCGTAAATAAATATTGTGCTATTCAGCATTGAATACTCACACCATAAGCTCGATGGAGATTTTAATTTGGCTGATCTTTCTAAAAAAATACGCCAAAAACACATTTTCTTCCATTGAATAAAGAACTTGAAGGCATTTTCATAACGGATTTTAGATTTTTCTGGTAGCAATATTTGCAACTACTCTAAATTCTGTTTTGACCTTTTGCATTTTATCTTTTGAAAACCACCAAGAAACGCAAGTAAAAGTGATTGTTTATAGGTATTGACAGAAACAACTGAAAAACAATTGCTACTAAGCAACTCAACACCAGATGATTATTTGCTTTGTTTGTAATAGATTAATTTTCTATTATTTAACGTGGAATTATCAAGGGAAAATGAGTCAAATTTAGCATGGAGAAAAATATTATAAGCATGCTCGGGAAGCAACCATCTACAACCAGTCTCGAACTTTGCCAGCCCGAGCGAGCGAACGTGGAATTATCAAGGGAAAATGAGTCAAATTTAGCATGGAGAAAAATATTATAAGCATGCTCGGGAAGTAACCATCTACAACCAGTCTCGAACTTTGCCGAACTGGCAAACTCGTTCTCGACTGGTAAAAGCTACTTACTTCCCTTGATGCTTAAATAACTATTTTGGTTGATTTTAACAAACACAAAAGTAGGAAGAGTACTAATACTATCCCGCTTGGTGCATAGTATTGAATGTTATACATAGCCAAATACTGTTGTTCAATCCAAAAAGAGCGACCAAAGCTTCTTCTTCTCATTCAATAGAAAATTGTTTCAGGTCGAGATTTACGCTGCCGCCGGCTTTTTCACGCATGCGGCAGAGATGATTGGAAGCCTTGTCACGTTAAGTGCAGGCGCGGGAAAGGCAGATTTTCAATTGGGCACGGGCAGTCGAGCAAGGAATTTGTATGTGTGATCTGAGCCTTGTTCCGTGAATGTAGCTGTTTGGGAAGCTCCTTACCAGGGTAACTTTAGGCAAATTACGAAATTTTTCAGCTCATGCGAGCTTTCCAAAACATAGCATACCAATTTCAAATTCCGATCTCGTCTCGTGTGAGTACTGCACAGCTGCAGAGTTTTATCTGAATCCCACCTCAAATATACTTAAAGAAAACCTTCTAACCCTTTGCAACCATCCTATAAAGCAACGCTTGTCGTCGACGCACCCGTGAAATATCTCCCATCACATAGAGTGTCGAATGATGCAAATTGGCTCGTAGACACCCTTGAAGCTGCTTATCTAGGTTTTTTCGAGTCCCGGCCCCGGTTTGTGTTTTCGAAGCCCGCAAATCTAGATCAACTTCTGATAAATTTACTGTATGATCTTATATTGTTAAACGTAGTCAATTCCGCGTACTTTAAAATCACTAAGCTGTTTCAGAAATCACTAAACGAAGTAGGTTGTAATCTCAAAGCTCGGTACATATTTTCAACTGTTAAGGAGGTCTCTCCGCTGGAATTTTCCAGTGCATGGTCAGCAAAAAATACAGCAAAAGGAGCCACTCCTTTAAATATAACCTCACCTCACCAGGTACAATCGTTTCAGCTATCGCCTTTCTGTTTCACATTTAGACCTGCCCTACTGTTGAGCTACCGGAGCCCATGCTTGTTACCTGTCGTAGGTAGAAATTCCCTATAACAAATTGGACAACGTCCATCACATCTTCAGCATTAATTCCGATTGTAAATACGTATGGTTGCTTAGAAGTTATATCCGCTTGGCGTATTCAAAATTTTTTGTACTATTCCTTCTTGTCTCTTGTTTTGGATTCCACTTCAGTTACGTCCTGTTTTGGTTTTCTTCTTATTTTCCGCTCTGTAGGGGATTCTTATAGAATTATAGTTATTGTTTTCCTGTCTGACATTTTGTGAACATGACCTATCTGTATTCGTCCCCTTTTTTGGTACGGGTAAGAATATCATACTATTTCTATACTGTATTTTCCATTCATTTCTCTTATTCATACTTCTATGAATCGGTCTTGGTTTTCCTCGTGTTCTAAATTTCCGTCTCCATTCGATTGCAAACGTCCTTATTTCTCTTACACATATAACGACAAACTAGTCTTACCATTATTACATTTATTTAAATATTTTAAAACCCTCTAATACATTGCACTGTACATATAATAGTTTGAAACTGCAACCATCGTCCCTTATCTAGAACTTCCAAAGGAACGATTGTTATTACTGTTTGGCCATCCCTCGCACTCCGCCTGCCCAGGTATTCAGCATCTACCTCCCACCCGATCATCCGTTTTTGAAAAAATCCAGTCATGAGTTTACTTCACTTCACACAAGAAGGCAGTCTGACCGTCTTCATCTTTTGCACCTCTTTAGAATTCCCAACCAATCTTCTACCTTCGTTTCACATCTCGGCCGTTCCATAATCGATCACATCGTCGTTTCAGATCGACGTGTACCACACTTCGCCACAAAAGCCACCAACTCCCACTGGGAGGACTTCCGGAAGCTGCTACAGGGCTTTCTTCTTGGCGACCATTCTAGCCAATATAATAGATTCAAATAACTCGAAAGATGTTTTCCAGTCCACTTTCGCAGGTGTCGCAGCTTTGCGGTTCTAGTTTACCGAGCACTCAACCTGGCCTTGGATTATTAACTAGAGAATTAGGTATTTATCTTTTCTGATAATATGAACGAAATAATTCAATTTTCTCGCTTTTAGGATCGTCAAAATGTTTTAGGTGTATTGATTTGCTGCAGAATGGCCTCGTTGGCAATATGATGATCTAAGATAACTTGATTATACAGCATTAACACCACATTTCGAAGGCGCAATGGTACATTCATACTGTTTTGGTTTGTAGCCTCTTTTAGGGTTACCCGTAGGATGACGTAGTTACTGCAGAGGTTTTGGAATTCGATCTGGTTGACACCAGATGGAGGTGGGTGAACTACAACGTCCAAACCTATATTGAAACAAGGAATTAGTAGCTGCAGCTGAAATGGATGAGCTCGTAGAAGTCTATAACCGAACGGGACTCGTATGTGGGTGATCCACCGCACTGTCGTTTGTGGCGATGTAGTGCAAGTATTTTCGGCTATATTTTCGGTGGCGTTTTCCATTTCATGTATGTTATATTAGTAACACTGTGTGCTATAATCCAATTTAATTACAGCACCATCTTGTATTCTCCTTTGCAGGTTATGTTCGGCTATCGTTGCGATGTGGGAATTCAGGCCACTAATTTTGGCTTATAAAACCAGGTTTTATATTTGCAAGAAATGTTGGCTTTATCGTTTTAAGTTGTATGAACCTTGTCAATTTTTATTGTTTGACCAAATTCTATGTATTCAATAAGTTAATTTCCAGGAGTAATACCTGTGATGGGAAACCGTTTTATACTGTTTAAATCTAGATTATGTTTACGTTAAATTAAGTCGCCGATTGTCGAACCTAATTTTTACACTGGTACCCAAACGGTTTTGAACTGAATAAATTCATACCTAATTGGTGCCACAGTGTTGGTATTTTACTTTAGTGTGGGTAAATACCAGTATATGTAGGCGATTGGAAGAGACACACCACTTATAAGGAAATATCCATTTAATTTCATAAAATTATAAATAATATTCACTCAGTAAAAAATGTATTCTAAATGACTCGTTTAAGAAAATTGCATGATTACATTAACGTTTCCGATCCCTTAGCCGCAATTGCCCATGCACAATTTAAGATGTCAAGTATTACAGTTAAGGCTTCCAAAAAATATACAGATATGGATATTTATTACTTAGGTATGCTTCTGATATATTTTTGGGTTGGTGTGTTATTAATAGTTCTTCGTTCTATCGTTTTATACTACATTATTATCCAGATTCTATTAACTATTATTATATGATACTTGCTACGTTTTCGATTACACTTAATCTTTAGTTGCGTTTGAGTCACTTGGTGGTCTGTCGTCTCAAGAATCCAGTACTAAACGTGCCAGATTGTAGAACTTAGCGCCCCTTTTATAAATCCCTTCACCTATTAAGGTACGTCGAACCCGCCCCATTCTCCCGACGTAATCAATTGCATGTTTTCCATTTGACAACGGACAAAAATATCGTAACACCACCAACACCTAAGGAAGTCTATACCACCGTCGATATTCTTATCAACCCAACCAAGAGGCTTTTCAGATATCGCTCCCCTCCAACAACACCAACAACAGCCGTCCAGCCGTTAAGTGATGGCACTCATGCACGGCAACTTACGACCACCATTAACCCCTCAGAACCCATTAAAACTGCCTTAACGTTCGCATTCAAACCACCAGATTTAAGGAATAGTGTTGGAGGAAAATCTACTTGGGCCTTGACTACCATAAGGGTGAGAGATTCCGAAGAAAGCTGATAGATTTTACGAGGCAACGACACCCTCCTAGAGTTCAAGAGCAGGTCCACCGCATCTCGACCGACCCCAGCTACTCCAACTGCCGCGAAGTTTATAATGTTTTTCTAGCAACCCCAGCATATGCCTTCTAGAGTCATCTTCCTAGTTTAGGTCATCCCCACATCAGTCTTCTTCTCTCATGGTAGGGCTCACTCGCCTAGACCTCCGTCATCTTCCCGCAGTAACTGTTACACTTTTCGCGTTGCTCTTGAACTGCTGCCTCAATTCCAGCCACTTTTCTCTGGCCAACGTGATGATTCTATCGAAGCCCCTTCTCTGCTCCATCATTTTTCTCAAGGTACTATTCAAAACCTTCGATTTCTCACGTTATTAGCTACATATTTCGTTAATATCCTTATCTAATTAGTTTTATTAATGAAGGTTCATTAGTTACTACGGCTAGCTTGAATAACATAAACTGTCTTTTCAACAATAGATGCCATTTTAAGCTTTTTTAATTAATAACACGGTTTTCATTATTAATCTATTTTTTCGTTGTATAATAGCAAATTTAGTTGTGTGATTTCTAAACAATTTTTAAGACCCCTGTGTTGCAATTATTTAGAAAAAAGACACCACTTGGGTGCGTTGTTATTAGTTCTGCCGCTGACTGCAATCCAAATTAATGAAATTGGCAAGAATTTGGAGTTAATATGTTTACCTAGCCAACTATATATTACTTTGTATTCAGTCAACTATATAACAACTGTACAAACTCGACTCAAAATCTCTGAACCTCCAAGGTAAGAGAGGATATATTTTTTGGTAAGGAATACATTTTATCCATATACGAAGCAATTAACTCGAATGATATTCATACCATCATCTAAGGTTTCAAAACTTACAGAGATTACAGCCTAGCTGTTAATTTTATTTATAGTGATCTGCTGAAGCCCCATAAAAATTGACTGTTAATAGGAACTTCAAGTTCACTAATTACGGCCACTTTAAACAGACTGATTACTTCCTGCAATCTGAAATTTATTGCTGCTACTTAGTAGCTACGTAATCGCGTGGATCAGGCTGATAAAAGTTATTACAGTTTAAATCCTGTTATTTTTCAAATTCTAGCTTAATGACAACAAATAAATATATTTGGGGCGCTAATAGGCACGGCAGTTTGTCTCGAGAGCAGGCAGGACACACCCCAAGAATAATTTGACGTCAAGCAGTGATCCTGCTGCGAGATTTCTCCCCCGCGAGGGACCAAGGAAGAGGTAAATTTACCTTCTAGTAGAGCGGGAAATTCGCAAATGAAGTTACCTCTGTGTATTTCCGTTTATTAAAACACGAATTTCTGTCTTTCGCGACAATTTCGAATCAGCGGAAAGCTGCTAATTGTCTCTCGAAATACACTCGTCAATCTCCACGTGGTTGCATCGAGGGAGGCCGTGATTTATGGCGGGGGATCGTTATATTTGCGAGAAAGTATCACCCCGGGAAGGGGTTGTTCACACCCTCTTTACGGCCAGAAGCAGAGACTGGGAGATTAAAATGTATGCGTTGTTAATTAATTCCGCAAAAATCCTGACCCGCGCTGCCTGTGATATTTCCAGCCCTAAAAACGCCCTGCGGAAAGAAGGACGGCGTGGACCTTGGGGATCGCGTTAATATTAGGTAAACAAAGGCCTGTTTTCGAGCTTCTCCAATTTTCCGTTGGTACTCGAATTTTACGCAGTATTAAACACCGCAAAGTAATGTCAAAAGAAAGTGCGGCTTGGGGATATTTTAGGTTCAGTAAACAACCCACCGTTCGGAGAACTCGGAACCTTTGGTGTTTCAAATGCAAAGTCAATACCTGCAAGCTACTTTACATTCATTTATTTGCGCACTGACCGCAGCCTTACACAAAGAACGTCACGCTCCATGGGGATAACGCCAGGGCGGTGAATTTCAGGTTTCTAATTGACAGTCCGATCATTATTGGGGAGAGATAACTAAAGGGGGTAAATTAAATGCATGGGAACAAAGGGAATTAATTTTTACTTATCTGCTGGAGGGAACAATGCCCGTCAAAGATATATCTTATACCGTCCAGGAAAGCGGAAACAATTTCTAATTTCGCTACTCAAACAGTGGCCATCTTTTTCTGTATTAACGGAAAGGTACCTAACACTTCATGAGCGCGGTCTGAACAAACAAAGACTTCTGTGTTAAACTTTTAGCAGTTGCTTTTACTAATTGGTCGGTTTGGAACAAAAGAATTTAATAAATTCGTAGGTCACTGTAGAAACACTCACCCGTGAAACGAGCCAGGAGAAGCTTCTGAAATTATAAGCATAAAATTGGAAACGCGGCTGCTCGGAAGTAAATGCGTTAGTGTCAATATTAGAAATGTTGAAAAAGTTACGTTTTATCCGAAACGCATTCACATGGATATCTTTAACATTGAAAGTTTCGTAATTCCACATGGGAGGTCAAAAACCGAAACTGAGAAGTCGCTACATCCGTGTCTGATACTGTCAAGGCGGTGCTAAATTGAAAAGTGTAACTTTCGACGTAGAAATATGCCCTACTTCCTTTTGCCAGCTCTGAGACTCTCTGACTATGGTAAGTTTTAGGAACGCAAGGTGCCCAGTTGTCAAAATCAATACTGCTTCTCCTAACATCAACAAAATCCAAGTAGTTGGATTTGGAGCATCTATTCCATATACTGAAAGTTTTGATGTTTGCAATTGCAAAATTTAAATTTGTATAATATACACTTCATATTCCCAGTGACAAAGGTTTCCTCCGGCAGAACTCTAAATCAATTCAAGAATATAACTTAAAGAAGTAAGTCGCGGTCTTAATTGGCTAAAATCCTTTGAATTTTATGGCGACTATAAAACAAAGCCATCTCTTAAGTGCTAACAATTAATTGCCAGTATAGCCGGACAGAACTACCCACAAGCACAGTCGAACTCCCATTCGACTTGAAGTTTTTCCAATTTCTAGCGGCCTTTTGGATTATCTACCCATAGCCCTTGTCACCTTCATCTTAGTTTATGTCTTTTATATCTCCCCTGAAGTCCTTATCTTGAATTCTATAATTCTCTTCTTTTTCAATGTATCGAAGCAAGTGGAAAGCTTTCCTACTGCATTAATCCGAATTAATTTTCAAATCAAAATGCAACGCTACTGGTAAACTTCACAGGGAAACGTCGTGCCTGCTGCGATTTCTTAGAAATGTGAAAATAACCAAAACCTAATTTCGGTTACACAGCCATTGCATGAATATCATGGCATAAAACAGAAAGTTGTCAGCTCAGATAATTTCAAATGTCATCTGCACAAACATCGCGATATTACATTTGGAGAACGCTAGACGTAGCAGCATGCAACTTCCCAGATAAACTAAAAGCGAGTCACATACCGCTGAGGATAATTTATCTTGAAACAAACACGTTTAGAAGCACTTTTTACAATCAACCCACTTCAGGTGCTTTTTATTCAAAATATGAATGCATTTTTGTATACCACTTTGGGGCTGCATGTCGGTATTGGTGCTACGATCCATCCATCCCGGTCGCTGCTCCATAATGTTGGAAAAGTGGCAAGCAATATGACACGAATATGATAATAAAACAGATCCTGGAGTGTACATTTTATCGCACGATGTTTACAAACAAGGCTCTCAGCACGCTCGAGGAAGTACTGATTTGCATACGGGTAGTTTACATTTAATATTAGCGGTTAAACATTAAATATAATGCCACTGAGGTACAATAATAGCATGTGTAAACGTTTCTTGATCTTGATGTGGGTGCTTCCAAATTGCCCTTGTTTCGCTATACATAGACACTTTATCAACTTCAACGTTTGGTCGCTCAAATTCTATAAACATGGCGTAATATACCAAACCTCGTTAACTCTCTATGAACTGAACAAACAAAATGTGACCCCAATGGGATTTAGTGCAAATACCTAATTTTAAATATTCTGCATCGAGTACGAACTAAAAGAATTCTTCCCGGTGACTTCTTCCAGAAAATACATGCAATCGCGCTATGTAATTAACATAAAAAATCAGTTTTGGCTGGAAGCCAAATCCCACCTAACGTAAGCAATATTGTGATTTGATGTAGTAAATAAACTAAGAAAAATTTTAATTCAATATTTATGCTTTATGATTTACAATAAAAGACGATTATTATTATTACATCTACCCACACTTTTGTTTTAGTAGCTGAGCATTACTCTTTCATTATTTTTTACAATTCATAAGAATTAAGGACAGCTTTTCTTTCCGCAAAACTGTTCTCCCAACGGGGAGGGCTATGTGGTGTCCTAGAGTCCTTCGACACCACATATACCTAAGCATGGTTTCAAAAATCACTGCGGTTAGAAATATTAAATAAATAAATAAACAGTTCGAATTCATATCCAAACTGAAATAGACGTGTGTCGTTGAATTCATTAATGTTTAGTATTGCTATTTTTAGTAACTCCCAAAAGTACAATTGTTTTGAGTAGCGTGAGCTAGCTTTTCTTCCAGACTACAATCCATCTCTCACACTGAGCAATCCCAAACGTTGTCCGAATTCGAAATCTTACGTGTCGTAACATATAGAAATTGAAATAGATAAGGTAGGTTTATATTTAGTCGCATAAGTGCGCTTCTTCGTTATCCTCTCTCTCTCGCCCCCTTTTTTTATCGATTAGTTACATTGCATTCTTGTTTTTTTTCTCCTTTTGCTTCCCCATGATTTGGCGTCTAACACTCTTTGGTATGATCTCAGTTGACATTCTTAGAAGATGGTCATACCGTTTTAATTCTGGGCCACCAATCTCGCATTCCACAACAATTTCAGCAGGGCCCAGGAACAATCCTCAACATTTTATTTGTGTGCTTTTAACTATTAACTCATTACCCATTAATAGGTTAAACGGTTCATTATTCATATGCAGTGTTGGGTAAGATACTCTTGATTTATATCTAGAGAAAGATACAGATAAATCTCAAAAATGTTATCTTGGTACAGATATAAGATACACATTTAAAAAGGTATCTAGATACAGATAGAGAATTTTCAAATGTATCTATATCCTCTCAAGGTACATTCTAAAATAATGTTTCCTAAAATTTTAAGAAAAATAATCTCAGACTCACAATTTTGTTGCCTAGACTGGAGCTACATGAGCGTTAAACAAATGAGTTATTATTCTTATTGGACAATGCTACGGACTGAGGAAATTTTCTAAAAAGGCCTTAATTATTACAAACAAAAATAAATTTAAAAAAAAAATTTTATCTTTACATAATCGGGTAAACTATTTAACACTATTGTATAAAAGCAACACGTAGGTACTTTCAATGTTTCACAAAATGTTTTTCCAAATTCTTTGAATTTTCAAAAGAGAGGTCTGGCACTGTGCTCTCATTTTGTTATTACAACGTCAAGCAATTTTATAAAATTCACCATCCAAAATCGTAGGTACGTCCACAAAATCACTTTCGTTATCACTCATGCTTTTTGGGAAATTTTTGTGATTGTTAACTTTTCCACAATAGCAGAGCACTTGAGTCAATATATGGATAAAATTTAGAGAAGGTAACATTATTGTTAAGTACCTAAAATCGTTGTCAGGCACAAGTCGGATTAAGTCCTAAATCAATCAGTATTTAAAGATTTATTCAGGCATTATATTGTTAGGTTGTACAAAATTCTAGATACTTAAGTATCTGTAACCCCTGTTAATCACTATACAACTCTTCCTAGTAGTAAACAAGCACTTTCAATGTCGATATTTCGTCCAAGAAGAGGTTATATGATATTTCATATTTAAAAGCAAAATATAATAGTTTACTAGTATCTTTGGATCTTTTCTTATTATACAGGATGTTATGGAAATGCGTGCAAATATTTTAACCCGTAATAGAACTCGCCAAACTGAACAACTTCTCCATTTATTATTTTTTTCGGAGATGCCCTCAAAACTGAGTTAAACTTCAAAACAATTTTACTCTAAAAATGCATACCCGCCTATGGAATAATATTTTAATTTAATGGCGCAAAATTTCTTTGATATGCAAACCAACAAAAACTGGTACTGATAAAACCTTTAGTTCACATATGGTCACCAACGTACTTTATCAATTGAGGTAGGTAAGTTATTGACCTATGTTTTTTGTGCAAGAACGTTGCAGTTTTAGGCTCGATCCACACTATCGGGCTACTCTCGGTTCGATCTCGCTCCGCTCAATTTTTTATACATTGTTAGCTATAGGCACGACCTGAGCTTGAGCGTTACCGATAGTGTGAATGTGCCCATTGCTAACAATGTATAAATATTTGAGCGGAGCGAGATCGAACCGAGAGCAGCCCGATAGTGTGGATCAAGCCTAAATGTACTTGTGTCGTTCACCAGTGACTTAGACTAGCTTACCAAGCGGCTCGTCAAATTTAGGGGAGATAAATGATTGAAAACATATGCGATTAAATGAAAAACGATAAATAGAAAAGTTGTTCATTTTGGTGAGCTCTATCACTGGTTAAAATATTTGCACTCATTTCTATAACACCTTGTATGTAGAAGATACGCCGAAAAAGTATCTAGATGCATATATTAGATTCCTTGCGCCAAATTTATCTAGATGCAGATTCTAGCTCCTTGCACGGAATCTAGATCCACGATCTAGATACTTGTATCTAGATACTACCCAACACGGTTCATATGTATACAGGGTGTTACAAAAGTAACGCCCGTCCACTTGGGGATATACTCAGGAAGATAAAATAAACCGATAATAAAGAGTGACAAAGCTTCAGATTGTTCTTCCTTACAGAGTTATTGACCAACAAAGTATTAAAAATGTATGTTTTACAAAATCAAGTTTTATTGATAATAAATACATTAAAAGTTACATTACATGTTCAAATAAGCCACCTTCCACTTCAATGCGAAATGTATGTTTTACAAAATCAAGTGTGCTTTCAAAACACAACCTCTTGCCTTTTATTTACATTCTAATAATAATACTTCAGTTCATTCAAATTCAAGATAGAGCAAAATCTGCAACCCAAATTACAAATATCGGCAGTAAGTTGATTACTAATATGATTTTATTAAAATTTAGATCAGAGAGATATGGCTTTGTTGCCGTCTTGATGAGTGTCAAAATCAAATTCGAGGTTAGCAGGTTAGGTTTTGCGTCAGTTCGTGTCAAAACTGACGCAAAACCTAACCTGCTAACCTCGAATTTGATTTTGACACTCATCAAGACGGCAACAAAGCCATATCTCTCTGATCTAAATTTTAATAAAATCAAATTAGTAATCAACTGACTGCTGATATTTGTAACTTGGGTTGCAGATTTTGCTCTATCTTGAATTTGAATGAACTATAGTCAGTTATTGTTTATGGCAGCAAAAGTAATAGTTGTGAATTGTGTTCCTTTGTCATAATAGAAACATTTTATTAGAGAGAGTAAGTGCTTCTCTGTTAAACCACGCAAGGTCAATCTGAAGTTTTGTCACTCTTTCTTATCGGTTTGTTTTATCTTCCTGAATATATCCCTTAGCGGACGGGTGTTACTTTTGTAACACCCTGTATAAAAGAATAGATTTTAGTCAATAAATATATAGATATTAAGTTTAACGATTTCATTCACTCAACGGGTATGCTATCCAAACCAACTCGATATCTGAGGATAAAGACCGGCATAACCCTCAACTTTTAATAACCAAGAGACCACTTTCTAAGCCAAAACTACTTGGTGTATGATACTGGAGGCTGGCTATCTTCTATAACTAACAATCACTAGAGAAAATCACTGACACCGGAACCCCCTCCCATTACTGTTAATTTGAGTTCTCACATATTCTTAGTTGCTAACTTCTTTTAAAACTTCTTCTTTGACTGTTACCTGCATTTGATCTACATTGTCTTCTTTTCACACCTACATATTCCTTTGGAACTAATCGAATTGCCAAGAATCTTGATAAGGACATGTACAAAGAATATTTACCCAGGAACTAATCGGATTTATTCTTAAAGAAGTAATAGGTGTTACCAGTAGAGAGATATCCACACCTGGCGTATAATTTTGGGCACTGGAAACATTGAAAATCTAGAAATTAAAGAGTCGAAATCTAAAATATTACCCATCAAAGACCATGCAAACATAAATATATACGAAGAAAATATCCCATGTAACCCATGTGAAGTAGCGATAGCATGGATGCAAAGAGATAATCGAATGATATGAAGATTGTGTACACATACAACATGTTCGCTACCATGGGGTATTTATGTTTCGTCCTGCTGGACCATACATAAACTATGACAAATTTTAAGAAAAAAACCTTTTCTGATTTTAATCTACCCAATATGAGAAAAAAATATGAAATTCCTGTGGGATTTTTTGATCCGGCTCATAATATGAGACGCTGGTCTATAGCACAACCGGAAATATCATATACCACATGTCTCATATATGAGACTTAAAAAAACTTACAAATTTAAGTAAATTAAACTATATTTATGTCAAAACACAAATAATATAAAGTGTTCTTTTTTAAAAAAGAACTAAAAACACAATAAACTCAAAAAAAACACGGAAACTGGTAATGTGATATAAAAAAGCATCTACTGGTTGCCTTCGTGATACTCTTGAAAACATGGATCTACACACAGCCCAATCATTTGTCCTGTTTTGTCTTTAGATTTCTCGCAAGCAAAGAATGTCAGGGTCCTTTTCTTGTTGGAGGAACAAATTCGGCATCTTCTTCGTTTTTCTGTTTCTTTGGGATAATAAGATGAAGGTTTCACCTGACCTTTCCTTGATGAAAGTGGAACTTGAATGAATAGTCAAGTATTAGCAGCTCCCTGAATTCTAGGTACGTAAGTGTTTTTTTCTTAGCAACATTATGAAAATAGGTACGATTCCAAAAGCATATGTCAACAAAATGGAAAAATCGCTTTAGGTACCTTATGAGAGCATTTGGTCACAACGATAAAACACATCACAATTCAGAGACAATGTTGCACCTGTTGTCGCTCAATTTCTACTAAACGGTAGAAGCTACGCACAGACCATCAGACTTAGATATGCGCCGCACTTTTCTATAGACCAATTCCAAAGCGCAATTCGCTATATGCGAACGTAACTATTTTATTCGCCATTTAGTACAGCAGGATTTTCGGCTCAAATGTGTGACGCTGGTCTGTACGAAGAATCCTTGTGGCTCATATATGAGCCGCTTGGTAGTGAACGTCTTAACAGATATGTTGCTTAAAACTCTTGTTAATTAACAGAAATATATTGCTAAGTCATAAATAATACTATTGTATGTATAATACTATTCCACAAATTTTAGTTGTGTAGCTGGTGTTGAGCAATATATTTTGAAAATACACCATATTACGAAGTACTTCCGCAAAACTCTGATAAAAACTGCAATCACTAACACCAAGGGATCATCTGCCATTTGAACTTTATTTTACTTTAGATTTAGAAATATATATAGTATTTATGCTAAATATATATTTTTTAAACTTACAGGAGACGAAAAGACTAAGTTTGTATGTTAGAATTTATTCACGTTTATGTCAATATTTGGCAAGATGGAGCCTGAAACGGGTCAATTCGTGCCACCTGTATTTACTTATTTTACATCTTTTCATTATATGCTAATTAGCAATAAAGCCTGACAGTAAATGTTCTTGTGTTTATTTATTTAGTTTAGCACTATACAGTAATATTTGATGTATACGCGGTAAATGACTATAGAGTGTAACGCGCCGCGATTATGTGAAAGAATGCGTCGATAGTGCAGTTTAGTTCAGGGAATAACCGGTCGGTATGTCAATCAACGCTAGAGGCCTGCAAAAGTATTCATTCACGCCCAGACCCTCCAGGTGAGAAGGTCACGGTAGTCCGCGCAAAAGGGTGCGAACATAGCGTAGCACTTGATGCGCTACACAGTTAAAATTAGAACGAATCGACCTTTAGAAAGGGTCGTAGAGTGCTGTACGTGGAACCCGCAGAAGAAGAGCACCGAAAACAGATTGCAGCAAACCAGCCTGATGTCGCAGGAAGCTACAATTGCTGCGGAAACCAGGTTAGTTACGCTTGTAAACAAACAGCGAAACAAGAACCCAGGGCATTTTAAAGTAATGATTCAGTAGGTGTAGGGCTCGGAGTCAGAGGCCGCGTTACAAGCCATTAATTACTGTAAACATACGTTTAAAAATGTACAAAGCAGAGTTGGAAAATTAATCAGCTTCTTCAATGACTTTGAGTTTTGCAGTTAACACACGTAAATACAATACATACAATTTATTTGCAATGTTCCTTTGGCCTTAAATCATAGTACCAGTTATTAAGGACTAATACTGTATACATTTAATATGTGATACTGTAGAAATTACCATACATGCCTCAATGTTATCCTTTACCTTGAATGCATAGGTGGATGTGTATGTTTACCTAAATGTTAATAAACTTGAGGAAGAAAATATTTTCCTAGCATAAAACAGGGAAATGTGCAGCCTACATTTACATATTTAGAAATCTCTCATTGCAGCTGTTAAACGCAATTACCTAAAGTTAAAATTGGAGAAGATATACTTCCTGAAAACATCGTAAGTTACAAGGAGAATTTAAAGCTACACCATCAACGCCAATACTTAAAAACGTCAAATCGGTGCTGGCATGCAACATTAGAATATTCAATTTACCAATTACCAAATACCTGAATGTTCCTAGTTACGTGGTCTTCAAGCTTTTTCTATGTGTGGAGGCTATAAAACTGCTACAATGGTGACGGTTATGCGCAATATCTGATGCAGATATATAAATGTCGCATTCTATATGTTAACAATCGTAGACATAAAAATTACTGGGTAAAATTCTGCCATTGTTAGGTTAGAAATTGTATACTATTACAGCTATTGCTCTGTTTTAATTAAGGTTGTAAGTGGTGTGAACATTAGCTTATGTTATAATTGCAGTAGCTATTGAGCTGAGCCAATATTTAACTATTTTATGCATTTCCCACCAGATCAAATCGCAACCATGTAGAAAAAGGGTGATTGGTTGGATATTGAATACAAAGAGAAGATGGAGAAAATCGTTTTGCCAGACGCGAAAGAGCGTGTAATACAAAAAGGAAAACAAGAGAAATGATCAGGCAAGCTCAGAGACAGTTCAAGGAAAATATATCGCTGGAGTAAAACAAAATAGCATAAAAAAAGGAAAACTGAAAAAGGCCGCAAGAACAGTGCATCCTACTAGTGAGATCAAGAAGAAATTTTAGTTTGCAACGGCTAAGAAACGATTAAACGATGGAAAAGAATACCTCTAGGAAATAATAAGGAAATAGGAAATAATACTGAAACCGAGAAACAAAGGTAGGTCAGGTAAAAGTGGAGTATACTTAAACTCGACAATCTGTTTTATAAAATCTCGAAAGAAAAGTGTGAGAAGTGGAATACTATAAACTGAATAGATCTAAATGATGTAAGTGCAGCGCAGCTACTAAATCGTCCGACAACATAAATAATTTAGCCAAAATCAAACAACGGTTCCAATGGGTGTTTAAATTAAAGCGCGACGCGATGTACAGCTTAATTTTTAACGTTGAAATCTGAGTTATGTGCCTCGCTTGTATATCACTAATTGACAAATTACTTCCTCGATTTCACCAAATTTAAAGCTAGGCAAAGCAGGCATTTTAACGAAATTTGAGCATCTGTAAAACGGCGGGTATTCTGAGGCGTCGCAGCAAGATGGTGTTTGTCTCTTCTGAATATAAAGGACATCATGCAAGAAGCTGACCAACTGCGCCATCTGCGAGATGCAACAGCAGTGTTGTGGCACGCAGCTACACCTAAACTTAGTTTTATAACAAAGACCATATACCAAAGTGGTCACTGTCTGCAATAAAATCTTAATTCCAACATTCTAGATGCAGGACAATAGTGCATTGTATCTTAAGAACACTACAAATTCCATCGGGAGCCGTTAATTCATAACACCCTGGTATTTATGTAAATGGGGCTATATAACGTACATATGGCCTGGCGCCGTCACTCTCTTTTTATCCATTGCATATTGACCATTCTGTCTGCATTATTTGGGCATTCGGAATGAACTTACTGAGATTCCATTTAGTTCACTCTGTTGAGCATATTTGCCACAGAGACTTCGGCTCGTTTGTTCACCTTCAATATGCGCGTTGCCATCTTACTTATAAAGTGAAATATTTAAATACTCTATGTGCTATTACTACATATATGTATGTTCGTGTATGTTTATTTGATTTGTGTTCTCAAATAAAATTAAGTGTTATTGCTATCCATTACGTGTATCTTTATTATACATTGTTATTCCGCTGTTACTACTACAAAATTGACAGAAGAGGAAAGTGGAGCCCGGTGGGAAATAAATACAAAACAAGAAGTTACTATTAGACATCGTTTTGAAACTGTTACCATCTGAAATTCAGAAACTTAATTGGCGCCACTAAAATTGCCATTTTCTGGAATAACTTTAAATTCTGAACCTTTCTAGATAAAACGCAAGCTTGGTTCTAGTCCATTTCCCCTGCTACATCAGCAAGCTAACTCGATGGTCTAGCCTTTGATAATTACCGGAACTTTCCTAGCATATTTTGTTAAGCAAAGTGGTGTGTAGTAAGCACAAGCGGCGAGAGGAAAAACTGGCGCAATATATTAGCGGGGCGAAGCTAATGTACCCGCTAATGCACTTCAGGCTCGCATGTTTCAACACGTCCCAAAGAATGCGCTTGCTAACGCAGAAAATAAAGTTCCGCCTAGGGCTGCCTGTAATTTTTCCTGCAGTTTAATGAAAAGTTATTAGGCGTATTAGCATACAACCTTGCGACAACGTTTATTTTGGTATTCAACTTTAAATTAGGCAAGCGTAGGTTAGTATGCAAATAATTCGGGGTAAATTGCCCTGACATCCAAAGCGCCGAACATTTTATAAAGGGCGCACTGCGATATCGACCAAATGATTAAGACCGCACTTTTCGCAAGGCGTGTGCTGGATATGTCCGAACAGGAGCGGCTTATGAGGGTCTCTAAGTAAACAAAAATCGGCACTAATGAAGGGGCATAATTTTCAGAAAACAGCTTGAGTTTATCTGTTCCCAAAGGAGAACTCCTGCTGCTACGAGCCCCGTAAGACGGCATGTGCTTTAATAACAAGTCCAAATGAACGGGTCCAGATTTAAACGCCTGGCGAACCCATGGTCTTTACTTCCTTGAGCTAATTAAAAAATGTGTCTTATTTGCAGCGGCAAAGCACCAAAATTAAATAAGAGGCGGCGGTCTTCGAACAAAGCTGGGTTAGACGTTCAAGGGATTATTTTAAGCCCGGGAACAATGCGATAAAGGTTTCCGTAAGCAAATTTTTAGCAATCGGCGATTTGCGTCTCCCCTATTTATTTAGCCCCCGCAAATTGCTGTAGTTCTGAATACACTAGTAGGATTTCCGTTCGAGGGGTGACGGGGCTCTCTCTATTAATTATGCTCGCAGCGGTGCATCGGTCTTGATGTAGCTCGTAATAATACAGTAACCGTTAAGTGCATAATAGGGGCGAAGAGAGTTCACAGTGCAGGGGTGAGATGTTGAAGAGTGTGCTGACTTTTTTCTTTCTCCCCCATCGTATATCTGCATTATGACAGGCGGCAGCAGCGCATTGTTTAAGGAACGGAGTATGAAGACTGATAGTACCTGTATTACAGCCACCACTTCGCCCACCCTTTTACCCCTATGTCTTGTTGCACTTAGGTAAACGTTTTTCGGAACAATGTTTCACGGAATTTACTACCTGTAAATTTCTAGATTTATGAGACGAAACACTGCTTGTTTCATATACCGTCGCGTCAGGATATTTTCATGGATCTCGCAATATCTACTGAACTTGAAATATAGAAAGAATTCAATGTTTAAAAAAGAGTTGCTTACAATTTTGTTAGAAACTTTTATGAAAAATTGATTAAACGATGATCCAGTGGAGGAGAGGAATTGAACTAATTAATGATATAATTTGAGCATTAAGAAATAACTAACGCAATTGATCGACTGTAAAGTCACAAAGGGAGAGAAACTGATGCCATTATTACAAAATTACAGAAAACACTAAGTAATATCAGTAGATTGTTACGGTCATATTGCGTCTTTATAACTTGCACGGGCTATTTCATTTCAAGGTCTGAGGTGCATAATTCAAATTTCACCCCCCCCCCCCCCCCATTTGGATTCTATTTTATTGCTGCGTTGAAGCGATAATTGCTCGGCTTGGTTCTGCGTTCTTTTCCTTCTGTGAAATGGTGGCAAGCCGTTCGCTTCCTTTGAATTGTCCAGAGTTTCAGCGGGCATGTTGGCGTCGTTTGAAGGAATTCGCTCTCGCTGATGTTAGCGGTTTGCACAGCTTTAGCAGCTTCTTGAGAAGTTTCTTCTCACGCTGATTTCTGGTGGATCCTGGTTGCGCACTAGTGACCCATTTGCACTTGGACCAAGTTAATTTGGGGTAAGTCGATTGAAGCTTCTATCTTACCGCGTTTGAGGCAATTTTGATTCTATTTTAGGCATTCTTTAACAGCAGGTTTCAAACCCCATTTAACCCCTTTCCTGTTCATGGGAGGTTTTGCAGTGCCACATTCCGAATAGAGCTTTCTGTACACTATTGGGTGTAACCTGCGATAATCTATGCCGGCCTTACGTGACCATTCGAGTGTGAGCATGGGGGGACTCAACAAAAGGAATCTGAGTAACATGTTTTGCTTTCCTTGCTTTAAAACCAATTGAATACTGTCGACAGTGAACCGGTGCCAGGCACCTAATTTTTTTGTTGCAGTTCCTGCCTGGATTTCTCAGAATCCCGTGGGTTTTATGTTGGACTTTAACCGTCATTTGTAGTTCGCTTAACGAACATCACGGGTCCTCAGGGCCCATTGGAACAAGTATATTTGAGAATTTTTGATTTTCATCCTCGGAGAATAATTTAGCCTCCGTTACATTTTTAAATGGTTGTTGGTAGTATATAATGTAGTTTAAATTCGTACTCTTTTTTTATACTGTTGTATATGTTAACGTACTCGCAAGTCTAGCTTATGTGTTTTGAGGTGCACTTTGCTTTTGACCTATAGTTAGCAAATAATCACATGTACCCTATACTATATGCTATTGATTATACTGTGATAGTATACATTGTCTTGTTCATCGTTACTGCAACTTGGATTTATGAGCTTTCTTTCAGAATAGTGTGCTATTTGAGTTTCCAAATTCTGGGTGATACTTGGATACACTTGTCATAATTAAAAGATTTGCGACCGGTTTTGGCTTACAAATTAACCTTTTATACTGAAAGAACTGTACTCCGTCTCCTCTAAGATAGAGTGGCTTGCAATTGTATCCACGGAGTTATTAATTTAGCCGACGAATTAAATAAGGTATCAAGATTTTCTACAAACATGTATTTTCTTCCTGAGGTTTCATGTCTCCGAGAAGGTGTACCATCACCTCTTCTGTATACGCAGAGGAGGGTTTGAGGCGGCCCTGCCTGGAAATTGTACACGACTTTCCTACATAGAAGCCCCATATTCTTTCCCTTATTCGCTTTATATACATTAATATATTAAATGTACATAGAGAAAAGAATACCTCTAAAACATAACCGGTGGTGAGGATGAGCATCGAAATCCAATAAAGCTCGGTGTCAATGTACTCCTCCATAAAGATGCACTAAGCAAATATTATAATTGCAAAACTAAATATTCATGAACATTTATCAGCTTTTAGGAATTTTACAGACTGCTGCGAGGGGAGAGCGGCTAAGGAGGTAGAGCCAAAATTCAATTTGAGCCATCTCAGCTTAGCCTCGAGAAGGCTGCAGTAGAATGCGTGTAGAATTTCTGATTACCTTGCAACTTGCTAGTTTACCGCCTATGTCCTCAATTCTGTTTTAATTTCTGTAGATCTTCTTTTACCGCTTCTCACCACGTTTGCTTCGGTCTTTCTATTTAGCTTATTTCCACTAGCTTTGTTTGCAACGTTTTTATTATTATTTTATTCTGTTCCAGTTTTTGCTCACGTCCCAATCATTTTAGTCTATGCATTTTACTTCCATTTATAATGCTTTCTTCTTCATACTTTTCGATTGCCTCTTCGTTTGTTCATCGTATCCACCCTCTGCCTGTTTTGTATTTCTCCAAATGTGTTTCATAGTATTTGAGTTTTCGTATTTCTAGATTATTTCTTTCTTTTTCCTTTAAAATCTAAGTTTCAGTACAGCACGTCGTGTTACTTACTGTTTTATACATCCGTATATTTGTCTCTCGCGAAACAATATTTGTAGACAGGGAATACGTAATAACCAAGATAATTATAGAGTTTTCATTTTTGTTATTACTTATTACACCCCCACAGCAAGGGCGTCGGTCTCTCCTCTTTCTGTTCTGAACCCAGATTTTATGGTCTAGAGTCGGAAGCCTGGCCACTTAGCCACACACCACCAGCGATATAAAGTAGGTAGCAGGTAACATATCAAAAACTAAGTATTATCCACTGGAAGGCTGTGAAACATTTTCTGGTTCAATTGACGTTGGCAGTCGTTCTGATATTGACATTTTATATCTTACAGTTTAAGGTTATACTAGTAATGTCATTTTAGCAAATACAAAAATTTCTGTTGAACTCAATTTTTTTTAATAACAAAGCAAATGCAGATGTTCAAAGTGATTTTCTTCATTTTCCATATACATCACCTTGTTGTGTTCAGCATTAAACACTCTGTAAAAGATAAGTGATTCTGCCTAAAACTGTATAGATTGATCGTCAATTCTCCTATTTTCTGTAATTCCTTTTGCTGTACACTGAGAACCTGCTGCTACCATGCTGAGCACGGTTTAGTAATCCATATTCGGTCGCTGATCTCATACGTGGCCAACCTAACCCAATATGTTTAATAATCTTTTTCTACTCATGTAACTAAAACGGCATTTAACATAGTAACATACACGTCGCTAAGTGACCTTTTAGTCATGCCTTCATAAGCTATGACTAAAGAGCCTCTTAGTCACGATCTGAAGTTGGCAACGACGTTTTAGTCATGGGGTGAAGTTAGGTTCAAACAGTATTTGCTTTATTAGCCACAGCCAAAACTAAAATCAAGTTAGTTTTCAATTTAGAAAAGTCAACTTTGACGTTTGTCAAGCATAATTTAACCTAACATAATTTTCAAAATCCTAATGAAATAATGTTATATTGTCTAAATTTGCGGTCGTAGAAAAAGTATAGTATGCAACTCGTTTTATAAACTTATTAGTCACTCTTTTATTAAACACTCGCTCCGCTGAGCTTCGCTCGTGATTAATAAAATTCGTGACTAAAATGACGTTTATAAAACTTGATAAATAATATACTATTAAAATGAAGGAAAAAATTTATAATCCAGCCAGAAACATCAAACAATTGCGTTTATTTTACAAAACCAAATTCAACGTATTGAAAGGTTACATAAAAGGTAGAGAAAAGAAAATCTTTAGTTAAAAGTTTATATATTTTCTTGGTTGTCGCTTGACGGTTACATTCTAGCTTGCTTCATAAAATTATTAATTCTTTAAGGCAACAGCAGTTAGAAAGTAATTAGCAAATTAATTAATGCCTCTAAATAATTCGTTAGTAACTTTCATTATTTTTCTCCACTACCAATTTTAAATCTTTCAAATTGATTGATAGTCAGCAATGTTTGTAGTCAGTTCCTGATTCTATCACATGTATGTTTTCATTCAAATATAATTTCTCATCCTGTTCTATTGTTAATTTTTGAGGCTTTCACGGCCATTGTCATTAAGTAACAAACGACTTCCGGGATTGGACCGTTTGTTACTGTTCTATTGTTATTTCCAGAATGTCGTTTCATTCGGATAACTTTATGTTTTTTGCTACGTAGATTATCCAAAACTGACGTGGAATGGTTCCTTCGTGTCTTCGAATCTTCGTATGTTATACATTCACGGTATGTTTTATCGTTTTCGGCACATTTTTCCTTTCCTGTTGGCCGAAGAGATTGTAAATATGGAATAGTACCACTGTTCCTTTATTTCTTATATATTTTGTATTAATTGAACGACAAATAAAGGCAAACTAAATAATTGTGTGGGCTGTATAAAAGAGCACTTTCAAAACAGACAGTAACCGATTGCACTTGTGGCAATAATACTTTTTGTTACGTGCTCTTCGGGGCGAAGCAACATGCAGCATAGGTTGCTGTACGAAGCACAAGAATGTTCGTAGAAACGGCAATTTGACGAAACTAGGCATTTGGAGAGTAGCAACATAAAGGAATTGTGCAGCAAAGTGTACCTGTTTACTGTCCTACCAATGTTATTATTTGGCAGAAATGTTAAGTCAAGTGTATTTGAACTTAGTCTCCCATTACATTTTTCTAAATCTACTAGAGTTATTTCTCATGTGCTCCTTCCGCGCATTCATTGGTTACTTCAATATTTACTATTACCATATTATAATTGCCACTGAATTTCAGTTGATTATTCCACTTAATTTTGGTTAAACCTTATCTTTACCCTAAGGACGTAGCCTTTTTCATTTTTTGAGATACAAGGGATACCCATATTGTTCATATACGAAATGTGTACTATAGGTACCCTATATTGAATGTGGAAACTAATTAGTGCACTTTCTGTTTCATTTCTATTTCGATCTCCATGTCCGTCGATTTCTATGTCGCCGCTGTATTTTAACTACTCTGCAGCACCGACTTTAACGGCACACCTACCTCAAAGTTTTCCCTTTCTGGGTTAGGAAACACCTGGGCGAGAATTAATAATCCAGTGGTGCCCGACAAATAATGAATTACCTACTTTCTACGTCGCTCCCGAATGGATTTGGATTGGAACTATAGCTAGCTGGGTGTACATTTACTTGATGATTTGTCGTAAATTAATTTTGGAGTGTAAAAGACGTTTGGGAAAGATATTTTTGTCCTTTTATAAAACCTCCGCAAAAATACTACAGAACAATTCTAGTACAATTTTTGTTCTATATTATAATCTCGAGCTAAAGCTGCTAATCAGGACAACTAAATATTTTAATGTTGATGTGTGGCACAACACTCCGAGTCTGGTAATAATGCAAAAAAAAGAAACTGAAAATTAATGAGAGCTCTATTAAACATTTATATAAATTTAAGATAATTTGAAAAATATATTTGATGCATAGCTTTTCTGCGGAGTTTTAATTCTAAAATATTACTAAAAACAATGGTTGTACAAACTTGTTATGGCAGCCGAAACACAATTTAATCTATAATTAAACCCACGTAAAATTCAAATTCGCAATGTCGATATTACATATTACGAGTTATAATTTTATGGTTGGCGGTTTCAAATTAGTTTTAGTGTCGGGCCTGACCAAATCCTCTGCAGTTACCTCACAAACTCGTTTTAACTGTAAAAGGGTGAAATACATAATTACATAATTTAATACATACGTCGTAGCAACTATTAAATATACGTTTCAATTTGTAAAATAAGAAACATTAAATGTAGAAACTAGGATGTACCATATGCAACGTTAATATAATAATAAACTATTGCGAAACAAACCAAAATTTAAAGCAAAACTTTTTGGGTGGAATTCAAAGCATACCGGGATTATTACTGTTCTCGTATTTTCATTTACGTTAAATGCATATGCGAAATGCATAGATAAATTCATGTTAATTAATGGACCTTAATTAAATTTATTTACATAAATTGCGCACATTGTATTCTAGTTCATGCATATCTCGATTAATTGACGCATTCAAGTGTTATTTGAATGATTTTCATCATTTTAGTGTATGTGCAGATCCAGACTTAGAATCATAATTGCGAAAAATTGCATAATATGATACGCTGCAATAAATACAATTTAGGTTAGTTCTAGCCTCTATTGTACCCTTCCCCTAGTACAAGGTTGTAGAAGTATTGTATTTACACATGGAATTACATGAAATGCTATGATCTTTATTACGGAGAACTAACTGTAAATTAATTATAAACAGATTGACTGTTATACAGGGTTTTAATGAATAGGATACATAAAATTATAGAAGTTAGAAGCACGTTAGTTCATGTAATTATATATATATATATATGTATAAGCCATAATATATAATCTAATCATACTACACATTATCGATCACAGGCGGTCAAGCTACTCACGAGGCTGACGTGTGCCAAGGAAAACACCAAGTCAGTTCAGATCTGCCGATCTGCCTACCTTCAGGAAAGTATAGATTTGTAAGACATCAGCTTCGAACAAAAACGTTCTATTTACTGATGTCCCTACAATCTTTTTGATTTTGTACATAAAGGAGCCGGGTCGATTTAAATAAAATCATGTACATATTGCAACTGTTGCACAGTCATCTCCTTTTCTAATTAAACATATTAGGCCAGTCTGAAAATTGCCGCCGCCACTGCATTTGGTGCGTACAAAGAACGAAAGGCGATTAGTTGAGCTTGTCGGGCCAAGTATGAGCGATATCATTCCGTGGATGCAGCTGCTTGTAAAATCCTTTGTCGAATGTGCCCAGCCCCCAAAACGCTATAAAATTATAAAATTTAGTTTAATGGCCAAGGAATTTGATAGTGATCTCCGATTGGACATATTTAAAGGTACCCCCGACCATCCAACCATCAGCCATTTTGTCAGCATTCGGTATATCATTCTACCGCAGCCCTAGAAAAACGCCTCGTTGTTAGCGTATAGGTGGAAGCCAATTTCCCCCATCGGCATTGTCATCCTCAAGCTGTCTATTTTGGTTATATCGAAGCTCGACCGTCAACCGCGGCGCATTCATTAAGCTCGCAATTTTCGACAAATTCTTGGCTGGTTTCGGGACATCGCTAATAACATGCCGTCTATAAGATTGGGATACGCTTAATAGAAATCAAAGCACGTTGATAAATTCAATTAAGTACTTGCCCCTATTTGGTGTCTATCCTGCGACTTCACGCATGCTAGCTGCAATGTCGTTATGTTTTAAATATAAATTCATACTTTTTGCATTGAATTCGTGTGCAACATGGAATTCTGCCAAAAAAATTACCTTAAATTTGAAAATTCAAACTGAGCCCTAAAAGTAAAAATTGTAGACTTTAACATTTTCTACTGTTAATTTTGCCTTGGTATAAATTTGGCGCCTACGCCTATGAACCCGTTCAGTGAGTAGGAGAACAGCCGGCAACGGCAACAAACGTAGGTACGTGACGCTCATACCTTACGTGTTATAATCGGTCCTAACTAGTGTTATTAAAAATTTCGATAGATATCAGCGAACGATTGTCGAATTCTTTTCACAAACAAAATAAAACATTTTGGGCCTCTATGGTCCTACAGATGATAGTATCCGTATTTCTGCTGTTCCGAAAAACATCTTCGAAGGTCTCTCCAGCTCTAGGCCATATTTCTCGTGTTTCTGTCGCCTCGACGAATATCTCTGAGGGTTACGCGTGCTTAAGGTCTTTTCTTCTAGTAACTAGAGCTTACTTCCGCGTATAAATTGAAGTAATTCAGCTATATCGGGACTCGACTACGGTCAATATATAGAATGAATTCTAATAAGTGTAATATAGTATAGCTTGTAATCGTGACGTTACCTCAGGGGTAATTTTTCTCAGATAGTAATAAATTGCATAACTATCAACGCTTGTTATGGCCGAATGTAGTTGGTTGTTTGTTTAATATACGTTATTGTTTGTAAACTGTGTTTGCCTGTATGCAGGTGATTTTATGAATAATTTAAACATTAACGGGTGGAAGCCCACGGTAAATCACAGCTTTACTAACTTCCACGATCTTTTTGCCTACACTATCAGAATGAAACCGCGCCCTTGTTCCTTTGTAGCTAGCTGAAGGTTTTTTTACTTGTCGCAAATCTACTTCATTGAAGTGAGATAAGCTCTTTCTCTGTAGAAATATTAGACAAAGTAAGTGGAATCGGCGCGTTCAACTCCCACATCTCTCGACGCTGGAATCTTCTGTTACATCACCGACGAAATAATACCAGGTGGTGCCCATAGCATTGATAAGAATTCGATCCCCACAATTGTGCTGACTGTCGCGAGCGAGTCTCCTCTTATTTCAGTCTAAAGTCCACCCCCCACTATGAACTATTCCTTTCATTGCGATCTTGCTCAATCAAATTTGAACGACATTGAGTCATCACTTGCTGTATATCAAAAGCTTAGGTTTTCTTTTTATATAGTTTCATTTTATCGCCAGAAATACGTTATTTGTTGCTAATGGTTATGTTCAGAAGTTCACTAACTGCTTCCGTAAGTCTATGAAACGTAGTCCAAGTCACTAAACCCAAGTCGCGACTTCTGCATGACAAACGAATTTTGCAAAAATGATGATGTCATATGAAGACCAGCAAATTATTGTTACCTTTTTTTTTACTTTTTAGTACTTCTGTACATTTTACATTTTTACGTGTAGTTTAACCTCCATACATTAGAGTGGATAATAATTTAAAATAGGTATATTTTTAATACAGAGACAGGCGAAGTGCCCGTTTCAGAAATTCATTTTGCTTTTACAAATGACGCTATAGATAAACGACTAAGTACGGTGTTACACTAGAAGTATCACCTTCATAAAATTTTATCGGCGCAGGGGTATTCTCGTAACAGCAGTAGAAAATTAGAAGGCAGATTGCTTGCAAATGATTGCGTTACCTGTTAATTAGCGTTATAAATGCAAATGATCACAATTCTTAGCAACAGCAGGACTACTCAAGTAATCTGCTCCTAAGTACACCTAATTAAACCAAATGAAAATTGAACAAATAAAAGGTGAAACGCTCTGCGGGGACATTTTCCACATAACGACTCATTAAGAACTAATTCTGCACTTAAGGGTAAAATTTTAGTGCGCCACCTACAAATAAGGTCTAAGTCTAAGCCTCCGCTCGTATAAATCAGGGCCTACTACATCCACAATTTTACCGCTCCGTGCGTAAACTTGTACCGGAAACAAGTCGGTACAGCAAAACTTTCCGTTTCCTCCTGCGGAGTATTATAAAAGTCTGCTTTTGTCCTCATCTGCGTTGTTACTTGGAGATAAAATTAAAAGTAATGAGCTGTACACAATGATTTCCCTGGTGTCACATTACGTTTCATCCACCCCTTTAGGAGTCAACAAGACGGGCACAGGATATTACATTACGTGAGGAAATTTGCGAAATATTTTAATTCCCCCGTTTACTGCCGCCCTCATATACGGCCACGTGTATTGCACCTTCCAGGACTTACCTTAGCTTCGCTGACTGCTCCCCGAATGCTGTTTTGCAAACGTAGCACTTGATTTGGTTAAGTTCCTTGCAACTGCATCTGCAAGAAGACATAAAACATTAACAAGCGAAACGCTTGTGCAGCTTGGATTAATGGGTGACATAAACGCAAGCAACCTTGCTTAATACATTCCCTTTTATGTTAACCATGCACTGCTAAGATCATATTAATGAAAAGGTTTGTTAATTATCAAATATAGTGCATTCCAGGAACAAAGTCAAAATTGTATGTAACGCGTGGATGTATAACTCAAATAGTTCACACGTTTTCGAAGGTGGGGTTCAATGAACTCCATTCACACTGTCTAAATAATAATTTTTGTATGGGTCTTCTTGGCCATTTTACTTACTGTTTGGAACAAAATATTAATCGAATTACAAACGGTAATTATTTAGCACTACTATACACATGTGGCTTATTTCATAATTTTTCGGTACATGCCTTAACACACAAATTTTCTCTTAGAAAATCACAATGTTAATTGTTTTTTATTTTCTGCAAGCTAATCGCTTTACATTTTTCCTACTAATAAAATTCGATTTCTTTAATTATTTGTCGCATCTTCAGCTCATCATCAGATGGTGTGTTGAGTTGAAGAACGGAGTCATAAGCTTCTAGTGACATCTAAATTCTGCGCGTTATCCATTTTGTTCAAACTAATGTTTGATCATGGACCAGACAACTTAGTAAAATGTGTGAAAATTAAGTGAAATCATGTGGACACAAAAGTGCGTTTAATTAGAATATAAAAACTAGTTTACGACATGTGCTAGATAAGTTATTTGTATACAAACTCAGAATTTTACGTCAAGTTACTGGATCACCTTGCAATATACTATAAGGAAGCATTTTGCAAACCTCTGCGTTATGAGACCTGTGCTGGGTCAGATTTCACTCACATTGTGTACCGACATTGCATTATTTTGCAAACTGTCGTGTTCTTTGCCTATATCAATAATAGGTTATGAGTTCAAGCAAAAAACACGACACACATAGAATTATATATAAGGACTTGTATCTGCGAACTAATTCAATATACTTCTAACTACTGAGTATGTTCATTTGTGACAAAGAGGCAGGATAAAATTGTCTTTAAAGGGGTGGTTAGGCCTGACCATCCTACGTCACATCTTATTTCAACCAAGAAACTTTATCTCCTGTCAAAAACAACCTGGTTCTACATTATTATACAATTTATGTTCCAAGGTGCGAATTGGACTAGTGCAAGAATAATTCCCGGAACTACGCAAATCGAAGGCTTTCATAAATTCAACGAGCATCGCGGAAACACAGTTTTTCACATTATATTTCTTTTATTTGCAAAGCCTTGGACAATAAAATTCATTTATTGTAATTATTATTATTAAACAGGTAATTTTCTGGGTAGCCAGAAACCTAAAGGGGAAAAATATATGGATCGCGGAAGATTTTACAAAAGAAGTACAAGAGCAAAGAAAAATCCTGCTGCCGCACATGAAAATGGCAAGAGAGAAAGAGTATAAAGGTAACCTTACATATAATAAACTTATAATAAATGGGGACACCTGCAGAGTAGAGCAAATAATCAACCACGAAGTCGACGACCTACCCTATGACGTAAGTAAAGCTGAGGAAACAGGCAACACCAGAAAACAAATAGAGAATAAAAAAGGAAGAACCGCAAGTCAGCGGTCCCCTATGGAAAAAGGGGACGAACAAGCAAGGGAAGTAATAAACACGGGTACTTACTCAAAAACACATAAAATATGATAGTAGATACAACAGACGACGACCGCGACGAATTTAAGGTATACGAATATGGATATGAAACTGAAGTTTTCGATAAAAACCATGTTGACACGGAAAGCAAGAATGAACACAAGAAAAAGAAAAAAGGCAACCACATATGAACAGTAGCAAAACAGAAATAAATAGTAGAGCAAGATTCTACATCGGAATCTGGAATGTAAGAACAAAGGCGGACATAAGCAAAGCAGAACAAATAGCTAGAGAAATGGAAACATATGAAATCAAAATCATGGCAATTAGCGAAGCTAGATGGAACGATCAGGGGGAGGTAAGACTAGCAAGCGGGAACACCATAATTTATTCAGGAAATACAAATATAAATGCAAAAAGGGAAAAAGGAGTAGCAATAATGATAGATGATCACCACAAAATACAAATACATAAAAATAGTAGCAGGGGACTGGAAGGCGAAAGTGGGAAGCAACAATTACGGAAGAGAAACATTAATGGGAAAATATGGAATAGGCAATACGATCAACAATGGAGAGAGGTTAACATAATTCTGTGTACTAAATAATTTCACGATTGGTGGGGCACTATTTAAACATAAAACCATTCACAAGGAAACGTGGACAGCTCCAGATAGACGCACGAAAAACCAAATAGATCATATCATGATAGAAAGAAAACGGAGAAATTCACTCCAAGACGTTAGATCTATGGGGGGCGTCGACATTGGCTCGGACCACGAACTAGTCAGAGCAAAATTCAAAGTTAGCCGAAAAGCAGACATAAAACCCAAAGAGAGAAGAGAGACATTCTGCACGCAAAAATTACAAGAAAATCCGAGGGAAATTGAAAGATTCCAGAGCAAATTAAGAGCCGAAACAGGAACGACAGAAGAACTAGAAAGAAAGGACATAGAACAAACTTATAAACAAGCAACAGTTAAAACAGCAACAGATACTCTAGGCAAAAAGAGAAGAAATGATAAAGCGTGGCTGTCAATAGACACAAACAGAAAAATCGATGAAAGGAGAAATATAAAGGCGAAGATACTAGGTACAAATAAAAATGATAGTAAGCAACAACTTTAAATAGAATACACACACAAAAATAGAAAAGTGAAAAAGAGCGCTAGGAAAGACAAAACGACTATATATAAAAAACTAGCAAAAACAGCAGAAGAAGCAGCTAGCAAACACGATATAAAAACACGGAAGCTAACTGGAAGGAAACCAAAGAAAGTGAGAATGTTAAAAGGAATACGTGATGAGGCATATAAAACAAAGGGAGAGATGGAAAAAAGATGGATGGAATACTTGAAAGAGGTATACAAAGAAAAAAAACATCAGATACTAACAACATAAATTTGGAAGTAAGGAAAGAAACCCTAAGCATCCATGAAGTGGTTTTCAGTAAAGAGGAAATAAAAGAAACAATAAAACAAACGAAGACTGGTAAAGCAGCGGGAATAGATAATAACACAGCAGAACTTATTAAGTTAGATATAGAAGCCGCAGTGGAAACACTATATGTGCTGCTAAAGAAGATTTGGATAGAAGAGCTAATACCAGATGCGAAAATTGGAGGCCGATCACATTATTATGCACGGCCAGCAAAATAATGACGAGGATCATGCTACAAAGAATGAGAGACTCCATAGACAAGATACTGAAAGACAATCAAGCCGGATTTCGACCACGGAGATCTTGCATCGATCAGATATCTACTCTAAGAATTATTTTAGAACAAACGGCAGAAATGGAAAGAGACATATACAGGGTTATTCACGAATGATGATGAGCCTTAAAGGCAACCCGACTTACATTCCCACTACTACTAAGATTTTAAAATTTAAAAATTTGAAATACGTATGTTATGTAGATTGCTGTGCTTTTTATTATTTGTCAGTAAAACAAAACTACCTCCCTGAATTAAGAATTTATTTTGTTCATTTCACATACCTAAATAAACTACGGATAGAATGAATTTGGAAAACTTCACAATATTTAACTTATATGTGAGTGCTCAAAATGTTTTCCATCGTTTCTAATGCAAGTCAGTATTCTCGTTCGAAATGATCTCTTCACTTTTTCTAAGGATTCTTGTGTAACTGCTCTACAAGCTTCATTGATGCGATTACCCCATTTAGAATTGGTGTCTCGTAAACTACAATTATCTCGATTTACTCCACAATTGTTTGAAAATGTGGTTTCGTCGCTAAACAATACAAAGTCAAGAAAATTGTTATTCAACTGTAATTGGTTTTGAAAAAAGGTACAACAACTTATTCTTTTAGGATAATCTGTGTCCTTTAAATCCTGCGCTAACATGGCACGGTAATCGTGAAAAGAGTTTTCTTTTATTACGCGCGATACCAAAGATTGACTTAGACCGACCCTTCTAGCAATTTCTTTTTGTCCATGAGGATTCTCTTCTAAAATTTCTCTAACAGGGGCTTCGTTGTCTTCCCCAGTTGAAGTCACTGACAGTTAGTGTGTCATAAACTGACAAATAATAAAAAACACAGCAATCTAAATTACATATTTCAAATTTTAAAATTTTAAAATCTTAGTAGTAGTGGGAATGTAAGTTGGGTTGCCTTTAAGGCTCATTATCATTCGTGAATGACCACGGACGTCAACTTCATAGATTTTAAGCAGGCTTTTGACTCAGTAAACCGAGAAAAGGTGTGGGAAATACTTGCACTGTATGGAATACCCAACAACTACACTAGAATAATTAAAATACTCCGCTCGAATTGAACACGAGGGCACTCTCACCGATAACATAAATATCCGTAGCGGGGTCAAACAAGGTTGCATATTGTCACCAACATTGTTCCTGATAGTAATAGACGGGGTTATGTAGCAAACCATTGACAACAAAACAGGATTAACCTGGAACGCATTTTCCAAACTTGAAGACCTGGAATTCGCGGATGACATCTGCCTCATCACCGAAAAGAAACAACACATGCAGAACAAGACGGACAGAATAGTAAAAGCAGCAAAACAAATAGGACTAGATATAAATTGCAAGAAAACTAAACTACTTGTGAAAGAAGTTAAACAGGGCAATAAAATAAGACTACAAGGAGAAAAAATAGAGGAAGTCACCGAATTCTGTTATCTGGGCAGCGTAGTAGAGACAAAGGGAGGAAGTGAACAGGATATAGACAGGAGAATTACGCAGGCACAACAGGTTTTCAACATGTTACGGAAAATATGGGGCGAAAGAGACATATCGAGGGAAACTAAATTGAAAATATTCAAGTCAAATGTGAAGAGTGTGTTGTATGGTGCAGAAACATGGGTAGAGAGCAAAAAGAGTCGAAGAAAGATCCAAACCTTTATAAATAAATTCCTTAGAACTATATGCAGAGTCTTCTGGCCGGAAAAAAATCGAACTATAGACTGTGGCAGATTGCAGACGAAGAAAGAATTGAAATAACAATTAGGAGACGGAAATGGAACTGGTTGGACACTTTGAGGAAACCATGTAGCAGTATAACCCGACAGGCAATAGACTACAACACTACTGGAAGAAGGAAGGTGGGGAAACCAAGAGAAACGTGGCGAAGAAATTTAAAAGCAGAATTAGAAAAACGAAACCTAACATGGGGAGAAGTAAAACATATGGAATCGGATAGAAGAAATTGAAAGAAATTAGTGGAAAAAGTGGTGAATGTGGAGTGATAATGACTCGAACCCGACGTGCGTAGAGCTATAAACTCTACCACCTAAAACTTTCTACCCGAAACGCCGAAAAGAGCCCTTTGGTCCACCTGGGAGTTGTGGGGTGAAGAAAGAAGAATTTTCTGGTACATGCACACCGCATCTTCATTATGAATGCATGTTTTGTGAAGTCTGATCTATAACTAATATGCTGGGATTTTTAGCGCCTACTGATACTTACATCAATTAATGTTTTATCTTTTTAGCCGAGTCGATTCCGAGCGCTGCTAATTACTCAAACCGATTCGCCT
The DNA here is from genome assembly GCA_940337035.1 of Agriotes lineatus. Lineage (NCBI taxonomy): Eukaryota > Metazoa > Arthropoda > Insecta > Coleoptera > Elateridae > Agriotes > Agriotes lineatus. The sequence continues at coordinate 41,788,376 of OW679195.1, read as the reverse complement.
ATGTAATCGTTATGTATTGTTTATTTATTTGACCTCCAGGTTTACCTTTGAGCATATCGAACTAGCGTTATTTATATAGTGTTAATTTGGGTATTTTTTCATCTGCGGTTGTATTTAATTATTTTTAATATGTACGAGTATTTCGTGCCTAACCGTTAATATTTGGTGAGATATTTGAGAGTGTCTACTCGCGCTTGGTAACCGATTTTAGCTAAAGCGTTGGTATCTGAATCTATATAAGTATGTGGTTCATTTTTTTGTTCGACCTAATGATACCTTCTTGTTTTTGTAAGGTCAGGATTATGAGAGGTTCTTTGACGGTAAGTTGTATTTGTTTACATTATCTGTTGATTTCTGCTGGGCATTTTAAGACCAGTGACGTGTACCACCAATAGTGCTTCAGGTTTTATTTTATTAGATTCTTAGCGCTCTGTGTACGCAAATAGACGTTGTAAAGTAAATTAAAGGATATCAAAATGCGTTTTTTAATACCAAAATTGCCTCTTCCACGTTAAAAGCTCGCAAAAATTAGTCAAAACCCAAAAAATCGCTCTTAAACTCTGTGGAAGAAGTTATCGCCTGGCTTCCCACGTCTGCCAAAGTGTCGAAGAGCGTCCTTGCTTTGCGAAATTATAAAAACCTCTATGTGAAGCTTTCCCGTTGTGCGATAAATGCGCGTCAGGGCGGACGGTGCCTTTTTAGATGTATTTTCGCCCGGTTCCTACAGAAAATATCTTTACGTTTGCGTTAGCTATCAGTTTTCATTTGTAAATTGGCAATGTGTCTACACCAAGTAGCAAGGGCTCCTGAGCCTCATCTTCCATTTTGGTTTATGATTAAGTAAGGTGTGTGCGATATTTATTAGAGAAGATTTAACTAAAGCATTTTTACACAAAACTAAAAGCTTTTATTCGACAGTTATAAAAAGGAAAATAATCTGCAGCACTGTATAGACTCCAAAGATGGATGATATTAAAAAAATGCGGTGGTTTATTAAATTTGAATATGTTTCTTCACCTGCAAAACAACGGAGATTTGTGGCGTTTCTATTGTAATCCTTATATTATTACCTAATCTAGCACAATGCTCCTTGATGCTACGAATTAAAATGTTAAACTTTGAGCTGGTAACCAATCATTTCAACATTTTACTTCACTTTTACCTCACCTGTTTCCAGTAGCTGTCTATTTTTCACTAATCGTCTGTTATGACCTGTCATGATCTGTTCTTCGCCCTTTAGCTCAGTACTATAGCAATTTTTAGTAACACCATTATTTGATTTCTTTGGCTTATGACATAATTATCCAAATTTTCTACGTTTAATTATTTCATAACTATGATAAGCTTTTGTTCACAAAGGCGTGCACTTCTTACACTACTGTATTTAACGTGCATAACACCTGTTACATAAGTTTTGGGAAAAATTATTGAAAGATATAATTTAAATTTAAGAAACCTTTAGTAAGTAAACATAACATAACAATAACTAATGAATCTTAGACTTTAACACCTGCTTGCTATATTGCTGCTATGAGTCGTCTATCTTCAATAAGACGAAGTTTCTGTCTTACGTATCGCATCACCGTCTGGACGCTTTCTAAGTCTACTTCCATAATTTTTTGAAAAAATTTTTGTCAGAAAATTTTGCTTTCTCTTTGTATTTTACATTACTAGGGGTGTCTTCAATATTATCTGTATAGAGTCCTGCATTTCCAGGAAGCCTGGCTAAAGATAAAATATTTCTTGTCATCTATGACAATGATCCGGTTGTTGGCGAAATGATGAGGTCTCAAAGCACGGCAACAACCAGGGATTCTGGCCAATTCTGCGGCGGTATACTTGAGAAATGTTTTGTGTTTTCGGTATTTTAGGCCTCTCTTGCGATGTATCGAGATATTGCAGCATTCGATACATGGAAACGACGGGAAAGCTTACGGGTGGACACCCCAATGGCGTTTTTTGAACGCTCGGCTAGTCTATTGACCTGAACTTCGGTTAACTTACGTGGACAGCCTGTTTTTGGCAGGTTTATACATGGAATTCCCTTTACGCATTCCCGAAATGTACGATATATAGTACTTTTTGAAATATTTTGCTCCCGAAAAATGTTTAGTACATCTCGTTTCGGCAGCTGTCCAACCACGTTGTAGACGGACTTTCGAATTTCTAATACATACGCCATTTCTCAAATTACAAATAAAATTGTAAAATGTCAAACAAATTGACAAAACCTCTAGCAACATGTTTCTCCATAATTGACTAGATGTATTAGCGTTACTATGTAACAGAGAACATTATAAGTTTTTCCCAAAACTTATGTAACAGGTGTTACTATTTTTACCTTCTTTCAGCTACTGACAAATTTTAAAACGTCTCAAATTTGCTCAAATAGTAGAAGTGTACTCAATGTATCTATGTATTCATTGCATAACGCTGTAATACAAGATAACACGATTATACACTAGAATTTCTCTTGTGGTACAGGCTACCTAGGACATTCTTCGTAGCGCTCAAGTTCCATTGTTGCGGCGAGGTAATCATCGTGCTTGTCTCTGAAGAAAGCGCGTCACTGTCGATTGGAATCATTCGCATGTTATCTTACGCATTTTTCATTACATTCTTTAGAATAACCATTTTTGCTGATAAGAAGAAATAATTCTTGTTAGCATTGAATTCCGGCTTAGACAGCGTAGTCTTTGTAGATAAACACCCAGCATTCTCCGGATTAATTTTCCTTGCACCTTGTGAACTCAAGCAACGATCCACGCGATGGCCATGCTATTTGGTGGCTCGTGTTGTTTAAGTACCTTGACAACGAGGATACTTAAGCAGGTTTGGCCTTGTTGCTGTTTGTGTACCCATATTAACTGACGTTTCGCAAGACCTTACATCCTACATCATCACGGTGAAAGTCGCACTGAGAACTGAAGATGGGTGTGGATCTATTTATAGTCATCTGTTCCAGCCGCTCGGAGCGACATAACGCTCATTGGTCGTTCAAGTTTGGCGAGTGTGAAAGTAGTTTGTCTAGAAACCATTTTAGAAGGTGCAGAATGGGAGAGTTTGTTATTCTGATTAAATACTGTACACGGAACTTCTGAAGTTCGAACTCTTGCAACTAATTGCGTATCATAAACGCTTCTTCGATTATAAATACTTCTCATCTATTATTATTGACTCAAAATTAATGCAAAACTGCGCAGGAGGTTCTCTGATAGAAGTTCTGTGATTTTGAAACAGTGCAGTTTCGTAAAGCTTGCTCGTTACTATGGTTCCAAAACGCTTATTATATTATTTACATTATGATAAACATGTAGCTGTGTTTATTTCTAAGCAATAAGTATGTAAATAGAACTCGGGCTGTAGCGCTTGTGCTAATGTTTAACTAGGTTTGGATGTATATTCACCCGACACCGTAATGGTATTAAGGGATAAGGGAAAGAAGAAGAAGAAGAATGTATATTGAATCGCGCTGCTATGACTATAAAACTATAAAAATGCTATTCGCCTTGTTTCCTTGGATATTCATGAACTTGTGCCACTTCATTACAAACCTGGAATTTTTCCAACCTCAAACAACTAAATAAAGAATGTTTGTGAGTCAGCACCACGTAAATAAAGTCAATTTAAATTTTTTAAATTAATTTTATTTCAAATATTGTTTGCGATTTTCAACCCTTTTTGTTAGTGGTATACGCACTTTATTAGTTTTCCATTTCAGTTTAACTTTAAATAGATATTCTGGTCGCTTAAAGCTTCCTTCTGGCTATAAAAATCGGAAAATGGTGGATTTAATATTTTATATATCGCTTAAACGATGGGTAAATGGGAGTGCCATTTATACAAGGAATATAATTCTAAGCGTTTTACGCGTTTGATTGTTTAAATAAAATTTCCAGTTGTGTTCTTAGCTCGCGCATATCCACTGTCCATTCAGGAATCTGCATTCTGTATGTGCATTCCGTTTACGTGATTTGCATTCTTCAAATATGATATACGCTGGGTTCTACAAGATATTCTTCTTGTTGCTTGTAAAGCAAAAATTCTTTTCCACTCGGATGTAACCTACTTTTCAATGTTATTTAACTTTATTTCTCGACAGACTAACTGTAGGTTCTAATGTATGCCTCATTTCAAGATTCCTGTAGAGGCAACTCTTGCAGAAATGTGGTGTACTTAAAAATATTTTTAAAATCCAGTATTAGGTCAAGAACAACAGCACGGTCTCCAAATGTTTTTCAACAAGTCGCCGGAAGCAGTTTAAATAACGGAACGGTTTATTTAATTATTTAAATTATGTAAACGTTTTAATAAGCAATATGTAGCAGCAATTAATTAATTACAAAACCGCGATCTGAAGGCGAAAGTTGGTGCTGGTACGAAAAAATTGTGGAAAATTCAGAAATCTCGTGCAGGCCGCGGCGATAAACGGCTTATCAAAATCAGATAGTTTTGGTATTTTTACTAAAGCGTTTCTTAGCGAACACATTTCCATGCTGGCATAAAAGGGGTATTAAGTGACTCGCGTGTCGCATTCGTCATATTTCATAGACCATTAAATGGGGTAACCTTTCACGAGCTCAGCGACGCGCCGCGGTGAAGCCCGGAACTAGCGCCCGGCTCAAAGGGCTCCTATCAGTTTCAGTTAAAATTGCACAACAGTTGCTAAATGTTAACTTGGTTCATTATGTCTTTTAACGCTGGGAGGTTTGCTGCACGTACGAACCTAATTTATTAAAACTCGCCCAAATTTTAATCTCTTCCACTTTGGGCGCATTAAGCGAGTTATGCAATACGCTGGCTTCTATTTGTATCTCCAAAACAACCGGATTTTTGGGTTTTTTGTTTGTACTGGAAATGTTCACATCGGATTGTTGAGAGTGAGAAAACTGGATCATTATAAAAATCGCAAGAAATAAGAAGTTCCAAAAATATGGGGCATAATTCAAGAGCTAGTAAGGCAGTTTGTAATATTATAACTAGCTATTATACGTATATTCCAACAACTAGAATTTTTGCTTCGCAAAGTTCCCTTATAGAAGGTTTACACAGTTATATTTATGCTTAATTAGTATACGTTCTCTATCACTGCCACACGAGTGCTAACTGAAGCATTAAAAAACAAATAGAACACAATACAAATAGTTATGGAGGGGCTATTGTTGGGCATATTTCTTGAATATCGCAGAAGAAACAATGGACTTAGAAAATAATTAAAATTATTTACGCAATGGGCATTGTCTATTTAAATAATTACATATACCGCCAATTTGTGTTTGCATGCTTGCAAATTGTTAATTAGGTTTAATCGTTGTAACTTAGTATAGTTGAAACGCTCCTGATTTAGTACGTGAATCACCCAATTTTCTGCATGCAGCGGTCGAAGTGAATCTAACGGAGGGTGCGGGGTTAGTTAGTCGTAGCGTGTCAATCCTAAACTCGCACGTCTGCAGCGGCTCGAAGTGTCAGTCGCCTACAGCAAGCTAAGGAAAGCGGCAAAGTCGCGCAGCGAATAGAATTTACTGCCTGTGTGCTTGCAGCAACTCTATGTTAGCTCCAATTCACCATGTACTTAGTAAGTATACATTTACGACACCGCCAAAGAGATTTCGTTGCGCCCATATTGTTCGGTGACGTCATCCAGCAGAAAGCCGACCGAGCTTGCAGCTGGGTACTGGAGTGTCCATATACCGACAGGATCCAGGTTAATAACGTGGATCAGTGCGAGTACTACACAGCAGTTCTCAAGCCACAAGCATAAGATAACCTGATACAGTGGGTGTTTTGCAATCTGGGCGATAGGTGTTCACTCACGTCTGTGTGAAAGTTTTGTTACGGAAAAGGAATGCGATTAATAGACAAATAAGTATGTACGCGTAATAATTGAACAAAGAATTCAAATGGGGCTTTATTTAACTGCATGTAAACTTAGCATTTCCTCGTAGATTAATACATGTTAAAATTAAATTCTTCTTTTTTGTGGCAAATATATCTTTGTTTCTTTGTTGGAACAAATTGGTTCTTACACTGTCCCTTGAAGTTGGTTTCAGCATCCGAGTCTACTGTGTTCCGTGTGTTCTGAGTTGCTTAGGTAAAAGATCAGGGCATAAAGTAAAGCCACGTCACAAAGATGGAAGTCAACGGCGCGGCGTAGCTACAATAAGCTTCGTTGCAAACTCTGTCAGAATCACTCAACAACTAAAGCTCCATGGACGTACTCCATTGCTAAACGTGGTTTACTCCAGACCAAAAATATCGTAAAACAGAGAGCAGGGTGCGGGCAAGCGGGGGTACACACCGCCAGGGCCTTTTTATTTAGTCGAGTATTTAGCTACTCCGCGTGGAGATCCTGGCAAGTACCCGCCAATCCTCTTGGCGGCTGGACTCCTATCTGACATAATAACCAGGATTTAATCTAAACAATTTGAATAGCCTCAAAGTTTTGTCTCATTCAGTTAATTGTGATATATTTTTAAATTCACAATAATTGGGCTATCACCTCGTCAAACTTCCGGTATACCAACACTCTTCTAGCCTGGACGATTCTTCCTCTCTCTCTCTCTCTCTTACCCTTAGCACCGAATTCTTTTGGGCCGGCCACGGAAAGTTCACCGATTTTGCGTATAAAACCGAAGCAGTTTCACATGTACAAATTCCATACTGAAGGCTACTGTTGTAATATTGAAAAATTGTAACATTCAAATCCAGCTGCCTTCAGCCGATGATAATTTTAAGTGGTACTTCTATTGTTGTGTACCAGTACATGACGTCAAGTCATAGGTGGATTTTGGAATTCACTATAACTTGAGCCGACTGCAGACAATCTGATGATGTATGTTACATTCGAATAACCAGGTACTTCCTCCTTGTGACAGCCTGGTTTTCCGTAACCGAGGTAAGAGCCTTTACCTTGTTGGAAGGTTTCCCACAACATCTTCAGGCTTTAGCAGTAGTTGGCGCATATCGGTTTATCCCAAATTTGTCAAGTAACTTTTGGTATAACTTATTTTGGCGTATGGCAATCAAACAAACCTAGAAAAGTAGCTCTTGCCGTTCCCTTAGCTATTGGTGAACTCTTATTAAAATACTAAAGAGACCATTTAAAGTACGTTGGTACAGAGAACAAAAACATAGTAACTAATTCAAGGACTTAGACAAATGGACAGTTGGATAATGGCTGCTTAGATTTTGTACACTAGAATACCTACAAAAGGTAAGAATTCATGTCGTGATCACCTCACTGGCTGTGTTCTCCATTGCTTTATCTCGCGTTTATCTCTCCGTATCACCACGGCTTTTGATGATGTACGTAAGCCAAGTTAATACATTTACTCTGCCGCCGGCGCCGGTCAAAAGTCACTCGAGCTTGGGTTCTTCCTAAATCATCGCCGAATTCATCCGACTTCACCTGTCGTCTCTGGCCGCTAATTTTTAAACACTTCCGCTTAACGCTTAATGGACCTAATTATAGAGCATTATCCCCGGTAGGGTGCGTACATCGCTATTTTTAATCTGTGGCTGATTTGTAATCGGACCATTAAAACTGACTCTTGCAGTTTGTACCCCGTGTTACGTAACGTGCATGTATAATCTGTAAGGGTGCTTTATTATTATTAAATTTTATATATTTTGAAGTGCTGTTTAATATAGCCGGGTCAGACTTCCCACTGCTTAATGTCTTATGAATTTCAAGAAAAGATAAATAGGCAGCTTAAGTTGAATATACGCATTGAAGCCGCACCTCTCTTGGCGGCGAGGGGAAGGTTATCTTGTTTGAATTTTCCCATTATATTACCCTTGATTTTTGACCATTCTCTTCCACGATTTCCTTCGTTTTGGTTCTGTAGGACACAGCCGACCAATTTTGTTCCTCAAAGAAGTAGACCATGTATTAAAATAATTAGCGGTGCTGTCGCCATGATTTTACATACGAAAACAGAGAAAGAGAAAGAACATAACACAAATAGCTATTCGTAACCTAGAATTAAAATTAACAAAAATAATAGTGGCACGGTTGTTTGAAATGTAACAAGAGCTTTATAGCTGACGGATTGTTCAATACCATGATTTGGTTCTGATTTAAACTGGATACCCAGTTTACAAGACAAACTGTTAAAATAAGATCTGTAGCTACTGTATAGTACTATCACTAGTTTATTTAGAATCTACTCTCAGTTCAATTACTAAAGAACAATCGATGACAAGCTTTTTTATTATTTCAAGCATACTACGTTCTAAATGCATTTCATTACCGGTTAACCAAAGTTATTGTTCTGCTAGTCATAATAACATTAAGCAGATCAAATAGCCCTGGAATGACGTTGTGTTGATTTAATTCCAGCTTTTGCCTTTGCCACACAACCCCGTTCGAAGACTTCTTATATTATTAGTTTGTATACTCAATTAACGTATTCGACCGTTAGAAAATAAACAATATGTGCCATTTACATACTAAATGGATTGTCACATTAAGCAGCGTGTAAATACTCTTCGCCTTCATTCTTTTAGATCGAACAAAAATTCCGCATCGTATTAATTGATATCTCTTTGTTCATTGGGCTTCTATAAACTTATTACTTATTTATCGTAGACTCTATATAGCCATTGAAGGATATAACCAAGGTTTTTTATCAAATTCTAACGTATCGCAACTGAAAATCGGAAACCGAATAATATGGAAAGATTACATCGCGATTTTACTGTTTATCTAAGCATCGTTGTAATATTCATTTTCATTGGCTGTGCGTTATCTATTCTTTGTGATATAAAATTTTATGCCCGAATGCCGGGAATTGCAGAAACCTAATAAGTTGCACTTTGTACATAATTACGTAATTGTGTTCTAGCACATTGAGTGTTCCAATTATAATGACTAAAAAACACATAAATGACATAATAATGTAGTTTAATCTAAATAAACGAACGCAGTCGATGAAACCATTGTGATAAAATCGTCAATTATTAATCAAATGTCTAGTAATTCTTCATCGGCTGATAAATGATAGTAACTGGTTCGAACATGTAGCTTTAAACATATTGAACAAAACGTATAAGAAAGTGCTACATTAACTATCTTTAAGATGTAAGATTCGTTAATTCTAAAAATTAAAGGAGAAAAGAAGAAAGGTAATAAAGAAAAGTATTAGAATGTATTCCCACGTATTTAGGTGTTGGGTTGTGGTTCAGGCGGACCAAGGACGTATATTTCCAGGTTGCGGTTCGCCATTTTGTTGTTCAAATCAAAACAAGAACATTCCGTTTTGGCGGGGCTTGGTATCAGTCTCACTTTCGGTAATACTCAGTAAGTAACTTGAGGTCGGAAGTTAGGACCTGTTCTGTGGCTTCAATAGATTCATGCCTTACAGCGAGTGTTAGATCATCAGCTTAAGGGAATTTCTGCTATATCGTATCTGGCATGTCAGATATACCTATATATAAATTAAAAAGAATTGGAGCTAACACAGATCCTTGAGGTGGCCCATTCTTTAGCGCTTTTTGTTTGCTCAACGTTTGCCCCATGACAACCTGAAAGAGTCTCTCGTGTTCAAGAGTCGAGATAGTTTTTGCATTGGAAAAGCCGTAGAAACTTACAAAGCAGGCCGTCTCACCAGACCGTATCGTAGGCTGCAGTCAGGTCTATGAAAACTGCCGAAGTCCTAAGGCGTTTTTGGAAGCCTGCCTCGATACATGTAGTGAGGCTTAATACCTGATCCGTGCAGCTGCGTCCTGCGGAAGCCAGCTTGTTCTATTGGTACGTGTTCTAGGATTCTACCACATATTCTATTTAGGATAAACATTTCAAGAGGCTTGAAGCACGCAGAGAGGAATAGGCCTGTAGCTCTCAGTTAACTGGCTTGGAAGTCTGCCACTGTGCAAAATATCACTGTAAAACTTCCGCAGCCATTCGCTTGTAAGCTGACCGCTTTTTATAAGGAACTCTGTATGGACACCATTAAAGCCAGGGGTCTTCCACTTTTCATGTGGATTATGGCCTGGGTTATTTCATTTTCCTCGAATGGTCTGGAGTACCCTGATTCATCCACACAATTTCTTTTCAGATCAGTTAGCTCTCGTTTGATAGTGGTAGTATTCTTGAGGTCACTGGCTGCCCAGTAACAAAAAAACGAACAAAACGAAAAGGAAGAAAATGAAGGTATAAATATCGAAATTATATCACAGATGGAATTAGAAGAGGCAATGAAAAAGATAAAATTATGAAGAGCAGCCGGAAAAGACAAGATAAGATCATCGGAAATGATATAGGAGAAGTAGAAAAAAAAAATGAATGACATAGCCAAATCAAAAAAGGACCAAAAGAATGGCAAACGGGGTAATAGTACTGTTACATAAAAAGGGCGATACTGGGGAATGCAACGATTATAGAAGTGTCACGTTAGCAAGCATAGTAAGTAACAAAGTATGGGCTAGAATCTGGGAAATTCGACTCAAAAATAAACTAGAAGATACGATAGACGATAGCCAGTATATATTTATAAAAAGAGAGGGGTACAAGACAACATATTTATTCTGAGACAAATTGCAGCGAAAGCTATAAATAAGAAAGGAGATGTTCATTTGTGCTTTATAGACGTATTCAATGCCTTTGACAGGATTGGAAGAAAAAACATATGGAAGACGACAGAGAATATAGACATAAATACAACCGAAATAAACAAAGAATATAAAAAGAGAACGAAGAAGTATAAAGTAGGAAGACAACGAATGGTAATAGTACAATTATCAGAATTACTATACGCAGATAACTTGGTAATTTTAGCAGGATCAGAAAGGGAGCTTCAATATAATGTGGACAGATGCGCCACGGAAATGCAGAAAACAAACATGAGAATTAATATAGAAAAGACAAAGGCGATGATTGTGACACCACCGGAAAGGGGTTAGGACAACTCGGCGCCGCCATCTCGGCGCCGCCACTTCGGCGCCGCCATCTCGGCGCGGGGCCAGCTCGGCGCCGGGACAACTCGGCGCGAAGCCATCTCGGCGCCAGCCAACTCGGCGCGAGGCCATCTCGGCGCGGAATTTAAATTCGCAAACTACAGTGTGCACTACGTAAGAAAATTATTATAAACAAATAATAAATAAAGTGATGGCCAAAAAGCTGGCATGAAATGAAAAAAAATATTTAAAATTTCTTGGAAAATCAAACACTAATGACCAGAGGTAATTTATTTATTTTATTTATTTAGTTATTCCCAACATTTTAAAATACATAATTTTTAGAAATTAATTTAAAGCCACAGAAGCTAAGCTTGAGTGTGGCAGAAGAACTTAAATTAGCATGCTTCCTCCACATCTACGACGCTTCTACATAGAGATGGCAAAAAAAATTAACTATATTAAACAATATTTGACTTGGCCAATATCCATACAAGAGCATCGCAAATGCAGCAGGCAAAAACTAAATATACTATGGGAGCCAAAAGATAAGACATACATGTATAGTAATAAACAACAATAATTAAGCAATATTACTAGCTGTAGACTTCGGACAGGTAAGTATAAAAATCCATCGGCTTACTCAGAACCCATTTTTTAATTTTGATTTTAAAAGAAGTAAGACTTCTACTAAGTTTTATTTCAGTAGGAATAATGTTAAACAATTTAATACTTAAATAACTGGATTTTTTTTGAGAGGCAGATTTAGTCTTTTTGGGAATAACTACAGCTGAAGCAGCCTTACCTCTCGTTAAATAATTATGAGGAAATTTATCAAAGGTCAGCTGCAGTTTAAAAGAAAAGGTAGCCAGCGTAGTTATGTAGAGCTGTCTAATAGAAAGGATATTTGCTTCTTGAAACAGTGAATCTGAAGGATAACGATTTGGTTTTGAGAACATAACTTTCAATATTAATTTTTGTAAGACCTCTAAAGGAATTAAGTGACAGTTTGCAGCACCACCCCAACCAATTATGCCATACATAAAAACAGACTGCACTAAGGCAAAATAGATACTTTTAATTGTAATAGTTTTCATTATATTGCGAAGTAATTGAAATTTATATATAGTTTTTCTAACTTTAGTAACAATTTCTTGGATATGTTTCGTCCATTTCAATTGTGAATCGATATAAATTCCTAGGTATTTAATATAGGGAACAGAAAAAATTGAATTATTACAACAACAGTTGACTTTATTCGTTTTTAAACATTTTACTGTATGTACACAAATAGATTCAAAGGGTATGGGTGTTAATTGCCTTAAGGAAAAATATATAAATTTAGTTTTCGTTAAGTTTAAGGATAAGAAATCAATACTTAATTTCTGCATTATCAAAGCCATGCTTTCTTCAACCTTCCTCACTAGATCAGTACAGTTCGATGCCTCAAACAAAACAGCAGTATCGTCAGCAAATGAGAAGAGCTTTCCATCAATTTTCATCTTAGCAAGATCATTTATGTAGACTAAGAATAAAAGTGGACCCAAAACAGTACCTTGAGGAACACCTATTTTTACTTCCATTTCGTCGCTCATATCACAACCAACACGAACAGCTTGCATTCTGTTAGTTAGATACGATTTGATTAAATCATTTGCTCTTCCTCTAATTCCGATGCTGTCCAGTTTGCGACAGAGAACTTCATGGTTAACAGTATCAAAGGCTTTTGCGAGATCCAGAAAAACTGCCAATGTTTTTTTGTTTTTATCTAGACTGTCATGTAAACATTTTGTTACTTCAAATAAGACATCATTGGTACCAACATTATTACGAAACCCAAATTGATTGTCAGCCAAAACATTAAATTTCTCAAAAAACGACATGAACCTAATCTTAATACATTTTTCAATTATTTTACTGATGCTACATGTTAACGATATAGGTCTGTAGTTACTTACTACTTTTTTATTTCCCGATTTAAATACAGGTATGATGATACTTTTCTTAAAAATAGCAGGAAACTTACCATTTAGAAAACATAAATTTACGATATGAACTAGAGGCTTCAAAATATGCGGAGCTATTTTCTTTAGACACATATTGGATATACCATCAATACCGGGTGAACTGTTGATTTTTGACAAGTTAATGTAATTTTGTATTTCAGCCTCGGTAACAGGATTGTTGCGAGACGCCTAAAGTCGGGGTAACTGGCAATCCTTTTAATTGAAACACACTCGGACACGAAGACCAAAGCTACTGAGATTAATAAGAACACTTAAGTAGATACAAATACTTGCATTTATTTTTCTGCCGTTTACAGAAACCTTAAGTTTACGTATTTACATCTTCTTATTAACTAACTTAATTCTAAGTCCATTCTGACCAAGAAAGCTCGGTGGGCGTTTACAAAGTTCCCAATAACCTATCAGAGCTGGTCTAAATTTTGGACATTTGGCATTACGCGGACGTGACCGTTCATAATAGTTCTATGAATTTTTACAAGCTTGAGGATTTCCCACAGTGAAATGTGGCCTGTTCGGACCCTTAGTAAATTACCGCTATAAAGATTTAAATTTCTACTAAAAGCATTTGGTCCCAGCTGCAAATAGTTTTTATGATCGAGTTGCAACCGTTGCTTCTTCTAATCACGTACCGGTCATATACATCACTCAATATTTCGGTTTATGAAGTAAACGCTGCATAAACTTACGCTAATCTTATTCGTGAGATTGGAATATCTCCAGCTTCCCAAGCGAAAGGCACGTTTCTAAACATTCGCTTGTTGTAATTTAAATATGACATTTTCCTACGAATTTTACCTTAAAATATTATACAGATGGCTTACAGCTAACTAAAGTACAGTATATTCCTACATAGTTCATTAAATTAAAGAACGCAAATCGTAACAGTTGCCCCCGGATTAAGATAGTCTTTGGGGTTTAAATCTATCGATTTTTACACCACAAGACGTTCTTCTTTCGCACTTAAGCAATACCAGTCATAAATCTCAGAACTATATGGTCTCATTATTCTTACCCTAATTTAACTAACCTACGTGAATTAACATCAGTTATCTGGTGTAATTGTCAGTACTACTTTGGTTCTCGGTGACTTAACTAAACAAAATACCTAGATAAGGAATCCACGTTTCCGCATTTCTTTCCCGGTTTATAGAGAACAGTGAAATTTAACATTTGTAAAATTAATGACCACCGCAGTAATCTGCCATTCTTATTGCTCATCTGCCGTAACCAGGTCAAAGGACAGTGATCCGTTTCTACGGTAAAATGGCTCAGAATCAAATAAGGCTTTAATTTTCCGACTGCCCAGACTAAAGCTGCACATTCGAGTTCACTTGCGCTATAAGCTTGCTCCCTATCCGTGAGTTTTTTGCTCAGATACAGCACCGGATGCTCTTCTTGATTAGCATCTCGTTGCGATAAAGTCACCCCCATTCCTCGCTTCGAACAATCGGTTTGTACTATAAATTCACGGGAATAATCTGGAGCTCTCAACACCTTACCGCTCATTAATTCGTCCTTCAATCTTTGGAAGGCAACTTCTTTCTGATCATCCCATTCTACTCTGGTTTTCGCATTTTTCCGTAATGCGTCTGTAAGTGGACTAGCTATGTCTGCATAGTTCGGGACGTAATGATTATAATACCCAGTGATCCCGAGAAATGATCGAATATCCCGTTTGGTTTGGGGACGTTGCAACTCCTGTATGGCCGCTACCTTTACCTCCGACGGTTGTCTAAATCCCTGACCTATTTTATGTCCCAGATATATCACCTCGGCTTTTCCCCACTCACACTTCTTAGCCTTTATCGTTAGGCCTGCTTGATGGATTGCCTTGAATACCGCACGTAGATGTCCTAAATGCTCCTCCCAAGTCATCGAATGTACCGCCACATCGTCCAAAAATGGTTCTGCGAAATCGTCCATTCCCTCCAATATGGTGTCCATTAGCCGCTGAAACGAAAATGGAGCAGATTGCAGCCCGAACGCTAACGTCACTGGTTCGAAAACTCCACGATGCGTTATGAAAGCAGCATATTTACTTGCTCTTTCAGTCATCCCTATTTGCCAGTAGGCTCTTACTACATCGATTAAACTCAGGTATCTGGCCTTGCTGCATTTTTCCACACATGCTTCTATATTAGGAACAGGATGTTGCTGTGGCACCGTAATAGCATTTAACGCTCTGTAGTCGATCACAGGCCTTGGATCCTTCCCTTCAGCCTCCACAATCATCATAGGCGATGAATACTCGCTGTTACTGGGCCTAATTACTCCCAATTTTAACATTTTATCGATTTCTTTGTTGATAATCTCGCGTACCCTCGGTGAGTGTGAATACGCTCGAGTTCGGATAATTTTTTCCTCCTTGAGAGCAATATCGTGTTCCACTAAGTTGGTTCTTCCGGGTCGATTTGAAAATAACCCTGGAAATTCTTGGATTAATTCCTCCAAGCTTTTCATTTGGATTTCCGTGAGTTTTCCTACCCCTTTGGCTTGTTTCAACACTTCCGAAGCACTTAAGATTTCGGTGTCTTCTATTTCCAGTTCTGGAAGATCGAGTTCTGCTCCTTCTTCCCCAGGTTGTTTGATTACTATCGCAATAACTTCAGCCTTTTCAAAATAAGGTTTCAACAAATTGACGTGGACAAGAGTTTGTTTACGTTTTCCCGATATTTCTTTAATTATATAATTCGTATCGGAAATTTTCTCCACAATTTCTTTGGGTCCAGTCCATTGCATCTGCAATTTGTTGGTCCTGGCTTGCTGATACAACATAACCTTCTCGCCAACCTCGTAATATGAAGCCTTCGCCTTCAGATCATAATAACCTTTTGATTTGGTTTGTGCTTCCAAAGTCGCCGTTTTCGCGATTTCCTGCATTTGCCTTAGCCTATCGAGTAACTTTAATATGTACACTACTACCGGTTCGTTGGTTTCCTTTCCAACCCACAACTCCTTGATCATGTTTAATGGAGATCTAATCTGACGTCCATAAACCAATTCTGCGGGACTAAATCCGTGTGCCGCGTGCGGTGCACATCTTAAAGCGAAAAGCGCTTGATCGATATATTCATCCCACTCATTTCCGTTTTCGTAACACAACGCTCTTAGGATTCGCTTGTATACCCCGTGGAATCGTTCTACTGCGTTTGATTGCGGATGATATGCTGAACTGTGTATGATTTTTATACCACATCGGTCAAGAAATTCGGTCGTTAGATTGCTGGTAAATACAGTGCCCAAATCCATCTGGATTTCGGATGGAAATCCTACTCGTGAAAATATATTTAATAACCCTTTTACCACCGATTCAGAATCTGCTACTTTCAATGGGATCGCGTCAGGAAATTTTGTAGCACTACAAATTAGCGTTAGTAGATATCTGTTTCCCTTCTCGGTTTTCGCTAAAGGTCCTACAATATCCACATTTACGCGCTTATACGGTTCGGTGATTACTGGCACTCTACACATTGGAGCTTTTTTTCTATCAGTGGACTTCCCTACGCGCATGCAAACGTCACAGCACTTGATTTTGTTTTTCACGTCTCGTCCCATCTGATTCCACCAATAATTCTGCTTGATCCTGTCAATGGTTTTGTTACAACCCAAGTGTCCCATCCACATGTTATCATGTGCGATATCTAGCAACTTGCTTTGTAATTTTTCTGGCACCATCACTTGCTCAAAGCTCCGACCCAATTTGTCAGTAATTCTCCTGTGCAGTATTCCATAAGCAATGTAGAATTTTGCTCCATTGTTTTCCTTCTTTGATTCTGCCATCTCAAAATACTCCTTTAATTTTGGATCTTCTAATTGCAGCATTCTTAAGGTTGTCGGTGTAAGTTGTGTTATGTCCGAGTAATCGACATCCGATTTAGGTATTGAAAATTGTTCGTCCTTTTCCAGGTTCGGTGATTTATACCCAATCTCCTTTTCCGCTTCTTCTCCCTGTTCGTCGGAATCTTTTCCGTCTTCTGAACTCTTTACTTCGGCATTCGTTTCTTTATTTTCATCGTGAACCTTTTCCTTTTCCATTATAGCCTTCGCCTGCGCTCTCGTTAATGCGAGCACTTGTTGAATTACCACATCCTTTTCCTTCGGCAGCATCTCCCACGTTCTATTCGATAGCAGATACGTATAATCTCGAGGCAAACGATTCGCTACAGCTGCTTCGGTTTCCACCTGAATTTCTGGCAAATTTAATTTTACCTTCGCAACTGGTAACGCCACACATTCTTCATTCAGGAGTCCTAGCACATATACATATTTCCCTGTATAATCGGCTCCTTTGATTAAATTTGTGTGCACGATATCATAGCTGGCTCCGCTATCTCGTAGTAATTTTGCTTCCACTCCATTTACTTTCGCTATTATGGTATAAGGTTCTAGCAGACCTTCCTCGTTCTTGCTCTGGCCTATCGTTGCTAAAACGACTTGTGTTTTGGAACATTCCGGTGAACCTTTATAGTGACCTACTGCACCACATCCAAAGCACTTCCCCGGCCTTCGTCTGTCGAAACTGCGTTTGTCCAAGTTTTCCTTGACAACACTTTCCGTTTGCACCTGACTTTTCCCTAAGTCATTTTTCAAGTTCGACGTCGGCTTAGTTTCGAACTTATTTTTCGATGTCTTGAAGTTTCCATTATATTGCCGTTCGGTACCTGGTCCTCTTTTGGTGACGTATGTGTCTGCATGCTCTGCAGCTTCCTCCATCGTCTTGGACTTGTTTCGGTCCTCCACCCAAAATTTCATCTCCCCTGGCAACGAACTATAAAATTTCTCCAAGCACATCAGTTGAGTTAGCTTGTCGAAGTTTCCTTCCGCTTCTTCGCTCTTGATCCATTCCTGGAAATTGGTTTTTAGTTGGTATGCAAACTCCGCATAACTCTGGTCAGTTTTCCGTTTCCCGTACCGAAATTTCGTTCTAAAAACTTCTGCTGTTAGCTGATATTTCTTGAGCAGACTAGCCCTGACTTTGTCGTAATCTTTACTGTCCTCTTCTGTTAATCGAGCCACGACCTCATTCGCTGTTGGTGACAACACACTCGTCAATCGAATTGGCCACGATTCCTTGGAGAAGTTCAATTGCACACAAACACGCTCGAAATTTGTTAAATACAATCCCATGTCACCGTCATCGTTGAAAGGTTGCAATTGTTTTGTTATATTCAAGGACATATTCCTAATTGCATTGACATCATGTACATTTTCATTTGTCGTTTGAGCTTGGGCCTGAGCAATTTTCACTTGAGCATCTAATCTAGCTACCTCCAATCTTTCTTCTCGCTCCCTTTCAGCTAATTCTAACCTTTCTCTCCTTTCAGCTAATTCTAACCTTTCTCTTCGTTCCCTTTCAGCTAATTCTTCCCACTTGTCCTTCCGAGGGTTTTCCTCCCAGGCACCTAATTCTACTTTAATGTCCTCTACCGAATATTGAGCCTTAATCAATTCTTCTATGATCTCTGCCTTTTTCTTTTTCTCCGGTAATTCCAACAGATTAGCAACGTATTTTAATTCGCTCACCGAAAAAATACTGTATTCGGAAACCATTGTTTCTTTTAAATGAAACACTTGATAAAATTTAAATTCTGTAAACCAGGAATTTTGCGTAACCCGTAAATTACCTATCGCTGCTGTAAAAACTTAACTAGTTCACAACCCGTCGAAAATTTACTATTACTGACAACTACGAGCAATACCTGATCCTATTATTTCAAAAAAATATATACACAATATACTAAATTATGCAATAAGACCATACAATTCCGAAACAAACAACAAGTATTACTTACCCACAACTGGAATTTTCTGCTTTCCCCGCTGTGCTGTCGTCTTATTCCCACAGATCTGGACGCGCCGCCTCCCTGTTCTGAAGCCGCTTTCCTGACTTTTTTTCTGGAGTTTCCGCCGTCACTCACTTCGACACATTTACTGGCTTTTACTGCACTACACTGGTTTTTCTTCGTTGTCAGTTTTACTGACGTTGTGCCCAGAATGCTGCCTCGCCGCCCCTTCGAATGACTGCCCTCCTGTTGTCTGGCCGCCTCCACGGATTCCTTGCCGTCACCTCCTCGACGCTTGCTGGTTTTCCAACGTTTCCACTCTTACGTGACGCCGTCCCCAGTCTTCTACGCCGTTCCCGGATTGACCGCTCCCGTTGGACCACGGAATTTCCTGCATTCACTCCTCGACGCTCCTGGATTTTATCTACGCCGCCCCTTCGGAATGAACGCTCCCGTTGTACCGCCTCAGTTTATTTGATGCTTTTTCCCGTCCTGTTCACGTGCTTCCCCTTGTATATTTCAACGCTTGCACTTGGACCGACTTCGAAACAAAATAAATCTTCTGTCGTGCGATTTAAATAAGTTATAAATTACACCGCTTGATCACCACTGTTGCGAGACGCCTAAAGTCGGGGTAACTGGCAATCCTTTTAATTGAAACACACTCGGACACGAAGACCAAAGCTACTGAGATTAATAAGAACACTTAAGTAGATACAAATACTTGCATTTATTTTTCTGCCGTTTACAGAAACCTTAAGTTTACGTATTTACATCTTCTTATTAACTAACTTAATTCTAAGTCCATTCTGACCAAGAAAGCTCGGTGGGCGTTTACAAAGTTCCCAATAACCTATCAGAGCTGGTCTAAATTTTGGACATTTGGCATTACGCGGACGTGACCGTTCATAATAGTTCTATGAATTTTTACAAGCTTGAGGATTTCCCACAGTGAAATGTGGCCTGTTCGGACCCTTAGTAAATTACCGCTATAAAGATTTAAATTTCTACTAAAAGCATTTGGTCCCAGCTGCAAATAGTTTTTATGATCGAGTTGCAACCGTTGCTTCTTCTAATCACGTACCGGTCATATACATCACTCAATATTTCGGTTTATGAAGTAAACGCTGCATAAACTTACGCTAATCTTATTCGTCAGATTGGAATATCTCCAGCTTCCCAAGCGAAAGGCACGTTTCTAAACATTCGCTTGTTGTAATTTAAATATGACATTTTCCTACGAATTTTACCTTAAAATATTATACAGATGGCTTACAGCTAACTAAAGTACAGTATATTCCTACATAGTTCATTAAATTAAAGAACGCAAATCGTAACAGGATGTAAGTAAACGGTATTCTGATTATATGAGTCCTGAAACTTGTGATTAATGTCAGCTGAAATGTTATCGGCCATGTCAATTCCAACACTCTGAAAATACTTGTTAAAGTGAATCGCTTTATCTTTGTTATCTGATATTTCAATATTATCTTCGTTAACAATGGATTCTATTTCTTTATCGGTCTTTATATTGCAAGAGTTAGTAGCCTCTCTAACAACTTGCCATGTTTTTCTAAGGTTTCCTTGAGCAGAGTCTAATTTATGTTTAAAATAATTATTTTTTGTTATTCTTATTAAATTTGTTAAATAATTGCGATAATTTTTGTATTGTCTAACAAGTTCCTGATTATCTGAATTTTTTAAGGCTTGCTTGCTTAACTTATCTCTCATTCTTATTGACTGTAAGATTCCTTTTGTCATCCAGGGTTTAATCTTTCTTTGTTTAGAAGAGATCTTAATAGTTTTTTGAGCACTTGATATAAAACTTTTAAGTTTATTAACAAAAAGTGACGCTGCCAAGTCGGTATCATTTAAATTTAATACATCATTCCAGGATTCATGATCTAAATTCTGTAACAACTCGATGTAATCTATTGAACTATTAAAGTTATTGATCAATTCATTATTTGTAGGAGAACGACTAACAGCATTCTTTGGTAGAATTAATAAAGCTATAGGATAATGATCTGTTATTGACTGTTCGAGTTTGTGCGCCACCCCGGCGCCGGTACTAGAGCCACCAACTGCAGCGGCGCAAAACATGCTATTCTTGCTCGAGTCGAGAGTCGTTAGAAGTAGGTCGTACGTTGATGTGTAGTTACGTTTGTAAAGTTAAAAATAAAGTAAAATAACCAAGATCCATAGTTTAATACAGTCCACAACTTCGAGGTAGAAGTACCAAGCCGCGCTTCTAGCAACAGCAACATTTTTTGGTCCTTCGAGCCGGATCTGGTATGCAGCCAGGTCGTGTGTTTGGACGAGCGCGCCGCCATTGAAGATTTCGCGAGAGCAAGGTGAAGCGAAGCCAGATGCGTACGTGAGTGAATCATTCCTTTTTTGCCCATTCCTAAACTTAATAGCTTCTATTATGACAGTTTAAATCAATTTAATAGTACGTTTATTGCATGTGTAGCAAATATTTATATGTAGTTTCGCTTGTTCTGTAACTGCGTAACTTCGCGGCAGCTATTTAGTGTCGTACAAAATATTCATTTGCCAGTTTCGTTGACTGATTATTATTGTTTGCACGCTGTGTTTAACCAAGGTTGTCTGCAGTAGTTGTAGCCTGCAGTTGCATCGATCGACGCATAACTTATCTGTTGTGAAGCGTTATTTCAAGTTTGCTCTATTTGTACCGCCTGCCCTTTGAATTTTATAGTTCGTACGCATATAATAATGGCGGAAGAGCATAAAAGAGCTTTAATCAGACGCCGTGCCCTCGTGAAATCCGCGGTCACTCGCTTTACA
Organism: Agriotes lineatus; assembly: GCA_940337035.1. Lineage (NCBI taxonomy): Eukaryota > Metazoa > Arthropoda > Insecta > Coleoptera > Elateridae > Agriotes > Agriotes lineatus. Next base: position 41,766,862 of record OW679195.1, on the reverse strand, counting down.
AATTTTATACGAGACGCAATAGATAGTACGTCGCTGCACGAGATAAAGGCGCGAACGGAAAAACACGAGCTGTGTTTAAGCGAGTTTGAAACTACTCAAGCGGAACTTGAAGCGTTAGATGACGACGATAATATTGTCGAGCATGACTCCGAAAGAAACGATTTCGAAAATGCGTATTTTTCCGCCCTTGCAACCGCCAATCGCATGATCGAATTGCGGTCAGGTGTTGTAACTTCCTCCGCGCTGAATAATTCGACGCAGTCCCAACAACAATGTAATTCGCTTAGTACAGTGCGACTACCTACTCTAAATTTACCCGATTTCGATGGCTCTCACTGCAATTGGCCGAAATTTCGTGACAGTTTTTCTACTTTAATACATGAAAATTCGATGCTTACGAATATTCAAAAATTTGTTTATTTGCAATCGTGCCTTAAGGGAAAATCTGCAGAAGTAATAGAAGCGTTAGAGGTTTCGAATGATAATTACACTGTTGCGTGGAAACTATTAACGAACCGGTTTGAAAACGATAGACTAGTCGTAAACATTCATGTAAAGGCTTTGTTCGATTTGCCAGCAGTTCACAAAGAACATTTTACCGCATTGAGAAAACTTTTGGACGAGTTTTTGAAGCATTTTCGCGCACTTGAAGCACTAAAGCAGCCCGTACACGGTTGGGACACTTTGTTGGTACATCTAATCGTAAACAAACTAGACAACGGTACAAGGAAGGCATGGGAAACGTCCCTAACAACGCGAGAGTTTCCGACAGTACAACAACTTATTTGTTTTCTTACTAATCGATGTGACGTCCTCGAGATGACGGCAACTAATATTGAAAAACCTCAAGATGCTAGCGCAAAGCAGAAAACCGTGAGCCACTTTGCAGCTCGATCAAATACCTGCACATTTTGCAAGAAATCACACACTATCTACAGTTGTCAAGCGTTCGCAAGGTTGAGCGTCGACGAAAAATGGGAAAATATCAAAATCTTAAAATTATGCTCGAATTGCCTCAGCTCAAGCCATTTTGTCTCAAAGTGTAGCGCAAGGAGTTGCTTTAAATGCGGAAAGCGACACCACACCCTGCTACACGCCACCAACAACAATAAACAAAATTCAGATACATCAACTGAACACAGAAGTTCCACCCAACAGGAACCAAATATTTCGATATCGACTCATTGTTGCCAGTCCGAAGCGCACGTTTTGCTTTCGACGGCGTACGTTTATGTAGCAGATCGCGTAGGGAATTTAGTAAAGGCACGCGCACTAATAGATAGTGGTAGTGATTCGAACTATATTACTAGGGAGTTACACGAAAGACTCGGTTTAAAGGAGACGCGCATCACGCCAGTCACGGTGGCTGGGATAAACGGCACGGTCTCCAACGTTTCGCATATTGCGCAGATTACGATTAAGTCACTTCACACGGTGTTCGAGAGAGATCTCAATTTTCTGATAATAAATAAAATTACCGGTAGCATACCAATTGTGAGGTTTAATACGGATACAATCGCGATTCCGAAGTACGTTAAATTGTGTGACCCAAACTACAATATTCCCAGTCAAATCGATTTGCTCATAGGAGCGGAAGTTTTTTATGAATTATTGTTGAATCGTAAAATTTACATCGGAGCGGGAAACCCCGTCTTACAAGAGACGGAGCTAGGTTGGTTGGTCACTGGTAAAATCGAAATGCGCTCACAGAAGCAAGATAGGAATCGAAGAATGTGTCACTTGACACACTCGAAATTTGACGATGATGCACTTCACGAAGATTTGCAACGATTTTGGAAGCTAGATGATTGTGCAACGGCACAAACGCAAACCCCGGATGAAAAGTTTTGTGAGAAGAACTTCGTAGATACCACGACCCGAAACGTAGATGGACGATTTGTAGTGTCTTTGCCGTTCAAGAACGAACCCGTAGAGTTAGGAGACAGTGCAGAGATGGCGCTGAAGCGACAGAAAGGGTTGGAGTCTCGTTTTAAAAGAGACCCAAAACTCAAGGAAGAATACGTGAAATTCATGAAAGAATATGTCGACCTCGAACATATGGAAAAACTCGGAACGCTGGAAGACGTTCAGCGAGAAACTAACAAAACACATTACTACATTCCGCACCACGCAGTGCTCAAATCCACAAGTTCAACTACCAAGCTCAGGGTGGTTTACAATGCATCGACGAAGACGACGAATGATAAATCATTAAACGATTTCCTCAGGGGAGGCCCGGTTGTGCAGAGCGATCTATATTCGATGTTGATTCGCTTTCGATGCCACAATGTAGTAATATCGGCGGACATAGAAAAGATGTTTAGACAGGTCCTGCTGAATCCGCAGCAGAGAGATCTCCATCGCATCGTATGGCGTGAAAATGATACTGAACCACCAGACGCTAAAAGATTGAAGACGGTGACATATGGCACCGCGCCAGCTACATTCTTGACGACACGGTGCATAAAGGAGCTAGGTATGCAGAGTGTGCTAGAGCATCCTATTGCGGCTCGAGCGATTATTGAAGATATGTATGTGGATGATTTGATCTCTGGAGCAGACACAATCGAAGAAGCTAAAAGGTTGAAAGACGACATTCGAGAGATCCTCCTTAGGGGGAAATTCCAGGCCAGGAAGTGGAGGTGCAATTTCGAAAATGTGCTAGCAGATCTGGAGAATACGGAGGCGGAGAAGCATTTCATAAAGGATGCGAGCGAATTAAAAACACTTGGAGTAGCTTGGAATTCCAACCAGGACACTTTAGGCTTTACAGTGGATACATCAGTTACGAACGGCGCAATCACAAAACGTACAATTTTATCTACAATTGCCAAGGTCTTTGATCAGCTAGGGTTAGCCTCGCCAATCGTTCTGCCCTTGAAGATATTGATTCAGGAACTTTGGAGTGCCAAGCTAGGCTGGGATGACCCCGTCCCCAAGGACATAGAAGATATGTTTATCAGCTCACGGCAGCAGATCAATTTATTACATTCGCTGGAAATACCACGCCACATACTCACTCGTAAACCCGAAAACGTACAGATACACGGTTTTTGTGACAGCAGCAAGAAAGCGTACGGAGCAGCTGTCTACGTAAGGAGCATGAATTCTGATGGTACTATTCGCGTTAACCTATTGTGCGCCAAGACCCGCGTGAAACCGCTGAAGAAGGTAAGTTTGCCGAGGTTAGAACTGTGCTCAGCAGTTCTGTTAGCGAAGCTGATAAGAAACGTGCTGACAGCAATCAGATTTCAATATTCTAGAGTCTTTTACTGGTCGGACTCGACAATCGTCCTCTGCTGGCTGAAATCTGACGCATCACGATGGAAGACGTTCGTTGCGAATCGTGTCGCACAAATCCACAATATCTGCGGACAGGAAGCTTGCTGGCGCCACGTGGATGGAAAGACAAACCCGGCAGATCTAGCTTCACGAGGAGCCAAGGTACGCGATTTAGGAGAGGCCGGTTGGTGGACAGGCCCAAAGTGGTTAACCAAACTTGAAGACATGTGGCCCTTGGAAGCACGTCACAACAAGGCGGACACCACCTTAGAATCCCGCACGACGAAGACCACTTTAACCACTTCGACAGAGTTAGGCTTAATTGCAAGATATTCGAACTTAAGCAAGTTGGAGCGAGTGGTCGCCTGGTGCAGCCGCTTTAAAACCAACTGTCTTGGCAAAACGAAGCTCTCAGGTCCGTTGTCGATCGCCGAACTAGAAGAAGCATTTACCGCACTCGTCAATATGGCACAAAGAAATGAGTTCAGTTCCGAAATAGAAAGATTATCGACAGGAGGAAATATGCGCACATCGAGTCAGCTATCTGCGTTGAACCCGTTCATCGACGAATCGGGTTCATTGCGTGTTGGTGGTAGGTTACGCCACGGAAATTATGATTATAATAAGAAGTATCCGCTGATTTTGCCTAAACGTCACCCGTTAACGAAATTGGTAATCAAACGAGAACATTTACGTCACATACATTTAGGTGCAACGTCATTATTGGCAGTCATACGCGAACGATTTTGGCCAATCGCGGGCCTAAATACGGTAAAGAGCATATTGCGGAAATGCGTGATTTGTCGCAAGCTTAATCCGGTAAAGTCCCAAATCACAATGGGCAATTTACCCGCGGCTCGCGTGAACCCCGCGAAACCATTCGCCAACACAAGTCTTGACTTTGCGGGTCCGTTTTTAATCAAAGAAACGAAGCATCGTAACCGGAAATTCGTGAAAGTGTATGTATGTATTTTCGTATGCATGGCGGTAAAGGCAGTACACATAGAGCTGGTCACTGATTTATCATGTCAGGCATTTCTTAATGCTTTCAAGCGTTTTATCGCACGCCGCGGCATCCCGGTGATGCTGTGCTCGGACAATGCGACCAACTTTGTCGCAGCGAACAAAGAGTTGAACGATGCATGCAAACAATATTTGAAATATATTGAGTCAAAAAATCTTAATTGCTTCCTCACGGAGCATAAAATCGTTTGGAAGTTCATTCCTGCGCGTTCCCCTCACATGGGAGGCTTACACGAAGCTGCAGTTAAGTCTATGAAACGACATCTGAAAGTTATAATGCACAATCAAAATTTAACTTGTGAAGATTTTTCCACAATACTCTGTCAAATTGAAGCCATTCTCAACTCACGCCCCCTTTTCCCCACATCCCCTGATCCTGATGATCTCACAGTATTAACACCTGGACACTTCCTGGTGGGAGAACCGCTGACAGCGCTGCCAGATGGCCGATCCATAGAGTCAACAGTCACGACGCTAAAACGGTGGCAACAACGGCAACAAATGACGAATAATTTTTGGAAACGATGGGAGAAGGAGTATCTCTGTCATCTCCAGACTAGAGATAAATGGAAGACAACCCGAGGGACAAGATTTGCAATAGGCGACTTGGTCCTTGTTCGAGATGACAGCATCAGTCCTCAAGAGTGGAGGATGGGCCGGATCACAGCGACTCATCCAGGAGCCGATGGAGAAGTTCGAGTAGTTACACTGAAGACGAAGAATGGTATTACCAAACGAGCCACAGCCCGATTATGCCGCCTCCCGATGGAAGAAGATGTTGAAATCCCTAGGGCTTTCAAGGTGGGGGAGGATGTTCGAGTTTGTGCGCCACCCCGGCGCCGGTACTAGAGCCACCAACTGCAGCGGCGCAAAACATGCTATTCTTGCTCGAGTCGAGAGTCGTTAGAAGTAGGTCGTACGTTGATGTGTAGTTACGTTTGTAAAGTTAAAAATAAAGTAAAATAACCAAGATCCATAGTTTAATACAGTCCACAACTTCGAGGTAGAAGTACCAAGCCGCGCTTCTAGCAACAGCAACATTGACGATTCAATAACTATCGGTACAGCATCATCAACATATCTTTTATCAAGTTTAACAAAAAAATGATCAATGCAAGAAGAAGAGGAGGCCATAACTCTTGTAGGCTTAGATAGAAAAGTAAGATAGCCTAATTCACTCAACAAATTTAAATATTCATTACCAACGTTATCACAATTCAGAATGTCAACATTAATATCGCCTGCAAAAATCTCCACTTGTTGGGAACTATTATTTTGAAGTGTAGTTCTCAGATCTCGCAAAAACCCAACACTATCACTAGACGGTGGTCGATAAACAGCAGTGAGGCCGTAAGTTACATTATTATGTGAAAACATTAATCGAAGAAAACTTAATCCACAATCAGCATTAATCACCTGGGAGTTATGCTGCAAACTGTTTTTGATATAAATAACAATTCCATCATTCTGATTAAAAGAGCCGTAGTTGTAATAGATGTTATAATTTTCTATTTTGTATTTATCTATTTCATTGTGTATCTTCCATGTTTCACTGAGTAAAATGACGTCAAAACGAGTATGGAGGGATTCAAGTAATACAACAAATTCATCAAAATTCTTATTAAGGCTTCGGATATTCAAGTGTAAAAGCGAAATAGGATTAATATACTTACCCCGAACATATCCGAAATCATCAATATTACATATTAAAGTTTCCTTATCACGAAAAAATGTATCAAGATCAATATTATTATTCACTTTGATTATTACCTAATCAGCAAGAAAAATATGTATATTATGTTGAAACGAACAAGACTTCAATTAAACTTAAAAAGAAAATTAAATTTTAAAAAATTTGGCGTTAAGGACGTTGCTGACGACAAATTCACAGCACAGCAGGCGTCGCACATTTTATTTTACGGTATCCTCGGTATCAGCCAGTGCAAGGAGGTCACGATCACTTACAACTTTATGCACTATATTATTTGCACATTTGACATTGACAATACCGTTGGTTGACCACACATTTCTAAATCCGTATTTATTTATCGCTGCCTTCATAATTCGATTCCTGGTAAAAGTGAGATCTTCCTTAATTACAAAATTTGTGCCTTTAAGCTTATATTTATTACGAAAGATTTCATTTCGGAGGTTACGCCTTACAAATTTTGCAATAATAGGCCTTGATTTACCATCTGCAGGTTTAGTAATGCGATGACTGATATCGATATCTTGAATAGTCATATCAATACCTAGTTTTTTTTTACAAAAATCGACAAATACTTTATCCGTGTTTTCGGTTGCTTCTTCTTTTACCCCAAAAAATCGTAAATTGTTACGCCTTGAGTACTGCTCTAACGAGTCGATTTTTAAAGTGATTACAAATGGGCCAAACAAAGGTTGTCACGTGACTTCCGTTATCAGTAAAATTCAACATTTTTTTAAAATAATTACGAAAAATGAATTTACTATCCAAGATAGGGACAACATTTACGAAACAAAGTTGTTTTCTGGCCTTGACATTGTTGAGTTAGCTAAAACTAACACATAATAAAAATCGTATGGAAATCTTGCTTAATTTCCGAAAAATTGTACTTTTTGGATTTACACAACTTCGAAAAACGTCACTTTTAACTAAGTAAAAATCACTCAATATATCTAATACGGGCTAAATAGGTTTTCGGACAAGCTGTCATCCTGTATAAAGTGAAATGTAAACATTACCAATATTTTTGTATATATATATTTATATACAGGGTGATTTTTAAGTTGATTCTTTCCGTTTACCAGGAAATAAAGCTAAAAAAAAAGTATTTTTTTTATTTACCACTTTTCCGAAATATCAAAACTAACAGAGGTACAGGGTGTTAAAGTTTCAAATTAAAAACTAAACTTTGGCGCAAAGGCGGCTGGACAATTTTATTTTTGTTTATCTCTGTTGTCAAGCAATGATCTGTCAACTAGTTTTCCATTGTAATTTTCTTAACGTTATTGCTGCAATAATGGCTCATGTTTATGAAAATAATGAATAGTGAAATGCTTATTATTTACTGGGAGTGTCGTCAAAATGCCGCTGCCGCATCGCTCTTATACGCGGAATGTGTGTCTAGAAGCGAATGCTGATAATTTTGATAATTTAAGTTAGATTAAGTTTAGTTTAATTTGCGTTAAGTAATTTTAGTTCATACTTTGAAACTTTAACACCTTGTACCTCCGTTAGTTTTGATATTTCGCAAAAGTGGTAAATGGCTTACTTTTTTTAGCTTTATATCCTGGCAAAAGGAAAGAATCAACTTAAAAATCACCCTGTATATACAGTGTGTCCCCGGATAGGTGAAACGACTCTTGTAAAAGGTAAAAAATGGGGTGCAGCCCTGCTTGGTTAAAGGCGAATTTCTAACAGCATTTCAGTTTTGAAAAATCGAATATGCCTTGAAAGTTTTCAAAAAAAAACTATTTTTTTACTCATGACTTCAAAATTCATATTTCCCGGTCATTCCCGATACGCCAAAAGTTACTTTTCCCGCACTGCGGTGTTTTTTACTTTTCAACAAAAACTAGGGGAATTGTGTTTTTTGTAAATTTTTATAATAAACGGGGCTGCGCTTGCTATTGCGCGGTCTATTCTATTTAATTTACCACCATTTTTAGGCCTATTACGTTGGCCCATCTCCAAGGGGGCTCTTCCCATTTCTAAGGGGGCCCTCGGGGTACTGCCCCTCTCCAAGGGGGCCCTCGGGATACACGTTTGGATCGTTCTCCTTTATTTGTTCCTCGTTGGTTTAATTGCGCCTGCAAACACCAGAGGCGCTGTAAACGTCAACAAAAACTAACAGGTGCGTAGGATAGGTATAAAAGTTTAGTGATTTGTGCTGTCAACTCAGTAAATTAGTAAAACACTAAATAATAATTTTTTTATTTTTTAAAATATTTTCAGTTATTCGTTACAGAAAACATTGTAGTTGACTCCTTCGGGAAAAATTTTCCCGAATTCGCACGTATGCAGTACTCCCTTCGGTCGTGCTGCAAACAAAGTGTTCATTCGGGAAAATTACGAACTTGTTAGGTAAATAACTATTACTGTAGAGTAGCGTGTCTTTTATGTAGCAAATACGACAAAAAGTTATTAAGAGAAGTTGTTTAGAATCAACATCTAGGTTTCTATACCAAATTTCAAAATCCTCTGCCAACTTTGATCTCTCACATTATCTTTTATGTTTAGGTCCCATATCAAAGAATTTTACTTTTAACAAAGACGGCTATGGAAAAACGAACATTTTTCAAAAAGTTTTTATTTCATAATAAAAAAATAAAATGCTTTGATTTTAATAATAATAATAAAACAAATAAACATTATAGAAATATTTGTCATATAAAAGGCACTTTACTTAGAAAATGGCGTTTTTCAAAATTGTGTAAATCCAAAAAGTGCTATTTTTCGAAATTTAATCAAGATTTCAATAAGATTTTTTATTTTGTGGTAGTTTTAGCTGACTGAACAATCTCAAGGCCAGAAAACTTTTTTTCGTAAAATGTGTCTCTATCTTGACTAGTAAATGCATGCTTCATAAATATTTAAAAAAAAAAACTAAAATTTTACTGATAACGGAAGTCATGTGACAACTTTTGTTTGGCTCATTTGTAATCACTTTGCAACCACCTCTGGTCGTCAGTGTTTGATTTTCCAAGAAATTCTCAATATATTTTTTTTCATTTGATGACAGCTTTTTGGCGATCACTTTATTTATTATTTTTTGATAATAATTTTCTTACGTAGTGCACAATGTAGTTTGAAAATTTAAATTCGGCGCCGAGATGGCCTCGCGCCGAGTTGGCTGGCGCCGAGATGGCTCCGCGCCGAGTTGTCCCGGCGCCGAGCTGGCCCCGCGCCGAGATGGCGGCGCCCAGTTGTCCGGCTTCGACCGGAAAGGATATATGAAATAACAATAAGAGGAAAAACAGTAGAACAAGTTACTAAGTTTAAATATTTAGGATCATGCATCAGCAGTAATGGGAAAACTGATGACGAAACAAATGAACGTACAGCCACAGGCGGGAAAATCTTTAACGCAAATAAAACTAGTTTTCTGGGTAAAGCAGAAATACCAAAAGACACAAAAGTGGAAGTGGGAAAGAAAGTAGTATACCCGGCGTTAGTGTATGGAATCGAATCTTGGTCAGTTACAGACAAACAGAAGAGAATTACAAGCATGAAATGCCATTTTTGAGGAAAATAGAAGAAAAATCTAAACTGTATAGAATTAGGACTACAACTAACCGGGAACAACTGAAGGTGAAAGCGGTAGTAGAAGTGGTAGCAGAAAGACAGGATGGTTGGATGTTGGTGAGAACAGAATTGTAAAACAAATACTAGAAGCTAGACCAGAAGGGAAAACTGGGTAGGAAGACAAAGAAAGACATATAAGGTATAAAAATAGCAGCGGCAGAATGAGAAATAAAATGGAACGCAGCGAGACAAACAGCACAAGACAGGAAAGAGTGGAAGAAGAGGTGCCGGAAAACGGAAAACGAGGAAGGATGACAGTCGGCCGATACCAAGCCCTACACCTTTAAAGTAGCTCTAGAAAACAAAATATTGGCTCTAGAAGAGCAAGGCAAAAGCACAACTCTAACGTCTAAGATCATGTTCAGCTGTGGTTTATACTTGTTCTTATAGTACATATTCTGTATGAAACAAATTTAAAACATAATTATCAACGATTATACAGGGTGTCCCAAAAAGAATGGGACACCGATTAGTCATAGATTCCTTAAGTCATTCTAAGTCTATTAAACCTAATATACCTTTGTATAAAGTCCCTTCAGTAAGAAGTTATAGGGCCTTGAAGTTAATTTTTTTATTTTTTGGTTAATTTCTACAAATGCAGAGATATCGGTTTGAATTTTGGTATACGTACTTACTGTTATGTACTACACTAATAGGAAAAATTTCATAAATTAGACTTAACTATACGAGGCACTTTACCTATCTATCAAAACTTTTTTTAGCTTTAACTTCGTTATCTGTAATATTTAAAAAAATTAGGCTATTATCTGAAAGAGAATTAAAATGCACAAAAATAATGTACTCTTAGTTCATAAGCGTAAGAGCAACCGTTTACCTTAAAATTCCTATCAAAAATTTTTGGTTGTCCTTAAGACGTCCAATTATCAAGTAGCCATGATCACAAAAACAATGGGTAATGATTGTAATCTAATAAACAACAACATCAGTTTTTTGTCTTTTGTGCTTACGAAAATGCTGCGACATAACGTACCTTTCAGCATTGGAGAATTCGTTATGTAGAGGCATTTTCTTAAACATAAAAGAACAAATTCTTATGTCACTAATGTCATTAATTGATTTATCATTGTTTTTTACTAGATGAATAAAAAATAAAAAATTTTACTTCAAAGCCCTATAACTTCTTATTGAAGGGACTTTGTACTAAGGTATATTAAGTTTAATCGATTTATTATGACGTAAGGAATCTATGACTAATCGGTGTCCCATTTTGTTTGGGACATCCTGTGCATTGTAACTTGTGTCGATTCAAAAGAACATACATCAAATTAATAGACAAATAAGAAACAACACACAAAAAGGAAAATACCAGGAAGAACTGAAATGACAAATATAGAAAGCGCAATAACTCATCTGCAAGTAGTAAGAACTTCAAAAGAAACAACCGAATACAATATGCGGTTGTATATGCTTACATTGACTACGAAAATGTTGGGCATACTGGATGCACTACAAAATATCAAAATGGACTATAGATACTTTGAATTATTGAAAATATATATAACAAAGCAACAATAACCAATACATACAGAAAACACCGAACGCATTTAAATACATCTTGGTATTACTCAAGGCGAAACCATGTCACCAAATCTATTAACTAGAGTTTTGGAAGATATATTTAAGGAAATTAACTGGTAACAAAAGCAGATGAGGAGTTTTCCTAAACAATTTGAGTGAACGTATAAAAGAAATAATAACTAAATGACAACTCGCAACAATAGGGGTTAGAAATAAACACAAAAATACTAAATTAATGCCACACACAACATGAACTGAACAACTACCAAACATAATAATTAATAATACAACCGTAGAATGCATCATTCTTAGTACGTGCATTTTTTTATTCTTTTTCAGTAGCTGTTAATAATTAGGTTCAGTAAGGTTATTAAAGATATAAGCGAGCAGCAATGTGTGTGCGACTACCGCTCATGAACTCATGCAAGGTTGCAGAGTGCGTCAGAATCTGCTTAGAACAGACAGAGTGGGTGTGTGATTTCTTCATAGGCACAAGTGCACGCCAAGCTAGCATAATTGTAGCATGTAAGCCAGCTTCAGTTAAAGGCGAGTCTTCCAACATTTTCTGGGAAACCCCTAAAGTAGAAAATCAATTTCACGTAGGGCTCCGAAGTCCTGTCGACATTGCTATTTGTTGATTCAAAGGTTCATAAGCGCTTGCTTTCTGCGTTGACGTAATAGTAAAAGCATCGCCCGAATTATCTGCTGGAACCAGATCCTGGTCGTTATACAGTGAGAAGTTAATAATAATCGGCTGAGGTGGGTGATTCATTACAGATTCTGTTATTCACGATTAGCCATCGGAGCCGGAGCAAAGAATCATTGTGTGGGCGCAAAACCTTATAATCTTTGTTACGTTGGCACCGGTTCAATAAAATTGTGCAATAGGCTGTCAGCATAAATGGGCGGTAGAAAGAAATTTGACGTGTAGTATACTGTAACATTATTGCTAGCGCAACGGTGTGACAGAAACAGTTGTCCGCATTGTCTAGTATTTAACTCTAGTATTCGTTCGCACTGTTTTTTTATGCGGAAAATATATACAATGTTGCTCACACATCTAATATGAACTTGAATTCATAGCATCAAGGACTTTCCTTAGCTATGAGCTGAAGTAAATGCAATAAATGGAATCTCATAGGTATTGAGCTAGGTGATAATAAAAAAGTCAAATTTAATTACTAAAAACACGGGACCTAGAAAGTCCCATAAATATTTGGTGCCGAATGGGTGGTGTTCGAACCGTTCCATTATAATTTGCCACCCGAAAGGTGGGGTCTGAAATCCATCCCATTACAATTTGGTCGACTAAAGGGTGGGGCCACAACCACCCCAGTAGAGTTTTTCATCAATGTGTGTTCACGGTACCCTCATACGGATCCGAGCGGCATTGACAAAGAATATCACCCATAACCAATAACCGCTGGATGTGCTCAAATAAGACGAGAGGGTAACCTTAAGAGGACAGTACGTACACAATGATGCAAGACGAGTTTTCAATCAATGTGTGCTCCTTATACTGACACGCGGAGCTGAAACTTGAACATTGGCAAAGAAGATGACCAAATGGCGTGGAGGGATCACATTAAGAGGACAACAGGTACACCATGGATCTAAGATGGTTTTCGTACAATGTGTGCTCACGGTACTGACATACAGATCGGAAACTTGGATTGACCAACAACATTATTCATAAGCTACAAGCTTTGGACGCCGTCAAGTAAGGCAGACAGATGACATTAAGAGGGCAAAAAGTACAACATGGGTCCAAGAAGTACAGGATAGGAATAGATGGATCAAAATAATGGGACTAGAGGAACCGATTCGAGATAATGACTACCTTTGCAGAGCTAGATGTTTTTGAAGGTTTCAAAAAAGGTAAGGGATCTCGGTATTTCAATTGCGCTAAATAGGTAGCGACTGCTATAAGGACCTTGCGTCTCTCTTGGGCAAAGAACGGGTATTGCAAGATTGACGAGGAAAATGAGAATGGAAGAAGGGTTTCAAATGAGGTACTCTCTTGGTTTAATTAAACATAAAAAGAACAAACTGCCACAGTAACGAATCCACCACCTCCCTAATGCTAAGTATACGCGATACTACTCTCCCACAAATCTCAGTTCAAGGTTTCATGCAGCTCTCAAGTCCAGCGTAAAGCATGCGTTTGGGCAATCTGCAGTTGCCAAGACCTCAAACATTCGCAATCCAACGAAGTGTCGTAACTATCCTTTTTTATAGATTTTTATGTAGGTTTGTGTACAGCTACACATGCTCAACTACCATTTCCGTACCGATTCTATCATACATAATATGAGATAGTCATCCTCGAAGTGTGGAGTTCATATGCATATATTTTCCCATTTAGCCACTGCTTTAATTTTACTGCTCCTCTATCATCACTGCAGTTCTCTACGCTTCGTTCGATTTTAGTCAAAGCTGGCCTTCGTTTCGGGGGCATGAATACAAAGTGAAATAGGTATGTCCGTGCAGAATTTTTTGCTATTAACTGTTATTCACAGAATATGTCGTCTATATAGAACTGTAGCACTCTCGACTGGGTTTCCTGCTTTTGTTCGCTATACATTTCTATTGTAATTTAAGTAATATTGATCAGCGTTTAGTTTTTCGCTATAATATATAGTAGGTGTAATACACCAGCATTTATATTGATTGACCTTTACTCGCAGTTCTCTATAAATTTCGTCTTTACGATATCAAGTTTCACTTACGGTTTAGCTTTTTCACATAATATCATTTGATGTCGACGTAAGTAATAATTTGTTTCTAATGATATATATCTACTATATGTAATTGTGTATATTGTGTAAATTAAAATAACATTTATATAAACTATAAGAAGGGTCAAATGCTGTTTGTCGTTCTATAAGAAAGCATTATCTTCTAGCACTTAAATTCTTTACACATACAATTTATTTATTTTTTAGGGCTAAGTAGTGTTATATAGATACGTGCAATACCTGCTCGACTACTTTTCATTTTTTGTACTAATAGATAATATAAAATCTGAACTAATAAAGTACAGCTATAGTCAATTAATGAGAACGGCAGGTATTAGCCTGGGCGTATCAGAAAAGCAATGTTTACTTTCGGAATATTGGAAAAGAATATAAAGGCAGAATAAATTTTATATCCTCGCGGAATCCCTGTCAATTTCAAGTTTGATTACATCTTAAAATTATTAAGGGATGATAAATTTAAGATGGTTATCCCTGCATCATACTATTAAACGCCAAAGTCAGTGTAGATATATCGCAATGCTCCCGTCGGCGAAACTAGTTATTTCTTGAGAGCACTCCTTTTAGTGCAATCCGACTGCTTATATTGCTAGCTGTTAAACGTAGCTGAGCTGCTATGATTTAAAGTGAGGTACATTCAATTTATTTACTGTCCTATTAGGGCCACTCGGAGTAGTAAACTGCTAGCGAAAATAAATTTAGAATCAACATCCGACGTTTTACGATTTTCCCCATCCATATATTAAATCTGTCAGCTCTCCTAATGTTCTAAACTCTGCTAGTTAAGATTTATCATTGCTTTGGAAAACAAGAACAAATCGTCCTGCTGCTTGTAAGGTTCAGCCTTAATTTCCGTCAGCTGAACATATTAGCGGAGTGCAGTAGCGTAATGTATGTTAAATGAACAAGCAAATGGAGATCTGTGAAATACGGTTTCGGAAATGTCTGGAAAATAGTAAAAATCGCCATTTGGCGTAAGAAGCTATATTAATTTTGAGTTAGATTAAACTGAGTGCAAGAAACTGCAAGTCTACAGTATAAAGTCGTCGCAGGTAGGGTAATTTACTTAATCGTTAAGATTAAACGAATGCCCAGCCTTTGATATTTAATAGTAGGCTCAAGTGAAACACAACACAATTTTTCAATAAAAATGGACGAAATTGGGGCCCCAAGTACTCGTTGAAGGCGCTCGAATTCGTCGTGTGAGTGCGACAACGAATTATTATAAATCAGTTACATGCATAACCATTAGGAAAAGAATAACTTATATTGAGTAAGGCAATATTTGCAGCTAAATGGTTCTAAAATTAACAACGCCACAATCTGGTAAACGAGGTCAATGTAAATCATTCTTGTAGCACTTTCACGTCTTGCCATAAATTACACAGATGGAGTAACTAAAAATAAAGAGTACAACTTCGAAACGTGCAATGTTACAAATTGTATTGAAATGCTGCTATAATAATTCAATGGAAAAGATCACTTTCTGTCTAAAAAGAATCAATAATAATAGATCGCGATCTTATAAGTATCAGAGAACCCAAAATAAATTTTTGTTTGGGTATCTATATCAAATTTACTCCAGATCACTGCTCTCACAGCTGCATTTTGCTTTAGTTGTCACTACTTGTTGGCATGGTAATCTTACAAACAGTCCTCGTAGGGTTTATAGTGGTCGGTTCTGCTTTGCTGAAAAGACATCTTTCTCAATTTCACAGATAGAAGGGCGAAAACTGGTCTTTCAGATGAAGCGATTTCAGGCTCCATTGGAAAACCAGCTTTCATTTCGTCGAGGACAACCAAAACTATTTATTACAGCAGGCAGCCAGGGAATACCTTTCAAATCCCACTAGTAAGTGTAAATTTTTTAAAGAACCCAACTTAGGTCCTAGACAAATATCCAGTTGTGTTTCCCAAAGTATTAATTTTCAGAATACATTAAGATTTGTTTTTAAATAAGCACAACACTATTGTTGGGTCATAAACAATCATCAATACACAATAGCTATAAGTTACTCTATTTTTCGTGCTTCCGTTACAAACAGATTTTTTCGCACAGTTCTGGCATCCTTTGTATTCAAATTGTGTAGACCTTGTTTGCTTGAAAACTTGATTATTTGCTGACGTGTCCTCCCTCCGACATTTTTCACTCACGGATCGGTACGTCTTCAAAGTCGATTTCCGACTAGTGCTTGTCCCTCCCATTATTCTCCCGTAATAGATGTATAAATTGACGCAGCTTTGAAAAACAAAACGATGCCGGCTACAACTTTATCAGTGCAGATAAACTAAAAGCAAATATCGATAGAAACTTGCCGGTATTCTAATGCTAATATTACAAAGCCAACATCGTTTACAGCAGATAATGAAAAGGCATTAGTGTAACTGTCCTTATTTCTTGCCTAATCGATCCTGCATGGCGTGTTTGCAATGATACTGTACATTTCTGGCTCGGGGTCAACAAGTTCCAATTTTTGAGGTTTCCTACTTTTTAATACTATTAATAACGGCTTTGATTTATTGCGGAAGTAAAGGTTGAACCTGAGATACTGTTTCACTGAGGCTGTAAAGAAACGTTTCTGGGGTGCGGAGATTGATGGCGCAGATCCAGACAAAAACCAGGACATTTTTGTGGCAGAAAAAGTTCTTGTCCTTAGGATTTTTCAGTCTACGCAATTAGCTATTCGGGACAAATTTCCGATATCTCTTTTCACTTGACGAAAATATAAAAAGCTATTTCTGGAAGCCTTTTCTTTATGGAATAAAATAAATGTATAGGAACTCTACGCTTCGTAAGCAAAAAAGTGTAAGGCAAATGTATTGGATTCTTAACTGGTAAATTAGTTTAAAATTTTCAGACAAACTTGTTTAGCTCTCAAGCAACTCTGATATTTAATCTTGCTAAATAATTGAAATCAAAATAACTGCCACACAGGCTCTTCAAATTTTATAATCATTTAGTTCTAATTATTTCATTTTCCTGCGTCGGTGTCCTCTGTTTGAAAACAAATTTAATTCTACCTGTCGTTTTTACTTATTAAATTACTCAGGATTAGTTGTTTTTCCTACCCGTGTCGTGCTTGTTTCGTTCAAAATTAAATTTTCCCTCTACCCCTTCTACGTTTGCTGTTTTGTAATATTTCTAGCCCCGTTTTCAAGTAAATTAAACTTGCTTATTAGTTCATCCTGTTACTACTTCAGATTTTATTATATTTATAGCACGACACCTTTAGATCGTACCGAATTTGAAAGATGCTTTCTGAAATAACCTAAAATTAATTAGGATAGAATGGACCCCTTTCCAATAGATTGTACATATGCTGCGGTAAAAATGACTCTGATTTACAGAACCTTTAAGCAGAGAGATGCCGGACAAAAATGCAGAAATGTATTTACAAAATACGAATTTAACTAGGTACAATATAAGTTGAAATATGTAACGCTTGTTGTATTATTTGAAGTTCCTATAATGTGCGCATCTTGTGGTAAGCAACCCAGGTCACCGAATGTTGGTAGATGAGTTTCTTTTTGGCTTGGCACTCGAGCCGTGAGATCGTCTTTGTGGTTCCATTTTGTGGACGATAAGGAGATGGTTCACGCGATACTATGCTCCATGACGATTTCATTTCATTAACTCAACTAGCCAATAGCTCTCCCGAAGTTGAGGTTCCGAATAACATTCCAGTAATCAAAATAATTTATAAATCACAATAGCAACCGCTGTTCCTGTTAGTGAAGGCTTGCCAGTAACTAGTATATTTTCTGATTCTTCCACTCTGTACACAGCCCGGCTGTGCTTCGGCTCAACAGCCGTGCTTCATTATAAACGAAATGACTCACAGCTCATCCCAAGTTCCATCTCGTAGAGTTGAATTTGACGCTTAAATTTCACGCACCCTGTGTATAGTTCGTATTGATATAATAGTAATAGAGAAGAGTTACTACAAGTCTGGCGGAAGGAATTGCTACTGAAATTAATGTATCACATACCGGTGCAGCAGAAATTGGCATTGAAATTGGCATCACACAGCGCATTAGAATATGTAAAAATATGAAAACCGGTAATTAGCTTTAGGTATATAAATGTAAACTATATTGATTACCCAACTGTAAGATCTTATCATTTGAGAGGATTCCCTGACCGCAGTCGTTTACTTACCTTGAATATGAGGTTCTAGGATACTATGGTTCGCCCAATCGGTACCGAGCACTTTTATTTTATTAAATATTTTCTTACAAACATTTGAAGTAGTACAATGAACAGTTTGAAATTGAAGAGCGTGTGGTTATCATCAACAATCTTATTGCTTCAGCAATATACGCGCGCATGTACCACCTGTAGTTTATCTGAAATTGCTGTCTGCTTACCACATAAAAATTATAACGATTAACTTAATGTAATTCTAGAATTCTTCTTCTAATAAAGATCATTTCATATCGACTATAGTACTATACAAGACTAGCTTTTTTTAATCTCAATATTTTTCTGTCGAAATATTTTCGTTTATGTCTTTTCTGTCGTACATCGGTGGGTTTTGCAACCATTCTCCACGTTTCTGCCTTTTTCTCTTATATAATGGATGGTCGTTGGCCTCTTTCTTGCTATGTCCTCCCCATGTCACTGAAAGCCTTCCTCTTCTTCTTCCTTCTGTTATTATTAAATGTACCTACCTTTATTGCAACTTTCGAGTTCCATACGGATCCTACACCCATATCATCGTAATTATCCTTTTCCAGTTTTTCATACATTTGGCCATCGGTTTATTTTTCTCTTATACTTGAGTTTACTCTTTGGCCTTCTATTATCTTTGCCTCTCCTCTTTTTAAATACTTCATTTCAGATAGTTTAATTTTATATTTACCTTTCTCTCCTAATGCGCTTTTTTATCCATGTAACAGTATAGCTGCCAATATAGCTTTAAATACATTTATTTCTAATTTCGTGCTCAGCTTTTTCTTTTCTAAAGGCTATTGCTCATGTGATACTAGAGGCTGGTTGTCTTGAATATTTTGTTCTTCATTTTTTTCCATTTCAGGCCTTTGGGTGTTCCCCTACTTCCACTAGTTGAATATAATCGAATTGTATTTCCGTATTTCTTGTTGTAACGAGTTACATGTTTCATTCGCTTTTCAATTCTATTCCTTTTTCTTTACCTTTTCTATGCATGGAAAATGTGTTTGTGGAACACAAAGCGTTTACGTCATAGTATGTGTGCCTTAATTGCCCCGTAATAACAAAGGACGTCATTTTACCTCACGTGAAGCCATTTTCCGCTTTTATCGACAGCACAAACAAAAATCGCGTGTACCTTATCAAAAATAAATATGCAAAGGTCTCCGAAATCATGCCAAAACACAGCACGTTGCGCCTTTCCCGCAACGTCGTTCAGCGAGCTTACGGTAAGCATTACTTCTTTATTTGGCCGTAAATCATTATTTTGCTCACTCATTAAATCAAGTGCACCCACGTTGTTACGGCTCTCAGGGACGAACATAGAATTAATAAATAAATAATACAACAGCCCTTGAGCAATAAACTCGACAAAACGCAGCAACGCAGTCGTACGTACGGCAGTCGCCGGCTGAAGTGTAAATTGAGGCACAAGCAGAACCAAATTAATTTTGGATATACACGTTTCGCGTATCTCTTAATTAATACCTGCCTTTATAAGTTGAAATCTCTTCAGGGGGTAACGACATCAAACGGGGCGCGGATTACGCACCCCGTGCACCAGAAGCCACGGCTGATGTTTAACATTTCTCCGGGGAGCGCTTCCTGGTTAGTTTGATTTAGTTTGTTCGATTTGGTTGGCCACCAGCAGTGTGCATGCAAGATTTTCCCACGGTTGAGGAAGTCAGGCTTTCGTAATTAACGAAGCCGCGCGGTGAAGTGCTTATAGTTTCCGTAGGCATCGCCGTAAATATCCTTAATAGATCGACCGAGTAAAAATGACACTATTAAGGAGATTTTTGCTGGTGAATAATTTATTTTAAAAGCAAGTTGGTCTACTTGCTCGTTAGGGGTTGTGACAGGGGGTGTTATTCAAGTTGTGGACCTACTACATTTCGACTGAAATACATGTTTTATGTTAGCGGTAAAATACGAAGCCTTCTGGTTACCCCAACATAAAAATTTTGTTGATTACAAAGGTAAAAATGGTGTTGGTCGACGTGTTAGAACGAACGAACGTAAAAATGTGTTTCAGCTTTGGAGAAACCGCTACGGAAACTTATGATGTGTTAAAAACTATTTGTGGGAATAAAACTTCGCCAAGTTCAACTGCTTTTGAGTAATCTCGTTTTTGTGGAATGGCAATTAAAGAAGCGGAACCCCAATAACCGCTAGAAATGGAAAAAATCAGGAAAACAAGAGAAGCTGTTGAAGGTACTACATTAGTTACCTGAATGGTTATGAAGGTGAGGCTCGAATCAATAGAAAAATAGTTCGGAAAATGCTGGTTAAAAATTTGTGCAATCAAAATACTTTTACACGATTTGTTCCTCACAGTTTAATCTCTGAACAAAGCAGAGTTGTCAAGATCTCATCGACAGTAGTAGTGATTATCCCAACTTTCTGCAATGAATTGTTACTGCTGATGACTCATGGTGTTTCTGGTACATTATTGAGACCAAGCCTCAGGGCATGCAATAGTGCACGATGAGAATTCTAAGGTCAAAATGCTTTCGGTTTTAAGAATTACTATGATGGCCACTCTAACTTCTTCAGAGCATACACTAGTGCACCATGAGCACTAGAAAGCTAAAACAGTTTCGGTCTGAAGAATCAAAAGTGAAAACCATGCCGACACGTTTTTTTTATTCTGAAGGAATCATTCCGAGAGAAGGTGTGCTTCCTAACAATGCATTTACCAAATAAAAGAATTCATGGAGTCTGACAGGGAAGTCGAAGTTTGCTGCATCATGAAACATCATCTTGAAACAGTTTTCCCAAGAAAGAGTGTACTAAGAAGAGCAACAAATTTCATTCTCTGGATCTCAGCCCCATCGAAGGGTGAAAGGTGAAAAACAAAATCAAGGGAGATATTGAAATGATATTAAGCCCACAATTTGGCTCTCTTTGCAGTGCAAAATGTTTAAGCAAGCCAATAAAGCACAGAGTTAGGATATTTTCTATAATTGCAATTTTAAACAATAATAAAAGTATTAAATGCAAAGCATATTTCAGAAAGTTTGAATTTGGCTTTTGAATAAAGTAATATAATTAAAATGGTAGGTTTGTGGACATGTAAAGCCAGACCAAACGAAAGTAATTGACACAAAACGTTGTTATGTGCATATAAATGAGCGTAGTTAACAATGAAAGCAAAGGACAGTGAAAATTGTGAGCAAGCCAAAGGGTAGATGAAGACAAGGATAATCTAGAAAATTGTAAAGAGCAATCCTGAATGTAGGCAACAGAAGAGAAGCAAGCGATGTGAAAAGTGGACTCAAATATCAGTGCGTTAATAATTAAAAACAAAGTGCAAAAGAGCAGAACAGTGAAATTAAAAACGTTTCTGAATGCAACGCTAAAGAAGAATACTAGTTATAAGCAAAAGACAATATTTTAGGTTTAAAAAATGTTAGATATTTAATTTATGTAATCAAACTTTATTCTATTTGTGGTTAATATTATCAAAACTAATTTCCAATTAATAGTAGAAGAACGCCGTATCTTAGCAACTCGATGCGTTTTGTTATTAAGAGGAGAACAATTGAAAATAGAAATTAATGTAGCTTGTAGAATTTGTGCTCCATATTTAGCTAATGTTTCATGAGAATAAACGTGTTTTTCCAATTATAAAAAGTGGTCCAATTTATTGCCCAAGTTTCAGTGTATCTGTGGGAACGTTTGAAGCAGTTTCCACGACGTAAAAGTTAAATTTTTCAATCTCATCCTCGAGTGGACATCGGGAGATGATCAGCTGGACTTTACGATTTTCCACCACGGTAAAAATTAGCAGCGGAACCCAGAAGTCAGCAATCAAAGACGTCAGAGGGGTCTGCAAGAACGCGCTTTCAACATCTGCACCCAGGGGAGCGACTCCAGCAGAGCCAGAGTAAGAAAACCGGGAGCGTCATCTGCGAGCAGCATCGAAGCGAACTTCACGAGGTAGGATCTATCTGTAATTTTAAGGGCCGGTTGCAGAAAGCAATGTTAAGTCTCGTGTTAGCTAACATCGCGTCAAAGTGAACAAAATCGCATCAAATTTTGTTTACTAATGTATTAGTTACCATAAAGATTTGAGATTTGATGCGATTTTGTTCACTTTGACGCGTTGTTAGCTAACACGAGACTTAACATTGCTTTCTGCAACCGGCCCTAAGAGTTGCAGTTCGGAAAGCTATGTAAATTCGAGATTGAACCTTACTGAAGAGGCATAGCGTTTTTCCAAGCGTCCTGCTACGACGTAATTTTCAAAAATCGAACGGCGTCATCCGGTTTTGCAAAATTGGCGGAGGTATAGTCCTGCTCCAGGATTTTTCGTCCTGCCTATTTTTTGACGTCCCTGGAGGTTTCATTCTCGTGCTCTTTGACAGACTTCATTTTTATCTTTTCTTAATGCGGGCACACACTCATTTTTTATAGCCCTTTATCTATTTGAATCTGGTCTGCTATCCTCGAAAGCTCTTCATTTAATAGAATATTTGGCTACCAAATCTTCAATATATGTCTTAAACAACGCCTTACAAAGCGGTGGAGTTTTCTAGTGGTTTCTTTCGTTATTAACCTGGTCTCGCAGCAATATAAGATCACTAATCTAACGCATTCGTTAAATATTTAAATTTGTGTTCTTTGGTGTATTTGATTACTTCTCCATATATCTTTTAATTTTTAAAAAGAGCGTCTTGCTTTTCGACTGGGCATTTTAATGTCAGTTAATGTACTACCACCCATATCTACGTTACTGCCCAGGTAAGCAAAGCTGTTCTTTCTTTCAATTGCAAAGCCATCTAATATTACTTGATTATTGGATCCTGAATTGATGCATATTTCTTTAGTTTTTTGTTTGTGTATTATCATTTCCAGTTTTATAGCTCTTTTAAGGTCTTTTACTTATATCTTGCATGTTAATGCGCGTGTGTGGAAACAAGCATACCTCGTCAGCATAGTCAAGGTGTTCTGGGATTCTGTGAAGCTCCATCTAATTCCTCCGTTGTCGTTCTTCAACTTGTTCCGTAAAAGTAACAAACGACTTGCGGGATTGGACCGTGTCATGATTGAGATCGAAGAACTTAACGTTTCCACCATTATCGTAAGGGATCTTCATCAGGAGGAAAAAGCAAAAGAGCACGGTAACTCAATGTGTTAACCACGCCAGAGGCGAAACTCTTTGAAAGGGAAGGGATAGAAGAGCACGGTAACTCAACGTGTGAACCACGTCAGAGGCGAAACCCAGCTATCCCTTCCCTTGCAATGAGTTTCGCCTCTGGAGTGGTTAACACGTTGAGTTACAGTGCTCTTTTTCTTTTTCCTCCTGATGAAGCCCCTTACGAAAGTGGGCGAAACGTTGAGTTCTTCGATCTCAATCATGACACGGTCCAATCCTGGAAATCGTTTGTTACTGTAAAACTTTGTTCATCATTACTCTGAACAGTAATTAAGGCAATAAACATCCTTGTCCGACTCCAGATATGGATTCCAAACTCCACACATGGCTCGTCATGTAATACCCTGCATCTGGTCTGGTTGTAACCCTCATTCACTTTCAACTATTTTATGTGGCAAACCTATTTTATGTAGCTCTAATCAAATGCATTCTCTATTAATGGCATTAAAGGCCTTCTCAAAATCGATAAATAGAAAGTACAATGGGGATTGCCACTCAAATGATTGTTCAATTATAAACCGGAAACTGTTGATTTGGTATATGCATGACCTCTGTTTTCCAAAACTTGTTTGTTGTTTTCCCATAACCTGTCTATTATCCTGTTCAGTAAAATTCGACTGAATATCTTCTGACACATAGGAAGCAGACTAATACCCCACCAGTTATTACAGTTTCTTAAGTCTCCCTTCTCAGATAACTCGACTATTATAGCTTCTTTCCAGTCTTGTTGGTATACCTCCTTTATCCAGATATCATGAAAGAGCGCTTAATTCGACATCAGCCTGTTCTAATGTTATCGGTGCCGCAGCTTTTCCATTCTTCATATTCTTAATTGCCGTTGTTACTTATTTTCTTGAAGGTGATCATCTTTTATTTTCAGCAACGCTGAGTACCTTTCCTGAGCTTCATTGTTTTCTCCATTCTGTTCATCATCATTCATGTTTAAGTTCGTATGCCTCATATACAATATCTCCTTAAATATTCTCTCCATCTGTTAAGTTAATGTTCAGTAGTAGATAGTATGTTGCCTTATTTACTCGTAACGGGTACATTCTTATACCTTTGCTCCCCTGCCCTTTCCTGTTAGAGAGCTTCCTGAATTTGTCCTTGTACACCTAGTTTGGAAAACGGCGAGCGAGCATCCTTGTAGTTTCTACCCCCTCCCCGACTGAGCTGTTCGGGGCAACTTTATCCTTGTTATGGTGGCGTAATTTTGTTTCCAGCCGTAAAAGCCTTGTAGCTCCATCTTGTTGAAGTGAAGATATTCCTCTCTCCTCTTCTTAAATTTGTGGCAAACTTCAATAACTATAGGTTCTATCTTATCAAGAGGAATTAACTAATCTATTCTCTACAGCAAAACTGCTCATTGGGCTATAAAAACATTAATTGAAATACTTTTGCATCTATATTATGTCACTAAAGAAGGTCCTGCTTGTTTGTCCCAATTATTGATTTACCTATAAGGAAAGACTATTCATGATTATTATTTTGCAATAATACCAATTAATCAAATTAATTATAATAGAGATAGCGTACGGCTGTGGCTTAGTGGTAGAGACTCTGGTTTTGATGGCCTCATATATTTTGTGTTCTTCATTACGATTGCCCAATTCGGCTCTGGCAATCTTGGAGTCTTAACATCTAAAGTCCTCAAAGACGATGCGGAAGCTCCTGCCAAGGGTATAAAATAAGAAGGTGACCACTGCCTTTCCAAAGATTATTTTTAAAAGCACAATTTATAGTCGTAAACCTACTGTCGTTTGAAATAAAAACTTAAAGTTTTAATCCTTTCGAGCTAGATTGAATACTTCTACAAGTTGTGAAAGATCACATAAATCCGGCGAAACTCCAAGTAGTAATTACACTTACAGTTTTTCTCCAAGAAATAGTTTAGCTTTTTTGAGTATTTAAACTATAGCTTAAATGTTTGGCTAAGTTTAATTTTTCTAACAAAATTACGAAGAGTCATTCCTTAGAAGGAATGGAGAATGTGTTTTTAACATCCGCGTACACAAGCACAAAATCTTTGAAATTATCCATCAGGTAAGAGACATTGGAGGATGCATGGTAATAGTACATATATCTTGGTTATAAACGACTTACATTTTTTAGCACATACAGTGATGCAAATAGGAGCATAAAGTAGATCGCGCTGGTAAGTGTAATAATTATAATTTTTTAAATACTGATATGTTTTCAGAATGACACAGTTATTAAAAACCTATCCAATCGAATCTATAATCCCATTTTAAAATTGAACAATGCGTACAGTACTTTATAAATTACAAGATACTCACAAAGGAATACCTTCAGACATTTTCTAACTTTGAGAAGTGGACTTCCTCCATATTCAATGCAGGCCCATAAGGCAACAAGAGCAAGGAAAAGTTCGCTAGTCGTTATCCTTCTGAGCACTGAGAGCATGTATAATATTTCTATGCATGCCTTTCAAGTAACGAACCATCCAACTCTCCAACTTAATATACACAGTCGCTTGAATAGGAGGAACTTCCCGAGCAAAAATAAGTACAGCAGCATTACCAGACTCTGGGTATCTGAATTCAGACAAGATAAGTTTGCTTCTTTACAATTACTCTACAATTTAGCTAAGGATGTGTGCTGAATAATGTTCTTATGGAGTCAACCTGTAAATTTAATTTAAATAACTGCTGTATGGTTTAAAACATATGTAACTGTATGTCTAGTTCCAGATAACCGGATAGCCAGATACCTAAATGGCTATTGTATTGTATAATTGAAAGCTATAAAAATGCATGAAAACTTTTTAATCGAAAGCTCAACCTAGCTATGTGTTACAACGAGCTGAATTATTAATATTTGTGATTAAAACTTTGATACTGCAGTTTTGTAATCTGAAAATACTATAAATACTAAGCAGAAAGATGCACACGAAATCCATTAAGGTAAGTACATGGCAATAATTTCTCCAATGCAACACACACGTCGCAGGCACGGCTTTGCTAGAGGATATGTTTATCTATCTGAGAAAAGCCACAGACACTTTAATGGAATCGTACAGACAATGCATAATGCATACACCTACTGTCTCCGAAATACATAAAATATAAAAACACACTGAAAATGCAAGGTATAGGTAGATAAAGGTGTGAATGTGAATCATATGAAGTGAGCAAACTCAAGCGGTTTTCTTTAAATGTTTATATATTAATCGCAAATATTCAAGTAATTATTTCGGCATATTATTTTCAGCAGATTAGAGTCAATAATGTACCCACAGCTTGACTGGATAGTAGGACACATCATCTGTTATATCTTTTCGATTTATGAAATCGTTAAAAATTGTATTTAATTTGCTTTTCCTATACAGGTGTTTTTCAAGTAAAAGAAGATTATCATAAAATCTTCATTTTTCTTTATGTACCGATTTAACTTTCTTAAATGTGTTTGCTGTAGATTAGAAGGAGACGTGCAACAGGGGGACACATAATCGCCATAGTCTTTAATGCTGATTTAGAATATCAATTTCAAAAATTATTGTAGGAGCCACTACATCATTTACAGTTCATAGACGGCACCTTAATGATTTCAGGTAAGATAAAAAAAATTAAAAAGTGGGTTATCAAATATTGCCAGGAAAGCTAACACAGTAACAAATTTTTTGAAGAACAAGAAGACTGATTATGCTGACGCATGTTACTTATTCTAACCTACAGTAACGAAATCCTAACCTATACGGCGGAAAATTCCACGAACAAACTGACGAGCAGAAAGAAGAGCAAGGAAATAGGTTTTAAATAAAACCAATCTGAGGTACAGTTGAAGAATTAACACTTTTGAAATTAAATAGGGCAGATAACATTATAAAGAAAAAGCGATAGAAGGGCGATAAAGCAACTGAAACAGTATTTGGTATATTCACGAGTGAAAATTCTAATAAATCGTAAAGGAACGAATCATTTAGGGCAATCGACATCATACAGTGGATAAATATAGCTGAGGAAGAATAAAAATGTGTAAATATACCTTGATCAATTTATCTTGGACGTTACCTTTGTTGTATTACGGAATACTACAGGAGCGGTTAGTAGCTTAGAATGAGTGAATTTCTAGTACGCCTAAATATAGGCAACGAAGTCTACTTTTTGATAAACTAGCTGAGATAATAGACTCTATGACTTACGATGCTAGTGTCATTTTCCAGAATTTTTAAGGGGATTCTATATTTAATGTGTTTGTAATATTTCAACACGATAAGATTTTTCTATCAAACTAATTAGTTTTCACTCCACTTTTGAACTTGTACATTTCATTTGTACAAAATTATATTAAAACTGCCACTTAACTGAAACCATTCTTCAGTAATTAGAATTTATTCCAATAAACTTTCCTTTTACCTAGATGTAACTGAGTATCACATATTGATAGACCAGTTGGAAAAGTTTAAATTATGTTACTATGTATTGGTCTAAGGTACACTAAGCTAGAAAATAATAAAAAAGAAACTAAAACAATTTTAGGCGGTTGGGAGGCTGGGGCACAGTGGGACATGAGGCACTATTGAAAAGCTACGATGTAACACCTTTAGATGTTTGTATTGCAGTGTCATCTTGTCATGGAATTCTTCAGTTAGTTTGTATAGGGTGCTAGAGGTTTGGGATTGAGTTTAATACATCGTCATGTTACCGAAACAACATCCCTCAAATGGCATCAAAATCTCAATAAATGTTTGCTTTAAATACAAAATTCTCGATACCTTGTGCAGATTAGGACAAATATGATTGGGCAGTTTGGGGCTGTTCAAATGCGAATGGTTTGAAAATACATAAAAAAAACACAAGATGGTGATTTATTTTCTAAGGATGCAATTCAATCAGCTATCCAGCAAGATCTGTAGAACAAGATATCGTTTCGTAACTTCTCAATTTGATTTAAGGAGCACTTTACACCACAGCTTGAGAAATTATAATGAAACTAATAACAAAAATAACTCTGGCCAAGGGTATGATGATGACGACCACAAACAAGACCACACGAAGTCATAATGTGCATCCATACAAATATTTTCTACTGTGAAAGGGGAGAGGGAGAGAAATTAGTTTGCAAGTTTACGGCTACGCTACAGCTTCATCTGTCGTGACTGATACAGAGATAGTCGATCCCATGGCAGGAACAAGCTGGTTATAGGATTTGATAAGCAGTGCAGATGCATCTAACTTTGATGTTGCTCCCTGCTGCACTTCGAATGAGCACCAAATCTAATTATTTGAGATGGTTCATACGGTATTCGAAGAAATTGTGGAAATACCACGCAATAAAGAAAAGGCAGAAAAAATGTAATGGAGAGATTTAATCAACGTAGTTCATCTAGAGGCAATCCGCCCATTTCCAGAATCGTCTTCTGGAAATCAAGTCAAAATCCACAAAATCTGCAAGCCTAAAAAATCGAGTTGGAGAGCTCGAAAATCAGCGAAAAGGCAAAGAGACAACCAAAGCAGGTTTTTATACAAAAACAGAAACATTTCGAAACAAAAACGTAGACAAGGAGGAGAGATTCCTCCATTGATTGTCATAACGTACCTGAACAGAAGAGAGATGTTCGACTCCGATCTTAATATAAATTAGGATGATGACCCTGAAGAGGCTGCTCTTTGAACTCCTGAGGGTATGTGAATATAAATATCAATGAAGCAGTGAATTGGCAAAAGCATATACAAAGATTTCAACGGATTGAGATATATTCCCAATAGCAAAAAACATTACTAAGGCGTTTTAAGGTTTATCGACACCTATTGAAGTGTACTAGCGCTCTTTGAAAAGATACAGAGAAGACCGCAAACACCCGGTATTGTATGGCACCGGCTCAAGAAACGCTAACAAAAAGAAAGGAGGCCAAACGCGCAATTAACAGAACATGTTGCTCACATGTGAAGAACACCTGCAAATAATCGACCTAGTTAGGTTCTAGCAACAAATCTATAGGTTGCCTTGTATAACTTGAAGGTCACCAAATGAGTTCGGTACCTCAAAAAGTGCTCCAACGTGCTAGCATGAAGTTAGCCAATATAGCATGCCAAGGATGGGTACAGTCAAAGTGTGGTTATTTTTGACCATAACAAGCGGTATCTATAATTGTAGTTTTTTGTCCGTTATCCAATTGCATACGAGAATCGTACGTTTTCTGATAGAGTCTCGGTTACTTTTATTTTTACTGTTCTGTTGCTATTAGTGCTTAGTTATTGATAGTTTCGTTGCAGCGCCTTCACAAAGTCTTGAATGTAACTCTATCAAACGCTTTTCTAAGATGTATAGCGCTGATCTATGCTACTTTGTTTTATTATATTGCTCTTCCAATAATCTGTCTAACTATGATATAGCATCTGTTGTCAGTCTATGTTTGTCTAGGCCCCTGTTGTTTTGCGTTCGTAGGTATAATCGTGAGTTATTATGCCGGGAAGTAATTTCATAACAGAGTTGGGTAATTTTATGTCTGGATAGTTCGACGGTTCGATCTTGATACCGCTTTTAAAGGTCGGTACCGTACTTTTATTCTACTCTGTTGGTAGTTCTATATGATTGAGACTATTTAGTTTATCTAGGAATATATCCCTGTTTAATGATTAGCCGCTATATTGTAATATCACATTGTAATCTTCGTCTTCACCTGGTGTCTTTCGATTCTTCAACTTAGCTGTGGGATTATCCACGTTTTCTGTAGTTAATATTCTTCTTGTTAATTATCTTCTGCTGTTGCTTCTTCGTGTCTATACAGGTCTTTGGAATTGTTTAACCGTCATTCATATCCCGGTATACTAGCTATTCATATGTATTGGTTTACAGAATTTGTATTCCCCTTTATTTCTATGAATTTCTTGCTTACAGTGTTACTTATTTCCTTATAATTCTCATATTAAGCTAAATTCTTAACACATTACATACGACGAGATAAAATTGATAAAAACTACCCATCCAAGGGAAGGTAGATGCAAGAAGATGAAGAAAATCGCCCACCAGATTTTTCAAAAGGAAAGACAAATTGGCGAAACATCGCAGACTCTACGAGGAATTATAGTTATAGCATTTGGATTTATGAATCACGTACTTTCCTTGTCACAACTTCCACTTCTCTATTTCTCTGAGTCGCTGGGCTTCTTATATTCGTTGATATTGTATCGTTTCGAAAGAGCGCTGCATCTTTGGACGCGCAGACAGCAATAAGTGACGCACTGCGGAGAGACGCAGGTATACCGCCGCGCATACGAAGCAAGAATCCCCTACTCCAAGAAGCTGGATTGAGCCGCTGATTATGCGAGTTAGGGCTATATAAAGAGGAACCGAAGCCATTTTAAAACAGAATTTCCCTGAATCGTTCTCCTAACCCAATTCTGCTCAGGAGGGCCTGCCGGCTCTTCTAGGAGATTCCTATCAGATAATCCGCACCGAAATCCGTCTTCAGGAGGGCTACGATTAGGCTCATCGATTACACTCCTGCTACACCTAGATCCGTCTTCAGGAGGGCCACTATCAGGCTCGTCGAGGACACTCCTGTCCGTTAAACTATACCTAAACCCGTCTTCAGGAGGGCTACGATCAGGCTCGTCGAAGACACTCCTGTAAATATTCCCCCAGGTCCCGTCCGCTCAGAGAACGTATTAGATCCCTGCAGCTAATTTCCACGAGTCGAAACACCGAAACAGGCGGCATTAAAACCACTAATTGCGACCTTAACGGCATAATACAAGTGCAGCTTAAAGTTCGCACTATAAAGCCCAGCCTGTATCTAGCTGCCGCAGAAGACCGTATCCCAACGAACCGCACGTTTTAATCCTGGGTCCATTCTACGGTGATCGCCGCCTGCGAGGACCGGCTTTAATTCGATCATAATCGCTTACCTGTGCTTCCAAGGTTTCCTATAGAAAACGGCAAATGTAAGAAAGATAACTCCGCCACAACCGCCTGAAGATCCTGCACGTTCTGCACACGTGGAAAATCCGAGAGCATAAACAGCACCAGGTATAAACTTTATTAATTGTAATCTTGCCTACAGTTTGTCCGCTTGAAGAAAAATAAAAAATCAAAGTTCGTTTATGCACTACCGCCATATTGGCGATAGCCGCTAAAACTCTCATAGCTTTGTTAGTAGGTCAAATGAGAGCACGAGACACAAGAACTACTTTATACTGAGGGTGTCCCGAATGTCGCCGACACCACCTGAAGTCCGCCGACCGAGACGTAGACCAAAGAGTTCCTGATTTAGCTCGTTTATAAACATTGTTACATTTTATTCTACCATCATGAATACAATTTAATTTTATGTATTACTAATTAAACAAATTATACGCTTATAAATATATTCTGTGTACTTTCTCTGAGTTACTAAACTTGAGTGTATTAATGATACCTTTGGCAAATTGAGCTGCCCGGATCCAGTATCAGCCTGGAAAATCGTAGCAAACACATTAATCATCTAAATTAAATGAAACTAGCCAGTAGCGGCTACAATATTTTCAGACAAATTTTTCTACGTCATCATCTGGTTTTGTTGGATTGTTATTTCTCTTTTAGTCACCACCTTTTGGTACAATATACTACTGGAATCTTCGTTTGACTTTATTTAACTTTTTGAGATATTTAGGGTGAAGTTCTTTTTACTAGGTTTAACGCTACATCGTAATTTTCTAACTCTAGGTGGTGGTCACAGCTTATATTAGCAGATGTTAATCTCTTTATGTTGAGTATTTAAGCGGGACGCATAGTTTATTGGTAATAATGCAGTATATTTGTGATTTTTTATTTCTACAGTTTTGCCCAGTTTATTCATATTATAATTTAGCATTGTAATTAGACTAAACTTGCCGATTTTCAATTCCTCAAGAACGCTTAGAGCGAAGGTCTTTCATGAGCTAAAAATAAGCTTCCCATTATTCAATAGCTAAAATTCTGTTTATAAAAAAAAAACTTTGCACTACAATACTAGATCTATGCTTTATATAATTTACAATGGACATCACATCGTGTTGTACACTGCACCAATCCATTATTGAAAAACTAACAATGAAACGAAACGTAAACCTATCCTAACCGCAGCTTTACAAGACCTAGCGTATTCAGCAAGGTATTTTTCATTCTGTCAGCATATGCCCCTAATACCATAATGAAATGGGATCACAGGATCAGCTGGTTTCCTGTTTCGTTTACCACGGCAGTATTTTCAGAACTGAGCTAGCAAGTATATAAATCATTATTCTAATCTTATTTGCGTGAACAGCACCAGCAACAGAACTTACAGGATTATTTATTATTTAAATCCGCTTCTACCAAGCAAATTACCTCTAATTTCACTTTAAGTCCTAAGCCTATCTTACGAGCATTCCTTGTTTCATTGAGCACATAATTTGGACTAAATGTAACGAATCCAAACTGAGATATCTGAACAACAAACAGTGAACTAAATCGTATGCAGCTCTTCTCGATAAGACGGCGAGCAAATTTAAAGCTGGAAATAAATTACATCGAGTGCTCGACAGTGTAAAAACTCGTTTGTCAGATATAGAGAATTTATGAAGTTCGGAGTTCTACTCGTGATTTTTGTACAGTTTTAAGTGGTATTGATTGATAGGGACTTGTCACGGCATTTTTCTGTAATTTGCCCGGCGGACAATAATAAATTACAAATGAATATAAAAATATTATGAGTCGACATGTAACACGTGGCTAAGTAATTTTCTTTGATGAATAGACCAATGAATTTTTTACACGTTGACGCAGTACCCCTATTGTGCAATTGTGTTTGCGTTAGGTCACCAGCTTTTCATTATTATTTTTTAATTACAGCTAGGCGTATCCCTGTGTAGCGCTAATAAACCGACTATTGAGGCTAATTGTTTGACAGTAGCTAATAAAAATATTTTAATTGTCTTCTTATATTTTATACATATCAATGTAGTCACATCTATTATGAGATAACAGATATTTAGGCAACAGTCTCGAAGCTGCCTAAACAAGAGTTGGCTCGGCAATCAGTTTTTCACGTTTGAATATTTTAAAAGCTGCCTTTATATCTCCTAAAATATACCTACAAAAGCAAAATATAGTCCAAAGGAACTCAATTGTTACCGAGAACTTTCAATGTATACACATATTTGAAGCTTTGTATGACAGGAACAGATTTCTTAATTATTCTATTTATATTGTTTATTCAGTACCAGGTTCGATAACAAAAAGAAACTCTCTGGGCTAGAGCTGGGCGATATTGAAATTCTGATATCGATTATCGATAACTGAGAAATATCGATACATATCGAAAGATCGATATACCGGGTGTCCGTTCTCAAAGTCGAACATATGCGATTAACATTGTATTGAACGTTTTTGCCGATTCCTGCTCGCCAATTCAACTTACAAGGAAGGTAATGGCATCAATCGAAAGATAAAATTATTACGCATCAAATGATACCAATAATAATATTCAAGATGCGATTTTTATTTTAAAATACTAATTTAAAACTTGAGACTTTTTAAATATGCCATGCCTTGCTTTTCAAGTTGGATAGCATTTGTCAAAAAAAAATGGTAATTAGTTGGCGTAAATCAAGTATTTTCTGTCAACGTCTGTTAAAATTATCTACAGAAAATGAATTATTTCAATGAAGAACGAGTGAATGCACTAATGTTAATTTTAACATTAGTGCATTCAACTAATGTTAATTCCCTATGTTCGACTTTGAGAATGGACACCCGGTATATGTATATCGAGAGCTATCGATAACTCTCGATATTTATCGATAAGTATCGATTTTATCGATAAATATCGACAGTTATCTATTTACATCGACGTATCTATAAATATCGATAGTTTTCGATTAATTATTGATTGATTAGTTATTGATATTTCTCATAGATATACAGTGACGGCCAAAAAGTCGGCATAATATGGAACATTTTTATATTTAATGCTCACAAAAAATCTACTCAGCAAAAGTATCCCAACCGGTTACTGCGCTAATAACCCTAACACAAACCCTAAACACGATACAAATTAAGCAAGCAAATGATTCAATACCATAAACCCAGCAGGAAGAAGGACGAGTTCAAAATGCCGCATAGCAAATCTTAAGGAATTTATGAGTGTCTACTAAAGAAATGTAACTCAGTATCAAATATCTATGAATATCGATAACTATCGATATCGATAACTACCGATATTTAAAGCAAAGGTATATCGATAAACAATAT
This sequence comes from Agriotes lineatus, assembly GCA_940337035.1. Taxonomy (NCBI): domain Eukaryota; kingdom Metazoa; phylum Arthropoda; class Insecta; order Coleoptera; family Elateridae; genus Agriotes; species Agriotes lineatus. Next base: position 41,732,429 of record OW679195.1, on the reverse strand, counting down.
ATCGATATATCGATAATATTATCAACATATCGTGATTTTCGCACAGCCCTAGTCTGGGCAGCCTGTAACCCTCGAGGGAAGCCCGTCCCTGGGAAGGGGATAGGGGAACGGTCGATAAACATACCAGCTAGAACAAACAAATAGCAACTTCTGCACCTAGGGATACCATAGTTACATAAACTGTTTTAATACCTGTGACAAGCTACACGCTCTAAAGAATGCAATTTGAAAAAGATGAGAATATGATATACCACTATACCATTCACAGACGATTCTTTCGAAATTTGGGCAGACCAATGTCTTTGAACGATTCAGTTGCTTCTAGTTTTTCTCACTTTGTAAGTAAATTTTTAACAAAGCAACATTTATGCGGTGCTTGTGGCTTTCTTAGACGTTTCAAACGTTGATTGCTTACAGCCTACTTCACAAGGAGTGCTGCTAGTACGTATGATAAAGGTATCTAATTTCTAAGGCAATAACAAAGAACCTGCTCATTATATAAAGGATTAAGAAAATTTTCCCTATCGCTTTTAAGGGTTTATCGCTGAGAAAAATGCTACCGGTACATCTTAGGAAGTATTTGATATTGCCTTGATATTCATATTTAAACGCAAATTCAGCTTGGCAGCTACTTCAATAAAATCATATTCCCAATTTGTGTACCTACGTGTAGACAGTTCTCGTCAATATTTCTTCAGCTACCATATCCATTTCACTTGTATCACTTTTCATTACGAACTAAGTAAACATTTAGTTCTCGATTGAATGAATTACAGGGAAATTCGAAACATCTTTACTTTCAGCAATTTTACTGTGACCAAGGTAATCAAAAGTGTGCAGATATAAAATTCGTCACGTCTCTTTTCTCAACGCCAGTAATATGCAATTTTGGCGATGAATTATATTCGAATGCATCCTCGTGAGTACATGATTGTATTCCTGCTATTGAATAAATTTTATACTCCATTCGGATCTACAAAATTCACGCTTTGCATTTCTTTTTGTAACAAGCAAGCCTAATGAGGTCCTGGGGTAAGTGTACTTCGTTGTTTTTCAGTGTTTTTGACCTTCTTTGTTGCTCTTTTACCAGTGTAAATACTTTAACAAAGTCATAGATGGGATTACTACTACTCTACAACAACCTGGTTGATCTAGAACTCTAGATGGTCGGTCCTCTATCGAAACAACTGAATATCTGCAGCTGCTGTTACAGTCAAAAATTTCGTTTAGAGGTTAAGTCGAAGAAAAATATCGTGGAAGGTGAAAGTGAACGGTGAAAGATCAAGGGGAGAACCAAGAAAAAACTAGACTGATTGTATAAATGAAGTGTTAAAGGTCAAAGGTATAAATTGTTATCAAACAATACTCGGATCATTATCTAGAAAAGAATGGAAACTTATTATATATAAATTCTGAAAGGTAGAATAGGAGCCTGACAAATAAAAGAAAAGAAGGTCAGATCGCAAGCTCGGTCCCAGCCGTTTCAATGGCACGAGGTTGTACTGCATCGTACTAATCAAATATCCAATATTTTATTGGAAAATCCATTATATTTCATCCCATCTTTCGATGTAAATTACATGTATCCAATTCCGTTTCGAAAACTTTACTTTTTGATGTTATAAAACGTCGGCTTTTCCATAACTGTGGCTTGAGTTGTCAAAAATTTCAAAACGTACCTTGTACCGTTACGAAACTTTTGTTGTTATGAAACGCCACTTTTTCATAACTGCCACTTCAAAGAGTTGTGAAAAACTTTATAACATAACTTGTCACGTTATGCAATTTGACGTAACTGGTAATGAATAAAGTAAAATTTAAACGAAATTACATCAAATTTTGTACAGAATGCGTCATGAAAGGTGCAGAACTGTTTGACTCATGTAACTCAAGCTCAAAGCTCATTCGCTTGACCCTCATTTGTTTTGCAATTATTACAACTCGTTAAACAATGTTTGACTTTATAATTGATTACGTAATATACTATTATTACCGTTTCACTGCGTTCTACCTATTGGTTTGTTTATTATGTGCTTAATTACTAACAAGGTAACTTATTATACTTCTCAATTACTTATACTCTAGCTCTGGCTATCGCTAATCAAACCACCATAGAACACTATTTTGCTACTTCAATGTGATCGTTGTCGTTGTCAGCTATGTTACCATTCGCACTGCAAGGGCATCGCCCCTTCCTCATTGAAAATGTCTTAAGCATTAAGATCCCACTGTTGCCATACCCTAATTGGAGAATCGCAGTGAAGGCCGTTGAAGTTGCTGGGGTTAGAACCCAACTTTTCTGGCTCGAAACCAGAGATTTATACCTCTGAGCCACCTCTACTTCTCAATAACTTGGATATTTATTTACGTTAACCAAACAAATTTGTGAATTAGTTTAACTTCGAGTTACTCAAACTTTTGGCCTTGTTGACTTAACTTCAGTCGTGAATCAACAAATTGTACTTAGGGTGCGAAGCTAAAGTAGTGATACTACTTTGAATAGCAATTTTTGGCGTACGTGCAAGGTGCACTCAATGTAATTAGTAACGTACAATGGCGGACAATAAATTTAGGCCAACCTGTCATTCGCTTGGCACTGTTTATGTTGGTGGCACTGTAAGTCTAGGTCTAATTCGAGGTTACCCGGTAATTTTTTGCGTCAGTTTGTGTCAAAACTGACGCAAAAGCTAACCTGCTAACCTCAAATTTGACATAGACATACAGTGCCACCAACATAAACAGTGCCAAGCGAATGACAGGTTGGCCTAAATTTATTGTCCGCCATTGTATGTACATACGCACTCATGCAATAAATACACACTGTTTGCATCGGGTGTTTACTATTGTTACTTGCTTGATATGGACCATACTGCGTACTATATCATCGTCTTAAGCTGGTATGACACCATACTAAATTAGTGTGAAAATTTACGAACAAATTTTGTAAAAAATTTAGTAGTAATTTTTTTTTTGCTTAAATTGGCTTAACAAGAAAATTATACGTATGCAACGTAAATTTTGTTGTAAACCTGCGCAGTAGTCAAATATTTGAGAGATATTTATAATTTATATGCAGTAAAGTTGATAGAATTTCTATTTGGCACAGATAAACACAAACGTAACCTAAAAATTGTACGATTAGCGGGAATTAGTAAATTGAGTTGAATTTTATTTTATCATGAGCGACAGTGAACATTTATATTTGTTATGTTATGTCGTAGAACAATACGGTTATGTTGTGTTAACCTGTTAACCTTATTTGTGGTCCACATTAACTTAAAACTAGGGTCCCTAGATTTCTAAGTAGTGTGAAGTTACCGTCTGCGCAGATTTACGCGCACATTTATGTTTACGCCCAGATTATTTAGAAAGTGCTTCTAAATAATTTACTAGTAATTTTCTTATACAATTTTCTGTTTGCAACGTGCAAACATTTTTAAAATGATTTATGAAATAATTTACTCGTAAATTTTCGCATAAATTTAGTGTAGTGTCATACCAGCTTTACAGCTAAGTCTTCGTGGCACCTCAACTACGTCCGATCACTCTTTGAGATTTGTCACGGTAAATCTCGAATCTGTAGCCCAGAATATTTACTTTGCTTTTGCTAGTGTTGATTAGCTATACCCTTCTTACTTTTTCAAGTAATATCCACAACATTTATTATCTAACTGATTTATTAACTGATATCGACGTTAACTGTAACAACTCATTTACGTTCTTTTTTTTGTAATAGATTCTAATATGCCAGTTTAGCTTTTACAACATATTTTGCACCAAACCTATTTAATAAAAAGCTATAAAGATATAGACGAAATCGAGCATTAAAAGTTATGAAACAAGGCAATTTAAGATATTATAAAAGCAGTGTTAGAGATGTGCAAAAAACGTTCAAGTTTCAAAACCTTCTCCCAGCAAAAACAAAATTTATCTATTATTTTAGCATATCAAATAGTAATTTCTTCTTTCTTCTTTTTGGTCTTCTATTCGTCCAATTGGACATAGATTTCCTTACTGTTTTGCCACTCATTCCTGTCTTGCTCAGTCTTCAGCCATCTCCTTCCAGCACGTTTTTGATGTCAACTTGTCACCTTTCGTCTGATCATCTTCTTGGTCTCTTTGGAATGCGGGGTCTCCATTTCATTCGTTGTTTCGTCGATCTAACCCCTTTCCTTTTTGCGACCTACCCAGTTCATGCCCATTTTTGTTTTGATATGACTTGTGCTATATCTTTTATCTCGATTCTTTTCTGGTTATACGTGTTTCTCTTGGTATATTGTAGATGAATCCTTAATATTGATCTCGGACGCAGTCATCGGACACCTGGCCTTTTTGGTGGTTTTCAAATCTTGCTCTAAGTATGTAGCTTAAAATATCAAATGCACGCCCTCCCTGCTCTATTATTGTTTGCACTGTGGCCTCTTGGTTTAATTCATTTCGTTCTCTTTTATTGTACCCATGCCGAGTGGATACCTTTGGGGGTAAACACTGCTAATTTTACCAGTATAACTTTCACTATGACATTTAAGTAACGCAATATCTAATATATCATAGTCAAAAATATACTGATATTGGTAGCGTTCACCTACCAATGTTTCCATTCGACATAAACTCTCACCCCTTCTATTTCCCTCCTTGAACATTAAAAATACAAATAAAAAAATACAATAGAAGAAAAGAAAAAACGAAAATGCATATACATAGTTTATTAAAACCTTACTATCACGAGCACGCCATCTGTTCGTCATGGTGTGCGTCGTAAGTATACTATTGGTTTAGCTAATCAAAATACGGATTAAATTTGACATTTACTTCATTTTGCACCGTAAAGATTATTTTCAAATAAATATACTTTCGTATTAATTGTGCGTTCGCATTATCTTAATATATTTCTCAACAGTTGCTATGAACTGGGATAACAATTCTGTCTTCACCTTCTATCTCCAAAAGAACGTCAGCTACGTCATAATCTCATTTCAATAACGGTCACCCGTATTATATCCAATCGGAGGCCTTACTATAATAATTATTTTGGCTATAAAAACCTAGAAATTATCTTGGTCCAGAATATGTAGCTTAGATCCAGGGCTTATTGCAAGCTGGCATATTGAGGAAAAGGGATACCATCTTACTAAGGATCGTGATAGAAGGTCCAGAAGTAATAAAAGTACTAGAACGCAGTATACAGTTATTGAATAAGAACGTGGAAGATAACAAAGTAGGCCTAGCCATTATCTCACAGTTTAACATAAATCTACACAAGGAAAGCCAGTCGTACAATCGCAAAAGTAATTATTGTTTGGGTTTAACAGCGCGAAATAGTTGTGTACTCACGTTGCTTCTCATCTAACATAACAATACAGGATTTCTAAAATTAGTTACGCAGAATAGGACAAAGCATAAAGCAATATTAAAAACATAGTGGCCAGGGACGGAAGTGGCAAAAACAAATAGAATGAATGAAAGAAAACTTAGCGGCATGACACTAAGAAGCTCAAGCTATTTCCATGTAGATGCGATACTGTGTAGAGAAGGCCCGGTGGATAAAATACAAAATTGGACAGTAAAATATTAGGAAAACTTTAGCATCCACCAGACATAACTCGAAGGGGTGGAAAAAAGACATCAAAGATGGTGGAGCTCAAAAAGAATCTGGGACAAGAAATTATAAAGTAATAAGACAAATGAAAAGCTAGGAACTGCACTGATGCAATCTAAAAGGCAGCAAGCACGATGTTTGCTGGAAAAAATACAACAGAAAGAGAAAACCATTTCAATGGTGGTGAGAAGAAATAGAAGAAATAAGGCAAGACTGCCCATAAGCAAGGAGAAGGCTTATGAGGGCAAGAAAAAGGTACACAAGCCTCAATAGGACATTGGAAGAAATGGACAAAGACTATTTTGAAAACTAACAGGCAAAATTCTAAGAGCCAAAAAAACAAAGTGGAATGAAATGTGCAGGAAGATTGATGAAAAGGTATTAGAAAATGGGCCTCCATAATTAGGTTGATGGGAGGAAAACAGAAGAAGTCACAGAACTCTTCCCAGAACGATCGAACAGTGGTTAGGAAAGGCAAAATAAGATGAAGTACAGACCTACATGTATGCCTACTGAACGTCATTTAAAAAGTCCTAGAATACCTACATGAGACCGTTAACGGATAAAATAGGGAAACGTTGAAAGACAACCACTATGGATTCAGGAAAAAGAGCTCGATTGTAAGCGGCATGATCAAAGTGCAAGGTATAGCAAAAGAAACGAAGGAAATAGCTTATCAGTACAGAATGCATTACTTTGATATCAAAAGCGCACTGGGCATACTAAAAGAAGGCAATGGAATTAACGCTCCACCTCAGAAAAAAGATGAAATGCTATCTAGCAGATAGGTTCATAGAACACGAGAAAGGGTAAAAGATAAAAACTTTGTACCAGGTTCCACAGGGTTCAATGGTATTCCCAAAGCTGTGAAACATCTATTATAACAGCGTACTGAGGATTTAAACACCAAAGGGGCAGATACGATATATTTCGCCATGACCATGACGAATGAGGCAATAGAGATGCTAACGCCTCATAAAAGATAGAAGCAAATGTACTATATAAAAAAAATGGAAACATAAAGCTAAAGGTGGAAAAGACGAAGGTAAGTACCAAGGACAGCATCAATTACCTTGTAGTTACATACGGAAAATTCACAACAAGCTAGAACATGTGAGAAGAACCATGGATAAAGTAAATAAAACAGTAGCAGACGGCATGAAAGCCAATTATTTAACTGGGTGGCGAAATCAATAATCCTATATGCAACGTCCTTCTGGAATAAAAAGACAGAGAAACCTATTTACAGAAGAACAATAATAAGCACACAGAGAATAATAGCTATAACAATGGCGCATACCTACAGTACGATATCGATAAAACGGATACAAGTTGTATCACGAGTAACACGGATAGATATATTAATAGAAAATAGGACGAAGCTGTACAAAGAGGATATCACGAAGAAACAGGAAACAAGAAAGGAGTAGAAAGAAAGATGATGCTTGAAATTAGCGCAAAACTTTAGAAGAATGGCATGGTCTAAGAGCCTAACAAAACATCCAAATAACTGAAAAATTGTAGGTTTGGGAAAGTGCTGCAGAAATAATAGCAGTGACACACAGCTCATACATAAAATGCGTTATTTTCATGGTTTTATTGAGGCAATAATGGAGTTGTTAGTTCTTCAACTAGTTCAAAGCCCTCCTTTCACAATATTTTATATATTTTTGAAACTTGTAGATCGGAGATCATTAAGAGTGAGAAGTCTTGCATTATAACATAAGCTATACATAATCTACAAAGCATGCACATGATTTTCTGTAAGAAAACCTTGTTGCTGATTGATACGTTTGTAGTTCTAAAAAGAGAAATTATTAGCACTTGTTGAGTCAAAATCTTACAGTACAGTCCAAACAATAAAAATTATTTGCATATTCTGAAGAAATAAAGAATGAGTAATTAGATTTTACAGACCAACAAAATAAAAGAAAATACTGCCAATATATTACCTATTCCTGCAGAGCTAATTTCTGATATAAGCTTATACTTCAGATCAGCATTTGATTCGCAGAATACGAACCTATTGCATCATCACTCATTTTCATTTCTTTCCAAGCTTTCCCTACTCGGTTTTTAGACAGGGGGCAATTGCATACACATTAAATTCAACTAGTATTGTCAATGTTACGCAACTGCCTGTTGCCATTAGCGTTAAGGACGTCATACTGACACACTGCGAATGAATGTACCAAAACGTTACTCAGCGGTAATTGTGGGTTTTGATAAAGGTAATTCATTTTTCAGGTAATACACGCTTCCAGATAATCAAAGAACCTCGTGTCAATAAACCTAAGACTGTAAACTAAACCAACATTTACAAAAATCATCCTCCCAGTTGTTTAATCTCAAGTAACCAGCTAGGAATAGTTTTTGTCTAAAACGTTGATATATTAATCTTTTTAATATTCTAGTACAGCGAAATACCCAGAAAAAAGTCACAAAGAAACAATGTTGCTGCGGCGTACCGAATAATGACGTTATTACAGAAAGACAGCGCAACTGCTGAGAGCAGATTGGGAACGAAATAATCGAAGCGTCTTGTGACACGGCAATAAATATTTGCGGGGAAAACTGCACAATAAAGCGGCATCGCATTTTCGAACGGCATCAACACAAAACGTACAATTAAAGTGAGTGATGGCAAAATTAATTGTAGACGTCAAATTTCCTGAACGTCCATTTATTTAGCAGTTATAAATGGACTGACAATGAGGATTTTGCCGCTATGTCAAATTTTATGAGCAGCGTTAACACTCCAGAAGTTCTCGAGAATGACGAAGAGCAAAGAATATTCTAGACGTATCAATCAAATATGTCTTCCGAAATCATCTGGCTGCTCCACGTTCAAATTCAGCAATGTTTATTTCAGCGACGCATGGCAGCCGTTCGGCTTAAAAGAGCAACGTTAAATTTACAGGAGGTGTGGGTTCGCGCCAAAAATAAATAAAATGGCAGTTGTTCTTCGAGCGAGTATAATTAGGAAAACAGATTTTTTTTTCTTGTTTGTATGCCAGGTCAGTATAGACTACTATTCATGGCAGAGTTAATTAATACATTTATTCACACTATCATCACTACGCACTAGTCATTGATTTAAGAACTGATAGGTAATTGGGTATAGAGTAAGAGTTATCGTCACGTAACATCAGTCACACAATGATTAGGTAATATTTTCATTCACTGTCACTGTTTAGACGTCAATTGGCAGTTAATGCTTTAATCTAATGTGCACTGATTTTTGTCCCAGGTTATAATAGTTCTCACCACGCACAGTTTAATATTATCATAGTTTTAGTTGTCTGAGCCATGAACTGTTGTATTGTGGAAATGCCACTGTGTGTAACTGAATGTTTCTAATAAACCATTTTGCTTTGGTAAGTATGGGCAGATCTTTATTCTGTAGAACCTGAAGTTTATGAAGGTTTTTTTACTTCCTTTTACAATAAAGGAAGTATTGGATTCACCCCAAAAATTCGAAATTGAGTTTTCAACAGATCTTCACGTTTCAGAGTCCCCTGATCCCAAAAAACATATTTTTTTTCATTGGTCTGTGTGTCTGTCTGTCTGTCTGTCTGTGTGTCTGTGTGTCTGTGAACAGAATATCTCAAAAACGAAAAGAGGTATGGCGTTGAAACTTTATATATAAGTTTTGTGTACTATGTAAATGAGACAGCAAGCTTTTGAAGAAAATTTCATAACCGGAAGTAGGTGTTTACTCTTGTGATTTTTCAGTTTTTTTCGATTTTTTCAAAAACGGCTCTAACGATTTTTTTCAAACTCCTCATTTTTATTACATTTTTAATGTTTATTGATGTGAGATAGGTGATTTTCCAGTTGAATACTTCTAAACTGGGTTTCTTTTGTTTTTTTTTTCTATTTTTTTTATTAACTCCTATTTTAAATAGAACACCCGGTATATTATTACATTTTTGAATTCAGCTTGGAATTATAAAGAAAATTTGTCTCTTCACCTAACGCTCTATTTTGCACCGTTTTTGTAGAATTTGTAATTTTTTAAAAATTTTGACAAAAGCTTAAAAATTTAAAATCAAATTTTTGCCCAATTATAAGATCACTGTAAAAGGAAGTTGTGTGCGTGTATCACACCAGATTTTTTAGATGCTGCCGACCATAAACTGTATCCGTAAGTGAAAATTGGTTTTGTTAAAGATGTATACATTAAGGTCCCTCATTCAATTCTGAGACGAAACTTTTTATTGATAATCGGGTATAACATACTCAATCTGATATATGATTCCGATAACTTTCTATTAATGCGTATACTCAAGTTCAGTTTTCTATCTAGATGAATACCAAGATAGCAAACGGCACTATCCTTTGTGTTCCACTCAATGGAAGTGTTGTTGATAAATAAATTTGGGGTATCTGGAGGTCTGCGGAGAGTAAAGGTCTTTGCTTCACATTTATCTGCGTTTATAGAGATCCTCCATTTGTTATACCACATATTTAACTGATTTAGAGCTTCTTGAAGGTTGATGACTGCATTATTAATGTCTTGATCTTGGGTTATGATCGCAGTGTCATCAGTATACATGGGAAGACTTGAACGATGAAGAGTGGGTATGTCTGACATGTATGAATTAAATAACGAAAACAGATTGTTACTGCATTCTAAGAATTATTATGAATACCAAAACGGCTTGTTTATTCATAACATAACGGATAAAGGTATTATAATATGCAGTTTCTTATACTTCCCTGTAAGCAGTATTTTCCGGTGGTTGTTATAATTTGAAATTTTTTAAATAACTTGATATGAGGCAGAAATACAACTGAATGCGAGCCCGTCTTTGTTAATTCAAAACAAAGACTAGCCCGAAAATAAACACCCTAATTTAGCTGTAAAACTCGCCGTCGCGCGCGCTACATGATTTACTATCACGGCAAGAAAAATGTAAAAAGCGGCCTGCTTCAAATAGATCGAAACAACACCAAACTAAAAGCATAAAATAAACATTAATCGGCGTTTTATTTTCAGACCAATGCCAATAGCTGCAATTAAGATTTTAAAATGCGTAAGTCCTAGAGCCTGCTCGAAACAATGGAAGGCAGGTAGCCCGCAAAACGACCGTTAAAGCCTGTTCATCTCGCGGACAAAGGAAACAGCAGCGAAGAAAGTATTAAAAATGTCTAGCGCTGTCCAGCGTCGCGCCACCAGCAGAGGCCGCCTACTAAGCGCCGACACGGGCTCATGCAACATATGCACACAAAACATGTAGGAGATTACACACATTAGGAGTTTGGCATCCACATGCGCAGAAAAGCACACGCAATACAACGCGACGAATGAACCGCCCATAAAAGGGTTGATCAAGGGAAACCGGAATCCGCAGACAAACAAGCAGAAACTCCCACCATATCGATAAATAACAGCACCGAAAATTGAAAACAAAGAGCTAAGCTCCTTCATAAGTGCCGGGAATTTCGGATGACGATGATCGTAGACTCAACGGTCGAATAATCCAGTTCGCATTGGGCAGCAATCCCAGCTCCTCGATCCGCACCACCTCTATGCGATTAGGATTTCTGAACGCTAACTTCAAAAACATCAAGCTTTCGTGTTGGCACTTCCAAATCGTACAGCCGACAAGCTCCAGCCTCAACGCCCCCAACAAACCAAGCACGCATACCATACGTGCGGCTTGCCTGCACCAGCAGCCGATGTCCACAGCGCTTCCACAAGGATACCAGATCTACCACGTCTGCGAGAAGGTTTGCTCCACGAAAAGGTTTTCGCCCCAGCCCCAGCCTCAGGTTCCAGAAACTCTGGCACGTCTACAACGAGGGTCCATCTCGCTTCGACCAAAGACGCCTCAAGCTTCCGACCCGCTCCAGCTGTCATCCGCCGAAGTAGGTCTCCACCAGCGGTTCCCTGCACGGCATCAAGACGCCCCAAGCTCCAGGTCTGCTCCACTTTCTTGCGACCAGAGTGGGTCACTGCCAGCTGCCATCTGTTCGGCTCCACGTCAACCACCAGGTGCGCCAAGTACGTCAAAAGCTCCTCGTCACAACTTTGCCTGGACACTCTCGCCAGGTATCAGAAGCTATGGCCCGCCGCTTCCTGCACCGCTGGTCGACCTCGCTTCTTCGAGCCTCCGACCAGCATCAACATCGTCAAGGAGGCTGCCGACAACGTCTCGTACACTGGCCCCACGTGTCACCTACCGAGACGCCATAAATATTTTGAACCATATTAATCTTAGGCTTTATTCCATCTAATGTTGTTTTTTCTAAATATTACATTTGTAAATATAAATGTTAAACGTAGAATAAACATGACTTAGCCAATCGCTGTTTTTAAAACAGGAGCTTCGCCTGGACTGCTCTTCATTAAACACCCCCTACTGCTGAGCTATTGGGTGAATGGTCTTAAAACGCCATTGTTGATATTGGTCACGCCCTCGCATATATCAGGTCGTGGACGAGTAAAGTCGAACTGTTCATGGAACCACCCTTAGCGTATCACATACAAAATTTTTAAAATGTATTTGGTAAACGAACTAAATGAATTTAACTAAGCGCCTGCGCCTGTACGAATATCTCTCTTGGTAATGTTAATGAAATAGGTTGGATCCAAGAGGTTATATTATTCTTAGACTTCTACTCTGTTAAAAGACCCAGAATCATCAAAGTAATGAGAAAATTTGACATACCACCAAAATTAATAAAGCTACTGAGAATCGCCTTAACGAAAACTACAAGCCATATTAAAATTGAATCAGAATTATCAGAAAAGTTTGGAATCTGAACAGGACAAAATTCTTTTTTACTACTATCTAACATAGTAATGAAGAAAATCATGAGAGATACAACAGAAAGACCACGTAATATGCAAAAGCCATCAAGTAATAACCTCCGTTTAATAGAAAAAGACAAGAAAACACTACAGGAAATTAAGAGAAAAATAGAGAAAGTGGCATAGAAAATAGGATTCCAAATAAATCAAAGTGAAACGAGATTTGGCCCATCTACACCTCATCTCAATAACAGTAGTTCATAATCTTCCAATATACAGCCAATTTATATGCTTGTATATTGTAATATTTACCCTTAAGTATTTATAGTCAAGTTTCGAACTACCTCCAGTATACGTCATTGTTCGTCATCTATAAACCGCGGTACTGAGTGTGAGGTTTTTGCAAGCATCGCCGGAAGTGCGTTCTTAAACCGCGAAACGAAGATTAAGTGCAACAAATGCGGGCAGGAGCAGTGGCAATCGAAGAGGTTGTTTCGCGTTCCGCCGTCCCAAGAATGTGTTTAAAAGCACCTCTCGTTTTCGAGCTTCGGGCTTCGGGCGATCGGCGACCTGTGACGTTAAACATCAGATGATCACGGCAGTATCCGGTTACGTCATCAGTCGCCGCACAATAAAGTGTACAGAGCCAGCAACAGTAAAGTCTAAAAGGCCTCTCAAAATCTATACAGGGCTTTTATGTAGTAACAGAAAAACCATTAACTAATCATTCCTGTCCTGATTTATAGTCCTCAATATAAGTCACTATAATGCTACTTACATACAATAGCTTAACTTTTATTCTATATACAATCCAGATTCCGTAGTTACGACAGCAATGCAAAAAACACAAGCCCTTGAAGCTTTCAAAGTACCTAATATAAGCCACAAGGTTAGCTAAGCAGAGAGCAGTTTCCCATGAAGATATATAACAACCTTAAAACCGGTTTAATGACATATGAATACAAGTAAAGTTTAAATATAGCTTACGGTAAACAAAACCTTCCTTAGTTGCAATATCAGTTTCATAAAAATCCAAAATGTTTCTTTCACCTGCCTCCAGAGAAATCAGTTGCAACGAGTTATAAAGCTACTTACAATCTCACAGAGCTTCAATTTAATAGAATTAAGTTACCAAGACTTTATTTAATCATACACGAATACTTGCACGTGAAAACATCAATTATGTATCAGCTGTGTGCGCTTTAAGAAGTTGTGAAAATGTGGACCGAACAGCCATTTTATTTCTTGTATATAACAAAAGGCGTAAACTTATTTCAGGGCAGAAAGCAGTCGCACATGTTAAATCAACATACAGAAAATATTTATAGTCGGCAACTACTCGAAAAGTTTTTTACATTACGTTGAGGGTTTAAGCCGTCACTGGGTTTTTAATGTACGCAGCAGAGAGGGGACCACTAAACTCATCGCGGCAAATTAATGCGACGGTGGGATGCCCGGAGTTGGACAACTGGCGTCAAGCAGCGAGGTTGTGCGTAAGTGACTGTTATCGTTCCGTGGGTGTAGCCGTTTGAGAAAGCCTTGCCGTGCTAATTTAAAAAATACAACGTAATCGGATACACCCCGCAATCTACCCAAATGAAATTCCGATGTCATCGCGTCTAAGTAGCGCGGAATTTTATATCGATATCCGACCGACTATAGTAAAGACTAAAGACTGAGTATATTATAACCATCGGATCCTGAAGCAGCCATGCAAAACCATTTCGTTGTCAGCGTGTAGATGAACGCCAATTGATCGTGCCTAATCTTTATTCGGCAAGCGGATGGAGTCTGAAAGGTTTTCCGTCATACCGCGCGTAAAACAATGCCAATTCCTTCGTCGATTGTTTTGACTCAACCCATTTTGGTTTCATCGAATCCCGGTTCAATTTGCAAACACGCAATTCTAGATCAATATGTGGCCGCCATGTGATATGTATTTAGCTAACTATTTGCATATTAAAATTTCCGCCAATTTTGTATATGCAATAAGTAAGAAACTCAGTTGTGAAATAGGTGCGTATCCCCGTTAGGAGTGCAGTAATGCCTTAACCTATTTAGTGTATCAATGTTGTTATCTCTCTTCGTGACGTGTCTAGCAAGTAACACGCTTAGCGATTATTTGTCACCGTTATGTGTTGCAATTCTGGCCTTCCTCTGGTGCCCACAATGAATGTATTTTCATAAAGTTTACCCTAACAGAGCATGAAATTTACAATATGATTTCCATTTGCGAAACGACGTACAGTAAGTTGCAATAAGTTTCTCATAGATTTTAGAAAGTTGAGTCCTTAATATCTGGAGTTGGGCATACACACTGCTCATCTGCGGGAAAACATTCTCCTGGTAGGAATTTTCTCCAATACACCATAAAAACGGCAGGTGGCGCGCCCATATAATGCAAGTTAGTCACATTATCTTTCCAGGTATAACTGTTTCAAATATAAAATGTTTTAAGTCCATTACCATTGTTTCAGGTAGTGCAGCTATCAACATACAATTATAGGTTTAAACAGTCTTATTGTAGGGCAAATAGAAAAACCATGTAAGATACCGTGACTGATATAAGAATGATAAGATAAGACTAATGCGACTATTTCGCATGTTATTAGAAAATGTGTAAATTAAGGAAATGGAGCTATTTAAACAACTTTTATTCACAACCATATATGTAATAAGATCATTACTGACTTTTAAAAAGTTGGAAAATGAGCTATTACCAACTTGTAACTTTCCAACCGGTCGGAAAAGTGATTGCCGTCGCAGCGGTTGGAAAGTAATCCATTGCCAATCGCTGTGTAGGTACGGACACTGGGAATCTCGATCATCCATTCATGCGCGTCACAACCTGTCGTATCATAATATGACAAGTTTTCCAATTATTGTTTAGAATAAAGTGGTTGCGAATAACATAATATACTGTTATGATATCATAAGAGTGGATATAGTTTGATGATAAATACGATAAAAGAATTTGGTAAAGCATTGTAGTCAGTCTTTGCAAAAGTTTAGAATATAAAAGGTTATTTGAATTAAATTTTAAATAGAGATTATATTTTAAGAAATGAGAATGGAAAGAATAAATTTCATATAGTTTAATTTATAAAGTAAGATGTTAAAAGATAGAAGTTATTTACTACTGATATCAGATACGACAGACCAAATTAAAATATAACAAAGTATGTAGGTATCAAATGTATATTTTAATATAGTAAGCATCAATAATGAAAATACGGTAGTTAGGAGAGTTGTTTTTGGATTAAGAATAACAAACTCATAAAATGTATACAGAATTTTGAAAACTCCTTTTTGATATAATAAAACATTTGAAATTATGCCTTATTTGTATAAATATTTTGGTGGTATACAAATAACAGGGTTTTTAACAAATCTACGTGGTACAAAAATATGAGAAAGTAATTTTGAAGTGATACAAGTATATAATCGGTGAAGAGATTGTGCAATACAGTTAATTAGATAGAAATAACCAGAAAACTACAGTATTTGAATAGATTTGGATTGAGCTGCTTTATTGGAACTGATACAGTTTATGGGAAGGAGTGAAAAGGATTTGACTGGTGTGGATTACTGCAAGTGTAGGAGCCGTGATGAAGGACTGATGTATCTTCCTGGGAATCATTCTGAGTGATTGGTGGTATTTGGATATTTCATTTTCATGCAGAGGACAGATCATCGTGACAATTAAACCTGAAAAGAAGTAATATTAGTTGGAGTACATCAAGGATAGTTTACTGGCAGAAGAGGGTTGTGAAGGAGTAATATAAAAGTCGATAGGTGCAGTCTTGGTAAAAGGAGTTTGGATTCTTCAAATATTTGGATATTTTCTGGAGGATTTAATGGCTGTAAATTGGTTTGACAGTTAATTGCAGTTGGACCTGTTCGTGTGGTGACTAGTTGTACAAGGGGATCTGTGGTGCTGGATGTGCAATTAGTAGAGTCAATAAGGTTGGTTAGTAGTTTAGTCTAGAATAAAAATGAAGTAGATGAACAATATTTATTACTTGCAATAATTAAAAGAGTTATTACTTACTATAAAAGATAGAGAAAGTCATACATCATAATAATATTGAAAACAGTGTACCTTGGTCGTATCTGATTACAAGTAGAAGAATTATTTTGAATTCATTCAAGATAAGTGACATTTAAGGTCATTTGACAATTGAAATTTATTCTAAATATGACAAGTCAAATATAAGACAACTAGATAAAAGAACCTAACCCTGATGATTGAGTTTTCATGGCAATAATTATTTTTAAAAGAGAAATCATTTGAAATTAATTTTAAATAAGAAATAAATACTCACAGCTAGCAGAGCAGGGTAATTGAATTAAATACTTATGGTACAGAAAAGTGAAGTCATTGCAATACATACCACGGTGAAAAGTTTAATTCCTGTCTCGAGATAAAATTGACCTCGACGCTACGCGTCTCGGTTAACTACTTAATCTCTCGACAGGAATGAAACACTTTTCCACCTCGGTATGTAATATACTATTGAACTTAAACGACACCTGAGGCAAGCTGATTCAATATCAACTTTACTTAATTTTGTACTGGAAAACTAAATAGGAGGCACATGGCAGAACTTGAAGTCACATGCAACGTTATTTTTCATATGCTGATCATCTAACAGTAATAATGAGAACTGAACAAGAACATAAAGGAATAATACAAAGGGTAAGAAATGGTCGAATGACAGAAATATTCTTATTCCTACATGAAACTCGCTTTTGCGTTAGAGATAACGATGCCCGATCTAATGGTCGAGAATGAAGGACATACGAGTAGCAAGAAGAGAAGCGCCGAAAAGCAAATGAAAGAATATAGAAAAGGTAGCCGGAAGAAAACACTCGCACGATAGGGATGCTGCAGGAAGTAAGTTAGACGAATGCACTATATTAGTTCTTTGTTTATCTGATGTACTTAGAAAGTGGAAATTGTTTGAGAATCACCATAAAATTAAATATTTCGGCATATTGTTTATGATTAATACCAATTTTATTAGCTTTACAAAAGAACCTGCCATCGGCAACGAAATACTGCGAATCTGAGTTTCAGCATTAGAATAGCTGGAAAATCAGACACACACGGAACAATAGCCAGCGAAGCAGAAGTCTTTTTTGTCAAACGGTAAACATCAATTACGTAATGCATTTAACAACGTTTGCCACGACAAAACGACAGGTTGTGGAGTCTGTTTGCTTCCACGACCAAACAAAAGCATCTGTCGAAATATTCCCTTGTCGTAAAGCCTACACATTATTCTTTTCATTTTGGTATTTTCCAGAGTCCCTTATTCGCCCCTTGCTTGGGTTCCGTAATCACGGAGGGAATATATTTTCTCGCACAGATACGGGCAGCTGGAAGTACAATCTTGAATCAAACTCGAAATTAATAAAACTTCCGGCACTGAAAGACTCAACTCAAACATTTACAAATAAAGTTATTAAGACTGTAGTTTCTGCGCTCTTTGAATGAACATATGAACTACTATTTTTTTATTTGAAATCGTTGATGAGACTAAGCCAATTTATTTAAAAATATACACCAACGCTACTCGCCCCCCAAGGAAATTTTCTATACGAATCGTAATGTTTGCTCATTTAACTAATCATATTGATTCCTATAGTCGCGCAGTGATATGTATCGTAGATGCATCAATTTGCATGGACTATGATGTATGTATTGTACTGGTAATAGTGGAATACGAGTTTCTCCAAGCCTATCCCGTAATAATCGATATTCTGTGCTATACTGCAACATTTTGGTTTTTGTGAGGGAGCTGTTAAATTAATTGAGAGTTTTTTAACTCAGAGGCAACAGTGCGTAGTAGAACAGTCGTCAGGATAGCGGCCATTTTGTTTTTAATCGGATCAATTAAAAGTCAATTAAACCGCGAATTAAACCGCGAATCAGATGCTCTAATTAATGTCGCGGATTGACCTAATTATTTTTGATGTGTGCTACTGATTTTATTACGCATTAGCTTCCGATTAAATTACGCATTAGATTTTTTAATTTGCTTCTGGAATTACGCGTCGGGCTTCGGCGGCCATCTTGGATTTCTGGCGGGAATATTTGAAATTTGAATTTTTTCCGATTTTTCTAAGTTCCATTATTTGAATTTTAAACTTCCCGGGTGTCAGCCATCTTGTTTTTTTTTCTGCGCGCGCACCTCTAGCGTATTTTCAAATTTTCTAATTTAGCGCCCATTTTTGAATTTGATTACGCGCCTCGTTGACATCTGTCTCTCTCTCGCTGTTGTTCTCTCTAGTTCGCATTTATTTAATTTAAAAAAGGCTTTTTGCGACGGCCCCGAGTGGGAATTGAACCCTAGTTGTTTGGCCAGTACACAGACACTGGATCCAGAGAGCTACGCAGAACTCTTGTTTTTAACCCGCTTCTGCATCAGTTTATTACAGAAATATGCTTCTCAAAGTTTGGCGAATAAGTGAGAATTTTAACATTATTAAGTTACTGTTTTTAATGTCTCCTTGTGGCTGTTTGATTTTTGCGTGTTTTTTAACATGCGTGCTTATTTAGTGTTATCATTCGCCCCGTTTATTAACGCTATAGTTCTCGTCGTTGCTGTGAATGAAATAATTACGCAAGCGTGCAGTTAAAATAAAAATTTCAAAGCGCCTGATGTATTACGATGTTGTCCCATTAGGTTACAGATTCCTTTTAATTAAGCACATCGGCGTGTTTATGTATGTATGTTAGATTTCATAATTGCCATAGTTACATTTTTTAATGTCTCCTTTGCAGCTGTTTGATTTTTGTGTGTTTTTAATATGCGTACAATTTCTAAACAAGGCCTTGATCTGATATTTCACGTCAAAAATTACAGTAAATGTTCAAAGGCAGAAATAAATAATTTATAAGATGCTAGAACATGACGAATTTTTGGTTTGCAGTTTAAAGCAGGTTGAGACCTGTTGCTGCGGTTAACGTTGCATTGTCCGTTGAAAATGCAAGCTCCAGCATGATTTGATCCGAGAGTGGGGCTCCGCTGGCGTAATGTTTTCGTACATGCATAAAAGTGGCTGCGGACTCTATAGCGCATCGAATTGCTTCACTCCTAGTCGTCGCGTCAACACTACCAGATTTACCTAAGATGGATCCTCGAAGTGTTAATAAGTGCCAAGAAAAACCAGGCCCCTACACCAGGAGACCGGCAGCAGAAAAAACAAGTAAGAAAACGCATCTTTTAAATAAAAAACAACACGGTGCACCGGCACAACCACCAGCCATGGACGTGGAGGCCAAGGGGTATTCACCACGTATAGATGCCACCGAGGAGGACCTGCGGGTGTTCATTGAGGAGACGATGCCTTCCTATGACGTAGCACCGATCGTGACGCCGGAGATCCGACAAACCCGACGGGAAAAGAAACGGCTATTATGCGACCTCACTGTGCCTTTAAACAATAGCGCCAGCAAGGTTGTTCATTTGGGTCTGGATCCTTATAAACAATTTTCGCCTGTTGCAAGAATTCTGAATACCGACATTGGAGCTGGCGTTTCCTTCACAGCTGAGACGTTCATGGCTTTTGTGGAGGCGCTACCGGACATATTTGTGATGGCCAAGCAGGGGGCTTTCAGATATGAATTAACTGAGCACACAGTGGAGTACGTGAACAATGATACCTGCCGGATTATTACAAAGGACCCCGAGAACAAGTTTACTCTTTACGTAACGTATGAAACACTATCAAATTTATTGCCGATGTACAACTTGATGGTTGTGAAAATAAATGACTTGAAACGTGTAAAGTGCAATTTCCAAAATTTTGGTGAAGTGATCGTTGACAAAGTAATACATACAGAAAATTTGTGTCTTGATGATTCAATCATTTTTAATACTCTGCGCTGGACTTTCGCTAACGATATTTTATTGTGGGAACTTGTGTTCAAATTTAAAATGTATGTTATTATAGAATTGCAGAAGCTGATTGATGCAGATGAGCGCATGAAATCGTACATGTCCTAGTTTATATGAAATATTGTATGAAAATGTGAATAAAAATGTTTTAAACTGTATTTCTTTTTTTAATTATGCGGCGAGTGTTGGTTTATACATGAGGTAGGTTGGCCGAGTGGTTAAGGCGTCAGACTTAAGATCTGATCTCGAAAGAGGTCGTGGGTTCGATTCCCGCACTTACCATATTTTTTTAATGTATTTATTATGAGCGTGTTTATTTTTTAAGTTAGTTTATTCACGACGGCCCTACTGTAATAATCGCTCACTGTATAAAATGGAGCATCAGTTTTCACATCCGTTTTCTGCTATCATAGCAGGCCCCTCAGGATCGGGCAAATCGTTTTTTGTAATAAATTTCTTGAAAAATATGAAAAAACTCTGCAGTGTAAATTTCGCTAAAGTTATCTGGTGTTATGGCGAGTGGCAAAAATTGTACGAAGATTTAAAATCTTTAGTCGAATTTCAACAAGGTCTGCCAGACATGACATCTTTTGAGGGGTCCGAACCCAAACTTTTAATAATCGACGATTTAATGAGGGAGACAAATAACTCGGTCGTTGACCTATTCACCAAGGGGAGCCATCACCACAATCTCAGTGTTTTTTTTATTACGCAAAACATTTTTCACCAAGGAAAAGGACAGCGGGATATTTCCCTAAATGCTCATTACATTATTCTTTTCAAAAATCCGCGAGATAGAGCTCAAATAAAGCACTTAACCAGGCAGATATGTCCAGAAAATCCTCGTTTTCTACAGGAGGCATATGAAAACGCCACATCTAAGCCACACGGGTATTTATTATTCGATTTAAAACAAAGTACCCCCGACATTGCAAGATACCGAACGTCTATTTTTAGAGAGGATGGGTCTTGCTATATTTATATGCCTAAAAAGGGGTATAAAAACAGCAACTCGAATCAATTTACAATCATTCACTAGTGATGTCTCGAGCGGTGATTAAGAATTCAGAGTTGCTGCGTGCTCTACATAAACTAGGTTCTAAAGAACGCATCGCATTATTAAAAACCGTTAACGATAAACAAATCCATTGTGTCTGCGAGTGTATATATAACACTCTAAAAGGAAAAATACCTTTGTCGACTAAGCAGAAGACTCAGATAGCCCTGCATAAAAAAGTACTTAGAAAATTAATTAAACCTGGAGAGTCCATCAAAAAGAAGCGAAAAATTTTAACTCAAAAAGGGGGTGCGTTCTTGCCGTTGATCTTAGCCCCATTAATTACGGGTGTATTGAGTTCTATTTTTAAATAAAATGGACCACGCAAAGAAGATGATGATTGTGCCGCCTGAAGTTATGCACCGCTTTAAGGCTACTGAGAATCCCGAGCAAAATATATTATCACAGCTTGATGACGAAATGCAGAAAGTTTTAAAATCTAAATTATCTGACCACGATAAATGGGTGCAGTACAATCAAGTCTTGCAACGTTATCTGCATTTTGCCGACCAAACAAGACAATCAATCAAAATACCAATAGAATCAAACACCAGCAGCAGTATTTCAGACGGTGATATTTTATCTACACTACCTAGCACTTTTAAGAAAAAAGGCGAAGCTTTCTTACGTTTTTTGAGGGCATCACAGGATGTGGACTGGGATAGCAAGGGGACAGTTACTATAAAAGGCGAAATTTTACCATCATCTAACATAACCGATCTAGTGCACGCCATTCTAAGGCCTCAAAAAATTGCAAGTCCATCGGGACATCTCAAGTTCGCTGATTACATTAAAGAAAAAAATTTCCCAAGTGTGCTGCGGGGGAACTCGAAACGCAAAATTTTAGCAGTTCAGACTGAAGACGTGAGGAGTTCTGAGGTGGAAAGTGAGAACTACGACACCGAAACAGAGTCTAAATCGAATCCGTTAACAAGGCCAGTAACAGCAACGCAAAAAGCAGGAAAAATAACGAAAACAACGCGGAGGTCGATACCAAAAATAAAGGGCATATCGGGCTGGGAGCGTCTTAAACTTTAACATAGCAGAAATGAATTTGGATGCTATCTATTATGATCCGACCAACCCAGTAGGCTTCGCAGGCGCAAACTCATTAATTTCTTCCGTGAAAAATAATCGTCCCAGTGGTGAAGTAAAGGAATGGCTAAAGAAACAGGACGCCTATACTATTCACAAAACTGCAAGAAAAAAATTCCCTAGAAACAAGTACATTGTTAGCAACATTTTCGAATTATGGCAGGCTGATCTCTGCGACATGCGCAGTTTAGCCTCACACAACGACGGCTATAATTTTATTCTAACCGTAATTGATGTGTTTAGTAAAATGACATGGGCGAGGTCTCTTAAATCTAAAACGGCTACTTCAGTAATAAACGCATTTCGTGAAATATTTGCTGAAGCCGGTAACACGCCCATAAATTTACAAACCGATAAAGGCAAAGAATTTGTTGCTAGAGCCGTACAGAATTTTTTCAAACAACACGATATCAACTTTTACGTGACGCAAAACCCTGATGTTAAAGCATCAGTCATTGAGCGTTTCAATAGAACATTAAAAACCAGAATGTGGCGCTATTTCACATACTCTAATTCATACAAATACATAGACGTATTACAAAATTTACTGACTTCGTATAACAACCGCTATCATTCAAGCATCAAGATGGCACCCTCCGCAGTAAATGATGGTAATATACTGGAAGTGTGGAACAATCTGTACAGAAAGGGGATGGGAGTCGACAGGAAGCCTAAATATAAAGTGAACCAACATGTAAGAATTAGTAGAACGAAGGACGCATTCGAGAAAGGATATGAAACTAATTGGAGCGGCGAAGTGTTTATAATTAAAAAAGTGATTCTTAGAAAACCACCTGTGTACGAAATAGTTGATTTAAGCAACGATACGATAGAGGGCGTCTTTTATGAAGAGGAATTACAGCCAGTGACTTTGGATGATAACGCTTTGTTTAAAGTCGAACAAGTGTTAAAAGAAAGAGGACACGGTCAGCGCAAAGAGTACTTTGTAAAGTGGCGAAATTATAACGACAAGTTCAACTCTTGGATTCCTGCAGCTAATCTTCAGCAACTATGAATACAGATGAAGAATTTTATCTAACATTACTTAGCAATAGTTCTATGAGCTATTTTCCAAATAACACCACAGCACAATTCATAACGCAGCTCCCTAAACGAATAAGGTTACCGGGGCAATGGGTTACAGGTATTGCGGAAGTGCAATATCCATGCTCATTTTTGGCCGTGACAGATACAGAAAATCTAGTCTATTATCGCACAGAAATACCTAAAGTGCAAGCCGGAGAAGAAACGTATACTGAGTTGAAAAAAGTATTGCAAAACGCTAATTCATATTTTAAAAGTGATAGAGAACAAATTTACTATGGTAGCGATGGATGGCACGTAATCTGTATTCAGCCCGGCAATTATGAAAACATTGAACATATTACAGCCGAAATTAACAATCACAGGTTATTAGAAAAGTTGCTGAATTTTCAATATAATAGAGTAACAAAACGCGTGTCTCTTGAAATTAAAACGTCGTCATTGAAAATGCTAGGATTTTCACAACGTCTGGCCTTACAACTTGGTTATAAACCTGATATAAATATAGCTGAAGCACCTGTACCAAGCCACCCCGCAAATATCTGGGTTGGTTTACCATCACAAATGTTTATTTACTGCGATATTGTGGAACCACAGCTTGTAGGAGATGTCTTGGCTCCGCTTCTTCGTATTGTTAACGTGACCTCTGATAATTATAATTACGGTTGCCACAAAGACGCCATATTTTCGCCGACTCATTATATAAATGTCATGAAGAGGGAATTTGAGAATATCGAGATAAATATAAGGACCGAAACGTCGGGTGTGATGCCATTCGAGTTTGGAACGTTGAGTTTAAAACTACACTTTAAGAGGATACAGTAGCTGCTATGGATTGTCCTTACCAACAATACTACACCAATCAGGCAGGTCAAGGCGTTGGAGCTATCTACAGAGGAGCAGCCTACCAGAGAGGTCATGGTGTCGGAAGCTTTTTAGGCGGAATATTTCGTAGTATCCTGCCTCTTTTTAAAACCGGTGCTAAAGTTGTTGGAAAGGAAGCTTTAAGGACAGGCGCTAACATTTTAGGAGATGTTAGTGAAAGTCGACCGCTAAAAGAAGCGTTCCATAACCGTGTACAGGAGGCTGGAAAGAATCTCAAACGTAAAGCCGACAGAAAAATAGATACTCTAATGGAAGGATCGGGATATAAAAGGCAACGCACTCTGAATTACAATCAGTCTACAAGAAAAAACGCTAAGCAGAAGCTGGTCAAACCCGCATACGCCGATATCTTCACCAGCAAGTAGTTTTCACAATGGCGTTTTTGCATGCGCAGTCTTGTGAGTGTGTTAAATCAGAGTTAGATTTATTCGCTCTGCCCGCAACTCAAACCAGTATCGAAAATGGACAATGGATTTTTTACAAACCGCTTTCCTCGCTTAATGACGATGCACCGATTGAATTTATTGTGCCTGGAAACGGTAACGATTATATCGATTTAAGTCAGACCATGTTATACATTACTGCTAAAATTGTTAAACAAGATGATACACCATTAACCGACAAAGAGGTTGTAGGCCCTGTTAATAATTGGATGCACTCTATGTTTAATCAAGTTGAGGTGTATTTGAATCAGAAGCTTGTGAGCCCGCCAAACAATACATACGCATACCGTTCATACATTGAAACTCTGCTGAATTACGGCAATGGTGCTAAATCAACCCATTTAACATGCACACTATGGTACAACGACACAGCCAATAACATGGATGACATCACTACGCATAATGAAGGATTTGTAAAGCGGAAATTTTTTACTGCTGCAAGTAAGCAAGTCGAAATGATGGGACATGTGCATTCCGATTTATTCAATCAAGAAAAATTTCTTATAAACGGAGTTGAAATGAAAGTCAAATTTATCAGATCCCGAGATTCGTTCAATTTAATGGCAGACGAAGGATCTACATTCAAAGTGAAAATTAGTGATGCCAGCTTACTAGTGAGAAAAATGAAAATAAACCCGTCTATTTTACTAGCGCATACCAAAGCTTTGGCGACTGCGCCTGCTAAATACCCCATTACAAGATCCGATGTTAAAGTGTTAACTATTCCGGCTGGTGTGCAAAGAAAATCTTTAGATAATATTTTTCTGGGGCAATTACCAAAACGATGCATTGTAGGTTTTGTATCGAATAAAGCATTTAACGGCCATTATGCAGCAAACCCTTTCAATTTTAATAACTACAAAATCAATTATTTCTCCCTATACATCGACGGTCAACAAATTCCTTCAAAACCTCTACAGCCTGATTTTTCTAAGAATGGCATGTACGTTCAAGCATATCACACACTATTCTCGGGTAGCGGTATACACTTCCTCAATGAAGGCAACGCTATAAAACGTGAAGATTACCCATATGGCTACTGTCTATTTGCTTTTGATTTAACCCCCGATCTGGCTGCAAATGCAACAACACACTGGAACCTTCTTAAAAATGGCGCTCTACGTTTAGAGGTGGGTTTTCAAAACTCGTTAGAAGAAACTATTAATTGTCTAGTTTATGCAGAGTTCGATAACGTCGTAGAAATTGACAAACACAGAAATGTGCTGGTGGATTTTAGTAGTTAAAAACCAACAACAGTTTTTTAAAATTTAGTCATGCTCAAACATTTCGTCAGTATGGACAGTGCCTTCGTAGATCTGCAAGGGTTCCGTGGTGATAAGAAACAGTTTATTCCGAAAGAAGTGGCTGTTATTTCAGCAGATGGCAATCAGTTAGCAATTTTCGTTTTAAAACCTCCTGCAAAATATGACACTCTGCCCTATTTCGTTAAAAAAGGCATAAACTATCTGGAGCAAAGACATCACGGTCTAACCTGGGATTCTGGTTCTATACATTTTGATGAATTTGAAGCAGAGCTAGCACGAGTTCTCAAAAAATTTGAAAAAGTGTACGTTAAGGGCCAAGAAAAGAAGGAGGTTCTAAGTTTTCTGAATAAAATCGTCGTAAATTTGGAGGATCTCGAGTGCCCGTCTTTAAAAGTTTTGCGAAAAACTACTGCTGCCGTACGTTGCCTCAATCACAACATCCGTTCGCCTGTATGTGCATTGGAAAACATACTAATTTTATCCGACTGGTGGCGCAATGAATACACTGGAAGTTCAGAAAATATTGCAAACAATCCCGAGTCTGTTGAATGTGAAACGCTATGTTTTTGCTTCTGATCAACTCCCTACAAGAATTGCAAGACCTGTGGCAATCATCGTCAACACAGATCCAGCAAACCGACCTGGACAACATTGGAATGCAGTGTATATAGACCAATATGGATATGGGGAATACTTTGATTCATACGGCCGCCCTCCAAGCGGTTATCATTTAAAATTTTTACAACAAAATTCAATCAGTTGGTCTCATAATCCAAAAATTTTGCAAGATTTTAGCTCTAACGTATGCGGCATATACTGTTTAATGTATTTGTATTTTAAAATGAATGGTGCATGTATGATAAGCTTTGTAAACCTGTTCACTGATAATTTAGTTTCTAATGACACATATGTAAAAGCACTATATATCCAATACTTCACCTTAATAAACTTGTTTAATGTTATTTAGAAAATAAAAACAAATAGTTTGTAATTAAACATATTTTTATTACACACACAAAATATTTAATAAATGTATTTACAATATTCGACTGTTTTATTTACAAAAATTAACAGCCTCTTAAGCCTAGCATGCAAAATAAAACTAACATGCAATTAAAATCTAGCATGCAGTTACAGTTAGCGCAAATTGGGGCATGTGACAATAAGTGCAATATTTAATGTACGTTTTTGCGACAGTTGTGGTTAGTTTTCTAAAATGATTGAAATTAAATATTATGAAAACAATTGCCACAAAGCGGGTCTTATGAAATGTGAACACTAACCACACGTCGAAAATACGTACGATCAAATAAGCAATTACATGTAAACATAATGCATAAATTAAAAATTAGTTTAAATACTTTTGTTTTACAAAAATATGTGGCTACAAGTGCAATAAGTTGTTGCATAAAAACATCATAAAAGTTAAAAAAAAGACTTACATTATACGTCATGCATCATAAAGTTAACAAGACAAAAAAAGACTGACATTAGATGTCTTCTATATACCCGTACGGAACAGTATCGAAGACATCCTCGATACGTCTACGTTTATTATATTGCACGCGGTATATTTTTTGCTCGGGCTTCGATATTACATCATAAGCATTTGTACGCGCTATTTTTCTGCCGTTTTCTACAAATGTTGGATCCGCATTGTTTACCACCATACTTTTCATTACATCGAAATTCACTTTTTCGGAGTTTTTATAATTAAGTGTTATGCCCTTAACTTTGCAAATCACGATATCGGTGTTTTTGTTTGTAGAAAACAGTTTATAGGAATAGTTTTTAGGCCCGCCACTAACAAATTCGGTTATTCGACTACCGGGACCGTACTCTGCAATTTCGTCCGTCATGTCGCCTAAAAAATCACCTACTGGAGGGGCCCATTCACCTGTTTTCTTTATAAACAATACGCTATCCGTGTCGAAATACAAAACACGCCGCCCTAGCTTCTCTAAAAAACTGTACAAGACTAACCGTGCGTTGGCTGTCGTGTAAGCAGCAATCGCAACATTCACAGTGTTTAGGGGTTCGACACCATCCTCGTTGTGTCCCCATTGTACAACTATAACTTCATCGCTAACGTGCACGAGTGAATGAACCTCCTTTGAGGGGTCTGTCATCAAACGGAAGAACTCGAACGCATCTGAAATGACAGATGTTTTCGTCAGGTTCTCCCGTTGTCCGAATTTCCCCCACAAAGAATTCAGACACAGCTTTGCGTTATACCGACGCCCCGAGTTTACGCTGATGTCGCCCTTGTTCAAATGAACACCCTCTTTCTCGTAATAATTTTTTATGTAACGGTCCTCAGTATCGGTATCAATGCACCACGCCGGAAACCCACTACTCTCCTGTTTGACTTTTAAAAAATTGTTTACATAATTTGAAAAAAGCCCACCTGATTTAGCATCGCGGTCGTACTTTGTGATCGCGTACTCCCAAATTTCGTAAACTTCGATTATTGTGTACCCCAACTCTATTGCCTTACGCAGCTCGTCAGCGACATAAGTGCCTACAAATTGACGCTCATCTTGCGTATGAGTGCACGTCGCTTGATTTAGCGTTTCACCACACTCTTTACACAAAACAAACATCAATTTGCCGTGCAGCCTTAAAGGCAATACAGGGTGATACAGGTTTGAGGGTGGCAGGACGCAACATTTTACAAGGCCCTCGACAGTGGTTAGGTCGACTCCACGGCACTCGTTAACACCTACGTACAATTTAGGGTGCCCTATGGGATATTTGCCATATTTATTAACGTAAGGGTACAGGGAGATCACGTCGTAATAACAAATTTCCTCGTCCGGTGCCGCCCTATGGTACAATTTCACGGCATTTGTGCGCCCGCCGAAAAAGCTATCGCGAGGGTTGAGAGGCATGTTTTTAATTATGTCGATATTACGCTCTAAAAACGCAGCGGCTTCGTGATTTTGTTTCACATAATTTGTAAAATAACACTCGCGCATTTCAACGAGATTGTAACCTAGCCTGCGAATTCTCGCTGATACGGCCTCTGTGTTCTCGCGGCGTGCGAACATTGTATCGTATTTATTTCGGTCGCTAAGCGGCCTTGTCTGGTCTTTGAAACATTGCTCGCAACCGTGAAAATAACAACCATGAAACTGGTACACGGTGTTCGTTTCACGGCAGAAGCCGTCAACGAGAATTCCCTCAGGTAGTCTAACCTCGCGCCCTGTCCCCGCGTGCTGGATACGAGCACCCTCGCTGTGTGTTACCCACAAAAGCCATTTAATCGCGGCTGCAGACTGACGATCGGCCAACCTATAACCTCCACGGGGTATAAGTCCTATAGTTTTAGGAGTTAAAAAATTGCGTCTATAAACCAACATGCATGCGCTAGCTATAGTTGCGACGTTGTCCTTTAGGGGGTGCACGCCATTTTCCGAAAAATATTGGTGACTAAAGGACAGCGTCGCTTTTCTTAGAATGTTAACATCCTGTACACAGTAAGCAACCAGATCACGCTGCATATCAAAAATAACACCAGCTTCACTTTCCGCATTGTACCACCTAAAAAAAGCTTTCCGCCCCGCCTCAGACATACTGTCAGGGCCATAATACCTGGAGTGTGGCAGAGGCCCAACGTAATTTTGGTTTTCGGCAGTGTTGAAAAAATGCGGAAAGTGACCCTTAGCGTCGTTGAAACCGAAAGTCTTCGGTAGATTTGCGAGCGGCATGGACATAAAATTTAATGAATCTAAAAAACGTATGTTGTTACACGTTAAAGACATAATTTTTGTCCCCGTGGAGATTATTTGGGGGTTCCATTTCGGCTGATCTTCTAATACAGCCTTTAAAATAAAATGCCCGTCATATGAGCGCATGTTGTGAGCTAGGGCCACAACGGCGCAACCTGCTTTACGTTGGGCGAGATCAGACAGATAATTCAACAACTGTTCAACAGGTGCATCCCTAAAAACGTGTTGCCGCACTCCACACATGTAACAAATTTGATCCATGTCATCATTTGACAGGCAAACATTGCAAACAGTTTGAACTACACACAAATTTGGGACATGCAGAAACACGTTGTTAGTATTTCCAAATGCTGTGTCCTGCCTGCATTCAAAGTCGAAAAATACATAAAAGTGTAATTTCTCGTTCAAAAGTTTAACATCCGCCTTATTCCTAACCATATAACAATTGTGCCTAATGGGCTGATCACTCTTACATTTGTAGCAGCGTTTATATCCACATCTATGATTTGAATTCGCGGGAACCGTTACATAGCAGGTTCGACAACGTTTGAATTGCTGGCACACTTTCTTTAAAAGGTGCCTGTTAAAGCAAGCGGCCCCTCTAAAATCTCTGCTACAAATGTTGCAAGCAATCATATCGTTATTTTTGACACAGGGTGGGCTATCGTGGCAACAGGGGCACAAATACGGGCAGTTTTTGTGGCGATTTCTGTGGTCTGAACGTGCACGGCATAGCTCACAAAAATACTCTGTTGCAAACGCGCCCGTTAAGCTGGTTATGACATTGTAATGATTATTTTCGAACAGCAAGTTTAAAACAACCCTATCGTCTGATCTCGGCCCCTCGTAACACACTGTTTTACCTAACCTATGATTATACACTACTATAGTATATTCAGTCAGATACGACTGAAACTGTGCAACATGTTCAATCGTACCGCCGTTTGTCAAGTCCACACCTGCACGGTGACACAAACTCGTAGAGAGCTCGTTAAGGGGATGCAAACCCATCCTCACAAGCTCGAAGTTGTCGTCCTTCTTGCGCCACGCAATAGCGACCACAAGGGCTTTCGACAAGCAGTGATTGTCGCTGTTGTTTATGGCTATTATGCTGCGTTTACGGCGACAAAACTCCTCAAAACTCACCCCCTTCATGCTTAGACGGCCTTTGCCGAATCCTACAGGCAGACTTATTCTGTCCACGTGCAGGTGTAGCTCGTCGTGGGCGAAGAAACGTGCGTTGCTCTGCAGCACCTTGTCGATTGTGGCCAACATAGCATCGACAGACAGCTGGCTGACTTTACGGAATGAAAAGCCAAGGGGCTTGTCGGCGAAATTGTCGTTCCGTAGTGTCATCCCTATGCGGTCCGAGGGTGCAGCTCCCCGCGATGCGTGAAGAATGATTTCATTTAATCCGTTCTGTAAAGAAAAAATGGGGAGGTTTACAAATGATGTTTTTTTTATGGAAAATAATGTTTTTTTATGGAGAAATGATGTTTTTTATGGAAAAAATAGTTTAATAAGTCGTCACACGAACCTTTAGCCAAGAAATAGGGTTCGCATCGTCGTCCATCAGCTTGAATCGGAACGCAAGGGCTGTGGCGTGTATATTAAATTTCCTTATTAATTTCGTGCCCTCGGAAACAACCTCCAAATGCCTGAACACAGTGGGCGGGTTGTCAGACATCTGTAAAACGAAAAAAAAACGCATTAATTAAATAAATAATTTTTTAACTTGTATAAAATCAGAAATGATTCATTTAAAATATAAAATGCATGGGATACTTACATTAACGCGTGAATCTTCTACATGTGCCGAAATGACGTTCGATGTCGACGTGCTTGGACTATCCTCTTGCTGATTCTAAATTAAAGACAAAATATTACAAATGTGTGTCTATTTGAAATAAAACTGCTTGTATAGTTTGAAAAAGCTAAAAAGGTTAAACTATATTGATTTCGTAACTCCACATTAACGTTGGGGGTGTACTTACATTTGTAGACGCATTATTCACACCCTTAGGACCTGCACAAGTCATCTCAGCCAAGCCTCGTTTAGCACCCCTGTTACGAGGTAAGATGGCTAAATTCTGCGGGCGGGTTGCACTAGAACCACCCGTGTGTTGTATGACAGTTTTCCTAACTGCTTGATTAACAGTCTGCGTAGATGAGTAGTCCAGCGGTTCCTGAAATAAAAAAAAGCGATGTTAAAAACATTTTCAGTAAAACTGAACGCCGTATAGTGATCGGTACCTAGTTATTTTAGCTTGCATAAAAACAGGAATAATTAATTTAAATACAAAAACGCTAGGACACTTACATCTACTGATAGCGACTTGCTTCCACCCTCCGATTCCGCCGGTCTGCGATTACACGACCCCATAATTAAATCCCTTGCTGGTTCAGTTGGACCCTCCTGCAAAAATTGATAATTTTATACGTTTGTTTCTAAGGTGCATGTACCGACTTTAAAACTGGATAATAACAATTGAGTAAGGAAAAGAAACTCGTGTACATTTTAATAACGTTTTAAAATTTTTTTTTGTACTTACAGTTAGAGTCGCCATTGAGAGGCCTGCTTTAATTCTCCCAACAGCTTGGCACAGATCCGAATAAATTAGCATGTAATTAGGGTCCAGAACTACACACGCGCTAGTTATCTTATGCTGGATGATTTTAAAACCCATCAATATAAACTCGTCGCTGGTATGAACCCCATTCTTGAACCAGTCGAGGATGGCCGTCACAGATAACTCGTGTTCCATTTTTAAGTCGTAAAAAACGCACAAATTTGTATATAAAACACAAAAAAACGATGCACGCACGGGTAACTCGAAGGCAGAGACCAGAATGCGCTCCTGCACTCGCGTAAAACGAATATAAAGACCGACCCCCGCAAGCCCAAACTTGTCCGTTTCTCACGCTGAAATAATGTAACGTCTTTTAAGAGCCTTAGGCACAATCCCACAATAACAATGCATTTTCTTTTGCCACAGCCTTCGAAATTTTGTACAAAACAGATTAGATGTAAGACACTAAAGATATCCATCTAGCTTTCAAATTGTCGTAACGTTTTATAAACACAAGGTAGTTTTTTAAAATACAAAGCCGTTTTAACATTAATTCCAATATCTTGGACGCTTTGGTAGAACGTTTATTTAAAATAAAATAGATTTTCTATACCGTCTGCAAATA
Organism: Agriotes lineatus; assembly: GCA_940337035.1. Classification (NCBI taxonomy): domain Eukaryota; kingdom Metazoa; phylum Arthropoda; class Insecta; order Coleoptera; family Elateridae; genus Agriotes; species Agriotes lineatus. The sequence goes on along the minus strand of OW679195.1, from coordinate 41,699,448 downwards.
AAACAATGGTTGATTGTAAAACACATTTATTAAATAGAGACCGCTTGATCCTGAGCGTTATAAAACATTTGAGTGATTCAGTTCATTTATTTAATTTCTATTATAAAAAGTCTAAACTCCAGCAGACGCAATCCTCGGTAACAATGCATTTTGTCGAATAAAATTTACAGCCCGCTATGCAATGACGTCAAAACTTTAAAAGAGAAAGCTATAATAGCCAGAATACGTGTATTTATATAAGGGACTAAAATAAATATTTCTGGCTAAACCAATCTGTTTCTAATAAATAACCAAAACTTCTTAGCCAAATGGCAATTATGAAATCTAACATACATACATAAACACGCCGATGTGCTTAATTAAAAGGAATCTGTAACCTAATGGGACAACATCGTAATACATCAGGCGCTTTGAAATTTTTATTTTAACTGCACGCTTGCGTAATTATTTCATTCACAGCAACGACGAGAACTATAGCGTTAATAAACGGGGCGAATGATAACACTAAATAAGCACGCATGTTAAAAAACACGCAAAAATCAAACAGCCACAAGGAGACATTAAAAACAGTAACTTAATAATGTTAAAATTCTCACTTATTCGCCAAACTTTGAGAAGCATATTTCTGTAATAAACTGATGCAGAAGCGGGTTAAAAACAAGAGTTCTGCGTAGCTCTCTGGATCCAGTGTCTGTGTACTGGCCAAACAACTAGGGTTCAATTCCCACTCGGGGCCGTCGCAAAAAGCCTTTTTTAAATTAAATAAATGCGAACTAGAGAGAACAACAGCGAGAGAGAGACAGATGTCAACGAGGCGCGTAATCAAATTCAAAAATGGGCGCTAAATTAGAAAATTTGAAAATACGCTAGAGGTGCGCGCGCAGAAAAAAAAACAAGATGGCTGACACCCGGGAAGTTTAAAATTCAAATAATGGAACTTAGAAAAATCGGAAAAAATTCAAATTTCAAATATTCCCGCCAGAAATCCAAGATGGCCGCCGAAGCCCGACGCGTAATTCCAGAAGCAAATTAAAAAATCTAATGCGTAATTTAATCGGAAGCTAATGCGTAATAAAATCAGTAGCACACATCAAAAATAATTAGGTCAATCCGCGACATTAATTAGAGCATCTGATTCGCGGTTTAATTCGCGGTTTAATTGACTTTTAATTGATCCGATTAAAAACAAAATGGCCGCTATCCTGACGACTGTTCTACTGTGCGTAGTATTGGATAACAATCGTTATGCTTTATCAAATATGGAGTTCCGCAGGGCTCTATACTGGGTACTCTATTGTGTACTTTATATTATTCCAGTTTATGTAGCACTCCTCCCAATCATGGCTTTTACCATCATTATGCAGATGACACGTAAGTATATCTATCATTCAAACCAGCTGATGTTCAAACTGCCTGTGTCGTTATTAATCAGCTTTACATTCGTCTAATAGCAACCCATCGAAAATATTGAAGCAAGGGTTTGGAAGTTATACTTGATTAAAACTGAAGATTTCGTGAACGCACAAATGTTTGTCTATGTAAAGCTTAGTGTAATCTGAAATTGATGTACAGTAACAGCCGAGCACTAAATGGTAATATGTAAAGCTATTACGTGAATCACTAGTTCTATCATTTTTATTTCTGCGATGCACTATGATTCTGTAAAGACAAGGCGACATCAAAGAAAATACAATTAGTCCAAAACTCTTGTTTACGATTAATTCACAGAATACGGAGACGAAAACATATTACGTATAAAATTAGAGAAGTAAACTGGCCAGACACGGAGAAAGGACGCTTTATGCATACTGCGGTCTTCCTTCATGAGGTTATCTTGTTGGAGTCACTTTTATATCTGTACAATAAAATACGTTTTCGAACTAACATTCGTAATATCAATCTTCGTCGTAGAGGCTTGTTATCCATTCCACTACATCGTACTGAACCCTTTAAGCTATTTTTACCTATAACGTGTGGAAAATATACAATGCATTACCTACTGCTTTTAAAACAACTTCCTTGCACACTTTTAAAGATGAAATTTTAAACTAGTTAGATTGTTGAGTATTAATATTAATTTCTTTTAAAAGATACCCTAAATATTTCGTATATATACAGCGCGTTCAAGATAAGGGGAGGTCAGTATGGAGATTTCGTTAATTGTACGAGATATAAATTTGGTTAAATGGGAGGAAAGTTGCGCAATTAAAGAACTAACAAGTTATCTCAAAAAACCGATTTTTTTTATTTTCTATTTTGTTTTCTGGCGTTAATATTAGAGTTAGAGCGAAACTTATCACACTTTAAAAATATGGGCCGACGATATAACGAAGGCCGAAATAGTCAAACTTATATGAAGTAATATACAAAAATATGAAGTGAGATGAAATGAAATGATATGAGTAAGTTACATATGTTCATTAAATCCTATAAAGTATACAGTGCGTCCAAGATAAGGAGGGCCAGTATGGGGGTCTCGGTGATTATAAGAGATACAAATTTGGTTAAATGGGAAGAAAGTTGCGCAATTAAAGGACAAATAAAGTGACGCCTAGAAAACCTTGATATGATTTATCGTTTTTGAATTATCTAAAAAAAACTAATTTTTGGATTTTCTATTTTATTTTTGTCTGGCGTTAATATTAAAGTTAGAGCGAAACTGTTATGTATTGTTTGAGGCTTTCGCGGTTACTCGAATTATTCTCCTTAGCATAGAATTTCGGCTTAGACCGCGTAGTATTTGTATATGAACACCCAGCATTTTCTGGCTTAATGTGCCTTGCACCTTGTGAAGTCGAGCAAAAACCCGCGCGATGGCCATGCTCTTTGGTGGCTCGTGTTGTTTGAGTATCTTGAGAACGAGAAAACACACACGGACAGATATCTAAATGCTGACTCACACCATCATCCAATGCAAAAAGCAACAGTTCTCCAGACTCTGGCGACAAGAGCTGTTCGTATCTCAGACGAGGAAAATCTAGAGAGAGAAAAGCTACATCTGTTTGACTCTTTACAAAGGAACGGATACACAACTACCGCCATACGAAAAGCACTAGACAAGACTATGACAAAAAAAGGCCAAAGAAGAATTTCCACCTCTGGAAGGCTTAGCATTTCTACCTTACGTTAAAGGCTCAACTGATAAGATAGGACGTGTCCTGCAACGATGCAACATCAAAACTGTGTTCACGGGTAAGGAAACTTTGGGTAACGGCTTCAGATCGGTAAAAGACAAGATTCCAAGTTTAAAAACCGCTGGCGTGTATCGCATTCCTTGTTCTTGCGGCTCGAGTTACATTGGACAGACTGGTCGTTCCGTTGATCTAAGACTCCAAGAACATAAAGGCGATTGCAAACACAAACGCATCACAAAATCAGCCGTAGCTGAACATACATTTACAAATGGGCACACTTTAGAATTTGAGCATGCCAAAGTACTTGCCAGAATACCTCATTACTTCTCGCGAGTGATACGTGAAGCCATAGAAATAGAAAAACATCCAAATAATATCAACAGGGAAGATGGCTTTAAGCTTAGTAAAACGTGGACCCCTGTGATACACGATCTAAAGCATTACAACCACTGTGCGTCATACGGCCACGCCCCACGGATTACGTTGCACTCGGATGACCAACCAGCGTTACGCCACTCCGCGCGCCTGGCACAGAGGACTATAAATAGCTCCACACCGACCTTCGGTTCTTAGTGCGACTTTCACTCTGATGATGCAAGCTGCAAGGTCTTGCGAAACGTTAGTGAATATGGATTCACAAACAGCAAAACGGCCAAATCTTCACAAGGTGCAAGGCACATTAAGCCAGAAAATGCTGGGTGTTCATATACAAATACTACGCGGTCTAAGCCGAAATTCTATGCTAAGGAGAATAATTAGAGCGAAACTGATTAAACTTCTTTATAGCAACTTCTAGTGGACTTAAGGATTCCGCGAGGATTACGTTATCAATTTTTGTATACGACATTTCGTCTTCGACTAACCATCATCAACTTAATTATTTTAAATACGGCAGGACCTTATGCGAAATTTGTGAAGCCCTTTTTATTCTCAATTCAATAATGTATCACACATTATGGTTTCATTACGTTTCGAGTCGTTGGAGACCACCATCAAGAAATTTTTGGATAGGGACCTGTGTCCTAGAGCATTTCATACGTTGTTTTAGCTTTTTTAATTTAAAAAAGAAGTAATTAGCCACACTGGATGTTTTTAATCCTTAATAATCACGTTTGCTCTTGGAATACAAATACATAGCTTTCAATAGTCACTAATTAATGTATTGATTATTTGTCTTGCTAATAAACAATAATTCAAATTAGAAATAAAAAACGTTCAGTGAGGCTCATTACGTCTTTCTTTAAATTACAAACACTGAAACAACGTATGAATGTATACCGTAGAGCGACGAACCACGGTTGACTTAAGAAACACCCCGTACAATAATTATATGCTCAAAGTATTAATGTAGCAATAAATAGGACATAGTGATCAATTGATCATGGTACATTCACTCAAAACTGTTCATGTATTGTTCCTTCAAATAAAACCAACGATAGCAGACGGTGAATTTTTTTATTAGATTTCATAAACTTTCCAGGTAAGTTAAAAAAATTGTAATGACAATAAAGGTAGATATAAATAGTTGAACATAACCAAGCAGTGGCCTTGACCTCAGACTTCGACATAATCTAAGTTTGTTACTCCGGCCACTTTCAATGTTTTGGTCAAGAAGTTTCGGAAATCGTGAGACATCAAACACATGACATTTGTACAGCAAACAAGTCCTGTGTCCCCTTATCGCGATACCCTAAAACCAGAAGGCAGCGGGCTGAAGTTCATACAAGTTGTCGTGTGCTGTTGTTGTTCATATAGTGTTCATAGAGGTTACCCACATATGATTAATTTTCAATAACTGACAAGACGGGTATTGACCTATTTTAGTTTTTAGAACACGTGGGCGACATTTTTCCAAATAAAAACCTAATGAGAAGATCGCAGAGTAGATAAAAAAGAGGTTTTAATACCAAAAATGTAGTCTTTTCAGTAGCTGCATTGGGTAGATCTTTGCTTGTATACATTGCAATAAAATCGAGTATTAAAGTAAATGCTGCGATAGAATTGCATTATTTAATCTCAGGAAAAAGTTAAATTAAAGCTCTTTAAATTACAAATTTGTTAAAATAGTATGCTTTTTTAACTCCCTTGTTTCTGCTGCGTTTCTTACAGCTGTACATCTAAAACCCTTATAATTGCAATGTTAATTTTTAATTCTGCCATTAATGTGCTTTATACCCTAAGTTTGTGTTTCCCTTCTTAAGCTTGTCTTCGGAGATTCGAATTTTTTAATTAACTTGACTCATTTCTCCTTAAAATTTCTTTGTTCGTAAATTTTAAAATACTTTTGCCCACATTGTCGAGCTAATTCACGGTTTTTGTTAAAAAAACCCTATTTATTGAAACATAGACAGAGACAGGGTGGTCGTTGCGCAAGTAAGTAGTACGTCTCCTTTGAAATTTTTAATTAATATTGTTGGATAAAAACAGGGCCATTTAATTAAAACAGCTTTTTAGTACAAAAACTAAAAGGTTTTATCAAAATTAAATTGTAATTAATTGGTCTGTTGGGAAGGATTTTAGTTTTTTGTCACATTCAAAAAATTCAACGCAGCTAAAATTGAGCAACCTAATTTTCTCTCTCTTAAGTAAGCAGTGAATGTCAGTAGCCACTCCATAAAAAATCATGATTCAAACTTGCATAAAAATGTATCAAAAATGTCAAAATTAATGATGGTGCAGTTTTCTGTAAGGACACTTGTGCCTCAGTCCTGAATTCTGGCTGCTGGATGGAGTAAGGGTTCTATAATTTCATAGGAATGTGTTAACAGCTTTCTTTATGTGTACTAACAAACTGAACCATTAGATTTTTAACGTACGGTAGTTTACGGTTTGTATATTAGGTCTGATTTGATACATACTATGGAACATTAGTTATTATTTGGAGTGTTTTAAATTGAAAGCTCTGAACGAAGCTAATGGTGGAAATGCTGGAGCATTTGTCCCATATGTCCAAATGGGTTTAATTATTGTTTTATAAAGCAGACGGTTCATCCTATTTATCTTCATATCCATTTTCTTACTTATTTTAATAATATGTTGGTTACATAGAAGGTATTTGTCAATAATAGCCATGCTCAAATACTCTGCTTCCATGGTTTGTGGTATAATCGTGCTGTTAATGTAGACCGGAAGGTATTCCAAATGTCTTAACGTAAAAGCCACCAACTGATTTTTTTGTTGACTTTAATTGTCTACGCTTTTAACCAATCTTGTATGAAGTTGAGATTAAATTATATAAAGTCTGGTACAGAGTATATATGTTGGACTATACAGTGCGGATTATACAGTTGGGCTTCTTAACAGCATCTTCAATAACTGCAGTCTGAGGATACTTACGATAACATTTTAGTTTCCTTGAATAGTCAATATTTTTAAAGATATTTCAACAGAGATCTTTTTCTTATATCTCATAGAATTAGGCCGAGATTCATCCAATTAAAATAAAATTTCAATATTTGCTAATGAGGAACGTCGGAGTCCTAATGTTAATGCAGATATCATAAGTTAACAATTTTAAGTGAATAAGAGGTCGTTTGCATTACAGTATCACACAGTGTCTAAAATTCTGCAACTTACACTATTTCCGTGAGAAAATAGTAATTTACGATACAAGTGCGTAAAGCTACTCTTTAGGCACGAGTGGGGTAGAGTTAAAACGCGAGTGAGCGAGCGTTTTAAGCCCCAAGAATGACTAAAGATGCTTTACGCATGTGGATCGTACAATATTTTATCTACGATAGAATCTAGAAAACACTGTAAATTTAAAAAAAAAAAATGCAAACATGAAACAAACTTAGCTTAGGGTGTCGGTTCATAGAATTAAGCAAAACTTTGTATGACAAATAATTCGTTGTATGCCAATTACTCTCAACTATTAGGACAAATGCACAATTTCCATCTGGCATTTAAATAACCTCTAAATTTGACTCAGTTAACACGATGATCTGCTAGTGCGAAAAACAGCGTAAAATTTAACTTTAAAATACCAAAATGTTAAGGAAGCACCAGGTAAATACGATTAATACTGTGACGTAGCAACTGCTAAGCTCGTTTTGTTTCTAGTGTGACGTCGAAACCCACGCGCGATCATTTTTTGTTCTGCATCCGCCCAAAACAAAAAAATGCCGCGTCATCTTGTCCATCACCTGGACGACTGGAACCTGGTGTTACCTACAGCGAAGTCTTTCTGTGAAATCCTACCTAAATCGGAGACCTCTCGAACGCTGGATACACTTCGCAATGGCGCCACGTGAATTACGCATTTGGGAATGGTTTGTTGGTTGGAATTTCTAGACCTATGCACTCCTGAAGCTCTACACGTAGCAGACACTGTTTTTGCTAGACGATGCTGCTCAAATTATTCCTTACTGCCGCTCACATCAAGTGCGCTTATTAATGTAAAGTACTGATTATCTTGCTATAAATACAATTACCAATTTTGTGCTCACTTTGACCCTATTCACTTAGTTAATTAGGCAACCAGAATTGCTATGGGCAGGAAACCATTACAATATGTATTATTGTGAAATAATTAATTTTTACTTTAATACGATTGTCGAAACACATATCCTTGCACCTACAATTTATTTTTGGTACGTGCCTTTGTATAAAGATTAATAATTATTATGGGCATACGTAGTAAGTTTTCAACAAGCACAAAGATGACACTCTTGTTTTATACACGTAGCAACTCAGGGTTATAAATGACAACACAGAGCATCAAACAGGTTCGTGGGTTCGTGGATAAACGATAATCAATTATTTGAGAATGGAAAAAATTAAACTTTATTTTATTAATGACCTTTCCAACAATAAAACACGCAAGCTAAAAATTGAACACGGATATTTTGCTAACCTGTTTTTCCACGTCACTGTCTACAACCCTCTGAAACTTGCAACCGCGCGACGCTGCATCCTAATATACTCCAAGATGGCCGCTGGTTCCTGCTAGCAACAACCCAAGTTCTATCGAAGTAGTTGTATTACTGCACCAAAGATCTCAAAATGCACATATAAACCGACAATTAATCAAATCATATCATATTGGGTGCTCATTTTTATTTCTAAACAGAGGTTTTCGTACTCAGGAAAATCAAAATGCTGTACGGAAACATATTTACATCTTTAAAATTCACATCCACCAGTTATGAAGACATATCAAAAACAGTATTGCAAATCATAGTATTATACAACACAATTTCTAACCTATTGATAATACTCGTAATTGCGTTAATGGACATATAAAATTTTACTGCTGATACATGCTTCGATAAAACAGTAAATAATCATTTATGTGGTTAGTATGGAAGGTGTTGGTTATTTCTAAAAAAACTTTTTTTATTGGAGTTTCATCCTGGGCACTTCCGTGGCGTCTTAAATTCGACGTGGCGTGGCGGACTTAACCGACGGTTTGTTCGCATCTTTCCTTTTCAATTCTCCAGTTGCGGTTTCGTGTTGTGCGCCGGGGTCTAATGAAATTGCGTCCGTTTTTGTTCCAGCTCCTCAAAGAAGGCAAATTAAATTGTCATTGAGGTTACGTTTGATAATTCCGATTGGTCTCAGCATTACCCCCCTTTAATATCCTAATGCCGGGTATAAGTGAGGTTTTAAGGGAATAACGACCGTAATTAGGAAAGCTACTAGAGGAATTTTCTACCCCTTTCATGCTTAATGGAAATTATTTATTATTGCGCTGGAATTCCGGCAGCGAATGTGTAACTTTAAGGATTCTGATCGTGCTTCCGCCCGAAAATACGGGAAGCCTTCCGATTTCTCCACCCGATCTCCATTATAATAAAGCTACGCGATACTACTTAACTTTCCATTAACATTAAAAGCCGTAACTTAATATTATCCTAGTTCGGGGTTAGTAATTGAATTCCGAACGTTTTTGTGTTAGTAGTAAATTACAGCCCTTGGTAATTTGCAATTTATTAAGTTTTATTGATATCAAAGGAGACCGAAATTAAAGACTACTCGCTGAGTTTCGAGATAAGGAGTGAGCGGGATCCTTGCATTATTGAGTGGAATCATTTAGCTCTCCTCGCTTTTGTTGTGAAATTACTTGGTATTTTCGCATTGCTGCAGGTTTCTTGACGTTTCAATATTTTATGAGCGTTAATTAATGGGCGCTGATGCGAAATCTATTTGTTATTTACAATGCTAATTCTCGGCAGCGTTTTGATAATTAGTAGGAGATATTTAATACACATGTCTTTATCCAACCATGTTAAAATTACCTATGTAAGCAAAAAAGACTCTTAAACGTGATATAATAAAGCCTCCTCAATTTAGTATAATTTTAGTTAAACACACACTGCAGCTATACCGAAAGCATATATATTATAAGCGAATCACCTTGACTGGGCCAATATCTCTCTTGCACTCATTGTAGCGAATTTTTCAGGCAGGCCAAGGTGGGTATCTACTCAGCTTAGCCAGCCAAAAAAAAGTTATGGCGAACCGAATGTGTTACTTAATGTATGTATTTACACCATATGAAGTTTTGCATGTTGTAAACATTTACTATAGTAATAGTGAAGTGTGTTGCCTATGAGTGAAAACGTGTGTGTTGAAGCTCCGAAATCAAATCCAAAAATTGGATCGTCTCGAGCAAATCAATTCACCAGATTAGAAGAATCCATAGAGTAGTCTATAAGCATATTATAGAAATATAAATCAGGAGCAAATGTAAAGCAGGTCAGATTAGATTTAGTTGTGATTTTTCTTAACCATACAAGCCTAGTGATAAGCGTAGAGATTAAACCGTGACCCCCAAAAATCAAGCGGAAAACCACCGCTTCAATGTTGTTAGGATAGGCAACCCAAATATCAGCTGTGGTTGTTTTTAAAGCAGGCGTAAATCCGAATAATTTCCGCACCGCGGCTTTAATGATACAAGTAGGATTGCAATCAAAGGAAAAAGGGCGCTCCATATAGTTTAAAAGGTGAATAGCGACTATAATTGGGTAGCTGGTAGGAGCTAAATCTTTAGACGGGTCGACCGGGGATTTGGCACCTGGCGCTGGCTGATACTATAAGTAAAAGGTAGGTAGTAAAAATGTCCGACAGCGAAGACTATACGTCAGGGGAGAAGAGGAAAAAGCCAAGTAAAAGCGACGAAGAAAATGTATTCAAGAGAAGCAAAAAAGTAACGCGGGCACCGGAAGAACGCGGGAAAAATGAGAGGAAAGAGCTAATAAATACGATGCTGACAGAGGTTAGAGAGATAAGAAAGGAAAATAAGGAATGCAAGGAGCAGATAAGTGAGCTTCAGGAAGAGGTAAAACAATTAAAATTGGAAGTGAGAGAATCGCAGCAAAAAATGAGGAAGATGGAAGATAAATTACAAAAAGAGCTAGAAGAATTAAAGTCAAAAGTTAAAGAATCACAGCAAATAAAGGAGAAAATGGCAAATAAGTTGGAAAAGTACGAAAAAGAAAAAAAGAAGAACATTGTAGTGAAAGGATTAAAGATTGATACAACAGACAATAACATGCTCAGAGAAGGAGTGGAAAACTTTATTAGACAACAGCTACAAGTAAACAGTCGTCCTAAAGCAGCTCACAAGATCAATGAGAATATATGTGTGTCGTTGAAATGAGCAGTTTCGAAGAGAAGGTGGAAGTAATGAAAAATAAGAGTAAGTTAAGAGATTATAAAGAAGCAAAAATCTTTATTGACAACGACCTCACAATTAAGGAGAGAGAAATACCAAAAACAATAAGGGATGCAACAAAATTGGAAAAAGAAAAGGGAAAAAGGGTGAAGGTGGGATACAATAAAATTATAATAGAGGGCACTAAGTGGATGTGGAATCAAGAAAAGGGTGTTCTAGAGGAGAATAAATCTCCTTTAAAAAAGTAACCAATAAAGTAGACGTGGCAGCTGGGCAAGAAGAAAGCAGAATAAACAAAGAGCCCAGCTGTATGAGAGTGCAACCAACGGCACCTGTAGAAAACCAAGCAAGGCAAGAGAAGGAGGGAAAGAGAATCAAAATGAAGACACAAACTAAAGAAAGACAAATGTATATAGCAACACACAACGTAAGAGGTACATATGCTGAAGGGGAGTTGCTAAACTTAACGAAGAAAATGAGAGAATATAGCATACATGTTTTGGCAATACAAGAAACAAAGCAGAAGGGAAATAGCACAAATCAATTAAGAGACTATGTATTTTTCAATAGCGGGGACGATAGCAGAATGCTGGGTACAGGCTTTGTAATAAGCAACAGGATGAAGAAGGAGGTGGTAGAATTTAAGCCAGTATCGAGTAGAATGTGTATGTTGAGAATTAGGAGCAGGTACAGAAAAATAAGCTTTATAAATGCACACGCGCCGTCTGAGGATAAGGAAACTGAAATTAAAGATCAATTTTATAGGAATCTAGAGCAACTATATAATGGGATTCCAAGATATAATATCAAACTGGTTACGGGAGACTTCAATTAAAAATAGGGAGGGAAGATATATACAAACCGACAATAGGAAACCACAGTAAAAACGAAGAGACCAACGAGAACGGAAGAAAATTAATACAGTTTGCGACGGAAAAAGAAATGAGAATAGCAACAACATACTTTCAACATAAAGAGATATATAAGGGTACATGGATAATTCCAAGTACCGGAGATACTAACCAAATCGATCACATACTCATTGAAAATAAACACATGAGAAATATAATAGACGCTAGAAGCCATAGGGGAGCCGACGCAAATAGCGACCATATATTAGTTAGAGCTAAAATGAAAAGCAGACAGCCACCAATAGAAAGAAGAAACAATAAACCAAGAAGAAAATTTAAAACTGAAAGACTACAGCAAGAGGAGATAAAATTAAAGTACCAACAGGCTATTCATAATAGGAGACAAGAAAGAGACCAAGGAAATAGTGTGGAAGAAAAATGGAATGACGTGGAAGAAATACTTAGGGAAGCGGCGCAGGTATTGGATGTGAAGAAGTTTACAAAAGAGAAAGTATGGTTCGACGAATAATGTGAGAAGCATTTAAAAGAAAGCAGGTTTACTAGAATGAAATGGCTAAAGCGGAATTCTACAGAAAATTAAAGAATGTTCAAAGAAGCTAAGAAAGAAGCAAAGAAGGTTTGCAGACAGAAAAAGAGGGATTTTTTAAAAAGTCAATTAACAAACATCGAGACAAAGTATACAAAAAAACAAACAAGAGAATTTTACCAGAATATCAGAAGTCAAAAGCAGAATTATCAAAAGAAAACAATATTTGTTAAGAATGAGGAAGCCGCCCTGATTGGAGGAACAAGGGAAAAACTAGAGCGCTGGAAGAATTATTTCAGGAAGGTACTAAATGGAGATGAAGAAAGAAGGGAAGAGTTAATAATAGAGAGAGAACAAGAGGAAGCACAAGAATTACCTAGTCTAGATGAAGTCAAAGAAGTTATAAAAAATCTGAAGGGCAATAGAGCACCAGGAGAAAATGGAATCACGGCAGAAATGTTAAAAGAATGGGGAGAAATAATACTAAAACAAGTGTACGAGTTAATATTACAGCTATGGAAGGAAGAAGAAATACCCAAGAAATGGACGGAGGCGCTATTGATCCCACTACACAAAAAAGGAGATACGGCAATTTGCGATAATTATAGAGGAATTGCACTACTAGACATAACATATAAGGTACTGGCAATACTAATAAAATCTAGATTAGAAAATTTATCAGAAAAAAACATAGGCGATTACCAGTGTGGATTCCGCAGCAATACATCAACTATAGAACAAATTTTCACAATAAAGCTGATCCAAGATAACAGTTATGAACACAACTTACCGCTAAAAATAATATTTATAGACTTTAAGCAAGCTTATGACTCTGTGAAACGATATAAACTGTACGAGGCACTGAAAGCATTGGGGATATCGACAAAACTTATAAGGTTAATAAAAATGACACTAACAGGAACAGAAGGTAAAATAACAGCAGACGGTTACATTTCAGAAAGTTTCACGATAAATAGAGGATTAAGGCAAGGCGACCCGCTGTCTACCACTTTATTTAATTTAGTACTTCAGATCATAATAACAGAAAGTGGGTTGAGAAGGAAGGGAATGCTATATAATCATAAGAACCAGTGTTTGGCGTATGCGGACGACATAGCTATAATGACAAGAACAAAAGAAAATTTAACAGATGCACTGTCAGAGCTCGAGCATGCAGCTAAAGATAAGGGACTAAGGATTAACGAAGGCAAAACAAAATACATGGAGCTAAGAAACAACAAAACCACAACAACAATATATAACGAATTGCGATTTAAATCCAAGGACGAGAAGAATAGCTAAAGGATCAATATGTGTAGGAATGTTAAGACAGGTGTTAGAATCGAAGAACGTTTCTCGGAATGCAAAAGTAAAGATATACAGAACTATTATACAACCAACAGTAATATATAGAAGTGAGCTCTGGAAATTGAACCAAATAGAAAAAGAAACTTTGGAAATATGGGAGAGGAAAGTGTTAAGGAAGATATATGGAGGACAAAAAGTGGGGGACTTTTGGAGAAGAAGAACCAATCAAGAACTGATGGAAATGTATAAGCATCCAAAAATAACAAACCTAATAAGGGCACAAAGGATAAGATGGATGGGTCATGTGTATAGACTACCAGCAGAACGAGCGGTTAGACAAGTACTGACAGGTGGCGTGGAAGGAAAGCGAAGAAGAGGAGGACCCAGGACCAAATGGATAGAAGCGGCAGAACGGGACTTAACAGAATTAGGAATAAGAAATTGCCAATAGCCGGGAATAGAAATAGATGGAGAAGGAGTTGTTTACAAGCCATGGGCCAACTAGGCCTGGAGAGCTGATGTATATATAAACATTTACTTTTCGATTGCTGAAAATTGTAACGTTATTAAGGATTCAGCCGCATTGAGCGAGCAATAGTTTTAGACCGTATTGCTCCATTAATGTGTTTATTTAGTGTGCGATATGCACATTCCCAGAAAAAATGTCCTATTTGTTATTGCACCACTGCACCTACTTAGTCCTTTCTCTGCTTTGTATTGGTAGCTTAACGTCACGTTTGGGGTAGCTCTTAGGGTTTCCTGTAATTTCAGCCGACTGAAACTGATCTGATTAAAATAAAATGGGTTTTAACCACTGTAACTTTGATAGGCTCCACGTAGATTGTGAAGCTAAACGCAGACTCATGAACAACGTAAAGCCGAAGAAAAATGATTTATCGTGTTTGAAGGCTTCCCACATCCTCCCACAGCAGATGGTGCCTAAAATTTGTCCGGAATTTGTTGCGTATCCTTATGATACAACTCTACCTTGATGTTTGACGAACTAACCAATGGCTGTATCTTTATCACACAATCGAATTTATTACAAACTGTATTAATTGTGACCTTTAAGACAAAGTAGAAAGTAAGCGGAGTTGCTAAGGATACCGTAAAACTACTACTAGTGCCGTTACTACATCAGTACTCTCTTTTTATTTCAAAAATGCTAGTTTACTACTTTTATGCCCTTAACTTGAGGATTCCCAATAACTTTTTATTTTACCTCTTTTAGGTCCATAGCTTCACAGTGAATAACAAACGGTAATTTTAAAGGTCTTGAAATATTGACTCTGATTGGAAATATTGAGGTAATATTAAATTCCAGTTCCATAGCTCCTCAATTCTGTGCTTATTATTAACGCTATTACTGACCACCAAAATAACCGTATCAGTATTAAAACAGATCTTGCAGAAAACAAATACCGCTCGGTTATTGCACACCTACAGCAGGAAGTGTAAACTGTGGAATTATTCATCGATCTCGCGCCGCCGTTGCTCAAGAAGTAATATCTCACAAAATGAGGTGCTCGTTTAAATCCCCTAGTTTTTAGCAGCTACAAGGAATGTAGACTATTATAGACACGAAAACTCACTCGTTCAAGTAGCAACATACGCCGCAGTCCTATAAGGTAATTTAATGAGAAGCTAAGAATGTTTGAGTAAATCAACCAACTGAACCTGGATAAAGAGATATGAAAAATGAGATAATAGTAATGTTACATCTTATACAGTAAAATTGAGAGTAAATTAAACTGTATGTGTATTTGCAACAATATCTCTTCAGTACTATAATCAAAGAAATGCAATTGACACATCGGATAGAATTATTCCTCAGAACAAAAGCAGAAATTAATCGCTTTTACCCGTAATGCCTATCATGATTCTCGCATGAACCGTCGCTACGAGTTGTGTAGCCAGTGCCGTGGGCCTGGTTTGTATTATTTTGTGTTATCGCTTATAAATAATTAATTCAAATTTGATGAGCAATGGGAAGAGAAGAGCGAACACTCAGATCACAGACTGAAGAAAATGCGCTTATCCAAAAACTAGTTAACAACAATTGACAGTCGAAAAAACTAAAGTCTAATATGGCTCTGGAATAGTTCCTCATTTATGAATAGAACTACGTTTATACTTAAATGGCAAACTTGACATTTGATTTTTAAGTAAGTTATAGTTGCATTCATAAATTAGAAACTATTCTATAGCCATACTAGATGAAAATACTTTTTGATCATACTATACTTGAAGTTATAGAAGACAGAATTACTGCTAAGGTAACCGCTCAATTTGAAGTCACCTTAAAAATGTATTGTGGTAAAATTCGCGATTGGAAACAACATTATATCAAACGAATAGGAAAATCGAAGAATTAGAAGAGTATTCCAGAAGCTAAGGTTAAAGGGGTTATGTCAAAAACAATTGAATATACCAATTATGAGAAGCTGTATAGAAAGCAGTCATATGATTTCAAAACAAGTTAAGTTAACCGGAGTATTTCCAATGAGATATATCGCAAAAAAGCACACTGAAAGGGTCTCGCATTCTTATTCGAGAAGATCTGACACAGTACGACCTAGTATTTTAAAAACAGCGATTGATCTACGACATAATTGCGTCTCTCAACAGAAAGTAGCACAGGTTTCTTTAATTCCCACACATCTACTAGCTTCCTTATGTCTCTCGAAATTTGCTTACGTCGTCACGGTTTTTGACTAGCGAAGAGGGTGTGAATTTCTTCAGTCGTAAAACTTCTTGCTAGGACGTACCGAGCAACGAAACATATAACTCCCCCTTTCAGCCGTTAACCCACTATTTGAATCCCCAGTTTGAATTTTAAATAACCCGGACCCCAAAACCTCATAATAAAAGCACTCGCTCCGGGCGGAACGAAAAACTCTTCGAGTCCGCCTGCCTTAACCAATGACTGTTTGTAAACCCGAAGGACCTACCTGGGTAGTGCACAAGGCGCCGGTTCAAGTGCCGTGCACAACCACGCTTTTCTGAAACCCCGCTCGAACTTGGCGCTGGTCTGTGACGAGTTCAATCTCCCTCCTGTCCTGGCAAATGCTTCGGCGCCGGTTCAAGTGACAAGCGTTCGCCTAGCATCCCGATTTGGACATTGGCGCTGGTTCATGTGACGTGTCTTTCTTCCCCGTAGTTTCTCCCGAACACCCTGTATGGTATAACTCGAAACCCTTTGGGGAAGTAACCAGTCTGGGGCGTTGAACACTACATGAATTACCCTACTTCTTGGCAGACCCCCGTACAAGGCCAGTATTTTACTGTAAAACACGAATCCATATAATAGGCGCCGAAGCAAGCAACTTAGCACCTTCGATATCCACGAATACTGAAGCAGTCCTATCACATAATAACGATAAACTTCCTTAGTGGGGTTGGAATTTTCCATAAAATGTACAGTGACGCTTATAATTTTCCTAACGGCTGTTGGCTGAGTGCAAAATAAAATTAAAAATTAAAATTAAAAAAAATTGCTTCAATACAACACAAATATTTTTGACACCGTTAATCTTTGTTTTTCTCGTAAAATTAAAAAGGTTGGCCATTTTGGAACCCTTCGCAGGAGGCAAAATCTACCCAACCACGCTAGATCTAGACGGCACAAGCTGAACTTGACTTGTTGCCGGTGCCAGAGGGGTTTCCGCCGTTACTAAGCGTTTAGTGGTATTTCCAGTAGCATATTATGAACCTTCTATATAAATTAAGACATTTTATTATATTTTATTGACAACCACATTTTATTTAGTAATATATGAGAACTAATAAACGTTTATTTTCGACTATTTTCTTTGGTTATGTAAGCAGGCCCTGACCCACGCATAAGAGCTATCCGATGCCCAATAAAACTGGGGAAATAAACAGATAATTTCCCCCGTTGTATTACATTTTTGTAACGCTAGAGCAGAAACGTTAGATATTTTATTGCCACGAGCATTCGTTACAGTGCTAACTGCCCGTAGTATCCGTGTAAACTTTGACGGGTCGCCGTTCGATACCACACATTTCTGTACCTCGGTTCAACATTTCTACCGTGCTCTCACAGCAAGGCATTTCTGTTGTACTGCGCACTTCGTTCTTCGGACATCCTTACCCACTGCTGCTTTGCCTCTGAGCTCGCATTTATGGAACAGGCTATCTTTCAAAAGTTTATTTAAGAGTTAGCAACCCTGTGCTCTGCTTCGGAAAAGAAGACTCGCCTTGGATAACTAGGTCAGCAGATCTCCTAACCCGACACCTCGAGCAAAAACAAGAGTCAACGTGCGTAGTGACAGTTTTTGTTAAGGGTAATTTTATCTTGCTTTTTAGAAGCATATTACGGCCCTAGTGGCAAACTGCGATCCGCCGAATCTAAACAGTTTCCCAGCCATAAAATTACTTGGGTTGTTGTAGCGTAGAATCTTATTCCCGACTTCGTAACGAATTTAGCAAGCAGTAAGTTGGGTCTGTTCACCATTGTTTCATGTGGGCTTTAATATCGCACAGGCGCCAATACCTTGCCCGATTTTTCGCGGCAGCAGCAATCATTACTCAAACCGAAGCCTTTCGGTTCGTATCGTCAATTTCTACTGCAGTGAATATTCTGTGTATGTCATGGCCCATTTTTTTGGATATATTACCAGCCATTTTGTATATACAATATTTTCAGTCCATATGTTTGTAGTATTTTAAAAAACGACGGCTTAACGGGCATTATTTTTGAGTACATCCCCGTGTGGGTATGTTAACAGCTATTCGGAACCGGTGACTGACTTGCCGTCAGGCTATCAATATTATTGCGTTTGTCTGTACTTGCCCCGTGAAGCCACGCGTTTTAGATAGTTGGAGAATAATTTGATCCGGATAAATTTTATGTATCTTTGTTTAGTTAATGTGATGGTATTTGGCTATAGTCTGTTTGATTTGTTGTTAATCAAAATGCAGTACACGTTTTCATGGACGTGAGATTATTACTTCAGAAAAAATAGAGCTAAGTACAATTTCGAGCGTCGATCACCCACATTTCTCGAAACCGTGGGAAAGGTTTACAACACCGGCTGATGACACATCATGATTGAACCTGACCAATAATAAAACATTTCTTCTCCATACCTACTGATTTGGTTTTTGCAAGCAAGCACTGTTCTGTCGGATTAAGACCACACCTATACCACTAACTAATCGAGTGCAACGCAACCTTTAACGTCAATTCTAACGAAAGTACAAATTCCCAGTATAGTAAAGAAAACAAGTCAAGCTCTGGAAAAGAAAAGGTAGTGCACAATGTCACATTTTCATGTACTCAGTGTTATTAGCACAATGCCAGTAATAGCTGTAGCTGCTCTAGAAATAATTTAATTTATAGTTAAGAAAAGTGTATTGACTGATTGATTGAACTTTACCCCTCACAGTAAATAATAAACTATTACCACACAATCCAATCTTGAAACCAATATAGACGCAGTTCGTCCACTTTGGGGTTCGTCAGCACTTCTAATATTGAAATCCTATACTGCTTTCAATCAGAGGCCCTAAGAATCACTGCAACGCCCCTTGGTATATCCCCAAAAGCGAAACACACCGAAAAATTAATGTGAGTTCCAACAGACGAAGTGATAAATTATAATGCTAAATGTCACGAATGATTCAGTGACTATACCAACATACAAGCAGTTAATCTACTCGATA
This sequence comes from Agriotes lineatus, assembly GCA_940337035.1. Taxonomy (NCBI): domain Eukaryota; kingdom Metazoa; phylum Arthropoda; class Insecta; order Coleoptera; family Elateridae; genus Agriotes; species Agriotes lineatus. The sequence continues at coordinate 41,680,302 of OW679195.1, read as the reverse complement.
ATACCAGCTTTGTAAAAACTAAAAGGTTCAAACCCTTGAGCTCAGCAAATAGATTTTAGCGTATCAGTTTGTGTTACACTGTGTTTTACATGCTAGTTGTAGCAAGGTTAGAGAAATTGTCTTTTGGGTTCCACATGTGCTCACATGACTTAACTTTTCGTAGTCTATTTAAATATTACTTGTTTTAACGTATATCTACATGCTGAGCTTGAAATTACTCTCGAAAAAATTATCTAAACAAAGTCACATTCCATAAACAGCCAGTAGACCTACAAAAGAAATAAGAATTCATAATAAAAGGTGTGATACAGTGAAGTCTACAATTTAAATATTTCAAACTGTAAAATTGCACGAACTGCAAGCGCTCCTTTCCTTTCGCTCTAATTAATTTTCCAATTAACCCCATCTAGCTTACGTAAACTATTCGGTTCAACTTCTATAAAACATTGCTTGAGAGAAAAATCATTTATTAATTCCGGAAAATAGTAGAAGCTGTACCTAGACAACTTTTTCTATATTAATTAAGAGCAAAAGACTCTAACAAACTAAATTCGTTTGTAGGAACTACAAAGGCACACGTTAACGAGGGTTCTGTTTTCTATACGAGAAAAAAATACAAACAGTGCTTGAGTGTTCTTTGTATTTTTGAATATGGATTTACTCCCAACGTTTACCTACGATAAATGCATTGTAGCACTGTAAGAGTAAAAGGCATCTCTTGGCATATCCTAGCTGTATAATTTAAAAAACGTGTCGCCCTGAAGACGAAATCAATTACTACAGTAAATGTTTTATAACTGTAATTTGACACAAAGGATTTCCTTATTTATAAAAGTGCAGGTATTTTAAAATCAACACGGCTTTAACCCTACAGAGGGCGAGCCCGATGTCACAGAACGACGCTATATTTATTTCGGTAACATGTGGCTGCATGGCTTGCCCCCACTCAGTAGCTGCCTAATAAATTATGTTCTTTGGACGTTATTCGACGAGAAGAAGACTGGAGAATTTTATGAGGATTATTTCATTGCACTTGATATTGGGACTACTTTCAATAATAAAGGACTTAGAAGCAATTTTGTAAGATTATGTGTAATTTGGTGAACGGCTCAAGATGGCGGATAACTCAACAGCCAATCAGCAAAGATGACCACACTCTCCTTATATAGTCACTGTAGGTCTATCAGACCGACGCGCCCTCTGATGTTCAAAAATTTCACGCGCCCCCTGTAGGGTTAATGAAATTACTCCGAGTGACTTCAACAGATGTCATTTTTTTATTATTATTCTCCCTCTGTTTACTTTCTTTACTGTCTTCAACCGATGGTGCGACTTTTAGATTTCCTACGAATCTATTATGAATCCTCGTTACCCTGAGATAATCGAATCATATGAAAATGTGGGGTTAGGAACGTGATTGTTGCTGATTTGAATAACTTGTGTATTCAACATTACAGAACAATCTAAAATAACGACAGGAAGATGCTTTCCAACAAATAAAAGCGTAGTATGTATTGAGTAGAGAGCTACTAGTAGAAAAATAAGTACAACAAGAACATTATGTCATAGAGCTTCTTGACGAAGAATTATACCACTGGATGTAAAAATCGTCAGTTGACGGGAGTAAACAGAAAAATGACATCGACGATTCTCTATGGACATCTTGTCCACCCGGCCTTACTACTTTTCCGGGATATTAAAAACAAAATCCAGAAAACCACATCTAGAAATCAGAAAATAATTGACGAAGCATGTGACAAATACGACGAAAATAGTGTCAAACGTAAGATATCTAAGAAAAATTATAAATGCATTGAAATGAACTGGTTACACTTTTGAGCGTTTGCTTTAGTATTTTAGGATTTTGTTGACATACCGAATACCTCCAGCTTCCTATGTTAGGGGCGGTTGAATCCTGATCCAGAAAGTCGTCTAGCCAACGAGGTGTTTTAATCCTAACTATCCCTTTTATGATTATCACACAACAAATCACACGATTCCTAGTCCCAACGAGGACGATATTATACTTTCTTATATTGTTATAGTATCGCAGTCAGGATAAAGTTAGAGAAATGATAAATGGCCTGTGCACCTGGCCAGTGCAGATGTACAGAATATCCAAATTGAAGGCAATGATGTAGAAAAAGTAGAATCATAGATATATCTGGGGCAAGCCATAACTCCCAGTAAAGTAAATCAAGGGAAGGAAATAGAAACGTGTGGAGACCCCTTAAGTAGGCCAAGGCCGACAATTGGGAGAAAACAGTCAATAGAGATCAAGATGGAGAAGCGAATATAGATTGGAAAATTAGGCAGATGAACTTAAGAAGAATTAAATGTTCCAAACTTAGAAAATGGCCTAACAGATTTATCAATAACAATGATTTTGATATTAGATTTGAGTATTGACAGATAGTTCTCCATGACGATAATGTAGTTCCAGAATCAGAAAAAAATAGATAATATTGTAGAAATAGTACAGGTAAATGATGATTCAAATAATGGCAGTCGAAGTTCGATATCCCTTCAAATCTCTAACAATAATGGAACAGAAGATAAAGCAACTTGTTCCAACAAAATCTAGCGATTGGCAGATTTAAACAGACTAAAAAGCAATTTGAAGTTCCAAGCACCAATAAACCTATCAGAAGAAGTTGTTTTTTAATTACTTTCAGCTTTTTCACCTTGTTCTTCGCCAGTGATATTAAAACTGCTATTGTTGAATAGAGCACTTTATATTCTCTTCAGAGAGAAGTTGAAGAATTTGAAAATCTAGTTGCTAAAGATATATGTGGCATACATTTATATATGTCGCTTGTTTATTTGCCTAGTATCACGTCTCAGAAAATTGGTTACAACAACATTAAGGAAACAAGATACTTTAAAAATACTCTGAAAATATATGAAAGTTCATGAGATTCAACAGTAACACAACTTTAAAAAAATGCCATATAACGACAAAAATATCACAAATTTTAAAATGAACTCTTTGAAATATGTATATGAGCTGTGTGCTACTAAAAACAGACACTGCTTGTTATATTAATTGTGACAATTGTTACACTATTTGAGTAAAATGTGACTCACAGTGTTGGAACGGCGATAAGAAATGAAATTCATAATTGGCCTATTTTAAACGAAGATACATTAAGAAAGGAAACAGACACCAATGATGTTTTTATGAAAGAATAGGAAGGCTGCCACATTACTACTGTAGCGTAGCGGTGATGAATGGCCTGAAAACGTCTTTCATGCAAGAGAAGGCCATAAACTAAAATGTGACTTAAAGTGCAGCACTAAATCGGTTAGTAAAAGTTGAGTTCGCGATCTGACAGTTTAGAGAAAGTATGAATTGTAGGCGTGCAATACGAAACAGCTGTAATGTCAAGTGTGATTGATGTCGTCGAGTTGAACAACCAAAACTAACTGGTGTAAACATCACGATGCAATTTCTAGCACAGCCGCAGCTAGATCCTAAACGTAGGAATATCGGCCAACAAACCCTTTTTGCCCCAACTAACAAAAGAGTAGGGGGAAAGGGAAAGTCAAGACGGGTCAACAATACAGTCGTAAACGCTCGAAAGGGAAAGTCCTTTTCGACGGAAGCTGTTTCAACCACTTGTGCTACAATAGAGCAAAGGGAGCTTAGCTGGACAATCTTATTGTACTCAAAAGAATAGGGAATGCCCTTTCCATCCAGGGCACCCTATATAAACGCAAGTAGCTTAATTTTTCAGATCACTTTTACTTTTACGTAACATCATATCATTTTATCACTTCGCGTAATATCACTTGACTTAATACCACGTTTTCTGCATATTCCGACCTCTACGCATTTTGCTGAGTCGAGGGCCGAGGTCAGTTTCCAAAGTCTTTTATTAATAAATAATTCAGTATCGAAAACCAGGCTACTCACAGTTCGTATTTGCATTTTAAGGTAATATTGACGAATCTGTATATGTTGTATTTTGTAGGTGTGTTCTAAAGTATATAAAAGGAATGTTATTGTTTTCCGCAAACGGTTGCATTTTACTGAACTTAATTCCACAGTAATAAACAATATAATTGTTCCAGTGGTGCAAACCACCAAACGACCTACATTTTGCAATGAACAGAAAATCAGAAAATTATTATTAACGTTCTCAGAATCGGTAAAGAATATAATCGCCATATGGGGACGTAGATCTCACTAATTGTTTGATTGGCATATAATATACAACATTAGAATACGTTCAAAGAAAACGTACATTTTTTATTATCTACTAGACTTAATTCAAGGTCTGCAAATAGTGCAATTAAGCTGTTTTATCTCTATATCATATTGGAGTAGAAATAATTGAATGTTTGTACATAGCTTGTATATAGTTTACTGAAAGCCAAGTAGTAGAGCATCAGGCCTGGATAAGCATATTTCAGATATAACAAACGAGAAAGAAAAGTTCGACTGCAGTACCAGCTGCGACTGCTCGAAAGGACGACTTGCAACATTAGACCACGGGAGTGATGGAAGCTACTCAATTGCAAAAGAGTTTCGTATATTTTCCATAAAACATTATGGAGGTAGTTTTTGCTTTAATAAAAAAAATGTGTACTTTGGCTTTTCTAGAAGGGTAACATGCCACCCACCAAATTGGGACGAATGGGTCGGAGTCGACTTATCATAAAACTAAATAAAGGACGCCAAGTAGTTCTATCTGGAACGTTCACCTGTGAATAGACGACGCGAGACGAGCAACCACTATGTGCCTCAAAAGAGGCATTTATAATATAATATCATCTACAGGGAATTTATTTTAATAGTTAACATAAGCGTTTCGTTTCTATGCCACCATTTAATCATACAGGTCATTTCCATAGTTACAAATGGGACCCATAGATTAGAGCGTGTATTTTATGAGTTAACATAGGAATTATTACTTGTCAAAGAGACAATTAAAAGTTATCCTAATATATACCACTGAAGGAAAGATACAACACAACTTGTTCCTACTTATTTACCTTTTAGTTGCATGCCCACATTCCGGTAACAAAATTAAAGTTTCTTATTAGCAAGTACCTAATTCAAATTCGTATGTTAACTCGTAAAATAAACGCTCTATTGATTTCATTGGTACCTATGGAAGTGACCTGTATGATTAAATGCTGGCATAGCGACGAAACTGCTATGTTAACCATTAAAATACATTCACTGTGTAAATGATAACAAAGAGGATATAAAATGATATTTATGTACCAGACTTAGAACTGAACACATAAACACAAGAAGTTCACAGACCATACCTAAATATTATGTGTATGGTTGATTTGGGGCCATACATAATTAATACTTTTAACTAGCATAGATAACATAAGAGCGTTTTCATTCTAATACGTGGCTTACATAAATGGTTTCGAGAGTAATCGCTGCAAAACACTGCTGAGAGGGGACCAACACACCAATACGAGTATAACTACTTCTATATGCGTGCAATTTAGAATAAGTAAATTTCACACCTTCTCAAAATCAAAATGATAATTTAAAAAAAGGGATGGTCAATTTAACTAGGCAGCTGTATACATTTTTCACTCTCAATCAAAATTAATATAATAGGTGAAACGGAAAATCATCATGCAAATTGTGTTAAAATTAATGAGTTCTTGGCTACTTTGGAAAACAGTGTAAAAATTACTTTAGCCAATCAGCGACTGAATTTTAGATACAAATGCTATTATTAACCAGGATTAAATATGCGCTTCAACACCAAAATTGCTATTTGATAACGTACTTAATCAATTCAAAGAAATGAAAGAAATGGCTCAAATATATGTCGAAAAATGACAAACCAGTTCAAAAACTGAAAAGGAGAGAGAGAATTAATCAATGAAAATGGCGAAGCGCAGGTAGATACAGCGTTATAGCAATAATTTAAATTATTAAACTTAAACCATGATTACAAATAGTTTTTACAATGTGAGGCGAAGCCTCAATTTACGTACAAATATCACACACAGGTGCTAAGTTGTATTGTATTTAAACCAAACTGCACACTATGGAAATCTTCGTTGTATACAGATGGAACTGACCGTTGAGTACGGGTTAATTCTACAACCACGAATTCCTATCATTGCCTCCGAAAACCAACCACCAACCTTCAACCTGGCTACGTTCGGACACAGCCTTGTCGCAGGTAAGGCCGATCAAAACTATCTTGAACGCTGAGTAAAGGGTTCATTCCACCTAAGGATAGCCAAAATGTCTTTAAAACTCTTCATAATCGTTCATAACGGCAGCTACTCAGATTAAAGCCTCATAATTCGCCGATTGCACACACCGCAATAAAGAAAGGCAAACGAAAAGCATAATTGGATGGCCATTCTACAAGGAAAATAGGAGAGCTCTACCCTCTACACCTCCAAACTAAATTCATTATCTACGCAACACGCGATTTCAATGTGATGTGAAAACAGATCAAAGTTACCATCTAACGCGGCTTTAATTCAGCACAGACATCTCACCCTCAAACTCGTGATAATTTCCTAAAAAATACCCCAATCTTTCGCACCAACATGCCTTGACGACGACGCTGCTAATATGCCACAAAGTAAGTAGAAACCAAAAGACTCAATTTGGAATAAACTAAGGACGTATAATTGGTTGCACAACCGACCAGGCTAAATATATCCCAAATAGCACATTTAAATTTTAATTTTTTAATAAGAACATCGTTATTTTCATAATATCTAATATCTTATAATACGCTTGCAGTTAATTGAGTTTTATAGTAATACCTAGAGACCTTTCAGAATATTAATTATTCATTGGCTTAATTATCTTAAGTATTACATTTATGTACTTGCTAACTAAAATAGACACTAATAAAGGTGACCGTAAACATAAATACCAACTTGTACAACTATTAATAACGGAATATGTATACATATTAAAATTTAAGGTTTAACTAAATGCAAAATACCTGCTTTCAGATCGATAGGTTCTATATATTTAATTTCTGTTTGCTTGATTATTGTATTTCTGTTTTGTTAGCTACACATATGATATTCTAAGAAAAAAAATACTTTTTGTGTTTCATTTTATCTTTATTTGTTTTTTCTATTACTGCTATTTTATCTATGAATTAACTTTTTCATTGTGCGTTAGGATACTTGTTGAGACTCTGATAATTATTTTAGTATTGATGTTCTGAGTTAAAGTTTCTTACTAAACTTTTCTCCTATCTTTTTGGTGTGAGTTTCACTGCTAATATATTCTATCCGTTGTTTTGGTTAAAGGACTTGGTTGTTATCTTCGCGTCTTTATTTGGCACGTCTATATTTTCTCCTTATATTCTTCTTTTTCTACAGGGATTTTCATGGTCACAAAAATATTTAAAGATGGTGAGTGTTCTGGTGTAAAGTTAAAGAACATAATTACATATTACTAATGAGAAAACAATGTAGCTCATACACTTGAATTTATTTAAATCCAAAATAAGCAGAATATAATATTTCAGGACAGAAAATAAGTTTATAGACAAATAAAATAAGTGATACCCACTATAAAGCCAAAATCAAACCATCGTTACTACATAGGTATATTTGTGGGCCGGTTGGCTAACTGTCAAAACGTTTTTGCGCAAGAAACGTGTTCAGATAGAAACGAAAACTCGTAAACTCAAACCAGTAAGAAAAAAACACATAAACATAGTCAACTGTACATTATTCAATAATGTAGCACTTAGATACTAACTTTTTGTACTCTAGATGCATCCAATAAACAAACTATCTAAAATATAACAGTCACATGTATAGATATAATAATAATTAAATAAACACCACTAAAAGTGAGTAAAATTACTAAAGCAAGTTAAATTTCGATGAGGACTTCAAAGCGCTACTCGACAGCATCAGCACGAAGCAAGATGAGACGTACGAGAGCAAAAGTAAAATTATTAACGAAACAGCTCGCTACGGAATCACGGCCGGATAAATACCCCAAAACGTTTAAACAATTCCGTAAGAATGAAAAATCAGGCTCAAACGCCAAAGCGCAAGTTACTCCTAAGCTTTAAATAGGGCTTACAAGGAGTTGTGTTAAGAGCAGATATCGGGATGAAGTAACCAAGAAATTGCCAACGACTAACGAAGAGAATGAAGCACGCTCCCTGCTACAAAGGCGGACAAAATCAAAACGACAGCGCGACCCATTAGAATAATACGCCGGTTTCCTGCACTTGACGTCGCACACAGAATTAATTAAACGTAAATTATAGAACAGAAATCACCGTTCAGAAATAACTGGATTTGCATTCAGGTCGTCCTACAAATTGTCTGTGGCATGGCTGTTATTCTTTCTTATGGAAAAAGTCTATACAGAGTACCTTAGACACTAACTGCTATGTCATAAGGTCAAAGTTCTACTAGAATTTTACCAAGACCAATGAGTTCCATGCAAAGCATCCTTGACATGCTACACATCGTAATAACATGGGTTTTATATCTTTCAAGAAAAATAGCACTATAGAGGCTTTTATCTGTTTTTTTTTTTGCATTTTTAAAAACCCCATCGGGGCCGGGTATCGAACTCCGGCCGTACGTGATGTTATTAGAAACTACGTTATACCTAGTAGGGATGGGCGGGTGACGTGAAAACAGTCGTGTCACGTCGTGTCACGGCGTGTCATGTCGTGAACGTGACTAATATTTGAAAATCGTGACGTGAACGTGAGTGAAAATTTCCAAGGCGTGATTCACGTTTCACGTTAATTTCACGTTAAATATTTAGTAACGAATAAAAAACTGCAGGGTGCTGCAACTTTTAAATTCATTAAATCACAAATTGTGCCAAACAAGTTACATTATGTGGTTTTATTTTTGGACCCTAATTATAAATCCTTAAAGTTCATACCTTCACATAAAAGAGAAGATTATAATACAAATAAAACTATAGATGATAATGATGAAATACATACCAAACGACTTAAAAATGGTACATCAGCATCAGATTCTTATCTTTCTACACTTAGAGATAGCTCTGACGATGACACATGTAATTAGGATGATGTCGAAACAGAACTAAATTAGTATGTTAAATTAAAATTCGGAAATGTAGATGACATTTTAGGATTTTGTAAAAACAGTGTAAATACGCCACTGTTACAAAAACTGGGGAAATTTTAAACATACCGGCAAGTTCCGCTACAAGCGAAAGAGTATTTTCTACAGCTGGGCGAATTTTAGAAGAGCGCAGAATTCGACTTAACGCTGAAAATGTTGATTACATATTATTTTTAAATCAACATTTTAATGTTTAGATGTGTAGATGAACTTATTATTCTAGTAAAAGTAATGGTTTGTTTTTTATACTCGGCTAACGCTGAAAATGTTAATTACGTTTTATTATTAAACCAAAAATGTATTGTGTAGATGAACCTATTTTTAGAAAAGTACCTAATGTTTTGTTTTGTATACTCGACTTAACACCGAAAATGTTGAAAACGTTTTATTTTTAAACCAATTTATTGTGTACTTGTGTAGATGAACTTATTATTCTAATAAAAGTAATGTTTTTTTTGTATACTCTCCTTAACGCTGAAAAATGTTAATTCTTGTATGTAAAAATACTTTCAAACCTACGAATTAAAAGTGTTGCCTAGCAACATATACCTTCTGTACTCATTCCAATAAAGGAACCGTCAATTCCAATGACAGCTTTTAGTATTAAAGGTAATGCCTTTGAAGACAGCTGCAAGAAATATATTTGCGAGAAATCAGTATTTATCCCTTGTCGAAGTTATTGTAGTACATTTTCATTTTTTTCTTTTTATGTCAACTATTCTGATTGCAACATATCACGTAAATTATGTCAGGTGTAAAACATATTTTTAGTTCTCTTTAGGGTTTTTTCATTGGTTTTCAAATTGAACATTCTGTTCTATCTGAATTTAAATAAAAAAACTGCGTGTCACGTCGTGAGTGCCGTGTCACGCCGTGAACGTGAGTGAACGTAAGCGTGAACGTGCGTGAACGTGTCTGTTTAAAGCCAGCGTGAAACGTGCTTGACGTGAGCGAAAAATCACTCACGCGCCCATCTCTAATACCTAGCCTTCATAATTAATTATAAATTCTCCCTAATCAAATTGAAGAAGCTATAACTGCCGTAGGATTTAATTTCGAACATATTCATAGTAACGTTTTCCATTCTTACATTCTTACACCTATCAACATGCAATCTGATTTAGTGTATCAAATTGACTGTAATAATTGTACTTCTACATACATAGGCGAAACAAAACAACTTTTGAAAAACCGCTTATACCAACATAAATACTCAATTAAAAAAAACTTAATTTCACCTTCCAATAAAACTGCACTCACAGATCACACTATAGAAACTTTTCATAACTTCAATTTTTCAACACCTAAAATTTTACATAAAGAGGCTAACACTCGTAAAAGAAAGTGCTTAGAAATGATCGAAATTAAAAAAAGTCCAAATGCTATCAATGATAAAACTGACATTGAAAATCTAAGTACTATTTACCATAACTTATTTAAATAACTCCCTAACTTTTTTTTCATCATATTTTTAATTGAGTAAAACGGTTCGAATTTTTCTTTTCCAATTTTGTAGTTGCCCCTAAAATTATTAAATTTTTTCATCTTTTCAAAAATTCATCCGAAATACGGACCTGACCTTAAGCTAAAAATGCGTACGCATACAATTGACATCTTGCATTTTTCCTCATTCTGGCAGCTTGCTTCTTCAAAACAAGATGTCCTTTACTTTCTATTAAAAGTTTATTGTTAAATTACATTATCTATAATATAGTTAATGTTTAACCTCAATCAATAATGATTGTTTAATATTTCACCTTTATCCATTTAGACGCCGTATACTTGCAATGTGGCTTTAATTATTCATTTGCAAATTTTGTTATCAATTATTATAAACTTTTATGGAAGCCATTTTGGTAAGCCTTGAAAAATTTTTCTATGTTTTCACTTAATCTAATTTTCTAACTTTTGTATTTTAGTTATATTACTTGTTCAATAATTTCTGATGAAGCCATCTAAAGTGGCGAAACGTAAAATATGTTATCAACCTTCACATGTATGACGTTTGGACCTTAAGGGACAATCAGATTTTTTATACCTACAACAATAAACTTTTTGGCTATCTATCTCCACAACCTTATTATTTCATCGAAGCAGCCAAATTTTCATTCACCTATTATACATCTAAATAATTGCAGAAGCTGCACAAAAATGTGAGGATAAAGGGCGTGTTATACGGAAGGGGCCATAATTATACAGTGAATTTATTTTCATGGTTAACATAGCAGTTTCGTTTCTATGACAGCATTTAATCATGCAGGTCACTTCCCTAGGTACCAATAAAATCAATAGATTAGAGCGTTTATTTTACGAGTTAACATACGAATTTGAATTAGATAGTTGTTAATAAGAAACTTTAATTTTATTACCGGAATATAGGTATGCATACAAAAAGTAGATACGTAGGAACAACTTGTGTGTTGTATCTTTTCTTTAGTGGTATACATTAGGATAACTTTTAATTGTCTTTTTGGCAAGTAATAATTCCTATGTTAACTCTTAAAATACACGCTCTAATCTATTGGTCTCGTTTGTAACTATGGAAATAATCTGCATGATTAAATGGTGGCACAGAAACGAAACGCTTATGTTAACTATTAAAATAAATTCCCAGTATATAACAGCAATGAGATAACATGAATAACAAAATAGAATGCTTGAGTAAGAAAGAGATGGTCATACGATTTTTTTAAATTTTAGTAGGCATGTTTAGTTGACAAATGTCATAATTAAATTAAGTGTCAAGCCTTCTCGAATATTTGCTACTATGTTTATCTCTTTCTTACTCAAGCAATACGTGTTATTTTCTTGTTCATGTTATCTTATTGCTGTTATATATAATTTGGCCCCATCGGTATATTAGACAATATTTTACTGAAAAAGATGAGATCTTACATCCTTACTGTATTTTCAGTATGTGAGTTTTAAACTAAATTACGTAAGCCACACAGAACAAAAGGGAAGGCCAAGGAAAAGAGAGAAGAAGGGAAAGAAAAGAGCAGAGGTAAAAAGGAATAATGATAGTATTAGTTACATTAGGTACTACCAGAAAAAGCGTTTAGCATACGAAGAAAAATCATTCAAGAAACATAAAGTGCTTAAAAGTAGAAATTCTAATCACTATTTTGAAGAATGTTATTTATTTTGCTTTCGACTGGTGTTATATTTATTTTATTGTATATTTATTGTTTCAGTTATATTTACTAATACGAAATAAATATTTCACACATTAATGTTGTTTCCACCTGATAGGTACACCTTAATAAGGCAAAACTTATAAATCCTCAACTATTATGTATTTATTTCAGTTCGTAAAGGTATTAATCGAAACCCATAACGAAATAGCACTTTGAAACGGGTGTGTAGCAATGGCTCAACGACATCTTAATCCTTATAAGAATTGAGACATTTAATACTGCTCCATTGAAATGTGGAAGGGAGGCAAACACCTACTAAATACCGAAGAGGTAGAACAATGGCCCCAAGTCATCGACAATCGCGTCAGCATTTACTATGCTTGATCATATGGTATTTTAACATCTGTACTTGGTTAAACACGATTAGTCTGATAATTTAGTTAGATCTATTATTTCACTACCTGTTACTATAGCAAACACTCAGTATATGTAATATTCAAGCAAATCGCATATAAAGGTCTATTCAAATATCTTTAGAAGGGTCATTAATTATGTTATTACTATTTTTGTGTCAACAATTTGGTAACTTGTCACGTAGATTCGGTGCCAAATGGAATTTACTCGTTACAGGATACAGGTGTACGTTGCAAACAAATCCTACTAAAGTAATCGCAAGCACTGACCTGGACCTTCCATCGCTGCATAACTGTGTCAATAGAGGAATCCTTTCATGCGGAGGTTTTGAATATTAAATAAACGGCGATGGATTTCTGCACGGCATTGAGAACCCCGTTATCGAGAAATTGGTTACGCATTTCAGAATCAAATAATGAGAGGGTATTCCCAGCGGAAAATCCATTTTTCGCTGGTTATACATATATTTAGGATTACATATTCGGCCTGAAATCTGCTGCGTATTTTATACACGATAGGAGGTTGGCTGCCTCAAGGGGACCAGGAGATGGATTTCAACGGAGAAAAATTAATCATTCTCCACCTATGCCCACAAAGTTTATTGTTAAAAATGCCACGTGGTGGAATTATTGAAGTAGCGAATATCAATTGAATTGATTAGAAAGGAATTCCACCAGCTACTAGTTTTCCCAAGTTATGATCAAGACAAAATGATTAATAAGACATGAATCTTTCAATATAAATATTACAAATCGGAATTTACATGAAAATTCCTTGGCAGCATTGTTATTAGCAAAACTCAACTTTGCCCTTTTTGATAAAAACGCCTGGCAAGGATATTGCCTACACCAGCATTCTTAAGACAACAACAAATGTTGATCCTAACACGACTACATTAAACTTCTCAGTTTTCTCGTATCACAATGTCTCTGAATATTTAATATCCATACCCGGTTGCCTACACATTTGGTCTTAAAATTCGTTTTCAGGCAATTCATTGCTTTACTTTGTCTCATTCCTACGTGCCAGTTGGATTCCTTAAGCACTTGACAATGTGGCTGTGTGGAAGGTTTTTTAAAAATTAAATACTAGTCCGTATGTTGCTGTTTTAATAATATCAGAAACCAAGTCGACCACTGAAAATATGGAATTTTTAGGAGGTATTTTTAGTAGGTGCCTTGATTTTCCGGGCTGGCACGTCCATTACTACGCAATAATATATTCACGTTTAGCTCTTTGCGGACAACTAACAGCTTTTAAGGTTTTTACATGATTAATGAAGATAATGAAGTTATTTATGCTTCCACCTGTTTGTTTTCTAAAACATGTTTGTTTCCTGCGTGTACTACGTATGACGTCAATCAGTGCTTTCATGGCCATTATGTTATGTAAGGAGTGTCTTCTGGAATTGGATCATTGGCTCTCGCCCACTTTCATTAGGGGCTTCATCAAGAACGAGATGTAAAAGAGCAACTTTTGTAAGTCGTTTGCTACAGGGTAAGTATTAAAGTTGTACAGAAACAACAATAACTTTACATATGGGAACGTAAATGAAAATCTTAGTTTCTATCAACGAGACTGTTTTGCTATTATTCATCAACATTGTCGATATTAGACCTTTCATACTGCTGATCATGGAGTTCAAACAAATATACGAACTACAAATGTGGAGAAAATGGGTGTACCACGTCAAGCAGTGTTAAAATAATAGTGGAAGCGTGTAATGACCTCGATATATGTTTTTATTATTCTGCTCTAAGCCAAATCAACTCAAACACAATTAATGCAAGGGATTACGTTTCCCGAATTGGCAGAGCCCCGTCCTCGTTTCTTTCGATCGTGTACGAACAGAGCAAAGGCATAGAAGGCGCAAATTTCCATATTCTCTAGCCATTAGAATAATTAACAAACCTCTACTGTTTTCCTGCCCGATTTGCATTATTTTCCCCTCCAGCTCATAAGGTGGAAATTTTAGACAGCGCTCTATCGGATGCCAGCGCCCGGATTATTATTTCATTGTAATGCTTAATGGGCATGACCAAATACGTAATTTTAACAAAAGGAAATGTTTGGATTAGTCTGAATTTCAGTCGCTCTAAACAGACACTTCTAAGCGTAAAATGAGGAATCTCTATAAATTAGAATTGGTACTCTACTTGGTCTCGAATAAATTTCACCAACGAAAAGTTAAAAAAAATCTCCTGATTGGTTTAGCCGGAGGAACACTGAAATTGCACAGACATTATTTGAATCTAGCCACATTATATTTACGAAACTGTTTTATAAATTATTCACCGATGTACAAATACGTACATCAATTGGTGGTTCTATTTCCATCGTTTAATGAATACAATTACCATTAAATATACATTGTGTGGACAAACTAAGGACAACAACCGACGACTGAATGTGACTTTGTGCTCGCAGATAACAACAGATAACTCTATCAAAAGTTGAATCCGTGGTAATTACTTGTCTTTTGGGTACTAAAGACTAGCGACGCATGTTATGTATGTGGGTGGTCTCGACTGTATGTTATGATTTAATTAGTAAGTCCTTTATGACGTTATTACAACAGCTTCTGCTTTTTCGAAGCGATATAATTTATATGCTTATATTACTCAGCTAATTACGGCGGAAACTGTACTATTATCCTACAATTAAACTTAGTAATTGGATGTGTATCTCAAGCTCTGGTATTAAATGGGAAGTTTATCTGAATATGAAAAGAGCTTACCCGAATAGAATCAAAAACGAACTTGAAATTTACATAACATTTTTATTTAAACCTTCCACTCTTTATATACAGGGTGTCTCAGAACTGCCTCCCCGCCGATTAGTCATATATTCCTTAGGTTATAATAAATCGATTAAACCTAATATACCTTAGTACAAAGTCCCTTGAAACGCCCCGTTTCAATTTCATTCCAATAGCACGTTAATGCAACTGGCACCTTATTTCGGACCACCTTAATCTAATTATTGTAGCAAAAGAATTCAAGCTATCGCAGCAAGCGTTTGTGCGAAGAGATAAACACCTGTAGGTTTCGCGTTTGAACTTTTTTGGCATTTCGATTCTAGTAGGCCGCTCAAACAGACGAATAGCTGAAAGAGTATTGATTTTTCGAGAAGCACGCTCTCGCGGATATTAATCATTGGGCTAAACTGAATCCGTTTTTGTTTCTTAACAAGCAAAGCCGCTAGGCGTTGTTTTTCGTAATGCGCATTCAGCGTAGGTAAGAAACCTCATCTAATTGTATTCTTTGAGTACTGATCTTTATATTTCAGCTGGATTTCCTTGCGCTGCCAATAATCGAAACCGCTGCAGTGCAGTTTTCTATGAAATTAGGCCGAGGCATAGTTTATTTTTTTTGCTTACTAATTTCTAATATTTAGGCCAGCAGCTACGGGCTAAATATTCGGCTTGTGCGCGCTAGTATGGGCTAATATCGTTTAGTATGGGGTATGTTCTTGTATGGGCTAATATCGGCTCAAACGAAGGCTAAACCTTAGTTCAGTTCCCCGATCTCGCTTCCGTATGTGGTCAGGAATTCCTGACATGTGCCGTTTCCTTTATTTGTTAACTGACTTCTAACAGTCGCGACCTTGGGATTCTCAGAATTTAGTAGCCAAACACTACCAGTTTTCCTGAAAGCAGCTACAGTACGTCGTACTTGATAAAAAAGTCCGTTGCTGTTATTTCAACATTAGGAAATCTTTCTCTAAATTCATTTAAATAAGCCTGTGCAGTGAGCATTGTCCAACCATTGCCCATTTCGAAAAGATGCTTCGCTTATAAATATTTTATGATCTGGTAACATTTTTTTAAATAAATTATTCAGAAATTATTAACAAAAAAATTACTACATATAATAACAAATGTCAAATGATAGCTTCTAATTTTCTGGTGTTATAATACACATGACTTCAAAATTCCAAAGGTACCTTATGCTCTTATGCTCATACTATACGCACAGTCCCTCATATGAAGGGACAAGAAAAATGCAAGAGATACAATCAACTTAACTTAAGCTTTGAATAATAATTGAAATAAGATGTGGAAGTAAATGGAAATACATTTTATCAGGACACAACGATGACAATGTTTGCATTTTAACAATTCATGTTCGAAATTTGCAGCACAAAAGCGAACAAATTAGAAATCGACAGAAATTTAACGCACAACATAAGGGTAGTCTTATATCCTAAACGATCAAATAAAATTGTTTCAGCTTTCACCTAATTAGATATCCGAAGTCATGAAAAACCTAAATGGCAGTATAAAGTGGGATGCATTTAAAATCAGCAAGCTTGTAAAGACCACTACAATAACTGATATGAAGGAACAACAAAATCATGCACTGCTAAAGTTCGAGGAATCGAGTACTCCTTGCATTGCCAGCGTTCTTCAATTGTCATATTCGTAAAGTTTGACGTTTTTAATATATAATTCAGTTGACAGTTCGATTTCAAACCGAGCAGTTTCGTTTCAACAGAATTTAACAGTATGGAAAATGTAAATTTCGAATCGTAATTTTCGAGTGATGATCTTTTATGATTTTCGATATGGTTTAACACCGCAGCAATGTGTGGAAAAACTTAGTTCGTTATTTCGGGATGAAACACCGTCCAAAACTACGGTTTACAAATGGTTCGCAGAATTCAAGCGTGTAAGACCAACGTTTGATGACGATCTTCGCGAAGGTCGTCCATGCACCTCTGTTGTCGCGAAAAATATCGATGCTGTGCGTGAAATGATTTTATTAGATCGGCATGTGACATATAGTGAGATAGAGACATCCTTAGGCATTGCGGCGAAACAAATACATACGATTTTCCACGATCATTTGCATGTCCGGAAGCTTTGTAGTCGTTGGATCCCTCACAATTTGAAAGAAGAACAAAAACAGGCACGTGCTAAGTGGTGCAAGGAAATGCTAAAAAAAATCGAAGGTGGTCGTTCAAATTCTGTAGATAACATCGTAACAGGTGACGAATCTTGGATATATTCATATGAGCCTGAAACTGAACAGCAATCGACTGTATGAGTGTTTCAAAATGAACCTAAACCAACAAAAGTGGTGCGTTCAAGAAGCGTTTCGAAAAGAATGATTGCTTGTTTCTTCGGAAAAACGGGCCATGTTGTAACTGTTGCAATAGAGGATCGTAGGACAGTTAATGCTGACTGGTATACTTCAATTTGTTTGCCGGAAGTTATCGCTGACATCAGAAGAAACAACGTAAACCGGCGAATCATTGTTCATCATGACAATGCAAGCGCTCACACAGAACGACGAACTGTCCAGTTTTTGACCAGTAACACCATCCAATTAATGACTCATTGCCCATATTCGCCTGATTTAGCGACCAATGCGCGGCGAGCGTTTTTCATCGCCTGAAGACGCCGTTGTAGCATTTAAATCACTTGTTTTGGAGGTGTCTCGCTCAGAGTGGAAAAATGTTTTGCAGATTGGTTTCATCGGATGCAAAAGTGTATAGATTTTAAAGGGTAATATTTTGAGAAGCAATAAAGCGATTTACATAACGTAATTTGTGTTTTGTTTTACAGTTTCCGCAAACTTTAGTAGTGCCCCTCGTACGTATCAATTGAACCATTTGGAAGTAAATGGAAATACATTTTACCAGAACACAGCGATAACAACGCTTGCAGTTGAAAGATTTATTTTCGAGATTTTGCAAAAGCCAATACATCTTGTCAAAGTAGAAATCGAGAGAAAGTTAACGCATAACATAACCGTAGTCTTAAATCCTAAACGATGATATTAAATTGTTTCAGTTTTCCCCTAATTAGGTATCCGAAAGTCATCCAAAATCTAAATGCCAGTTTTAAGTAGGATGTATTTAAAATGAGGAAGATTGTAAAGAATACTGATATGAAAGAACGACAAAATCGCGCATAAAGTTGAAACAAATTAATTTCAGCTTTGAATATCAATTGAAATAACTCGACGTAAATAGGAATACCTATAATATTGCTTGCAGTTCAAAAATTAATTTTCGAGGTTTTGAGCACGAAAGCTAATGCATCTTTTGAAATTAGAAGTTGACAGAATACTAAAGAATAGCATAGGCGTAGTCGTAAACCCTAAACGACGATATCAAATTGTTTCAGTTTTCATCTGATTAAGTAACCGAAAGTCATGGAAAACCTAAATGTAAGTGTGAAATAGCATATATTTAAAGTCAAAAAACTTGTGAGGAACACTAAAGTCACTGATATGCAGAAACATCAGAATCATGCACCAAGTTGAATTAAACTAATATGAAATAAAGACCTTTTACCGGGGCAAAAAGATAACAACGCTTGCAGTTCAAAAATTCATTTTCGAGGTTTTGAGCACGAAATCCAATACATTCTTATTTTATTTGTGATATTATCTTTTATTTAATTTTCGTTTACGGCGATATTGTTTAAAACATGCCTACTTTGTAATTTTTGTTGAAAGGAGACGTCAACAGCTTAATGCTGCCTGTATTCTAGCAAGAATAATAATAATAATAATATTTTGAAATTAAGAGTCGACAGAATATTAACGAATATCATGAGCGTAGTCTTAAATCCTAAACGACGTTATCAAATTGTTTCAGTTTTCTTCTGATTAGGTAACCGAAAGTGATGGAAAACTTAAATGCCAGTTTAAAGTAGGATATATTTAAAGCCAACAAACTTGTGAAGAACACTGATATCGAGAAACATCAAAATCGTGCACCAAGTTGAATTAAATTAATTTGAGCTTTGAATTTCAATTGAAATATTTCAATGAAGATAACATATAGTTTAATATATAATAATATAATAACATAAGCGTATTCTTAAATCCTAAAATATATAATCGAGTTGTTTCAGTTTTCACCCTTTTAGTATCCGAAAGCCATGGAAAACGTAAATTCCAGTATAGATGAATTTTAAATCAGTAGGTTTGAGAACAACACTTTACGTACCATTACAGATGTAGAGGAACAAGAAAATCTTGCACGAAATACAATAAAATTAATGTAAGTTTATTATATCAATTGAAATATTTAGAAATCATTGGTAATATATTTAATTGGAACACAACATTAACAATGTTTGCAGTTCAAGAATTAATTCATTTGCGAAGTTTTCTACACAGAAGCCAATACATATTTTCAATTTAGAAGTCGGCAGAAAATTAACGAATAACATAAGCATAGTCTTATATCCTAAACCATATAATCAAATTGTTTTAGGTTTCACCTGTGTAAATATGTGAAAGTCATGTAGAACAAATTCTAGTTTACAGTAAAATGTATTTAAAATCAGTAATTTTCCGAACAACACTACAATTACTGATATGAAGGAAAAATAAAATGGCGCACGAAATTAAATAAAGTTAATTGAAGCTTTAAATGTCAACTGAAATATGTGGTAACTAGTAAATGGAATTAAACTTTACCAGGACACAACGATAACAATGTTTGAAGTTCAGGAACTCTATCCTATGTTTGGAGCACAAAATCCAACAACTTCTCTCAATTTAGAAATATGCAAAAATTAAGGAATGGCATACGCATAGTCCTAAATCCTAAAAGATATAATCGAATTGATACGATTTTCACCAGTATAGATATATGAAAGTAATTAAATACGTAAGTGCTACTTTAAGGTAAATTTTCCTTCAAAATTAGTCAATTTCAGAATAATATTTCATAACCGCTAACTCATAAAAACAACAAAATCCCACAAAAAACTCAATCTAATTAGATTATACTTCAAATATATCTATTGAAAGCTTCCACTAGCGCAAATTCTATTTTAAACGGTGACAACTTTCGCAGTTCGAGAATGCAATTACCATGTTTGGATCACAAAGGTCAGCAACTTCACGAATTAAGGAATGACATAAACATAGTGCTAAATCCTAAACGATGCAGTTTTTACCAGTTTATATATCTGAAAGTCATAGAATACGCAAGTGCCACCATTACACAATATTTTTTAAACGGTAACAGTTTTTGCAGTTGCAGAATTCAATTGCCAAATTTGGAGCACAAAAGCTTACAACTTTCTCAATTTGGAAATATAAAAAAACTAAGAAATTCCATAAGCATATTCTAAGTCCCAAATGATATAATCGAATGGATACGGTTTTTAATAGTTTAGATATCTGAAAGTCATTGAATGCCTCACTAAAGTTGTATTTAAAATTAGTCAACTTCTGAACAACGCTTTACATTTACTGATAGAGGAAAATAGCAAACTCGCGTACGAAATTCAAACAATTAGTTTATGTTTTGAATACCAATTGAAACATGTAGAAGTAAATAGATATCATTTTAAGCAGCACACATTTTGTTAAACGATGACAACTTTTGCAGTTCGAGAATGCAATTGCCAACAAAAGCCAACAACACTTCTAAAATTAAGGACATAAGTAGAGTCCTAAATCCTAAACCACATAATAAAATGCATGCGGTTTCTACCAGTTTACATATCTGAAAGTTATAGAATACGTAAGGTCCATCTTATAGTAAATTTATCCTTAAAATTAATAAATTTCTAAACACCACTTCTCAGTCATGGTTACAGGGAAATAAAACAATCGAGCAGCAAATTTTATCAAATTTTCTTAAGTTTTAAATATCAATTGGAATATGTGTAAGTAAATGGAACTACGTTCCACCAGTACACAATATTTTGTAAATGATACGCATTTTCACTGTTCCAAAATGTAGCTGTCGAGTTTGGAGCACAAACGCCAACAACATTTCTAAAATTACAATTCTAAAAATATTAACGAGTGACAAATCATAGTCGTAAATCCTAAACGATACAATTAAATTAATACAGTTCTTATGTATTTAGATATATGAAAGTCGTGGAAGACCTAGCCTATAAGTGCCAGTTCAAAGTAAACATGTTTTCACAATTAGTCAATATCCGAACAATCGCTGATTTAGAAAAGCAACAAAATGGCACAGAAAGTTCTATCTAATTATATTATGCTTCAAATGTGTCAATTGAAAAATGGTGAAGTAAATAGCAAACTTTTCTCAAATTAGAAATGTAACAAAAATTAAATAATTGAGTAAGCGTAGTCCTAATTCCTATACGACATAATGAAATTATTTCAGTTTTCGCCTGTTTAGATATCTGAATCTTATTGAAAACATATCCGCAACTTTAAAGTAGGTTTTAATTAAGTATATCGAATAATTATTCTGATATAGTTATATTCTGAAGTTCTGGAAGGGAACACATTTAATTGAAGTCGAGTTAAGTTAAGCACTGCAAGTAAATTCTTTGTTCTACTCAACTTTATCTAGAAGACATTACTTAATTATTAAGTTATTTCCAAAAACTGCCATTTACAACAGTTTATTTCTACCCATACAATTGATTTTGAGATAGGATACGGTCTATAAACAATAAAACCGTTAATGAAATTGTATTACCAGAAGTTCATTTAAAAATGCATCTCTTTGCACCACAACCGTTGACTGGATCTTGCAATTAGCACAAAAAGTTAGGAAATCGAGAGCTGATATATTTCTAAATAAAATTTTATTCTTTACAGTTTTTTTAAAGGAAATGCGAAATATTAGCGCAATACAAAAATATTAAATTAATTAAATGTAATTAAAATTGTGTGCCAAGACCAGACTATATTTTTAAACAACAAACATAAATTAATTCAGCCAGCGCTTTCCTCTCCTGAATGCATTTTAATGAGAAATAAAAGCATAAGCGAAATGAAAACAAATGCTCAAATTATAATTTCAAAAGGAACAATATCGCAAAGTCAACAAAACAGAGCAATGCGTTGAAATTAACAACTACTAATTGGAAGGCGTGCACCAAGTTCAATTAATTAGCAGATTAAAAACTATGCTGTCTGTTTCAATGTCACCACAGGTCTTCCCGAAAGTAATACAACATAAACCTAATTTAACAAAAAGGAGACTAATAAATAATACAAACAGAAGCTCGGTGCGTGCTATCCCCAGTCACGATAATAAGTCATGAAATTATATGGCAATTTATTAAACTCGCCCCAAAATATATATCAACTTAGGCTCAGTTTTGAGGAGCATTTGTCAATTCGCTGAATAATACATCGGGATTCACGAAACGCACCCGCTTCACAACATCAAGTTGTTAAAATTTTAAAGAAATAGCTGGAGGGTGACAGCCATTCGTGTGAATTCAAAGCGCTAAATTTTTAAACAGCTCCAGGTACGTTAAATTTCCTCCAATAAGAGGTCATTTGCTAACGCTTCGAATATAAAAAGCGCGCTGCCTATTCCCCATAGGACTGTAAATCCATCATTCGGAATGAAGAATGGCATTATTTAATTTTGCTACATACCCGGGGTTATTCACAAAGTTTTCAGACTGATAGACCCAAAACATGGACCAATTCCTATTAGTGTCGAGCATATAAATGTATCAGTATCCAAGTAACTGAGTTGCCACACAATTACATTTTAAAGATTAAAATTTTGAATATCTTTGGTAAACTTGATTTGTCTGCCGGTAACATGGTTTCCACGAATTTCCCCACTTCAAAATATAAAACAATAAAAAATATTATAACTTCCGCCTAGCTACGCGTAAACCTTTCAGAATGTTACAAATGCCATTGCTTGGTCATTTTTCAGCACACTGATTGGGCACTTAACAACGTTATCAAGGTACCAAATTTCAGGATTATTCCTCCAAAGCAAATTAAAGCCATAACGCAACGTATGTCCCGCCAATCGAATCCGAGTTACCCCGAAAATTATTCGTCATTTAGGCCAAAAAAGGATGTTAGCGCCAGGGAAAGCAGCGCTTGAAAAATTATTATTTTATAAGCATCGACAGGGATCCAAATGGAAGAATAATCTACTCACCCCTTGAAAATCGCGAAATAACGCTAGTATCAGATTAACCCCTGTTATTTATGACAGCTCTGAGTCCACACACCGAAGAATGGACACATGACACAGCTCTTGATTCATCGCACCAATTACACTGATTGTCTTTACACAACTACGCGATTAGCACGATGGCCCAATTGATAATGGAAGTGTTGTCCAAACTTGAGGATAAACGGGAACCTTTTAATTAGTTCCGTAATCCTTGCTGAGTCTCGTGAAAATCCAGCGCTGTTAACGGGTAATACCGCTCGCACTAGCGCATTACTTTGCAACACTATGTAAGCTTCGACAGGTCGGGATAATTTCGAAAACCAAAGCCGAACCACTCAACCAAGACCACAAACTTATCCCAAACTGCGACCAGCAGGAGAAAGCCGCCTAAGAAGTGCGAGGATCCGGTGGCCCATGAGGGAACGAACCGGTAAATTACGCGCGAGAGGCTGTCATCGCGAACCGGCGATTTGCCCGCTTATTTACCGTTAAAGCTCCGATCGCGGGAAAGCACAGGATCCGCTCTCCGTGGCAGAGCTACCGGTATTGACTGCAGCGCCTCGAAGCGGTAAACGAACCGGTCCGAACCGGTGCGAGCGGGACCGACGCCTGCGACTTATTGATGTGGGTACCAGCCCCTTTTGACAGGGGTTTTCAAAATTTTAGGGCAGTTTGTAATTTGCCGCTGTTTTATTGAATTTGGGGGTGGAAAATTGCAATTTGCATGTTGTTGTGTTGCTTTACGACTTCCCACATCTCAGCGCCCGAGACTCCGCAATTTCGTTAATAAAGGGCACTTAATTTCGAGTCCAAATTAATGGCCGCTAAGTGTGTTACGAGGTGGCTTGCCACGCACTTTTCCAGTCCATCCGAGTACCTTTCCGTGTAGATCTTATCATATCGGTCTTATGTTTTGTAGACAAACACTAAATTATACACAAGGACGCAGACAAATGATCACCTCAAGCGCGGATACATTTTTCATGAATGTCTGGCGTACGTGCAAAACCCGCAACGTAACCATATTTAACGAGATCATACCTATGCTTCCCAGCCTGGTAAACAATGCATGATCTATCTAAAATTTACTGATGGCGCTCGCCCCTGCAGCAAAGACGGCGAGGGGCTGTCGCGGACGACTTGGTGAAGATGTCTCCTGCGTAGGTGGTTGGAGAAAACAGCTTCGGGAGTACGGATAATTGCAGGGTCAGGGACCTAGGGGGTTGCCTTTGGAGACTTCAAAGGCGCTGTACGCCACGGTAAATTGCTTATGTATGCTATCTTTTATTGAAGAAGGCTGGGATTATATGCACAAAGGGATGTTTTCGACTTGTTCAAGGAATGAACGGAGAACTCCGGTAAACAAAGGCTTCCAGTTGCCAGAAATTGGGTCACTGATAAAACAGCTGCTGTTTGCATGTGACGATGAAATTTATCAAATTTGTGACCCAAAAAGTGTTAATTTTGAAGTCTGTATAGTAAAGCATTTCATCGTGAATATTTAGTTAGGAGCTTAGAGTTGTAGTGTGCTTTGTTAACGAATTATTAACTTTGTAACCCCCAGGGGCCTTGTACTAAATTTTAATACAAATTTGCTGTTATTCTTTACAAGATTAAGCTCTTAACTTTAAAAAAACGGTTGGAGTACATATCAGATTTTTTGCATGGAAAAGCAAAAGGTATTGTGCCTAACACGTATAGACCGTATAAAGTTAGGATCAGTAATGAAATCCTACAGTTAATGAAAGAAATTGCAGCAGCATTTTGTATTTTTTCAAATAAAATGAATGAAATACTCTAGCTAGAAAAACATCCTACATAAAAGCTACATTTTATGTTCTATAACAATCTTTGGAAGCAAAAAGTAAAATTACTTTCGAAAAATAGAATTGTATAATTGGTGTAATAGAAATCAGGGATGCGATAGTAAACTATACCCATATATTAACTTATAACTTCAAATATACAGGGTGTAACACCTGTTGATACACTACGCATTTTTTATTTTGAAGATAACTTTCTGCAACTTGGTACATCGCATGTATTTAATAAATAATAAACGTCACTTTCCCACGTGCTAATATATTTTTTCCACTTGCGGTTTCAACGAAAGTAATACCAGCTTTTGATTTGAAATTTGTATATTATTCCATTTTTAGATTCTACATAATCTTATAAATGTAATAATTCCATACAGATGACATTTGAAATTTCAAAATTTTCTTTAATATGATTTTTATTTTATAATTGAACTTTGGTGTGACTATTTCGATTTATTTTGATCGACCAATTTGGTGCTAGAAAAATAGAAATCAAGTTGAAAATACTAAATTATGTGACTTACGACTAACTAAAGTTTTTCAAAATGGTTTTGGGATGAATCCCGTATATTTTTAATACGCATTTGTAATACACTCACTATTTTTCTTCAGTCTATAGTCTCCGCTGCCCGATCTCCATTTTTCTTCAGCGTTTTATTCGATTTAAGTATTGTTTTCTTCTTTTGCATCTTTTATTTAGGCTATGAGCCTGTTGCTTTATCAGATGAGATTATGTGTTATCTCTCCATCCTTTTTCTATGACAGCCAATACCTATTCTCATCCATTCTGCCTATATAATTATTACAATCAATCCTTTCGTTGATATTATCCACCTGGCATGTTTCTCTTATGTTCGAAGTTGACAATTGGTCTCTTCTTGTTTTCTATGTTAACCTTCTTAGCACTTTCATTTATGTTGTTTCAGTTTGCTGTGTGTTCTTGGTTGTTTCTTGAGTAGGCTACTATTGATTTGATTACACCCCTATCTACCCTTGCCTTGCCTCAACTTGTAAATAATTGTTATTCCATATCGAATGGTTTATACTTCCACTTATTTTATTTGCTTTCTTCAATTTACCCTTTATTTCTTTGTTCACGTTTCCACTACTAGCGTGTTCCAGCCTAGTTTATTTCCATAACTAGTTCTACAACCATTAACTTAGGTACATCTTAAGGGCTCATTGGATAATACCATCGTTATTGTTTTTTCTATTACCACATTTACTTTGTATTGTTTCCATGCTCTGTTAAACTGAAATAGCTTTTCTTAGGTAGGGTGTCCAAATGTAATCCCTTCTACCTTATTGTGGCTTTATTGTTAGAGTAGATATCAACTATCAATCGCTGAGCAGAGAACTAGCTAATTTGTTTTTGTTGAGTATTCTAACAGCATTAATTAAGAGCTGTACGTTATCAAATGATCTTTTGATATCTACAAAGCACATGTGTGGATTTATTATGCTCTAAGGACTTTTACTATATACAGGGTGTCCATTTAGTTGGTTTCCAATAAAAAGTTTGCTTAAGGTGCCTTTAATAGGGTTACACATTTTAAAATTATTTTGACATATACAGGGTGTCCCAAAAAGTTTGGATTAAAAGTGTTGATTTTCTAAATAGAGCACCATGTGTTTGTTTGTTTAAGCTATTTAAGCCCCTATAAGTTCTACGTTTTTCTTCTTAATTGTCAGCAACGGTTACAACTTATGAACGTTTGCAGTATTTTTGTCAATATCAAATTTCATTTAAAACGTCTCACGTTTGAATATTTCTTTCCTGAAATTTGAGAGGTTTGTTATCTAGGATACAAAAATGCTAAAGCTTTCTAGTTTTTTATAAACCGAAAATCGAGGAACCAGTAAAGTTAACCTAAGACCTGATTTTAAACCAATTCACAAACCGGTTTGTATACCTGTTTAACAAACTGTGTGTAAACCGGTTGATGAAACGGATTGAAAACCTGTTTCTAAATAGGTTTAAAACCGATTTATAGATCGGCTTAAAAATCAATTTATTGACTGCAAGTTTCTTTTTAAGAATAAAAATGCGATTGTACAATTTCTACATATTATAAGTATAACCAATTTGCGTTCGTTAAAGCTGTTTATAAATCGATAAATCTATCGTGAAACGGTTCAAAATCAGTTTTTCAGCACACATTTAGCCTGAGTTTTTACTGAAAGCTTAAGTTATCAAACATTCTGTGGAATAAAGTATAACGTGTTGGGGTTAAAATAAAGGAAATTTAGCGATCTACTTATTCATGTAATAAAACATGGGGTGTTTGCTTTCAAAAATTGGAAAATAGGGATTGAAGATATTGAAACTTCAACCAGTATTTTGAGCACCCTGTATTAGAATATTTCGTTTCTGTAAATAGCATTTTTCTATCCGCCTTGATATTATAAAAGTATGTTTATTTTATCTGCTGTAATACTTATGGTTATTTTTAGAGTTGTGCTTAGAAAATGTATATCTTTCTAATTTTCCGGCTTTGTTTTGTCAGTTTTCTTAAACATTGGCATTGGAATACTTGTCTTCCACTCTTTCAGGTGGTTTCCTTGGTATTTGAGAAGTTTACTAAATATACCAACTTCTCCAGGTGAGTTTTTATTTTTTAATATTTAATAGTTTATTACGTATTTATGTTTTATCTAGCGTACTTGTTATCAGCTCCAACATCTTCACGATTTTAACGATGTGTTGGTTTCCATTGTGATATATGTTTGTGAAGTATTGTATCTATTATTTTGTATATACTGGGTGTTTTTTTTCGGAAACACTCTCTTTCCGAAAAAAATACATGTTTTAGTATGTTATAGTATTGTTAATTTTGAGAAAAAAAGTTTAGATAAACATGTTTTTTCATCCATATCCATAGCCCATGATCTAATGGATTAGGACAATGAATGGGACCTTCACGACCAATCCATCGTTCTCAAAAAATTTGGTTTTGGTATTGTATTACTTTGTCGGGTGTAATGAGCGAGAGAGCCATGTTGAAGGATCATCCTGGCCTTTCTGATCAAATGAATATTGAACCTCCAAGAATGCTTTTAAAAGCTTAGACGTACATCTAAAATGTCTGTGATGTTAACGGGTCAGTTATGCTGTATCTCCTTGGCTAATTCTTCAAAAAAATATTTACCACCATTTATCCATTGGGTATTTCTTATCCTTGACCTACTACTACACCAGCTTTCCAGATTTTCGCTGGACATCCCTGCTTCTTCTTTTCAAGGGCTTCTGCCCGATATATTTACCGGTCATCTCTCTGGTGCCATCCATCCTTGTGACGTGACCATACCAGAGCAATATTTTTCATTCTATTTGTTCTATTATTATTGTCTAGTTTCATGTGTCTTTGAATACATCCTTTCTAGTAGTTACGAAATGAATATATGATTGGCCAGTCCTCTGGACATCTGCGTCAACCATAGCTTTTATTGTTTTAGCTCGAATATTGCCAATGTCAGGAGACTTATTAGGCTTTGACATAGATAAATTATAGAAGAATCACGTGAAATAAAGAAACCTGTATACTATGCATATTTTATAAACTATCAGAAGGAATTTAATAGTATAAAAAGGGATAAACTATAAAACATACTTCAAGAGATGAGAGTGTCGCACCACTTAGCTAGTTATGAGAATAGACAATATAAAGAACCTTGTACTACTAGCAAAAAGGGGTTAGGCAAGGCCCTATTTTATCTCCACTGCTCATCCACATTATTATGTAGAGAGTACATAATGCGACGTGTCCTCGAGAACTAGAATAAGAGTTATCATGGGTGCAGACAAAATCAGTAATTTACTATATGCCCAGGAAACTGCCTTGTTTTCAAATACTGCAGAGAAACTCTCAGAACTAGTTGGAAGTACGGAAGAAGAAAGTATACGCTGCAATCTAAACACAAATTACACCAAAACAAAATAATCATCGCTTACTGAAAATGCAGCACTACACCAGAAATACCACGTATATTAGACAATGTAAAAATATAGAACGCATAATGTAAATGACGTGAGCGGGTAGATACATTTCTATAATCCCGATGTAGATCAGATCTACTCAAAAAACTAGCGACCCGCTCCACGTGAGACCCCGATTTCCTCTACCTTCATGTATTAGAGGAAATCATGTCCCATGCCTGAATCTCTCCCTCTCTCTAATATCCCGACCATATACCTAACCCTGGTGAAGGGTAGCAACGATTAACAGTACCCAATCCGAAGCGTAGAAAAAATGATCCTGGAGCGGTTAGAAACTAGATTACCACAGGCATGACTAGAGCAGTTTCAATGGCTGTGGTACTGCGATGAGGACAGCCACGGGATGACTACCTCTTATTATCCCTAGCTAAATCATAACGGGTAGTCATGACAAGGTAGAAACGATTACTGATCATGGAGTTCAGAAGCCAAGGTCCGACAGGGGAAGAAAACGCGTAAACAGTTTACTTCAAGCCGGAAAACGAAAATCGTCTATGTCGAAATGAACATCTTGGGAATTAGTGAATTAATATGGCCCGGGAAAGAGGAACTTCAGATCTAAGATGGAATAATGTACTACTCAAGCGACAATGACCCTAACTATAGACACGAAGTGGGAATAACAATCAGATGAACTATTAGAAGCTCTATTATCAACACTGTAAAGTACTCTGAAAGAATTGCATCAATATAATGCAAGCACTTGCTGGAAAAACTAATATCAGACAGGCCTATGGACCAACAACGCACAAACATGATGACAAAAACGTGTAATTTTATAACCATGTCAACGAAGTATTAAAAATCGCAAAAAAGTGAAATAACTATTATCTTAGGAGACTTTAATTCAAAAGTGGCAAAACGAAAAGTGAGTAATTGTATTGAAGCATGCGAACTAGAAACAAGTAATGAAAGAGGTGAGAGACCGATTGAATCTTTCCATATGGAGAACAAGATGATACCAAACACCTGGTTCAAATTACCAAAGCGTGGTCTGTATACATGGACGTCACCTAGGCATACAAGAAATAATATCATCGGAAATCAGATGAATTCTATTCCTATTAATAAAAGGTACATCTTTTGCATCCATCCTCTTACAGAGGAGTAGTGACCAAAAGGTACATAAACCCTATTAAATCTGTGAAGACATGCCCAGAGGCAGATATTAATTCTAACCATAACCCACTAGTAGCACTAGTGCCGGCAATAAAAAATAAAATAAACAAAACAGTTTCTCGAAGACCTAACTTAGAACCAAACATCTTAAAAATAATAAAAAAGAGGAAGAAGTAGAAATACACATAAATATAAACTTACAGGCTATTAAAAATTACAACATTAGACTTGAAAATATAAAAAATGGGTAGGATTAAAAAAGTTAGTAAACTGGGGAATGATTCAGAACAAATGAAGGAAAAACGAACACTTTCACTCAATACCTGTTAACTGCTTCTAAATGATATGACCAGATCTCAAATGATGATGATATTAAAATTAAAAATGCTGTACTATGTCAAATGCCCTAACCTATAGTAGAAATTTATATTGCAAGACCGTCACTTAGAACTTTTCGTGCGAGCACGGTATCTAACGAACGAGTGACAGCTAACTTATTATCCTTGAAGGCTTAAATTTCTGGTTACGGTTGAGCATTATACATTGGTTTATTGCATTTTGAATCGTAAATATTTAACAAAAATTCTTAAATTGAGATTACGTTACAGGATCGGTAAGGATCTTCGAACAGGCCGAGAAAAAGTTATAAAAACGATGCCCGAAGAGTCGAGTTTAGCTATTTTTGAGGCCCGTCCAATAAGGCGCTTAACAATCAAGTTTCCTATAGCATTTTTTGCTCTATCAATTAGTAAATATAAAAATACCATTGAATATTACAAACACTGTTTGTTAAATTGAAGTGCGTGATGGCTGTTTATGTAGTAATCAAATATAATTTTGCTATTATCATACTGCAACGCTACATAATTTTAGCAATTTTCCATTTATGCTCAAGATTAAATTCTGACTACTTTACGATTTTAATTCTCGCGGGTAGTTCTGGTTTAAAGGTTGTCGACAGCTGAAGTAAGAAGAGTCGAGTCAAGTATGTATAAGAGTTTATTTTGTTTAACTAGGTTTACAAAATAAAATATGATTTAAAATTATATACAACAAGAAAACAAACAGAATAAAATTCTTCCTGGTGTCTTCTGCGTTGCGGGAAGGTCGGCATTTGCTAGCAGCGGATAGGGATACGGTCCCCCTGCCCTGTGATTCGAATAGCTATAAATAGACCAAAATTAAATAATTTCTTTTCAGCTCGTTGGTCCCGCTGTGGGTCTAGGACAACTCGGCGCCGCCATCTCGGCGCGGGGCCAGCTCGGCGCCGGGACAACTCGGCGCGGAGCCATCTCGGCGCCAGCCAACTCGGCGCGAGGCCATCTCGGCGCCGAATTTAAATTCGCAAACTACAGTGTGCAGTACGTAAGAAAAGTATTATAAACAAATAATAAATAAAGTGATCGCTAAAAATCAAATGAAAAAGAATATTTAGAATTTCTTGGAAAATGAAACACTATGACCAGAGGTAATTGCAAAGTGATTACAAATGGGCCAAACAAAAGTTGTCACGTGAATTCCGTTATCAGTAAAATTCAGCATTTTTTAAAAATAATTACGAAAAATGAATTTACTACCCAAGATAAGGACAACATTAATTTACGAAACAAAGTTGTTTTCTGGCCTTGACATTGTTGAGTTAGCTAAAACTAACACATAATAAAAATCGTATGGAAATCTTGCTTAATTTCCGAAAAATTGTACTTTTTGGATTTACACAACGAAAAACGCCACTTTTAACTAAGTAAAAATCACTCAATATATCTAATACGGGCTAAATAGGTTTTCGGACAAGCTGTCATCCTGTATAAAGTGAAATGTAAACATTAACAATATTTTTATATATATATATATATATATTTATATACAGGGTGATTTTTAAGTTGATTCTTTCCGTTTACCAGTAAATAAAGCTAAAAAAATAAGTATTTTTTTTATTCACCACTTTTCCGAAATATCAAAACTAACAGAGGTACAAGGTGTTAAAGTTTCAAATTAAAAACTAAACTTTCGCGCAAAGGCGGCTGGAGAATTTTATTTTTGTTTATCTCTGTTGTCAAGCAATGATCTGTCAACTAGTTTTCCATTGTAATTTTCATAGGGCCGGTTGCAGAAAGCACTGTTAAGTCTGGTGTTAGCTAACATCGCGTCAAAGTGAACAAAATCGCATCAAATTTTGTTTACTAATGTATTAGTTACCATAAGCATTGGAGATTTGATTCGTTTTTGTTCACTTTGACGCGATGTTAGCTAACACCAGACTTAACATTGCTTTCTGCAACCGGCCCTTAATGTTATAGCTGCAATAATGGCTCATGTTTATGAAAATAACGAATGAGTGAATATGCTTATTATTTACTGGGAGTGTCGTCAAAATGCCGCTGCCGCATCGCTCTTATACGCGGAATGTGTGTGTAGAAGCGAATGCTGATAATTTTGATCATTTAAATTAGATTAAGTTTAGTTTAATTTTCGTTAAGTAATTTTAGTTCATACTTTGAAACTTTAACACCTTGTACCTCCGTTAGTTTTGATATTTCGTAAAAGTGGTAAATGGCTTACTTTTTTTAGCTTTATATCATGGCAAAAGGAAAGAATCAACTTAAAAATTACTCTGTATATACAGTGTGTCCCCGGATAGGTGAAACGACTCTTGTAAAAGGTAAAAAATTCTCGATTTAAATTTTCATTTTTTGGGGTTCAGCCCTGCTTGGTTAAAGGCGCATTTCTAACAGCATTTCAGTTTTGAAAAATCAAATATGCCTTGAAAGTTTTCAAAAAAAACTATTTTTCTTCAAACGGCAGTAAAATATGGCATTCTACTGCTGGATTGATGATGTTAAACTGTCACTTTATTGCCGAGCGGCAGATAATATTATCTGCCGCTGACGAGCGGCAGATAAAGTTATTATCTGCCGCTGACGACTTTATCTGCCGCTCGTCAGCGGCAGATAAAGTTATTATCTGCCGCTGACAAATTTATCTGCCGCTCGTTAGCGGCAAATAATATTATCTGCCGCTGACGAGATCAAGTAATTTTCTTCGAATTTTGTTCACAAAGTTGCAAATAATTTGTTATAAAAACGTTTGAAGAAAAAATACTAAATGTTATTCGGAGCAAAAGTATCTTTATGTGGCTCGGCTGTACTTATCTGCCTCGCAAGCTCGGCAGATAACCTGTCCAGACTCGCCACATAAAATATAACATTTGCTCCTAATAACATAATATACTATTTTGTACTTCAAAATTCATATTTCCCGGTCATTCCCGATACGCCGAAAGTTACTTTTCCCGCACTGAGGTGTTTTTTACTTTTCAACAAAAACTAGGGAGTTGTGTTTTTATAATAAATGGGGCTGCGCGCTATTACGTTGGCCCATCTCCAAGGGGGCTTTTGGGGTTTCGTCCATCTTCAAAGGGGCCTCTGGGGTTCCGCCCCTCTCCAAGGGGGACCTCGGGGCTCCGCCCATCTCCAAAAGGGCCCTTGGGGCTTCGCCCTTCTCCAAGCGGCACTCGGGGCTCCGCCCCTCTCCAAGGGGGCCCTCGGGGCTCCGCTCATTTTCAAGCGGGCTTTCGGGGGCTCCGCCCCTCTCCAAGGGGTCTTTCAGGGCTTCGCCCTCTCTAAAGCGGCCCTCAGGGCTAAGCCCATCTCTAAGGGGACCTTCGGGGCTCCGCCCCTCTCCAAGGGAGCCCTCGGGGCTCCGCCCATTTTCAAGCGGGCCGTTGAGGCTCCGCTTCTCTCCAAGGGGTCCTTCAGGGCCCCGCTGCTCTCCAAGCGGCCTTCGGGGCTCCGCTTTTCTCCAA
This sequence comes from Agriotes lineatus, assembly GCA_940337035.1. Taxonomy (NCBI): domain Eukaryota; kingdom Metazoa; phylum Arthropoda; class Insecta; order Coleoptera; family Elateridae; genus Agriotes; species Agriotes lineatus. The sequence continues at coordinate 41,646,021 of OW679195.1, read as the reverse complement.
GGGGGCCCTCGGGGCTCCGCCCATCTCCAAAGGGGTCCTTGGGGCTTCGCCCCTCTAAGGGAACCTTTGGGGTTCTGCCCCTCTCCTTGGGGGCTTTTGGGGTTTCGTCCATCTTCAAAGGGGCCTCTGGGGTTCCGCCCCTCTCCAAGGGGGACCTCGGGGCTCCGCCCATCTCCAAAGGGGCCTTTGGGGCTTCGCCCTTCTCCAAGCGGCACTCGGGGCTCCGCCCCTCTCCAAGAGGGCCCTCGGGGCTCCACTCATTTTCAAGCGGGCCTTCGGGGGCTCCGCCCCTCTCCAAGAGGTCTTTCAGGGCTTCGCCCTCTCCAAAGCGGCCCTCAGGGCTAAGCCCATCTCTAAGGGGACCTTCGGGGCTCCGCCCCTCTCCAAGGGAGCCCTCGGGGCTCCGCCCATTTTCAAGCGGGCCGTTGGGGCTCCGCTCCTCTGCAAGGGGTCCTTCAGGGCCCCGCTCCTCTCCAAGCGGCCCTCGGGGCTCCGCCCCTCTCCAAGGAGGCCCTCGGGGCTCCGTTCATTTTCAAGGGGTCATTCAGGGCTCCGATCTTCTCCAAGGGAGCCTTCGGGGATCCGCCCCTCTTCAAGGGGGCTCTAGGGGCTTCACCCTCTCCAAAGCGGCCCTCGCGGCTCCGCCCATCTCTAAGGGGACCTTCGGGGCTCCGTCCCTCTCCAAGGGAGCCCTCGGGGCTCCGCCCATTTTCAAGCGGGCCGTTGGGGCTCCGCTTCTCTCCAAGGGATCCTTCAGGGCCCCGGTCCTTTCCAAGCGGCCTTCGGGGCTCCGCTCCTCTCCAAGGGGGCCCTCGGGGCTCCGCCCACCTCCAAAGGGACCCTTGGGGCTTCGCTCTTCTACAAGCGGCCTTCGGGGCTCCGCCCCTCTCCAAGGGGGCCCTCGGGGCTCCGCTTCTCTCCAAGATGGCCCTCGGGGCTCCGCTCATTTTCACGCGGGCTCTCGGGGCTCCGCCCCTTTCTAAGGGGTCCTTCAGGGCTCCGCTCTTCTCTAAGGGAGCCCTCGGGGATCCACCCCTCTTAAAGGGGGCCCTAGGGGCTTCGCCCCTCTTCAAGGGGGCCCTAGGGGCTTCGCCCCTCTCCAAAGCGGCCCTCGGGGCTCCGCCCATCTCTAAGGGGCCCTTTGGGGCTCCGCCCCTCTCCATTTTTAAGCGGGCTGTTGGGGCTCCGCTCCGCTCCAAGGGGTCCTTCAGGGCCCCGCTCCTCTCCAAGGGGGCCCTCGGGGCTCCGCCCCTCTCCAAGGGGGCCTTTGGGCTCCTCCCATCTCTAAGGGGGCCCTCGGTGTTCTGTCCCTCTCCAAGGGGGCCCTCGGGACACACGTCTGGATCGTTCTCCTTTATTATATTGCTATAGCCCCTATTTAAGGAAACTATGCCTTCAAAATAATTCTGTTATATTTTTAATGACTTTTAATATAATCAAGACCTCTTATCTCATTGGGCTGGGTTCATCGAATCTAGCATGCTATCTAATATTGCAATGAAATATTATAACGTCAAATTAGCTTTATATTTGAATGTCAAAATTTACTTTTCAAACTCTTCACACTAAGGTGTACTGACAACTATGCTTTTACATTTGATGTTTAAAATTTGTTGACTTTTCTAGATAATTTTGCTTCAGTTTCCGTTAATTACTTTCAACATTTGACAGTATTCAAAACTTCAATCTAAACTTATTTTAACAAACCTGTTTCTATTACTTACGTCCTCACTACGCACAACACTCACCACCAACAGCCTTCTCGAACAGGTAACACCTTCAAAACCTCCAACAGATAATCCTTCCTTGGTCCTATGAACTGATGCAAGCTCCAACTTCCTGCAGCTGCCAATGTCAGACGTCACAACCAGCTCCTACCTTTAGCCCTGTAAGTTACTGAAAAGAACACTTTTTTCAGCAGCTACCGCTTCCTCTAGTCCAATCACCACAGCCACCAGTTCCTGTTGTATGTCTGTACCATCAATCCAATTTCAGTCACTATCCTGCTCGCTCGCTCACATCCAACCTACTCAACTGCCTCCAAAACCTCGTCCTAGTTACTGCTGCAGACCACAATCCTGCTATCACACGATCTATTTGTCCAGGTAAGTATCTCTCCTTCTGTTATTTTCAACTATTAACTTTGTCCAATTATTTTCAGGTACGCTGACATCTCAAACTTAATATTCCAAGTATCGATCCAATTCTTCACATAATCAATATGAAATTACTTCCAATCACTTGTAGTTCGATGCAATAAATCCACTTTCAATCGATGATGATTATTTTTGTTTACCAATATTTCAATAACTGTTTTTCTTTGCTTTTAATCTTACTATTCATAATACCATATTAAATAAATAATTATTGCAGTTATTCCCATTAATTTTTAATATTTAATTTTCCAATAATTTTCTTACAGCTGCCTTTATGAGTACTTATTTGGTAACTGTTTTCTAAACAACTTTTTTTATATACTAGTAACGATTATTTATGCACACTATTTAATTAATTTCAAATAATACTAACAATACATAATTTTCTTAACAAACACAATTGTCGATGTAACCTTAGTTTGAATTTTTTTATTTCGTTAATTATTTATTTCAATGCATTCAAATCAGCCTATCAGTATTTTATGGATCCCAATGAATATTGCAATCAAAGTTGAATTTCATCAATTAATATTAAATTATTTTTTTTATCTATTTAGACTCAATTTCTGTAACTGTTCAAATTTATTCGTTCAATTTTCAACATTCCTATATTATAATCTCTGTCCATATCATGTATCATAACACAATTCCCCAATGAAGGAAAAGATTTAAATAAACTTGTTTTAGTTCAAATCTCTTTTCTTCATTCCCCTTTTATTCCTGCATTGTTTTGTATCCCATGTTACTTTCAATATTTTATTCTATTAACAATTAATCTTTATTTTATTCAACTCACTATGGAAACAACACATTAAATCTATTTAACGAACAACAACCTTAATATTAAAATATTTACATGTTTCTATTTACATTTTATACGGATAAATCATGGATATATGAAATCTGCCTCTTACTCTTCCATCTCTTTCATTTACTAATTCATAAGTGTTGTTATTATTGAATATTTTATGTATTTTATATGGTCCTTCATATGCATATAACAATTTTGCACATTTTTTTTCTTTCCTGTTTTGCTACTCTGAGTTTCTTTACAATTACTAAATCCCCTAGTTTGAATTGCACCCGTTTTAAAATTTTCTTGTTCTGCTTCCTTTCATATCTGTCATTAATTATTTCCAATCTTCTTCTAACCCTATCTAACAATTGCATTACTTCAACATTACTTTGTTCTCTTCTCCATGGTCTAGCTGGAATTATTTGTTTGCATAAAGTAATTGGACTGATTTCTGTCGTTGTATTTGGAACATTATTTAGAAAATTTTCTACATCAGGCAAATATTGTACCCATTTATTATGATGTTCATGTGTAAGTATCCTTAAATATTTAATTACCTCTTTAATGTACCTTTCTGCAATATTACTTTGTGGATGTCTGATACTACAAAAACAAATCTTTATTCCCTTTCTATCTAAATTATTTGATAATCGTACATTTCTAAAATATGTTGCATTGTCTGCCAAAATCTTTCTTGGTTTACCTACTTGTTCTTCAAAATTTGCAATTGACTTAATTACATGTTTAGTATTACAGTTTTTCGCTGGATATAGTTTTATAAATTTAGAAAATGCATCTACCATAATCAAAATATGTTTGTATCCATATTGTCCTGTAACTAGGTTTGATAAATAATCAATAGCTACCAATTCCATTGGTTCATTTACTCTAATACTTTGAACAAAATTCTGATTTTTAAAATTCTTTTCTTTAGCAAATTGGCAAATTTGACAAGTTTGAATTAGTTGTTTAATTAATCTAATATCATTTTTCATATAAAAACATTCCCTAAAAATTAACCAAGTTTTCCTTGTCCCACAATGTCCAAATATTGTATGAATTTCTTCAACAATTTCTAACATAACTTCTTTACTCAAAACTATCAATTCTTTATTTTCTAAGACCTTTACCAACAAATTCTCTTTAATTTGATACCCTTTATAATTTTTATCTTGACTTTGTAATACTAAAGTTTTTAATTCTTCAATTTCTTCTGCTGTCTGAATAATTAACATCTCTTGTTTTGATAATCTTCCTTCCTTATAAATTTTCTCAATTCCTATTAAGATTTGTTTTGATTTTTCATACATAGGTACATCTTTTCTACTTAAGAAATCTGCCACTACATTTAACTTCCCTGGCCTATGTTTAATATCAAATTCATATTGTTGTAAATACAATGCCCACCTGTATAACCTATCATTATGAAAAGTTTTATTTTTCAAAAACGAAATTGCTGAATTATTCGTTTCAATATCAAATTTGTTCCCTGTTAAATAAAATTTTTGTTTATTAATTGCAAATAATATGGCTAACATTTCTTTCTCAGCTATGGTATATCTAATTTCATACCCTTTTAATATTCTTGAAATAATTCGGCTGCAATTGCTTGATCAGATGCATCTGTACGAAGAATAAACTTTTCTTTAAAATTAGGATATTTCAGTAATAATCCTTCATGAAACCTCTGTTTGATAGTATTCAATGCTTTTTCCCTCTCTTCATTCCATAACCATTTAACATCCTTTCTTAATAATTGTACTAACGATAATGTCAACTCTGAGTAATTACTTATGAATCTTTTATAATAATTAAAAACACCTAACAACCCTCTTAATTTCTTTAAATTAGTTGGACGAGGTAACTTCTTAATTTCCTCAAGACGTTTCATATTTATAGTTACTCCATTTTTACTGATTTCATATCCCAAATATGTTACTTTATCCTGCATAAATTCACATTTTGATATGTTAAGTTTTAATCCATTTTTATTTAATGTTTCAATTATAATTGCTATATGCTTTAAATGTTGTTGTTCGTTTTCAGAAAACAATAAAATATCATATACGTAATGCACACAAAAGCTCTCAAATTGGTTTAATATCTTCTGCATTGCTCTTACCAGCGCTGCACAAGATGTTGAAAGACCAAATGGTACCACTCTAAATTGAAAAATTTCTCCATCAATACTAAAACCAGTATATTTTCTTGATTCTTCATGTAATGGTATTAGCCAAAACGAATTCTTCAAATCCAACTTTGTAAGAATCTTCTTATCCCAAATTCTACTTAATAATCCATCTATAGTTTGTGGAGATTCATACTGTGGTTTAGTTATTTGATTTATTCTGCGTGCATCCAAACATAATCTCAAAGAACCGTCACGTTTCTTAACTACTACCAACGGATTTATAAAATTACTTTTTGAAGCTTCTATGACACCATCTGTTACCATTTTCTTTATTTCCGTCCTTACCTGTTCTCGTAATTTATATGGTATTGGATACGATTTGCTATAAAAACTTTTCTCCTCATCAACCTGTAACTTGTGAATGTATTTCTGAGCTTGTCCTACTTTCTCATTGATAATCTCCTTATTATTATAAATTATTTCCAATATTTCACCTGCAAATTGTTTATTCTTCTCGCCTATTTTTAATTCATTCAGCAATACCCCCTTTATATCATATTTATTCTCAATATTACCTATTATACTATTATTAATAATTATACCTTCATTATACTTCATTTCATTTCAAATTTTCTCTAATTGGCTACACTTATTTTCTTGGCTGACTCTTTTGGTACAGTTCCAAGATTTAATTAACCCCTTTAAACGAATACATCTTTGTGCACCGTCTATACTTATTTCTAGTTGCTGAATGATGTCAATTCCTAACACTAGGTCCACTATTAATCCTTTTACAATAAACAACCTAACAACACCTTCCCATTGATCAATAATTATTTTAATATTTAACATTCTGTTTGTTGTTGAAATTATCCTCTTAGTAGCCGATAGCAAATCTATTTTATTCACTTTTATGATATTTTTGTTTAGAACATCTAAATTATCTAAAATTATCTTCTCATTTATTAAGGACCCCATAGCTCCACTATCTACCAAAGCTAAATATTCAATATTATTTAAATTTACTTTTAAAAATGGTAACTTTGAAATCTGTTCTTCTTCTTCCTCCTCTTCCAGTAAAAATTCTCCATTATTTTCATAAATATTGTTAAAAATCGTTCTTCTTTAAAACATTTAAAATTGAAGTTTTTTTTTATCCTCTGAGGAATCTTCCAAACCCTCAGCTTCTTGTATTGGATTTTCTTGTATTTGTCTCCCTCTATCATATACATATCTGAATAAAGTATTTACATACTGTCTTTGGGGATATTTATTCTTTATTTCTTATTGTCTTGACTTCTCATGATTTCTTTCCTCAATCAACTCCCTATATCTCTTTCTATCATTTTGATTATAATCATTCCTGTTCTGATAATTTCCTTCATTGTTCCTGTTGTACTGATTATTCCTCCATCTGTTCAAAGTTCTATTATAATTATTATTGAAGTTCTGCTCACCTGACCTATAATTATTGTAATTATTTTTGCCAAAAGTAAATTTATTCTGATATGTTTCCTCAAATTTTCGTTTACTGTAATTTGGAAAATTCAAATTCTCTCTTCTGATATCTTCCCTATTGTTACTTCTCATAGCCATGTCATAATTTCGGACTATTTCTAAGAAATCCTTTAATGTTTTTATATTTTGTACAGCTACTGCTCTCGCTATCTCACTTTCTAAATGCCTGGACAAATGTTGAATAATCTCCTCTTCTGCTAATGTAGGTGTTAAATGCTGGGCTTTATTATATTTTTGTATTATATAATTTTCTCGTGTACTACCACCTTGTTAGGTCATTTTGGTATTTTAAATAGCCGCCTAGGCTTTAGGGTAGCGTGCCCGTATGCTAAACCCTTTTAGTTCTTTATTTGGCTCCATCGCCTAATTCCAGAATCATGATTTCGCACATATTTGACCCCAAACGCAGCATTTCTCGTCGGTTGGAGCTCCCCTCTGATGGCGCTGTGGCAGCCGAGCGTATCGCCCGCAGGAATTCCGAATCTTCTAGAAAGCACGCTGCTGAGGCGTGATACCATTGGTGCCGGCATTAAGTTGTTTCATTTTATCGCCCCGCGATTGGCTGCCAAGGTTTAGTCACGTGGGGACGCGACCAAGGTGACCTTTGCCAGCGCTTCCCTCTGGGCAGTTAACGGCAGTCCGTTGCAGAGAACGCTCGTGTGGTGGTTGTGAGTCTGAGTTTCGAATTGTCTTCGGCGTAGCGTGGGTGTTTTTGAGCCCAGTTCCTGCTTCCGTAAGTAAGGGGTCGTGCCCCCTTCATCTCGACCTACGAGGATCTGTCCCGCAGAACGAAAGTGGCCCATTTTTCGTCGTCCCGTCGTACGCGTCCTGACGCGCTTCACGTCGCCATTGTGGCGGATGTGCACTCATCCCTATAGCCGTCGAACATCGAAGGTACCTGCCACCTAAGACTGCAGCCTGTCGCAACTCGACTGTACCAGGCTCCCTAACCGCCTACATATCAAGGTATGTGTCTTTGAACTGATTACCGCTGTGAACGCGAGCGAGCCGTCACATCTCTGGTGCCTACAGGCACTGTCGTCATATTTGTCCATGTCGCGAGTGCTAATTTGATCTTTGCTGTTCGCTGCATAAGGCGTCGCGCCAGCATATTTGTGCATTCCTTCAGAATTGCAGACTGTCCATGTCGCGAGTAGGGGTGTTCGATATCACAAACTAGGTATCGAATAACGAATAAAATTAAATATCGAATATTATTCGATATATCGAAATTCGAATAACTATCGAATTATTCGAATAAATTAGTTATTCGAATAACTAATTTATTCGAATAAATTATTCGGATAACTAATTTATTCGAATAACTTATTCGAATAACTAATTTATTCGAATAATTTATTGCAATAACTTATTCGAATAACCAGTTTATTCGAATAACTAACTTATTCGAATAACTAATTTATCGAATAATGAAGTTATTGGAATGACTATTCAATTATTTGAAAGTTAAAAACTACTGCTCTACACCCCATCTTATTAGATTTAGAAAAATTATTGAACATTCATAAAACGAGTGAAGAAAACCAAGGAACTAATAATATTTGTGAGAAATAAAAGTATGCAAATCGTGATACTTAAAATTAAGTAGGGCAAACACATTATATACAAGAAGCAGAAAACACGTTGTATTAACGTATTTACTATTCACCTTCGAAGACAAACGTAAACTGTAATTTTTGAAGAGAATTGGGCATTGATTTATTGGAACGATATTTTAAATGATCGCTAATGGGGTACCTATCCTCACTTCCCCACATCCCCGATTTACGATTCCGACCAATAGGCAATATGTATCATTACTAGAATAAGTTGTTAAAAATCAATTAACGATTTTCTAGAAAGAGTAATCTTCTGTTTAACCTATTCTATCTGATATATCTGATACAAGTTTTCAGACTAATGATGATTAATGGCCATTTGCTAAATACAAACAGTAGCTAATCAGTAGGCAGGCATTTATTATGGTATTATTGTAAAGAAATTCAAAAGGGCTAATAATACTAGTGATTAATGATAACGGATAATACCATCTAAAGAAGGTTTTAAGCAATGATAATAAATAAAATAAATAATCAGGCACATCTAGGAACCCTAATACCCATCCTATTAATGTCATAAGGCTGGTTTATACAGCTTTCTTAGCCCTAGTCTTAGTATTAGTCCTAACTAGTTTTAAGAAGAGAAATAGATGTTTATACAGACGTATTTTGGGTTATGAAATTTACGACAGCCCATGCACAAATGCGTGTGTAAAATTGGGTGCAATTTCGAATGAATCATAAACTTTCCAAATGTTAAATGTGCCAGCCTTATTGCACTCAAAAAAGAATGTTAAGCTTACCTTTGTTATAATAACCCAGATGTCTCAGTATTTCCCTAATTACTATTGCCGATTACAGCTCACAATGATGCACTTTTAATAATTATTGTTGTTCTTCAAAAATATTCTAGGTATTGAACCTTTCAAATTTTACCGCCTCATCTGCTATTACCACATTCGCGCCTGTCAAATTTAATTCTGTTTTAAGAAATTCTTAGGACTAAGTTAAAAGTTGGGGTACTTTCAAGGTCAGCTCTTAGGAACAGCTGGGACTAATACTAAGTTAAGAAAGCTGTATAAACCAGCATTTAGTCAGCATGATGAAAAATTTAATTGCTCCGACTGTTTTAACTTTAAGCAGTTAAAAGGTTTACAGTTTGATATTTATAATGTGGCTTTCTATTCTAATAAGACGTATTTGCATAAATAAGTATTTATACGAATAATTCTTTATTCCATATTCGAATAAATTTATTAAAAATAAACTTATTCGAATTATTCAATAAATAGTAATTCTTGGAATGAATTTATTCGAATACATTTTTATTCGAATTATTTGAATACATTTTTATTCGAATAAATTTTAATCCGAATAATTATTTATTCGATAATTCGAATAAATTTATTCGAATAATTATTTATTCGATAATTCGAATAAATTTATTCGAATAATTATTTATTCGATAATTCGAATAACTTTTATTTTAATATCGTTATTCGATATATCGAATTATTCGATATATTATTCGAATTATCGATACAAATGCACAGACCTAGTCGCGAGTGCTAATTTGATCTTTGCTGTTCGCTGCATAAGGCGTCGCGCCAGCATATTTGTGCATTCCTTCAGAATTGCAGACTGTCCATGTCGCGAGTGCTAATTTGATCTTTGCTGTTCGCTGCATAAGGCGTCGCGCCAGCGTATTTGTGCATTCATTCAGACTTGCAGACTGTCCATGTTGCGAGAGCTAATTTGTTCATTACTGTTCAACATCTGTCGCTAGGTTTAGAGCACGCGCGCCAGCTGGTGTCCTTAGTTGTAATCTAGTTATAGATATAGGGCGACGCACTCTGCTGCCCCATTGTAACCCGTTAGTCAATACATGATTTGTTAGCTAAGGGAACTATTGTTTTGTTTCGACTTGTGCATGTTCTGTTACAGATAAACGCCCCCTTCATTGTACTGATTGTTGTGCGACGGAACGAGGGAGCTTTGAGCGTACAGGTGGGTGAGACAGCTGCGTAGTCGCGGTCGGATTGACACCTAATTACAATCCTTGCATAAGGCAATCCCGAAATTGTTATTTGACCTTGCAATTCTTGAATAATCCTATCGGCGGAGTATTTTGCGTGCTTCGCTCCCGTCTAACCGTCCAGGCCCGGTTAGCCGGGTTAAGACAGGCTTGGTGGCGCCCTCATATTTTCGACATACCCTATACATATATATTATGCCGCAACACGCTTGCCCAGAACGTATAGTGTGACTCACGCCCGACTCCCTGAGCGTTCCAGCCGTGGCCTATTAGCCTATTTCGAACCGATTTCAGGGCAAGTGTGCCAGTTTTTCAGGACTGATTCCGTGGTGCGATGCTCACCTTGGGTGGGTGTCGTAAAGTTCTTTTAATACCGTAACAACCTTTATCCACGTATCTACCAGTTGTTAACTGAGTTCTTACTAATGCTTGATGTGCATTACTCCAGTATTGTTCTATAAATAATTTTCTGAATTCTTCATAACTGTTATACTTCTTTTTTATGATACTGTGCCACTTGTCTGCATTATTTTTCAAAGTCACATTTATTACTTGTAATTTCTTATTTTCATCATATGTTGTCTTCATTATATCGTCCAATTTCACAATATAACCCATGGGTTGTTCTCCAGGTCTTCCTTCAAATATCGGCAACATCTCAGTCTGTATTCTAATATCATTACTTATCTGATTAGTACTGAACATTTCCGTTCCATCTTTTATCCTTTTCAGATTTTCTGTTAATACATTTACTCTGCTTATACTGTCATTAATTTCTTCTTGTAGTTCAGTTTTATTTTTATCTATCTTATCGTCAATAAATTGTACTTGTTTCTGTACATCTTTATTTTTCCTTTGCGTGTCCTTTATTCTTCCATCTACCTCTTCATTATTATTTACTAACTTATCTTTCCTGATATTTATTACATTGTCTTCTAACTTTTTACATTCTTCCTTCCTCTCCTCTCTCACATCATTTTTAACTTCATCCTTATAATTTTCCAATGTTACACAAATATTTTCTATTTGTGCTTGTAATTCTTGCTTATTCTGAAGTTGTACTTTATTATAATCTTCTCTTAGTTCAATTATTGATTCTTCCATCCTTTTTGCCTGGTCTTTTTGTTCTTGAACTTTCTCTGCAGTCTTCTGAATTGCATCTTGTAACCTACTTTCCCTTTCATCCGCATCCTGCTTTAACCTGTTTTCCCTTTCCTCAGCATCCTGCTTTAACCTGTTTTCCCTTTCCTCAGCTTCTTTCTTACTTTCTTCTGCAGTTCTTGCAATTACTTCTTGCAACCTACTTCCCAACTCTTCAGCATCCTTCTTTGCCTCGTTCTTTGAATCTTGCATGAACTGCCACATCTTTGCTATAGTCTGTTGCATGCTGACTTCTTCTACTATCTGTTCCTCATGAATTCTTACCTGATCACCTTGCTGTATTTCTTCTACTTCACCTTCAGCACCACTCGTCACTGCTGCCATCTCTTCTTGTGCTTCGTCTTTTTCCTCTTCGGTCTTCTTACTTTTTCTTGTAACTCTTTTATCAGCCATTTCAGTTTAAAAATTTCTAAATGTGCCTATTTTTAATTGCTACCCTGTATATTAGCTTGTAAACCTTTCTATTTTATTCCCCAATTAACTTTTTATATAACCTGCTTTAATTACTTTATTAATTGTTACTCTAATCTTTTCCAAAAGAATTCAATTATGATATTTCCTTTTATTCTGATTATTTTAATCTTTATCAATAACAAATTTACACATAAACTTGATTTATCAGTTACAAATTGATTCTGTTTAGTTTTATTTACTTTTGCACCACAAATGTTGCCAAAATTGCCCCACGTTGTTGCGTCAAAATTTGTGCTATAGCCCCTATTTAAGGAAACTATGCCTTCAAAATAATTCTGTTATATTTTTAATGACTTTTAACCCTTCAGTACCCGTTTACGGTCTGTGAGACCGAGCAAACACATGATGCATTATATTACTTAATGTGCTAGCGTTAGTTTACCGCCCATTTCACTACCTTCCTGTATATTGCCACTGAAGATCCGTATGCAGTTTTGAGTTCGTGCTTGCAGTGGTTTAAAAGTTATTTATAATTTCGGTTTCAGAGACCGAAGCGGGTACCCGAGTTGTTTTTATTTTTACCTTTGATATACGACCAATGTGAGGAGAAGGAAGTATTTTTTGCATTTTTAGTAACACTGTTATACTAAAACATTATTATAGTCATGGCAGATTTTATGAGAAAGAACAGGCGCGACTAGAACAGACGATGCGAGATATAATAGCGGAGGAGGATGTCGACAACGCGTTTTATGAAGATGTGCCATCGTCTGACGAAGATAATTTATTGGAAACTAGGGAAATGAACAGTGACACTGAACAGGAAATATCTGATTAGGAAGACGTTAGTGAACAAGAAACTAATGCCATAAGATATCTCATTATTTTTATGGAGGTGGCAGAGGGGTGTCGGACTGCGAGACCGGTGCGGGTACTGATGTCTTAGAATTTTGAACGGGTACTGGAGGGTTAATATAATCAAGACCTCTTATCTCATTGGGCTGGGTTCATCGAATCTAGCATGCTATCTAATATTGCAATGAAATATTATAACCTCAAATTAGCTTTATATTTGAATGTCAAAATTTACTTTTCAAACTCTTCACACTAAGGTGTACTGACAACTATGCTTTTACATTTGATGTTTAAAATTTGTTGACTTTTCTAGATAATTTTGCTTCAGTTTCCGTTAATTACTTTCAACATTTGACAGTATTCAAAACTTCAATCTAAACTTATTTTAACAAACCTGTTTCTGTTACTTACGTCCTCACTACGCACAACACTCACCACCAACAGCCTTCTCGAACAGGTAACACCTTCAAAACCTCCAACAGATAATCCTTCCTTGGTCCTATGAACTGATGCAAGCTCCAACCTCCTGCAGCTGCCAATGTCAGACGTCACAACCAGCTCCTACCTTTAGCCCTGTAAGTTACTGAAAAGAACACTTTTTTTCAGCAGCTACCGCTTCCTCTAGTCCAATCACCACAGCCACCAGTTCCTGTTGTATGTCTGTACCATCAATCCAATTTCAGTCACTATCCTGCTCGCTCGCTCACATCCAACCTACTGCAGACCACAATCCTGCTATCACACGATCTATTTGTCCAGGTAAGTTTCTCTCCTTCTGTTATTTTCAACTATTAACTTTGTCCAATTATTTTCAGGTACGCTGACATCTCAAACTTAATATTCCAAGTATCGATCCAATTCTTCCCATAATCAATATGAAATTACTTGTAGTTCGATGCAATAAATCCACTTTCAATCGATGATGATTATTTTTGTTTACCAATATTTCAATAACTGTTTTTCTTTGCTTTTAATCTTACTATTCATAATACCATATTAAATAAATAATTATTGCAGTTATTCCCATTAATTTTTAATATTTAATTTTCCATAAATTTTCTTACAACTGCCTTTATGAGTACTTATTTGGTAACTGTTTTATAAACAACTTTTTTTATATACTAGTAACGATTATTTATGCACACTATTTAATTAATTTCAAATAATACTAACAATACATAATTTTCTTAACAAACACAATTGTCGATGTAACCTTAGTTTGATTTTTTTTATTTCGTTAATTATTTATTTCAATGCATTCAAATCAGCCTACCAGTATTTTATGAATCCCAATGAATAATGCAATCAAAGTTGAATTTCATCAATTAATATTAAATTATTTTTTTTTTCTATTTAGACTCAATTTCTGTAACTGTTCAAATTTATTCGTTCAATTTTCAACATTCCTTTATTATAATCTCTGTCCATATCATGTATCATAACAATATAGAGGATTGTCCCTCGTTGGTTTAATTGCGCCTGCAAACACCAGAGGCGCTGTAAACGTCAACAAAAACTAACAGTTGCGTAGGATAGCTATAAAGGTCAGTAAATCAGTAAAATACCTAAATAATTTTTTTTTTAATTTTTTAAAATATTTTCAGTTATTCGTTACAAAAAACATTGTACCTAACTCCTTCGGGAAAAATTTTCCCGAATTCGCACTACACTACATGCAAAAAAAGTGTTCATTCGGAAAAATTACGAACTTGTTAGGTAAATAACTATTACTGTAGAGTAGCGCGTCTTTTATGTAGCAAATACGCAAAAAGTTATTAAGAGAAGTTGTTTAGAATCAACATCTAGGTTCCTATACCAAATTTCAAAATCCGCTGCCAACTTTGATCTCTCACATTATCTTTTATGTTTAGGTCCCATATTAAAGAATTTTACTTTTAACAAAGACGGCTATGGAAAAACAAAGATTTTTCAAAAAGTTTTTTATTTCATAATAAAAAAAATTGTTAAAAATAAAATTCTTTGATTTGGAAAATAAACATTAAAGAAATATTTGTCATATAAAAAGCACTTTATTTAGAAAATGGCGTTTTTCAAAATTGTGTAAATCCAAAAAGTGCTATTTTTCGGAATTTAATCAAGATTTCAATGAGATTTTTTATTATGTGGTAGTTTTAGCTGACTGAACAACCTCAAGGCCAGAAAACTTTTTTTCGTAAAATGTGTTTCTATCTTGACTAGTAAATACATGCTTCGTAATTATTTTAAAAAAAACGTAAAATTTTACTGATAACGAAAGTCATGTGACAAATTTTGTTTGGCTCATTTGTAATCACTTTGCAACCACCTCTGGTCGTCAGTGTTTGATTTTCCACGAAATTCTCAATAATTTTTTTTATTTGATGACAGCTTTTTGGTGATAACTTTATTTATTATTTTTTGATAATAATTTTCTTACGTAGTGCGCAATGTAGTTTGCAAATTTGAATTCGGCGCCGAGATGGCCTCGCGCCGAGTTGCTTGGCGCCGAGATGGCTCCGCGCCGAGTTGTCCCGGCGCCGAGCTGGCCCCGCGCCGAGATGGCTGCGCCGAGTTGTCCGGCTTCGGGTCCCGGGGTTCTCCAGATTTTGAACTTGATTAAGCAAAAGCCAAAATTATCCTGAG
Organism: Agriotes lineatus; assembly: GCA_940337035.1. NCBI lineage: Eukaryota > Metazoa > Arthropoda > Insecta > Coleoptera > Elateridae > Agriotes > Agriotes lineatus. Next base: position 41,630,774 of record OW679195.1, on the reverse strand, counting down.
GCAATAAACAGCCACCTCAGACCGTGCAAACCAGAACGCTAGTCACGCTAGCTATATGAATTTAGAGATTTCAGAGCCCGAGGATGGCCTTGGTGCTTGCTCGGCCTGGTTGTAGATGAAATTCATATACGCGAGGTCTCTCGCACTTCAATGGAATTAGGCCGCTCGAGATTCCACCTAGAGCTCGATCTGGTGGGCGTTCATGGCGAGCTGTATGGAAAAATTATTTGTTAGCAGGGTGATTTTACGGGCTACTGGACAGGTATCTAGATCAAGTCTAAGCAGCAAGATCTACCATTATGCTGCAGGATTACCAGACATGATGGTTAATTCTAAGCGGCAAGATCTTTTATTGCGGTGGAGGATTACCAGGACAGAGTTGGTTATGAACAGAATTGCTTCAGCAGTTTTACTAACTAGGGCAAGAGACGTTTCTGGTTAGGTAAGAATGGCTCAGGCAGTTCAACTTCTGAGTTAGAAGCTGGGAATTGAATTTACATGGACTAGAAAGGGCAGGTAGTTTGGGATAGGATTGTGGTTTTAAGTGACAGGTATCTGGACTGACTATGACTGGGCCCGAGGACCCAAGAGTCTTCAGCTGGGGCTCAGGTTCTTGTCTGGATTCTGAAAGGAACGGGTTACATCTGTCTTCGGACTGAGCGGGCATTCCTGTTTTATATGATTCGGGATCTCTCTCCACTTCGTTTTCCTTGGAAAATCTAAGAGGGGTTAAACGCTATACCTATACGTGCGGACGGAAAATAGGGATGCACGGATTGAGCGACGCGACGAAGCTTGCGCAACTCGTCGATTTTACACCTGGACTCGTATCGGACTATCAGGAGCATCTCTCTTCAAGTTTTTCTAACTCTCCGCGAGGCTCCAAATGTTTGCGCGTCACGCATTCTTGTGACTGTAAGAGCGCTTACAAAATGATAACGACAATTAAAGGTTCTAAAACAATTTGGAGGCACGCAAAACATCATAATACCAACCAACAAAGATGCGGGAACTTGACCTTTACGTTACAAGTAATGAACCCGAAAATAAGTAAAAAGAGCATGACAGCGAAAAAATGTATAACGAGCTGTTTTTGATCACCATTATACGAGTAGCAACATATGCGTGTTGATATGGTATTGATGATAAACAGCCCGGTATAATTCATATATTACCCTTAGAGACAGAGTTTAGTAAACAGGTAGTTACGACTCAAAGTACCATAGAATTAGTTACACCTACTAAAGCTAATTCGAAATTAGTTAAATTAAATCAGTGCGAAGCTACAGGACACAACTTAATTATTGGTAAAGTACTACAAAAAATAGTATATTGTATGTTAAGAGCTGAAAGTGCATTCTTGCGGCTTGCGCATGAATATTGCTGGTTGAGGCAAAGTCGAAACCAGCAATCATGCAAAAGCGGCAAGCGCACTTTTAGCTCGAAATATACATATTATTTTTTCGACGACTGAGCATATTATAATAATGGTGAGGCACTAACACCCCATGAAGGATCTTGGCCTGCAAGGCGGAAGGTCAGAGTTTCCGTATCCTCGCTCTCACACCCGGATGTCGCGCGTCAATTTCATGACATATTATTAATGGAAAATATCATATTTCATTTTATTGCAAATATTAATTGACAATCAACTTAACATTACTCGCGCAGTCTATTAGACATGTGATGCCATTATTTCGACAAATGACGGGCATTGTCCCTACCTATTTTGTTCACGCGGAAACCCAAAACGCTCGGCGAGCGGCAAAGTGATGAAAACGCACGCTCAACGGCAAATGTCAACTTTCTGTTGTCAAATGACAGTGAGAAAAATCTACTTTCGATGTCAGTCGTCGAAAAAAATAATATTCAACCGCATGCTAAACATATTTTACCTTCCAATACTTTGGAAACACGCTCAAATCCTGATAATACCACAACCAGGACAACCGTCAGAAGAAAGAACATCTGAGAGACCGATTAATCTGATTTTCACCTAAAAAGGGAGGTGTGATCACCACACGATTTTCTTTTACTGCTTGTAAAAATATTCTTTTGCGATTTTCTTAAATTTTTTGTCTCAACATTTTGAGCCAGTCCGGCTCTGTACGCTATCAGATAAATTTGCGAGCACAGCTTGCGTTCGGTATATCACATTCAAAAACAGATAATAACGCACAGTACTGCATTGTTTTAGCTAATTTCCATCGAATTATATCACCCAGTATTTGGCTGTTGACTATCGGTGTCGCCGTCTTAAAACGCTGAAGGAAATAAATTGCCTCCGGATTGTCTAGACGGACTAGGTGCCCTATCATGCACTTGGAAAATTCCCAATTGCATAAACAGTCATTTAAATTTCCCCTTGATATTCCGCTGAATTTCATTTGAGCACGTAAGTCAGAATTTGCAGCGTTCGCTGTTTAAGACTGCAGTAATCGTAACGCATTCAAAACTTTCCTTCCCATTGGTGCGAGAGAAAGATCATGATGATTAAAAAGAACTAGATAGAGTTGCTCGGACTGCAATGAGGCAGACGCGACTATTCACCGGTTTTGACCGCGAGAACGACACTTAGTAACAGGAATTGGAAGAGTTCGAACGGGTTCCCTCTTTCTGCCCAGCGGCTCCGCCGTCTGGCACCGAACCTAAATTGTATTGTAAAGTGAGATTAAGTCCGCCTTCAGGCCAATTCGTGCAGGACTCGCTATCGCAATTCGGTTGAACTACCACGTGTAGGGTTTTGTCACTAGGGGGTTGTGTGGAAAATGTGTAAGGTTGCTAAAGGAACTGGCTGCCACGAATTACCGTGCCAATTTACTTTATTACAATAGAATTTTGAAGATTGCTTTGTGTAAACGGATTTAAGTAACAATATAATTCGATCATCGTAGCTGTAAACACATGGTGTAAATCCTGTACCGGTTTCGTTATTGGAGTTATCTTTGTGTGTCAACCTCAATCAGCTATTCTTGTGTGGTCCCGATCTTCTGTTGGCAAACTCTTGTTTAATTCACTGCAGAGCTGTTTTATCTGGATACGGCTTGGACCTCCATCAGGACAAAGTTATGACAACCTTAATTTTCCCTGAGCATCAACCTTACTCAGGTATTGTAGAACAGTGTATTATCAAGTTTTTAAACCCCTTTTTGGTTTGTGTGTGGTGTTATTATTAAGAAGCATTTGTTCGCGCTATCAAACTAGATAAAACCAACGTAATTTCATATTGTTCTTGGTGGCCCTTGTAATGCGTCGAGCACAGTCATAAACGTTTGTATAGATTAGCAATGTCCATTGCATGTGGGCCTGTGCCTTAATTTATCAATTAACAACAATATCGGTTTGATGATGTTTGTGCTCGGGTAAACTTCGTAGCTCTGCCATTTTGATGTGGACTTAAGGTAATCATATTAGCACCGAGCGCTGTCTTCATATTATTTTTATTCTGAAGCCCCTTTGTGGTGTTATATTTTAGGTATGATTTGGTTGTGTATGTACATTGTGTTACGGTATGAAAATGACTTAGCGACACCTACGCGAGGTGCGTATCGCACGACTGATTGAGTCCGGGAAAGGATGGCACGCTCGCCCTGAGATTCTTTAAAACAGGCTAAAGGCCTCGGCTGAAGCGGTCAGGGAGTTGAGCGTGGTTCAAACGGTACGTCACTGGGCAACCGTGGCGTGACATGAACGGGTTAAATCAAAAAGAGAAGGGCGCCAAAAAGTCTGTCTCTAAGTATACTCGTGTAACCGGACCTGGACGGTTAGACGGGACGGGAAGTACAATGGGTACTACTTCATGAAAGTACTCGAGAAATATCGAGCTCAGATTACAAATTCGATAAATAGGTGCTTGAGATACTAATTCGGGTAAGTACTGCCACTGCGGGGGCGTTGCCAGACCTACCTGCACACTCCACGCTCAAGTTCCGTTGTACATCGATCTTGACACTAGTTGTTTAATCTGGAAAGAGCATGCAGAGGTCGTACACAATAATAAATCTCTTAATCACATAGGTATCTATTGACTGACGTTACAACAAAGAATCGAAGGGGGCAACGAATATGTCGCCTTAAATAAACGTAGGGCTTAAATTAATGCCCCCAGCTGGAGTTCGCGCGCTAATACTAGAACACACAAATCCATCAAATGTTCAATACCAAAACAACAGATCTTGGTCGACTCGTTAAGTGAACTGCCGAACGTTATTGGTTAAATATGAATAATAAATACGGCCGAGGCTCACTACTTTACAGCGACCGTGTCGCGGGGTGAAGCCAAACGCAGAACAAATAGTTAATTATCGGTGAAGGTGCCCGGAGCACATAAATTGGCAGTAATTGCATCGCTAACGTACACAAAGCAAAGGTTCAATGTTAAAAGAAACACATAAATTCACAACACAGTAATGGTTACTTTTAGTTCAGATACAAACAACGATTGATTTGCAGGTAAGAGCGATCAAAGTCCATCGCCCACAACGACAAACTCGCGTAATTGGGCCACGCACTACACAGCTGATTGCTCGCGCAAGTGAGCCTGCGACACGGCGCAGACCACAACGACAAACTCACTTGATTTTGCCGCGCCCAAAGCTATGAATCACAAACGGCCGAAGCGTTTTGATTTACAACAATGGCGGCCGGAAATATGGTAATTTTATAGGTTGCTACATGCATGACAATTCAGTCACTCTGCGAGCGACAAGTTAGACACATAATCATTAACACACTCATGGTAGTAAGTTCAGATCGTAAGCAAAATAGCTACTTGGTTGCACAATATCTTAAAATGGTATCTGTGTTTGTTTGACGTCTCCTGAGCGGTGGGGTGCAGTACGGCAGGCTAGCAGCGCCTAAGGTTAACTGCGGGGGCGGTACGAGAGCATTTACTTTGGTAACAAATCCGCCGGACGACGGCGTTTATTTTGAATTGGTCACACACATGCGACTGGGCACAACGAGAGAATTACGGGCACTCTGAGCGTCCTGCTAACAAATCCCCCAAGACCAGTGGGGAATGAAGGAACACTTCATAACGACATCGCTGGACGCGGCCCTTGGAAAGCCCCAGGAAAAAGACACTCCACAACCACGTGCATCGCACTCGATAGCTTTCAGCCGACTCCACTCTGCTTGCAAAACATGCGAAATAACTGGATTTACGCGCGCAAACGGTGATAAAGGGTGGCCCAAGATGATCGAAGCGGGGCAGCCGCGTCGATATACAGGGTGTTCGGATTCAAATGAACAAGAAGTGATCTTGCGCCTGTGAGTTTTTGTGATAAAAGTTAAGAATGTTGGAATCAGATTTGAAGTACAGATAGGCTGTACAGAAAGCTTAAATAGTCAGCTTTGTTGCTGAAGGTTACAAAATGGCTTAACAATTGTTTATTGTGTTTGTTTTCCAAACCTCAGAATAAATCACATCTGTCGAGCTACCTTTGTGTTTTGTTTAGTAGAAGTAAATTTGTCAAAAGTATCAGAAAGTACGCTCTTCAAGAGCATGAATTTCATAAGCATTAACTATACCTGTAAAGAAACTTAAAAAAATCGTAAAGCAGGTCTGTTCGGCTCTAACCAAAACATTTAGGCCTTTAGCAAATAAACGTATAGCAAACAAATAGAACCACACCTAAGTGTCCTTGTACTAGACTCTATACCTAGCCGTGAACAAGGCAGATCCAAACAACTAAGGGTTGAATGTTTTTCACGGCGGCACCTAGCGCTTCAATATTTTGACAACCTAAAACAGGACCAGAATTTACGAGTACTGTATAACACCCCTTCTTGCTAGCTAACTGTGGACAATCAGAAGCTTTACTTCCTGAAACTGACCTGTGGTAAGTGCAATCCGGTATTGTCGTAATATCCATATTATACAGTAACAATTTTTCTAAAAACCATACTTCTTACAATAGTTATTTCTATCACTTGTCCGGAAACTGCATGTTTGTGTGTACGAGTAAGGTTTGCAGGCCGAGACGAACCCCGAGGCCTGCAAATACAAGTACTCGCAGAGGAGTTTCTGGAAGTGTAATACACAAAAATTTTTGTGCCGACTTTTTTAAAATCAATATTTTGAAAGATTTATTTGTTTAACATTTGGTATAGGGATTATTTTATGTTGGTAACACCAACAGATTTAAAATTTTAAAATAAAGATCTCTTGTTTCTTGACACTTGTTAAATTTAATTCATACATTTTCTTGCAATCTTTTGTTGACAAGATTGTACAATACTTATAAATTTCTAATAATGGAAACACCGGCGCATATTAATGGGTATGGTTTACTTGCATACTTTGAACTGAAATCAAAAGAATAGAAATCGTCCACGTTATGGTAAATTTTTTCGATGCTAAAGTCAATACCCAATATTAAACGTAATATTAATATTGAAAATTACACGAAGCTGATTGCATTTTTAAAAAGAACGAGAGATGGGTATGTGCCTAAAAAATCTAAATCTTTCGAGATTGAGGAAATTGAAAAATTTATAAATGAGGCTCCAAATGAGATTCACCTTATGATGAAAGCAAGTACTTATTTTCCTTTAACTCAATTGACCTAATTTTAACGCCTTCGTTTTAAGCAGCCAATTATTAAAGGCTTTTGTACGGCATTGACAAGTTTTGCCGGGAGTCGTCAGGTATATTCGAGCTCTGAAGATGTCCAGAATATATAAAGTTTTTCTAGCATTTAGCATATAAAATTGAATGATACCAATTTGTCCAGTATACATATATCTAATTGTGAAAACTGCACCTTAAATTTTAATTTTAATAAGTAATTGACTATTATGTTTAATTACATTACATTAATACTTCTAGAATGAAGTTACTACTTCTTTGTATTATGGCGCTGTCGTTAATACAGAGACGTGGTTGCAGGATAATGTGGTAAACGGTGAGCTATTTCATGTTTTGCGTCAGTTTGTGTCAAAACTGACGCAAACCCTAACCTGCTAACCTCGAATTTGACATAGACCGACAGTCTTGCCAATTTCAAGTAAAATTTTAGGGTGCATTATGGGAAATTCAAAGCATACTAGATGTAATTCATTTTAAGACACCCGGTATAAAAATGCATTTACAAAATAACACTTGTTTACATATCGTTGCTGTATACATCACAGATGCTACTGTGAGCAATTATGAATTTCTGTATGAATATCCTGGACAGCTCCCGTTTGTATTTGATAAGAACTGTTTTATAATTGGGGATTTCAACTGTTGGGACTATTATAAATATCATTTTTATAATAATATACTAAATCTCTCTGCTCCAACAAAAGGCCTCATTAATCTAGCAAATTTCTTAAATTTAAGCCAACCAAATTCAATAGTTAATGTAAATGGTCGAATTTTAGACATTATCTTAACCAATGTTAATAATACAATAACAAGAGAGGAAAATAGTTTAGTACCTGAGGACCTTCGTCACCCACCTTTAATGTGTGATATCTGTATAGTACCGGATAGGGTTAAGAAATGTAATTTAAATAGGGATATGGTATAATTATAATTATAAGAAAGGCAATTTTTTGTTACTGTATCACTTAATGAGAGATGCGGATTGGAGCGCTATTGATAGCATTAAAAATGTTGATGATGAAACTGACAAATTTTATGAGATTTTTTATTCAATTCTAGATCGCTGCGTTCCAAAATCTCTTAAACGTCAATCAAAATATCCTGTTTGGTTTAATCGAGATATGATTAAAAATTTGAAACGTAAAGAAAAAGCTAGAAGGTTATATAAAACCACGGGACCAGCATTTCACTTAAATCAGTACCGACAATTTAGAAAAGAATCTAGACATCTCATAAAAAATGCGTACAGCTTATATATATTATCTGTTGAACAAACCATTGCTACGGATCCAAAACAATTCTGGAGTTATATTAATCAGAAATGCTATTTAAATGGCATCCCCATCCCAATCGTTGATGCCCTTGGCAATAAGCTGAAGGATGGCGCAAATATTTCACAAGCATTTGCTGATTCTTTCTGTAGCAATTATTTAAATAACGGTGGTAATAACCATGTGTATGTAGATCATTTAGATTTTTTTGCCAACGTATCTATTAGTCATATTTCAAACGATGAAATATTGTGTGCCATTCGCCAATTGAAAAACACAAGGTCTTGTGGGCCTGACAACATTCTGACTTACGTAGTAAAAATTCTAAATTTAAGTTTAAAATTGTCAGTATTTCCTACCAAGTGGAAACGTGCTAAAATTGTGCCCGTGTTCAAAAGTGGTTCTAGGTCAGATATACGTAATTATAGACCAATTTCGTTGTTGAGCGCTTTTTCTAAACATTTTGAGTACATTTTACATAACAATATAAAGCATCAAATCAGTAATTTATTATCTACAGCAATTTAAGCCTTTTTACACAGTACGTATCGGAAGCACTGGAGAGCTGTTGTCAAGTTGATGTAATTTACACCGACTTCTCGAAGGCCTTCGATACTGTGAACCATTTCTTATTGTTAAAAAAGCTAGACATTCTTGGTTTTACTCAAAATCTGGTTTCATTTTTTAAATCATATCTCGGTAATAGAGTTCAGTTTGTATATTGTAATGGCTATTACTCACAGGAGTTTACAGCTTGTTCAGGTGTCCCACATGGAAGCGTTTTGGGGCCACTATTATTCTTGACCTTCATCAATGATATTAGTAATGTAGTACAGACGGCACGCAAATTGTTATATGCAGACGATTTTAAATTATTTCTAGAAATTAAAACACTTGAGGATTGTAAACATTTGCAGAATGATTTAAATAAAGTTTATGATTGGTCTGTAAAAAATCAGTTACATTTTAATATTAATAAGTGTCAGTGTATGACGTACTCTCGTAAATGAAATTCCTTTTCACATGACTATTTGACTATACTATAAACTCTGTTACTCTGAAACGTGTTGACTCGTGCAAAGATCTCGGAATTCTTTTTGATTCTTCCTTAAAATTTAATGACCATATTGATAACGTAACTAAATCAGCATCTAAGCAACTTGGCTTCTTAATTCGGAACTCATTACAGTTTACCAATGAAGATACGTTACTAATTCTGTTTAATGGTTTGGTTCGATCAAGAATGGAGTATGGTGCAGTTATTTGGAACCCTGTTTATGTTTGCCATATATTGAAATTAGAAAGAATCCAAAAAAGGTTTCTAAGATACTGCGATTATAAAGTGAATAAGAACGTAATGCATCGTGATTACACTACTCTACCCCGTTTATTTAATCTTAGTACACTTGATATGAGACGTACTAACCAACTTTTACTGTTTCTATATAACTTAGTAAATTATCACTTTTAGACGTCCCGGATTTATTATCTAAATTGAATTTTAAAATTCCTGATTCACGCAGTAGATCAAATATTAGTTTTTCGTATATGTGTCACCTGCTTTCCCCAGTGCTGGCTATATCCAGAGCGTACAATAACTTACCGTCAAATGTAGACATGTTTAATATTAGTTGTCATCAGTTTCGGTCAAGCTTGGTTCTAGCGCGGGCGCTGCTTCCAGCATCTTAATCAGTGTTGTAACCTTATGTAAATTGTATTTTACTGTTTAAGTGATTGGTCACATTATTATTATTTTTCTTTTTGATTATTCATTCTCGGGCTGCTGTGTTGGAATTGACCCATATGTTTAATTTTGTTTAGTAATATATTTTTTTGAGAATTCTCATGTAATTGAGTCTCTTTACTTGTTTGAGAATAAAGGTATTATTATTATTATTATTATTAGTTGTGTGTATTATCTACTGAGTTTAATATTTCAATTAATTATCACATTGCGCGGTTGCTATAATCTGAAACTCGAAGCACATTTAATATTTGTTTTATAAAAATTCAATTATACTCACATTTAATACCTTGAAACATCTGCATTGTTTTCAAATCAAATTATGCAGCTATAAATATCGGTACAGTTATTTGTATTTACCATATGGTCAAAAGAAAAGTTTGCAGTTCACCCATTTTCTACTATACGAGTCAGTTTGTACGTCGTTCTCCAATGAAATAATATTAGAGGTAATTAACTGTTCTACGTAACGAAGAGGAAACTCATCTTCATCTGAGAAACAACATGTTTTTAAAACAATATTCACAACAGGGGTAAGAATATACTTACGTTTTAATCTGCATCCCAGATCAGATTCTGTTTCTTCGTTAAAAGTAATTTAACCTGATTTGTGGTTATGTGCACCAACTGAGTTTCAGTGCGAAACACTACCAATGGAAAACGCAATAAAATAAGCTATTTGTATTACAGTTATGCTAAAATTTTCTTTTTAACTCAAATATGTGTAATATGTTGCTAAAAATACTAAAACATTGCCTATGCGTGCTGTATAGAATTGAAATTGAAAGCAGGACAGAACGATAGACGACGATGCCAACCGATAACCGAATATTCCTAGTTTTACCGGACTAGGTTGGGAACAAGGACGATATTGAGATGTAGAAACTCAGTAATGCCGACTGGAGGCCCACATATATTTTTACCAATAATTGGAGATATCTGCATAATATATCATACTGTTCTATAAAATAATATTTTTACCATACAATTGTAAAATGTTCCGGAGAAACGAAAAAAGATAAGGGTACCATTTCTGGTTGTCCGATTTTAACCTAAAAACACTGGGATCTCCAGATCTTTATTAGAAACGAATATATAAATTTTCAGGCCGATTGACTCCGCCGCCTGGGCTGCAGGGAAGACAAAGGCAGACTCACGGACTGAGAGACAGACAACGAAAACCGCCTTTTCTGAACCAGAAGACACGGCAGCGGATATTTCCGCAAAATCTCGAGTTAAAAAAAATCATGATTATCATTACTTTACTTTATAAAGTAAAAAAAAGTAAAAGATCTTCGAAAAGCATTCACAACACGCACCGCAATGTGCCTACCTGTCCGCATCAATGTTATTTCTGCTCTGTCGAAAACAGAAGCAAATTACTTAGGGCTTAGCTTGGACCAACGATCAACTTAAAAAATCAGATCTAAAATAACAATAGAAACTAAAAGGTAAAGGGGGCTAACATTGACACTACTTTGAAAGCATTCCTATAAACATTTTTTATTGTGTGTTAAAGGAAAGATAACTATTGCTAGGAGAACATCAACGAGATTTCACATCACGTTGTTTCCTTAAAAAAAGAACTAGGAATGAAATACGTTTTTAAAAAAATGCAAGTGTCAATGTTGACCCATAGAAAGTACAACATTGACACCCTCACTCAAAATACTGTAAGTGTCAATATTTGTTTTCTTATGGCAGGTTTGATAATAAAAATAAAGATTGCCAAGAAAATAAATACATTTATTATGTTTTTTGGTACACAAGTACAATGTCATAGAAAATTCTACAAGAAACGTAAATGCAAACTCTAAGAAGTAGCGAAATAAACATTTATTAATGTTTTCACAATAATATGGCTGCATGGGCTGCTATAACCATAATACCGTAATTTACGATACAAGTGCGTAAAGCTACACTTTAGTCACGAGTGCGGCAGAGTTAAAACGCGATTGACTAAAGATGCTTTACGCATGTGTATCGTACAATATTTTATCTACGATAGAATCTAGAAAACACGGTATATATTAAAAAAAAATTAATGTAAATTAGTGTTACCAGCAACCGGTCGTAATTTTGCGTGTATTAAAAATTTTAAAACACGTTGCTACTGACAACGTGCCTAATGAAATCTTTTAAACACGTTACTACTGACGACGTAAACTAATGAAAACTTGTTATTAAACAGTCGTTTTACAAATTTAAAACTGCCAACTAAAAGGCAATTTTACACACTCTTGTAGATAAAAATATTAGGATATTCCCACTAATAAAGATAAAAATAGCATATTTATAGTACTTTTATGAAGAATGGTACTTCTTTTAGTTAATTTTGTTTCCAAAGTTGAGGTCATTAATTTTGTAGTAATGTTTGCCTTTTTGAATGAAAGGTTCCTCCAATACTTGTTGAACTTCTTCTAATTCAATATCTTAAACAAGAACTGTCAATGTTCCCCCCATGTCAGTGTTGGACCAGCTTACCTAACTACTTCTAATAAATCCATTTTTAAACCTATCAGGGCTTATGAACTTCAGCTGTAGGCTTGGTCCAGACAGTCCAACATAAGCGTTACGCAGAGGTTTCAATTCAAGTTACTTCGTGCCGTGCCAGGTATATTTTAAAGCAAAAGATTCATGAGGATCTAAAAATGCCATACATTCCAGAATAAATGTAGATATATGCCGAAAAATATCATGACACTCTCCCGGTATATCACAACTAACTTGGAACAATTCAGAACTAAAGACATTTCCAGAAAATTGAATAAAAAGATGCACAATTGATTTGTAATAAAATCCCCGTGAGTGTTATCACTGTAATGTAACTAATTTAAGAGGTTCATCTTTGGATGAAATTATTCTCATTGTTATTTCTATATATAACCTATTCACTCAATACCCAATTAAAGTTGATTGGAAATTACAAATAAAAATTAAAAATTCATATTTGGTTTTTAGTTATAATATATTTCAATGCGATTCTTGTTTGACACTTGGCTGCATTTGAGTTGTTTTTACAATTGCGGTTATGTAACTATAAATTAATGAATCGCCTTTTAGCAGTGGTGAACAACTTTAGTTTGAAAACAAAAAGATTACATTTTACTAGCAAGTATTATACCTAAAACAGAATTATTTCCACTATAAACAAAATTTTGTTGTATCTTTCCAGATCGTTAAATGTTGAATTTGCATTAATGGACAAATGATGAATGTTAATTTTTAGTCATCACTATTTTTATCACTAACCAGTTTTATAAGTACATATTATGTACTCTCATTTAGGTCCGGCACGGGTATTCCTTCAGAATTTAATAGTGTTAACCATGTATGTAACTCTAAATCAATTCGACGAATACCCAATATTTTTAGGTTTTTGTAGAATTACACATTCCTCTAATAGCCGTTCTTGTCACCAGTGTTGCCGTGTGAAAGCTCTTCTTATTTTAATAGAGAAAATTCTGCATTTTTCTCAATTCAGGCACCAAGACAAATAGTCAATATCAAGTGTAAACTATGTTTACACAGGGAATAAAGCACAAATAAGCAAGCAACCAGGTATGCATGAACACAACAATAAAATGAACTCGTTAAACCTTTATGATGATGTCATTCAATTTTATTTTATTGGGCCAGTGTTACGGCTGGCACTCCGCCTCGCATGTTCACTAAAGGTGTCAGTTTCTGGAGCCTGCTTCCGGCATTCCTTCAACTTCATTTACCCCACGCCATTTAGCCATTGTCTCTGCTGGATGGCCTTTGCTTTTTGGAAGTGAAACTCAGTTCATCACTTTTTGCCCAAAACCTATTGTGCTCTGTGGCGCTCTATTTACACTTGAAAACTCTCGGCATTCCAAATCGTTATACTTCTTATTTCAGTGTCAAATTTGAAATAACAGCTTGGATAAAACTATTTCTTGTTGTCTCGCAGTGATACATTTTATGGAATGTCAGGAAAATTACTAAAATGTTTGTTACTTATTCACGCATAGGTGAAAACAAAAATTTACTTATTGGAATTGCGAGCGTAAAAGTCAGTTTATCAGTTGTGATTAGGGTTGCCAGGTTTAAAAAAGCTCAAAGTAGGACAACCTCCTAAGATCATCGGTATGTGTGTGCTGGGGAGGGGTGGGGCTGACAGTTAGTGAAGGTAGTTAGTAACGGTGATAACACATTTTACAATTTAAAAATACAAAGTGTCCCTAATATATTGTCTGGTCAAAAGGGCTTTTAAGGTACATGTAATAAGCAATTTTGCCGTAACATTGTTTTATGATCAATAATAATTAATGCTAGATTAACCAGCATCACCTTCAAACAAATTTTAGTCATTCTGTAACGATACTATTACAGTTGAAACTCATCCATTCAAAATTAGTGTGAGAATGAGAACAAACATGTTTACAATTTTTAGGTTAAATGCACAAATTGGAAAAAATAATTTGGGGGGTAATACAGATGCCGACAAACCCCATAGCACATTTACAATGCTTAAAGAGCGGCATCATTCATAGCCCTCTGAACCAGACAATATTTTATACCGGGTGATTATAAATGCTTTTCCATCAAGTTGCCTTTGAAATATTCGTTGTATGAATAATATGTTGGTGGCACTGTAAGTCTATGTCAAATTCGTCAGTTTTGACTCAGACTGGCGCAAAACGTAATATGCAAATCTCGAATTTGTGTGTTATTGTCACTTTTACATAATTTCTGGTTTCGGTAGCGCCTCGACCAACAATATTCATGCGCAAGCGGCAAGAATGCACTTTCAGCACTTAACATACAATATACATTCTTTAAGCGACGACATTACTCAAATCTGATGTTATAAAGACTTCTTAAATGCAAGCACACGATTGACTTAGACTCCACTGGTTTAACTCGTATGACTGCACCCTGAATTTCACTTTTTTTATTAGCGTTACCGGCGGCACTTTTACGATCTTACAAGGGCAATTCCTGACATTTTCAGGCACTTTGGCACAGGTCCCCTACAACACTCCCTCGCCAGTGATTAACCCACGAGACTATGCAGGCCGGAAATAGTCTGAAAAATGCACTCACCGTCCACTTCTGGTGGCTGTTGCTTGATTGCGTGTTTCGGCGTCTTTGTGCCTGGCGGTGTTGGTTGCAGCTTGATCTTGATCAGGCTCCGCTGCCTTTCGATTGAGATTGTCGCCAGCTTGCCGCGGATTTCGACGCTGAAGGTTTTAGAAGGTAATATGAATTTTTAAAAATGGGATACGTTTTAAAATATCTCTTCACTTTTCTATAATTTCTTTAAAATAGTTACTTTAACTAAAGGTTTCACCTTTTCACATGAAAATTAAGATCACTTACCGCTGGTGATCTTAAAATTGAGCTGAAATATTTTACATATTTTGCGATTTTTATACGAATTCCACTTTAATGTTGCAGAAAACAATGAAACTTCTAGGTTTAAACGTTTTGAATGCTGTGATAAAGTGAGACACTAATTGTGTTTGAAATAAATATTTTATCTTTGGAACTATAGGATATAGAATGAACATATATTTTAGTTGTAAACCGCCCTGGTCGCCTAGTGGGTAGAGTGGCAGACTAGCGATCAGCGGTCCCGGGTTCAAACCCCGAGGGAGGCACAAATTTACGTAGAAAAACGTATAATATCAGTCCTTCTCAGGACTAACAAGGAACACCGGAAGACGGGTGTAGATCAAAACTCCCGAAACGTTGTGTGATTTACACCCTAGACAGTGGAAAAAGTTCGAAAAACATATCATAATAAACCACTGCCAAAAAAATGACATTCAGAGAACAATCCCAATTTCCTTTATAAAAATTTAAAATCTAGTTGCTAAGATACATGACAGACTTTTGTTAATAATAACTTAACAAGCTTGTAAAATATGTGGTGGGGCCAGATTGAACTCCTCAATCTATCACACAAAATTTTAAATAAAAAAGTTTGTAGTTATATCAATTGTGTGTAAAGTTACTAGCCAGTGTGCAGGGCATCTGTGGGTATCGTTGGCCAAGCGCTAAGAGGTCTAGTTGAAGCAGATTAGCCAGCGGAAAATTTGTCCAAGTGCGATTGACTTCGGGGGCCCATTTCCTTATGCAAGCAGTTTCGCCCAGCAAAGATAGTGCCTGCTGCGTATAGAGGGAACCTTCAGGAATCAGCACGTGCAGAAACTAACAAGTCATTTCCAAGTGCATAATTCCCGCGGTGTCATTAGGGAGTGTATCCAGCAGCCGGGACGCCTCCGATAAAGGTATGATTTAGCAGGAAGCCATTGCAGCCGCTCCCTAATTCGCGGGAATCGTTGAGATTAGACTGTGTACGAGGTGGAGAGGTATATTTCAGTTATCCAGATCCATCCAACTTTGAAAAATTCAGTTAGCGTCCTTTGAAAATGCGGGATGACGCGGTATTTTTCACTTTTGGCCGGATATTGAACGAAAAACGATCTTAACAGTTGCTACGTCACAGTATTAATATTTACCTGATGCGTCTTTGCCTTCTTGGTGTTTTCAAATTCAATTTAATGCTGTTTTTGCACTAGCAGATCATTGTGATTACTGAGTCAAATTTAAAGATTAGCTATACTACAGATGGAAATTGTGCATTTGCCCGAAATATTTGAGAGTATTTGTCATACAAAATTTTTCTAAATTTATGAACCTACACCCTGAACCAAGTTTGTCTCATGTTCTACGGAGTTATGCCCGAATTTATTGCGGATAGATAAAATGAGAAAAGGGCAATAAACCATTTATTTATCGTAATACTTATTGCACTCTTTTAATTTGCCCTGAGTTTGGCAGGCAGATTCTTAATTGCATCTAAAATATATTATAAGGGGTAGTTTCCCTTGCCACTAATTATTATATTTAAAATACTATTATTGTAGTAAAGTATATATTGCAATGGTTGCACCTCTCTACATTTAAATCCTATATTTATTTACTTTAATGTTACTTAATGCATTTTGAGACTCTTAATAGGGTGTGGGTCGTTAATCTAGTTATTTGTTCTTTGATATTCTAATTTTATATGAATTTTCAACTATTGACTGCTACAAAATGTCAGTTTGACTTTAAACAACTATCAAACAATAATCAAATCAAAATGACAAATATTCTTTCTACTCACAACTCAAAAACTCAATTCACTAAAGTAAGTACTGTTTTATATTTATTTCAAGTGTTTAATTGTCATTTATTCAATATGCTTCTATAGGACTAATTAAAAACCAACCTGATCTCCTCTTATTTCACTGGTATTCACATTTAACACCACTGCTCCTGACGTTCACAGCTAAGCTCATTAACAGCCGAACCTCGATGTTCCTCCAACCTACTCGAACACGTCCAAACCCCAGCCTCCTGCACGTTGCCGTCAATCGAACAGCCTCCTGGTAAGTTTCCACTAACAGATGGTATCCAAACTAATTTCCCATTGTTCTCAGCTCCTACCTTGTAGTAACCAACCCAAATCAATCAGCTACACCGGTAACTCCCTTCAAATGATTGATCCGTCCTCCGTATAATCACCAAATCCAGTAATTAGTATAACTTATTCCTTGTATGTAGTAAATCATCCAATTCAAATTAAATATTATTTTATTCTTCTTACTTGCCTCTAATTAAACCATATTCCATTATCTTTTCAATGACTGCACACTTGTATCATTTCATAATTATATTTTAACTTAATTTCACCTCGCAGATTTGTTAAAAACCTTTTTATTTGTATTCAACCAAATTATTTATACAAATAAAGGCTAAATTTCCAGTTTTTACTAATACAAAATTATTTTTTCCAAAAATATGTCTACATTTTATGAGTTTGTTATTGTCACTCTATTAAACAAATTTTCAAATTATGCTAGGTACAATTATTAATGCACTCTTTTTTTTAAATTAAATGTTCTGAGTTTTACCTACTACATGCTATATTCTAGTAGTAAGCATATTTGTCACATGATAACATTATCTTATCTTTCATATTAACTTTCACCACCCTGATTGAATACTCAATTGCTATAACTTAACAAAATTCATTATAAATTGTCTCAAATTTAATTTCTATTACTCAATTCAACTTAACCAACAATCTTATTCAAAACTTTCTAAATTTGATTGTATTAATCTTCCAAATTTATTTTTTTAAATTTTTATATAATAAGTGACCTATGTGTATCATAATAATATATATGTTTTTCTTCTTCAAACGCATGTTTTTTAGCGCGAAATTTCAAACGTTTTGCTTTAGGAAATCCTTATAGTGACTTTAGATTTCTGTAGTAATTTTTTCTAATTTCCAAATCAACATATGCTGTAAAGCTTTGGTTTAATATCCAGGGTGACATAAGCGCAAATGCCAAAGATGAAAAATATTGGCTCCCGCTGGCAGTTAATAAAAGTTGCCTTCCGCTGGTTGGAAATTTGCAGCTTTGTTCTCTAAAACTAGGATGCAAAATCCGACTTTCTATGCAGTGAGTAAGAAAACACTTTATTTTATAATTTGTTTTATATAATGCTCTATGCACTATGGCGCACAAAACATAGAATAAAATGTTTGCCAAGTCATCCACCTATTCTCAATATTAGCTATGCAGTGTTTACTCAAGCAACTGAGAAAATTAGTCACACCTCATTGTTTAAAGATCGCTGTCGCCCACACGGCCAACTTGTCAAGTCATTTGCTCTAATTCCATGTATATGGAAAATATATTTATTCACAAGCATATATGTAATAAGGTGATTACTGACTTTTAAAAAGTTGCAAAATAAGATACTACCAACTTTTAAACTTTCCAACCGGTTGGAGAATTGGTTGCCGTGGCAGCGGTTGGGAAGTAATCAATTTCCGACCGCTATCTAGGTAGGGACACTGGAAATCTCGTTCATCCATTCATGCGCGTCAAAACCTGTCGAATCATAATGTAATAATAATTTTTCCAATTATTGTTTAGAATAAAGTGGTTATAAATAAACTAGTATACATACCACGGTGAAAAACTTTATTCTTGTTTCAAGATATCGTCACTATTCTAATCTCTCGACAGGAATGAAGCACTCTCCACCTGGGTATGTATTCTTAAAACTAGACGGCACAGTAATGCTCTGAATGTCAGGCACAGTAATAATTCTCACATTTTACTGTAGTAACACTGTGATTTTAGTAACACTCATTTGTATTGTGCAGCGTCCTGCTTCTCAGTCGTAAATAACATTACAGTAATTCATATTACACCAAGTCCAGCATGCCAACATTTAAAAAATTCAAAACACTACGAAACGCATCGTATGCTAATAGTAAAGTAAATCAAAAGCCTTCTAACTTGCGAACAACGGCCAAGAAAATAAAAAACATTCACACTACGTAGGGTCTCACATTTGCACAGTAAAGGAACTCAAAAGTGGAATTCCTCACACTGTTAATAATAATAAAATGGAATAATAAGGGAAACCAAAATCATCCCATAGTACGGCGCCTTTCTACAGTAACCATGGTGAATTATACGAAGTGTACAGTGAAGAATACGGTTCCAACAGTAAAGAAAATCCTTCGCACGAGAAAGTGTTCCACATTTTAACAGTAAACAAATTCAAGCTCATTTACACTGCGCAGTGCAAATTCCAGTAGTTAAAAGCCAAAATTATTCTCAATATGGGATTTTTCTATAACGAAAAGTGGCATTTTAAAGAACGAGAAAGTTGTTTACGGCCGAGGCGTCAGCCGAGGACGGAATTACTTGCGAGGACCTTTAAAAACACTTTTAGTTCGTGGTGAATACAACGGTTTATTTCATACTGCAAGTTTAATGAATTTTAAATAAAAAGTTGTAAATCATTTCAAATTTCATGTCAGCAACTGACGTATAATTTTAAAGTACTTGAACTTTAATATTTTACTTTAAAGTACTAAGACTTTAATGTTCCACTTTTTGTATCATAAATAATCCTAAAAATGCCATTTTTGACATCAGTTTGAAATAAACAAATTTAAATTAATTTGCACTACGAGGCGTCCCACATTCCCAAAGTAAAAAATAAAATCAAACTCTTCCGCACTCTGAAGCGCCCCACACTTAAAAACTAAACTCGTTCACACTGCGGGGTATTTCACCTTCCGAACAAATTTATACTCATTCACACTGCAGAGTGTCCGCCTTCCAGTAGTAAACAAACCCAAAATTATTAACAATACGTAGCCCTTTAACAATAAACATAGGAGACCGCTTTTTATAGTAACCAAAAATCATTCAGAATAAGAGGTATTAGTACAAATTACGAATATTATATAAATTTAAGCTCATGTGCACTATGGCCAGTTCCGCATTTTAACAATAAACAAATTCAAACTCTTTCACATTGTCGGATTTTCCAGTACAACACCTATACAATGCCAACAATCTGTTTCTAAAATCAAACTGCGGGGTGTAGAAGGTACAACTAGTAAATGGAAGGGACACACCTTATTACGAGGGGTAATCAGAGGGCGACGATACCTAGAATTTGACATTCCACGCCATTAGCAACGATATACGTCTGAGCTTGACCTGGTTCAAGAGCGCAATCACCCTTCAATAACTCCCATCTCTTCCTACCAACTACAGTGCGAGGTGCTCCAGAATCCAATAAACCCAGAATTTGGTTGCTGATAATTGAAATGTGAAGACACACTTTTTCATCAGGACAGGCATGACGGAAAAGAAAGTCCAAAACAGCTTCCGAACAAGTAGCAGAGCTCTCTAAATAATTGACAGAAGGATCTCTTTGACAACGCGTTAGCAGTAGCATTCATTTAGCCGTATACAATTTAGTCGATTCTCTATTTGGAGCAGTCATCGTATAAAAGCATTTTAATTGGCCGCTCGCATATGGCGCCGATAGCGGTTGTCTACTATACCAGCAAGACTTCGCTGGGCTTTCTGACAGCGTGTGTGCAATTTGTATATGCGTTAAAATCTTTATCGTTGAGTGCAGAATCGTTCCTTTTGCTTTGTCGTTCGAGATAATAACTCGCTGCTTGATGTTTTCCGGCTTGTGCTTCGAACTGAACAACTCGAATTGTAATATTACTCCGACCACCAATTTGGGCCCCTTGTTGTCTGCTTCTGATGTAAAGTTTTGTGGGAGTCGCGCTTCAATACGGATTGCGTAGGTGAGGAGAAATTAATTTTGGAACCTTTGCCCGCTTCAAGATTGACTAATTTCCAATAATCTCGAGTTGCCACAACCTCCATTTTGTGCACTTACAAAGCACAGAAATCGGGGCAAGCAGAACCTGGTTGAACGTCTTCATGATGCGCGAGCATTTAACTAGCTAATGATGCTCATTCTACGAGCATCAGATTTAAGAACGTTGTTTAGTTAGAGTAAGGCTGCTTGTAGCTTATAATTATTTGTTTAACATTCAATGGCTTAATATTTGTGTTAATTCGTAGCATAATGCATTATTTGGGGGGCCCTGATTTGCTTAATTAGTACTTGTAGGTCTGGCTGTTTTATGCAATGTTACTAATTAAATACCGTTAATGTTACTAGTTGTCGAATTTCGTTACCATAAACTTTTGAATTTTAGATATTCTTACGATTGTCTGTTGCGATATATGAGTCCTCCGAGTTATCTGAGCATATTTTTGTTGTAATTAAAGACTTGTTGGCGCTTATAATATTTATCGGTATCATCTAGTAAAGAACGGCACGGTCTTCAATGAGCATACTGTGCGGGCCATGAAGTATACTCTCATAGTCTTACGATATTTGAAGATTTTGGCAATTTAGGGAAAAGCAAGTTAACAAACTGGCTATCTATGGATTTTTTTCTCCTTTCATACTTAAAGTACGAGTCACTCAAATAAACCTTCACTCAAAATGTGCCGTTCGTAAACAAACTGAACGAACCTGTTTCCATCTCCATCTCTATAACTATCTTAGTGCCTTACCGGAAAATTGGCATCTAAGTTTTCCATTTCTCGCAATGATTTGCTGTACCAACACCTTCGAAGACGTTGGATTTTATCATCTTCGAAGGTGTAGATGATAAAATCCAACGTCGCTATGTCTACAGGAGCTATGAAACGGGTTAATTCGTGCCGCCTGTATTCATATATTTCATACCTCATTCTTATTATACACTGTTAGCAAGGCTTAACCGTATATTGCATTATGCCTTATCCAAGTAAGTACGTAGTATAAGCAGTAACGATGCATAAGCGGCCACGTTGTGCCAACTATTGCAACCTACCTTAGAAGGCTCACATAACTCCCACTAGCTCAATCCTCGGCTGCGATACTGGAATGATAAATGTGGGATGTTTGTTTACTTCACTTTCACATAAAGGTTTTAGGTTCACTAAGAAAGAAGTATTGGGCGCGAACAACTATATTAAATTGTTATTTTTTTCTATAATATTTATATATACATCCAATCATATAATTCAGAAGCTATGTTAATTGATTAATTATAAGTTTAATATAATAAAGGTTTATCTACTATTTCATAAATGGTCATGTTCATAAATGACACTTTATACTGAAATATCGAATTAGAGTTCATAACAGTTTGATTTAAATTGTTTAATTAATCATGAGTTTTATAAAAAGGTTTTTTTCTTTTTCTGAAATTCTGCACATTCAGGTAATATAAATTTAAAGAGCTCTTTATACCCTCTTAACCTATTTCTGTTAGCAATGATGGCTGTTAAATGATTTATCGGATAACTCAATTCACATTTCTAAAGTATAAGAAATGCCCATTATTTAACACATACCTGCGGTATGACATTAAACCCAAACTGACATTTACAAATATAACCTGGTGACTATCTATTTAGTTCCTTTTAGCATTGCTACTGAAAAGGTAATTAAATCTTCTTATTACATTATCATGAAGTTATTGACGGTAGATTAAATTTCATAGGTACATTTTAAACTTGTAACTTTGACATATTTTGGGTTATGACTGAACTGAATAGTTTATACAAATTTCCTGCGGTTTAGGACTGACCTAACTAAAAAAGGAGCCGATTATATCCAGCCGGAAACTGTTGCCTTGCCCATCGAGTTGAACTGTCTGTTAACAGGAAACAATTTCATCGCCATACTAATGAAGCGGTTTTTTGGTTGAGGAACTCTTAACGAGATTTAGTAATGGTCTAACATTATCTTCTATTTCAATTGGGCTCTTCAAAAAGGCTTCGTTAAGACTCCGTGCGACTTTATCCAACTGATTCATAACGTTTCGTGCTCAAATATAGCAAAGAATTGCAGGGGAAGCAAATTGCTAAACCAAACACACCTCTGTTAGGATATATACTAATCGCCAATGTATGTACTATGCAAGACAAAAAACTTGTACAACTCTTGATACAGATTTTAGCATAATTTGATTAGCTAAAACGAGACTTTGAACAATTACGTGTATTATATCCATAGCAACGTCTAAACAATTTGACGGTTAAGCTAGAAATACCTAGCAACTGTACATATTAAAGCAGTCACATTCACAACGGCCCATACTAACTGTACCAGTTTTTGTTGTCTTGCATAGTACCTACCAGTTAATTTTTAACTGTTTTTTCTATTAAGAATATGCCCAACGAATCGAATCTATTTGACTCAAAAACAAATACTCTATAATATAATGCAGAATTAGATTAATTACAACCTTACAGATTGAAGATTTCATATTCTATTATCCTTTTAAGCTGGGAATCAGCTCCTACCTTATTTGTTGCTGGACGCTATCAAGCCCCAATCTGTTTTTTATTGAAAAGAGGAAGTGGTTTCCCTCTTTTATTTTTAATTTGTAAACCCTTTTTGTTTGAAATTAAATACTAGATGAAGATTATGCAATCTGTATTTCTCCCAGATACTTTCAGTTGTCTAACTTTCAGGTTTTGTTATAATTCAGATTTATCATATTTTAGTAGCTCTGATTGTGGAATGCTACAACGTACTATAAGTATCTGTACGCGAAATTACGAATGCAAACGTGAGTGAATTTGCGTATACAGCAGCATAATTCCAGGTAGCGGAGTGATAAGTAGAATTGCAACAATACCTTCAGGGCCCGCGGGAGATTCATTCGCATCCACTAGTCAAAGGCGCAGGCCGTAAGCAGGCAAACGACTCGTGCGTACGAATCAACAAAGTTGCGAAGCGTGCTAATAACAGCACTAAAAGTGCTCTGTGTAGTGTGTTGTGGTTTGCATTATTCGCCACCTTCAACAGGGAGCCCTGAGTGTGAACTCAGCTTCCGAAATCAGCCATATACCGGTGCATCATCGCCAAAGGCTGTCGCTGCTGCTAGAAGAAAGCTATCATTTCGACGCCATAGAAGTAGCGCCCTTTTTGTGCTACTACTAGAACATTTGGGAGCAACCAAAAGCCAGGTTAGTTGCTAGTTATAACCACCGTGCAAGGTGAGATATTATTGCGACATCTGAGGCCATCGTTCTCGTGCTTGAGAGCACTAGAAATTTCATGCAACCAGAACCTCGCGGTTACATCATTTGAACGCTACCACGCTACTTTGTATTCCAGAGCTTCTAGTACGAGCGCATTTTAAGAATAGACAGCTTTGCGCGAATTTATATGTGCGTGGAATTCCATTACATTTTGCGCTAGTGGCATTTGACTTTGCGTTGATAGCTGAACTTTAGCTACCCAATTAAGGCGTTTTCATCTTTTTATTGTGTATTTTTTTATATGTATTTTCTTGTGTCTGTGTTTCTCTTACAGATTATATGTTGTTTATGTAAATGTTTGGGTATTTATTGTAGTGTTTGCATGTGTAAGTTCAGCATTACAGATGACAACAAGCCAACCCGAAAAAATATTAGCTTACCCTAAGCCACACCGGCTTATACCTCTCAGACTGAATAAGCTAGCGACCCAGGGATTATAAATTAATGGTACAGTAAAGTATATGGCTAGGTAAAAAGCTATGTTACAGCTACCAGTGCATTTTTATTTCTTTATTCTTTTTTTTTTAAATATTCGGTTCAAGTTTTGAGAAATTACTCCATTGTGGTACTTTTGGGGTGTATATCTTACTTCTGGTGTAAGATATAATGAGTATAATGAAAAATGTTGTATCGTTGACGACATATTTTATATACCAATTTAGGCACTCCTACTTCCCAGTCTTGCTTCCCTGTAAGGAATGTAGTGGCCACTGCTGCGTCTTGTATTGTTTCTCTCTATTTTTGTCGGTCATATGCTTCCCGATAAGCTTTGTTAGTTGATGTATTCGCCTGGTGTGTGAGTGGCCTCTAGGTTTTTTCCTTCCACCTTCCCCTGTATTACTAGCTTTTCCATGTTCTTCCCCCATGATGTGACATATGTATCTTAATATTTTGAGCTGGGTCTCATTCTATGTGAAGTTCTCGGAGTATTGATATATTTTCCGATCGTTCCACTAGTAGTTGGGGATTTAAATGGGATATAAGCCTTTCATTAATTATGTGGAGAAGGATCTTGCTAATATATGAAATTAATGGATATGTGCGGTAGTTTTTTCTCATTTAATGATGTTGCTTTTTTTGCATAGTTATAATAGTATATTATGTTATTTGGAGCAAAAGTTATATTTTATCTGGCAAGGCTGGACGGGCCGAGTCACAT
Source organism: Agriotes lineatus (assembly GCA_940337035.1). Taxonomy (NCBI): domain Eukaryota; kingdom Metazoa; phylum Arthropoda; class Insecta; order Coleoptera; family Elateridae; genus Agriotes; species Agriotes lineatus. The sequence goes on along the minus strand of OW679195.1, from coordinate 41,605,534 downwards.
AAAGATGCTTTTGCTCCGAATAACATATAGTATTTTTTCTTCAAACGTTTTTATAACAAATTATTTACAACTTTGTGAACAAAATTCGAAGAAAATTACTTGATCTCGTCAGCGGCAGATAATATTATCTGCCGCTTGGCAATAAAGTGACAGTTTAGCATCATCAATCCAGCAGTATAATGTCATATTTTACTGCCGTTTGAAGAAAAACATAGTTTTAGCCCATTCTTTAGGCCATATCTTCTAGCATAGGACGAGTAGCTCTTCTACTCCTTCTTGGTCAGCTGCCTTTAACACTTCTGCTGTTATTACATCTGGGACTGGAGCTTTTCTTGACCTCAATTTGTTAATAGCAAATGCTATTTCGCTTCAATGAAGAACCAGATATATTAAATCTGCTTCTTCATTATAGTCGTCCATCGTGTTTGTCGTTGCTTGTTGATTTATGTTTTCAGTGTACAGCTGATCACTATATTGTTTCCAGGTTTCCGCTATATCATGTCTGTCCGATATTTAAGCACTACAGCGTAGAACGGTATTTGCAAACCCATTGGACTGTTCTTAACACAACTACTATTATCATTACTCAAGCAGCAGAAATGCAACTGATAAAATTATTTACACTTTATTAACTTAACAGAACTTCAACGACATGGGCAGCAACGGGAAAACTAATGAGCCTGTCATGCTTGAAATAAGACAGTATTGCACAGCAAAATTATTTCTCGACTTAACTTTTTGCAGGAATTATTGCAAGGTATTGAGTTATGGAGCGTGGAATGTGATTGTAAATGCAAAGTTAATCAATTATTTCTTCTAGTGTAAATTATTTTTCTTATTTACACACTAAGGTATGTGGAATATAAAGTTGCGATTGATACTTTAAATTAAATTAAATTTTCTTAGATCAACGCACCACCGTAGATCATAGATTAAAACGGAACTTAGCTTAGCTATACCTAAGTAGTAATATTTTAATATCCAGCATCCTTTGACTTGATTTTCCACTCGTGGAAGCAACTATGACTCTCCTTGGGTGATTCAATGCTTCCGAAGCACATATACAAGGCGATTCATAATTAGTGAATCAAACTGAAATGATAGATTCCTTATGCCAAAAGAAGACAAAAAGTCTATATGAACATATGTACTTAATCAAATGGTTACCTAGATACAGGCTGTTGCTTGTTGCAAAGGTGAAATAATTGTTTCCAATTATTAATAATAACAAGGCATATCAAGTGCAATAATAGATGTTTAGATTCCTTTGGCGGTATTCCCTAGCTGCACCACGTGCGTTACCGTCACAATACCCATAAATAAACATCATATCAGCATACTCCTAATTAACGTAGGTACAGTTTAACAATCAAAACAAATTGATTATTAGAAAATTTACAAAACAAAAAACGTACTGCTGATGAATATCTGTTCGATTTAACGCACATTTTGTTTTGGAGGTGAACTCATTCAACCTAAGTAAAGAGGCCTGCCACAGCTTGGAAATAAGTGAATAAGGTACTTGCACACGATTAGTAAAGGTTGGTGGTATTCCCAACAAAGGTAATCTTGGCGGAAGCATCCGGTTACATCTCCATGCTCGACGAAATAAAGTGAACATTGTTGGCTTTTAGGCAGGAACGGCTTTAATGCGATTTGAAGTTCGCGTATAGGACAGTTCATCGTGAATCCCTTTAATACTGTTTAGTTATAGATATAAGTCGGCCACTAGCTAATGTGACCGTAAAGTTAAGCTATATCGCCCATGGTTTTGATGTTATATGTTCACGCCATTTGGGTTGTTGCTGGTCATTTATTTTATATATAAATCTTTTTTCTTTTGTGTTTTATATTTATGCGTTTAAAACTAATATCTGTTTGTATTACACATTGTAAACAGATTGGCTTTTATTTGAGTAACAGTTTGAAACATAATTTCAGGTTTTGAGCTATAATGGGTTTACTTCCGAAGCTTTGATGCATTGAGCATTCGTATCCTCGACTAGAAAAAGGTTTGTCGCAAACTAAACTAACCGGCAGCAAAGGGGCAAGTAATAATACAAATTAAACACAGCAACAGGTACCAAACAAACCATTGCAATGTGCCTTACAAAGGTGGAGTTCCAACACCAGCATGGATAGAAGTAGAGTTACAAGATCATGGTTTACCTTTATGGGTGGAAATTTATTAACAATCTAACATTTAAATTTTACGATGGGTTCAATTATAAACAGAAATGATAAATGTATATATTCATTAGATAATGCCAAGGTATTACTAATTTGCTGAATAGTAACTGTGTTAATTTGTTCTATTTTTATACTTCCGAAAAACTGTAGTGTGTATGGATGAGGTACTTTCTTCTGTACAAAGAATTTGTAACGCCCCGTTTTAATTTCACTTCAATAGCGCGTTATTGCATTTAACACCTTTTTTCGGACCACCTTATAGCTAAATATTGTAGCAAAAGGACTCATGTTTATAGCAGCAAGCGTTTGCCTTTAGAGATAAAAATCCTTCTAATAATTGAAGCCGCTGCGGCGCGTTTTCCACACAAATAGGCCGTGAATACCGTTGGTAAGAATGAAATTTCTAGTTAAATTTCGCATTCTAGTTTTAATATTTAGGCCGGCAATTATGGGATCACATGATGTTAATACAAATTCGGCAACTATGGGCTCACACGACGGCTAATAAAACTTCGTCCCTATGGGTTAACTTGAGAGCTGTCCTGAGGCTTATTCAGTTCCCCCGATTTTGCTTCTACACGTTGGCCAGGAATTCCAAAATACTGTGCCGCTTCTTGCTGTTGTTCGCTGTCTTCTTAACACTGGCGACCTTGGGATTCTAAGAATTATGCAGCCAAATCCAGCTTAGAAGTCTTCATGCATAAATGCAATGCACCAGGATTTTCTCTTCGCTCACTGGATTTTAGCAACAATTAATTGTAGGTACATGCCCTTCTCAGCACCCTCTTTTTTTGATCGACAAAGGCAAATGCCGCAACTGTTCAGTTCAAGTAAGGCGTTAGGAACTCAAGCTGAAGCGTGCTTAATCACTTTTTTGGTTCAATCATTTATTAGCGCTAATAAGCGAGGATTTAATTATTTCTAAATTGCTGAAATATGCATGTATTCTGTAATCTTAAATGAGCCGCGCCCTTGGCGTTGTGCGTTTATGTCAATTGCGATAGTACAGATGTTGTCCTGAAGTTGTAATGTAAGCTATAATTAGCATTTTGAATATTTGGAAGTGAATTTCTATTTGTGGTTTATTAATTCATTTGATAGCCAATTGCTGTTATTTGTTTGTGTTTTCTTCTGCCCGATGCATTTATTGGCTAGTCCACGCCATATTCTGCAGAGAGTTAAAAGAGCTAGCCGAGGCCTTGTCAACCCTTCGTTTAAGGTCGGTACGAAGTTATGCACACTTGAACTGTAAGATAACTAAGAGACAAATAATTAAACATCCAAGTTGAATATTGTAACTTATATGCGTAGTTGAAGTGGCAAAAAGTTACGAACCTCTGTTTCTGATCCAGAATCTCAGTTCAAAACGCAACAATACCAACAGTCATAAAAATATTGTGTCGACTTAATGCCTAAACCTCCTCAATGAGGACAAGCAGTGGGGATGTTAGCAACAGGACTGACAACAAATTTATGTTCAGAAAGTATAAACGTATGAGTAAAATGTTTACAGAATTACCAACGAAGATTCAGATTTTTAGAATAAACAGAAACGGGTTCCCATATACAGGGCGGCGACTTGCACGACGCAGCATAGGGATTTCAACGGTAAATTTTTAATGTTTGATTATTGGCTTCCCTATTTTTTTTTTATTATGTGTAAATAAGTGTTTTGCAGAGAAAAATACTACATCTATAAATACTATTGTTTATAATTTTCCATTTTCCGAAACCGTAAAAATCAACGAAATAAAAATGCAATTTTTAAAAAAATCACTGATCCCTTGGAATTATGTAAACAAACAACATGTACATTTACTTTTGTCTTTGCTGTTCTTATTAAAATGTATTCGTTTTTTCTAGAGAAAATGCTGTAGATATCTGGACATACCATCGTTTAATTTTCCGGAACCGGAAAAATCAAAGAAATTAGTATCTATAGGAAGCAGGATTTAATTAAATACCATAACAAAACATAATTATGTACCATCGAAGTCATAGAAAACTGGGACAAGAAATATACGCAGATACCCTTGCTTTCGAAAAGTGTAGTTTAGATGTGGCATTTTGACTGAACATTATTAAAGGTGGCCTGTCTGCTTTAATAACGTTCAGTTCAGTCAAAATGTTACATCTAAACTACACTTTTCGAAAGCAAGGGTATCTGCGTATATTTCTTGTCCCAGTTTTCTATGACTTCGATGGTACGTATAATCATAATAAAAACACACAAAAATTCATAAATTATAACAAATGTTCAAACGAAGCACCATTAAATACTAAACAATGACCCAACCCGTCGTAAAATTGCTGTCTAACATTTGCTAACTGATATTGTGATATTTTATCGCCTTGGGCTCTTGAATACAATTTTTAGCTCTTCAATAGTTTGAAAGCTTCTTCCAGAGTAAATTTGCGATTTTAAATGTCCCCAAAGAAAAAAATCGTTGGACGGAAGATCGGGAAACCTAGCAGGCCAGTTAATTAAATAATTTGGACCAATCACCTTATTGGAAAAACTGTAGTTTACAAAGTCGCGCACTTCACGAGTGTTGTGGGGCACCCATCCATCTGAAGCCAAATCTCTTGATCGTCTCTAGCCAGAGCTATATCCTCTTCTAACAACTGCAAAAAGCGCTCTCCTGTGAGGTTCTCACAAAATGGTCCTATAGAGTGACGAACTAGTATGCCCGCCCAAACATTAACTTTTTGGGGATATTGGGTCCTGGTTTGTAAAATGTTGCGTGGATTTTCAGTCTGCAATTTTGCACATTTGGTTCATTATACAGTGTGAATGTGCATTCGTAAACAAAACGTTATTCAAAAACTACCTGTCTTCGTTACATTTTTCCATAATTTGGAAGCAAAATGCGTTTCTTTTCTCCATATCACGTTCAAGCAATTCTTGATGACACTGATATTTGTAAGAGCGAAACTTGTGTTTTTTCAAAATTTGCAGGACTCGGATGTGATGCAAGCCAATATCTTGCGCTATTTGCCTTAAATTTACACTGGGATTAGCAGCTACTGCTGCCAAAGCATTCAAGGTGTTGTGATTTTCCTCACGTTGCTGCACGTTTTCAGCGTAATTGTTACATTTACAATTATTTAATACTGTGCCTGTAGTTTCAAATTTACGTATTAATCTATCAATAGCTGAACTACTTGGAATTTGCCGATTCGGATATTTTACGCTAAAGGCACTTACTTGATGAGCTCTATTTCCAGCATAAATCCATTTTATCATTTTTACTTTTTCTTCATCTGAATACATTTTAACGGGAAGAATATTTAATGATCTGTTATAAACTTCAAACAGCAATGACAAAAGTAAATGTACATGTTGTTTGTTTACATAATTCCGAGGCATCAGTGATTTTTTTCGTTGATTTCGTTGATTTCTTCGGTTGATTTAAAATAAATAGATAGAATGACGGAAAACTCCAGTATTGTAGACCACAATCTTTTAGTGGCTACTAAGTACAAACAAATCTTAAACTGCAGGTAACCTAAAATAGCTCCTGGGGATGACACAGAAGTGGTCTACGATACTGCATTTTACCCAAAGTATTTACTAGAGGCCTCTATACTTTTATACTCGTTGGGGCTGCGCCACACCGTTTAGGGTATTTTAACGACGATTGGCAACGTAGCTATCGCCGTTATTGTTTTGTGGCTAGAAGTGTCAATTGTGTTAGTTGAGGTACATTTTAGTTTGGTATTTACTTGTTGAAAATATACAGTTTTCGCGTCTTCCAACAACAGATTCGAGTTCAGCAGGCCGTAAACCGTAGGGATAGTGCAAAATCGCTTCCAAAAGTTGCAATTTAAGCGTTTCAAACCAAAGTAAATAATTACCAAGGGTTCTTGCTGACTTCTTTTTTGATTAGGTACCTAGGGCTTTGAATTTGACGAGAAGCTTATGTTGTGGAGTACCTATACCATTCGCATAATGTAAGTTGCGTTATATTTTTACCTACTTGTTTCTAAGTATGTTTGGATTTATTTCCTTAAGACCAAGCTTGGCTGTTAGAAGGTAGCTATGAAGAATCTGTATGACCTTATCATCAGCATAGATCTGTCAATCGTCTGCAGACTCCACGGCGCGGCGTATTCATAAATCAAATGCTTTACTGTTTTACTATATTCATCACCCCAGAGATGGATCGCAAGATGACTATTACTACATGGTTGCTTTATTTAGCTTCTAACATTCAACTTTTAACCTGTGATTTACGAATGTATAGCCTTTATACTTTAACACACTTCTCCATATTCATGTTTTCTCTATTGCTTGTATTTTTTAATGATTATTTAGGAATTGTTTAAGATCACCAGCAAATCCAAACATCTGTATCTTCATCGGGTACCGATTTTGAATTGAACCTTAGATTAAGTATAAATAACAATTGTCTTGTTCTTTATAAACTTCAAAATTGCCGCTCGTTGGTTTAATTGCGCTTCCTAACACCAGAGGCGCCGTAAACATCGACAAAATCTAACATGTGCGTAAGGTATCTATACAAGTTTGTGGATCTAATCTTTGCCCTTTAAAATCTTCTTCAAAAGTCAGGGCTCTCCAAGTTGAACACAACCCTAACAAAACTTTCACCATAATGTCACTGACCCTTCATCGAAGCATATGTCGAACATGGTGTTGCAAAATTCGTAGTTGAGTTGCCATTTGTTTTCATTTCTATGAGAGATTCGTTAAGCAATCCGTAAGGTGCGATGAGACGACATCCAGAAGCAGAGACTTGAAATTTGGGCAGGCAACAAGCCGCGGCTTTGCCTTGGCTTGTACTTGCCTATCTCAAATGTTAATAGGTCCTTACATTCCTTGTTACTTAAATAGCTATTATTGCAGTCATGACAATACCCAAGGTGCTCTTAATTCTATATGTGGCTCGATTGTCCTTCTGAATCATTCTTCGCATGCTGTCTACGTTTGTTTCGGCAACTGCTGAATTGCTCTTTCTTCGCGAACATCGTCGCTGAGTATATAAATAGTTCTCTGCGAGGGAGGCTGGTTACCAAATGCAGCACGAAATTGTCCAAATCGTTCTTTCGGAGATAGGAGACTTGTAATATAATGGTAAATCACGGCTCTAAATGTTTCTCTTATTAAATTCATTTCTGCTGCACACTTATTTTCAAATTAATTTGTGTAATGACTATTGCAATTATTAAACTAAATTTCAACTTGAAACTAGAAAACAACAAACATTTTTTCATGCAAGTTTGATTTCCATGGTGCACTTAATCTATTAGTTTGCGTATGAGAGTTTAAGCAATTTCTGTTTGTTTTTATCGTATTTTGCAATGTACATATAAATTTTGGGGTTCACGATTGCATCTATAGGTTTTTGTATTGCCTCGAACCAGTGGCTTTGTCAAACACACGATGTGCTGTAGAGTGGGCTACCACATTTTCTAAATATTGCAGAAATCACAAATTGATCTTATTGTTAGCTGTTAAACTTCCTTTATGAGTTTCAAGTGTAGCAAACTTATGTAAATAGCGTTAAATTTTAAGTAATACTCCACTAACCTGTTAACTTTCGCCAAATTCATGTGTCGGACATACCACCTATTTCTCATGAAACTGCACACTTTATAAAACAATAAAAATATGCAATAACTAAAATACTATTCAATATTATATAAAAACTGTTAAAAATTATAAATTCTGTAATTATGTAGAGATCTGATGAAATTAACTAATTAAATATTTAAAAAGTTAGGTGTGATTGAGTGCCTGAAAAAGATATGTTAATTAATTTCTTTAATGGAATTTGCTTTGACTTTAGATCCTTCATGTAGCTGTTCATACATAAAACTACGGTAATTTTCAGTAGGCACTATTGCAGCCCTCCTAGGGCAATAACCTCCGACCTATTTTCCCCGCGTTTCGTGTTATCACTATCGAATCGTATGTGGGTAAAATGATTTTAATTGAAATTTCGTCACTGCGAAGGGTTACTTGGGCACCGTGGAGAATATAATGTTATTAAGAGATACAATATTAGTAACCTGCAAATTAATAAGCGCGTTCTCGGAAGCAGCACTATCCTTAATTTGGTTTAGTGTTGCTTTGACTGAATAATTAGTTTTGAAAAGCGAAATTGGGAACTGCTTAGGATAAAGCGGATAAGTAGTTACAAACATTCCAACAACTTCCATTATGGACAATTAAACTTCCTTTGTAAAGCTGTTGGAGATATAGATAAATGTCTGTTGTGGCATAACTTAAGCGATAAATGCACTGCGATAAGGTAGCTTTCACTAAATAAACATGGGATGCGACTATTCATTTCATATATGGGATTTTATCGACGTGGTCATTCGCTTCGCGTTTCTGTTAGTTTCGTAGATAACATAATAATTTATTAAAAGTCAGAAGTCAGTGGTATACCTATGCCAGTATAAAACAATTTGGATGTAGTTTGTCAAACAAAGCGCAAACGTGGATTATCGGATACAATGAAGAAAATGCATAGCAAGTAAAAGAGCACTTCTCTATAGTAAATGAACTCGAACTTTGTGAAAGTAAACTCATACAATAAATTTTGCAAGCGTTGTTTGCCAAAAAATTTAATATGGGCAATAAAGTAATCAACGTATTTGTTTAACGAAATTTCAGTATATTTTCCCTCAGGATTATTTAAAACATTTCCAAAACGCAAATTATTGAAATAATTACTCAAAATGATAGAAATGCTCTAATACACAAATAAGCAATTTAGAAGCGTCCAGTTCTTCAGAATTTCCAATTGGGGAAAGCTCGTAAACCAGAAACTCGAATATAGTGATTGTGTACTATCGTAAAGCAGCCTTAAATGTGTTGTATAGTAATATACAAAATATTCAGCAGAAATGAACATAGCAGTCAATTTTAAAGAATTGAATGTAACAAATTTTGGAACATTTCTTACAATAATAGCAGCTATGGGATTCTGCATATAAGCTGTTTATTTAGAAGTACTTGCTATGGCTTCTAATTGAAACCTTTTGAGGAATAGTCAAAGGAGTGTTACTTATAAATTTTATGTCTTTTCCATGAGCTATTGTAACAGCCCAAATTAGTGCTGCTCTGTCGTTTGGTAAAATTGCATTTTTAACGGTTTTCATTTCCATACTGTAACACGGCTTTTTACCTAGCCCTACACTCTACGATACTGTTACTTTATATTGCCTGGGTCGCTAGCTTATTCAGTCGGTGAGGTATGAGACTCTATTAGCATCGTCAGTGCAGCTAATGGAAAGCTAATATTGATTGGGGGCAGCTCGTTGTCACCTGGTATATTGTACTTACACATACAAACACGATCAGCAATAAAAACCCAACAGTTTACATAAACACACTCTGTAAGAAAGCAGAAACGTAAGAAAATACATATAAAAATTACACAATAAAAGGGTTGCGCGCTACATATATGAAAATGCCTTAAATAGATTGTTAAAGTTCAACTACCAATGCAAAGTCAAAGGACACGAGCGCGAGATGTAATGGAATTCAGCGCACCAATAAACTCGCGGGAAGTTGTCTATTCTTAAAAGGAGCTCGTACCAGAATCTCGGAATTACTAGAGGGCACGTTTAGTTGACGTAACCGCGCAGTTCTGTCCTTAGGGATTTCCCGTGCTTTCAAACACGGTTGCGATGGCTCCAGATGTTGCAATATTATTTCACATCGCCTGATGATTATAGCTAGCAACTAATCTTGTTTTTGGGGCCTCCCCAATGTCCTAGCAGTATCGCAAGAAATGCGCTAATTCTCTGGAACCTCCACGATAGTTGCCTTCTAACAGCTGCTGCTGATGCACCTTCTCGCTGCCCTCGGACTCGGGGTTCCCACTCAGGCAGCAGAATAAGACAGCGGCGAATAATGCAGGCCACAACACACTATACTGACCACTTTTTAGGGCTGTTATTAGCCCGCTTTCCACTTCTATTAATTCGTAAGCACGATCAGCTTGCTTACTATCCGCACCCTTTTCTAGCTTGGGCGCGCATCCATTTCCCGCGAGGCTTACGGCGTTGTTCCAATTCGGCTTATAATACACGGCCGCTCATGCATATTTTCTACTTATACTACGCACTTACTCAATCAAGGCATAATCAAATATACGGCTAAGCTTTATTATTGAAATTATTCTTGAAGTTAGGTCGCCTTAAGCGCTTGTGTGTGTGGAGCAGGGTGACTATCTCTATTATGGTTAATTTTTGGAACTTGATGTGGTGTTGGGCTATAACATTTGCTTTTTTGACAAAGCATTAATTTTAAGTAATACGTTGTCTAAAGTCATTTTTAGAGATTAAGCTCGTGTAAGATAGAAGTCGTAAAAGGTAAATGGAGTTTATCTAGACTGCTAAGTAAATTGGGTTTATAGTTGTCCCTATGTTGTTTTTCTTTAATAGCTATAAGAGCTGTTTTTCCAAATCCCTACACACGTCCAAATAAGCACTGAGGATTTAAAGTAGACTAGGCGGTGAACCTTCCAATAGATGGACAGTATCCATAATTTCGAAAACCATTCGTTTCTTCTTGTCATTATTTCTAAATTAAACTTGTTCTTTCATCTGTCATTAATGGACATGCCCAGTCTATTCTGGAAAGCAACGATAAATTTCAAGCAACTCTGAAGTACTCAAAAATATTTCTGCCAAAAGTGAACTTAAAATAGTATAATTTATAAATTTGGGAAGCTGTCTTTCACTGTATTACTTTCTTATTGGTTTGTTTCTAACTAAAGTTGGAGATTAGAGAAATACTACGCTACATTTGTTTTTATAACTCCATTTTAATGAATGAACAACAAGCAAACCCCTTCATTTGTCTACTCGTCACTAATCAATAAACATGTAAAAGCATTTGAAACGGTTCGAAATGACTAAAGGGCAAAACATAATTTTTTGAATGTTGATGCAACGATTGTGCGTTTATTGAATAATCACCAGCTATTGTCGAACAAAAGAGTAAAAATAAAATCGCTTCCCATCTGCGTGTAAGCATTAATCAAATGCGAATTGTTGGAAAAAGAATGTCCTGGTGGCCATGCACAGGATTATACAGAACTAAATTTAACAGCTGTCAACGCGGCGTTACATATTTCACATCCCAGTAACGCCATAAACTCGCGTTACCCTTTCGGAGCTCGCTTCAGACACTCTCGGGGGTAAATTCTGAAATGCTTCGACACTGGCAGAGAGCGGTTGTTCTTTTAAAGAAACTTCATTATTTACACGAGTTTATTAAAATCCTTTCAGCTGCTCCTCTGCCAAGGCGCGGGCGAGCCTGAAACTCAATGGGTGCTTGAACCAATAAACAATCTTCCGAAATACCACCGAGAGCGTCAAGAGGAGTAAATTATAATTATAATCAAACGAAGCTATGATACAGTCGGAAACACGGAACTACAGAAGGATCACAGATGGCGCTCTGGGATCATACAACGTTATGAATGTTAAATTACTCCGAGAATAAATCGCTTGCTGAAGACAGAAAATGTCACCGGATTATAAAAGCAATTTCATCAAATTTGTTATTTTCGTAGCTTAATTTGGGAGGAATTTATTTTCTTCGCACGTTCTTCGGAATGGCCGCTATTCAGTAGGTGTCTGTTCTTAAAAATACATTACAACCACTTCGGTATTAAAAAAATACTTAAACTACAGTGTTGAGAACGCAATTAAGTATTGGTACATAGCTATTAGATAACAGTAAATCGTTAAAACCTTATCAAACGGTTATTTAACTGTGTTTATTGCGTTTAATGGAAAATAGCTTATCAAGTTGAATCTCACATATTGAGCATTTGTTAAATTACATACATTTGATATTTATGTATTGTCGTTTATTGCATGGGCTTGAAGATGTTAATAATTTCTGATAGTAATTTTGATAAACTTTTTCGATTTAATAGTGTAATAGATATCAACAATAATATTTTAAATTTAGTTTTACCCACTATCTGTAATAGTCTATAGAAGTTTTTATGGCGTATTTTATCCCTGAAAATGAAATTACTATTATAGGTAGTATAAAAACTTGAATAGCAAAACACCTGTACCATGAATACAGAAGACGCCATCTCGAAACTTTACTGATCAATCAACACCATTACTGCTAAAATTATTTTCACCAAAGCGAATTCAGAAGAATAAAGTCAATTTTAAGTGTAAGGTCACCAAAGCAAAAAAATGATGAAAAGGTGGTAAGTGTATCGTAATGCCGCTGATTAATCAAATATCAAATAACTAATATCTATACTAACGTACCAAATTAGTAATTTTTGTATTAAGTGCACAAAGTGAGTGTTTTTTGTGCGTGACAATGCCACTTTTTTGACGAGGCGCCAGCCTAGTCAAAAAAGTAATTCGAACGCACAAAAACACTTCGCGCACGTAATACAAACAATATTTTTCTACAACCGTCAACAAGAATCAATATTATTCGCAACGTAGTGCGCGTAAATGTTTGGCCCTCTAGTCACTAGTGAATGCATTTTTTCACGTCGTCAATGGGTAACGTAAATAAATATCCCATTTGTTAAACACGTTAAAAAATGCGATGCGCGAATGTCCCCGTTTTTTTGACGGTTGTCGAAAATAGTAGATTATGTTATTAGGAGTAAAAGTGATACTTTATGTGGCGAAGCTGAAGTTTATTTAGCCGAACGTTAGTGAGGCAAATAATTCAGCTAAGGCCACATAAAGTCACTTTTACTCCGAATAACATATACTATTTTATCCGCAAAACGTATTCAGGTAAATTTCATTAACATAGATTTTAAGAAAAGGATGCATCGGCCGGGAATCGAACCTAGGCCACCCGCGTGACAGGCGGGCGGGGTCGAGAGACTGGGGGTAAAGTAGCCAACCGGCTATAAACGCTGTGCGGTGAAAAGAAACCTCAGCTCAGGGGAAAGCCGTGTCTTGCACTCCCAACACGGCCGTACCAAGACCGCTGGGTGATATGTGATCTTAGATTGCATCCTTCTCGTGGTGGCCCTGTTTAAAACTAAATCCAGCGGATCTAGACTGGGGCAGTCGATAAACACCCCCCCAAGCCAAGGTGGAAGCGATCGTGCTGAGGGCTGAATGGCAAATGGGTTAATGTTGCCTCGAACGATGCCCCTAGGATACCAGGCGACCTCCTACTGTATTTAGCCTTACCCCCGCAACGGGCTCTGCGGGGGGTGGACCTTTATTTCCCGTCTACTCGTGGGAACATCATGGAAAAAGATGAACTCTCTCTCTCTCCCTCCCCTCCCCCCATCCCTGAGCAGAGTGCTTCTACTGAGGCCTCTGCTAACCCCCTCCCCTCATATAATACGGAGAGCCCCATTCCCGGGGCCTCCACTACTAAGCCGGAAGGTGCTCCCGAAGGGGCCCTCGAGGAAATAAAAATCGAACAACTCAGCCTCCAGGGACCGACAAAACGGAACCTGAGTGGGGCTGAAAAGAAAAGACGAAGGAAGGCTAAGGCGGCGGCTACAGGCTCCGAGGGGACTGGGCTGACACCTATGCCTTCCACATCCGGTGCCGCGGGCAGCAAAGCGGGGGGCATTAAGCGTGGCCATTCGGATGGCAGCACCCCGCCTAGCGCGCAGCGGATGGCAAAAAAAGAGTCGGGCGGCTACGTTGAGGCCGTCCACTTACAGCCAAGCGGCCAATAGCGCCATGAGGGTTGCCATCTCGGAGTTTAGGTACCCCGAGGTGAAGCTGTCTGGCGCACAAGCGACCCTGGTCCAGCAGGGGCTGGACTCGATTGTGGATGATCTCCCCCTGGGGGACTCCCAACCGATGTTCTTGCCCCGGTTTGACGAGTTTCGCTGGGCCGAGCTAGGCGTTATTTACATAACATGTGCCGACGAGCCGTCTAAGTTATGGCTCAAGGAGAACGTGGCGAAAATCCAACCTTGGAAAGACGCCAAATTAAAGGTTTTGGAAGGGGAAACCCTTCCGAAGCTGAGAAAGCTTATCGCCTGGGTGCCCGGCGCGCCGGACCCCACCGATAAGATTTTGCAGCGGCTCCAGCTTTATAGCCCGGGCCTCCAGACTAAGTTGTGGAGAGTCCGAGACCGTCACGAGGAGCCCCATTCGGTGCGCCTCGTGCTCGGAGTCGATGAGGCCTCCGCAAGGATTCTGGAAGGCCAGGGCTATAAGGCCTACGCCGGTACGAAGAGGGTGTCTTTCACGGACCCCAAAACCAATCGCGGGACCGAAGGACCTTCCGAGGAACCACAGGGACCGCCAGAGGTAGCCTCCATGGAGGTAAGTGCCGAGGAGGAAGGCGGACACTAACTTCTCTAGTTAGATGGCTGACCTTCAAATCCTCCAGATTAACTTGCAACATAGCACCTCTGCAACTAGTTTAATTAGTCGTCAGATGGCTATGGGGCACACAGATGTCATCCTAATACAGGAACCCTGGGTTCACCAGGGCAATGTAAAAGGATTAGATGGTGCTGGGACAAATTATTATTGTTCCAACACTAGCCCAAGAGCTTGTATCTGCGCTGCCAAGCAACTGAACGCTCAATTAATAGCAGAATTTTGTTTCAGAGATCTGGTAGCCATAAGGACGAGTCTCGTGAAGGACGGTGGGAGGACAAACCTTGTTGTTTGTTCGGCCTACCTCCCTTATGACTCTCCCGACCCACCACCGACTCAGGAACTAATGAACCTGGTCAATTATTGCAAGGAAAAGCGTTCCCCCTTGCTAATCGGATGTGACTCGAATGCCCACCACACGGTGTGGGGAAGTTCAGACGTCAATGCCAGAGGAAGGGATCTCCTGGAGTATCTGTCAACTACAGACCTTGAGATTCTCAATAGGGGAAGTTCCCCCACTTTTGTTACTCCCAGGCGACAGGAAGTAATTGATTTGACCTTGGGATCCACGCAGGTAACCCAATGGACAAAAAACTGGCGAGTTGTACCGGAACCATCCCTTTCGGACCACCGGTACATCCGATTCAGCCTGGAGCTGCAACACAGCGAAGGTGCAGCGTATAGGAATCCCAAGTCTACCGACTGGGCTGCCTTTAAGGTGGACCTCTCGAATGGACTACAGGGAATTTCCTATAGCACTCGCACCACAAAGGAGGTAGAAGAGCACCTCAGTATTATCAATACTGCGGTCAAGGCTTCTTTTGAAAGGAGCTGCCCGCTACGACGCGCAAAAAGGGCAAGGAAAGTACCATGGTGGAACTCCGAGCTCCAAATGCAACGTAAAGAGACACGCAGGCTCCTAAATAGGGCAATGCGTACAAAGTTCGTATGCGATTGGGACTGTTTTAAACAGGCCCAACGCAATTACAAAGATTCTATTCGTAGATCTAAACGAGAGTCCTGGAAGGCCTTCTGTCTCGACATTGAAGGACTACCAGAAGCAGCTAGACTGCATAAGACGCTCTCAAAAAATCCAAGAGCCAAGCTGGAGTGCCTAAGGCTCCCTTCAGGTGACCATACGGCCACTGATGAGGAGACCCTAAGGCATCTCCTGGAGGTGCACTTCCCAGGCTCTGTGGCTGAAACTGGTGATGTCCCACTAGTAAGGGCTCCCCGCATTGGCATTAGCCCAATGGACTGGGAGATAGCCTCGAAAGTGGTAACACACGAAAAGATCAGGTGGGCGATAAGCACATTTGATCCGTACAAAAGTCCAGGGCCAGATGGCATTTTTCCGGCACTTCTACAGGAAGGGCTGGATTTGCTCATCAGGCCACTCTACAACATATTCAGGACCTGCCTTGCTTTCGGGTATACACCAGTAGCGTGGAGATCCGTTAAGGTGGTCTTTATACCAAAGGCAGGTCGAACCTCGTTTGACCTGGCCAAATCATTCAGACCTATCAGCTTAACCTCATTTCTACTTAAAACGGTGGAAAGAATGGTGGATAGGTACATAAGAGACGGCGCATTAAGGATAATGCCGCTGCATCCAAACCAACATGCTTACCAAATGGGCAAGTCAGTGGAATCGGCCCTTCATACTATCGTTTTTAGGATAGAGAAGGCGCTGGAACACAAAGAACTGGCCCTAGGTACTTTTTTGGATATAGAGGGCGCGTTTGACAACACTGCCTTTGAGTCCATATGCACTGCGGCAACGAACCATGGAATAGAGCCCACCATTGTTCGGTGGATGAAATCCATGCTAGAAAACCGCAGGGTAACCGCCACTCTAAACGAGGATACCGCAAAGGTGACCGTCAGGCGTGGGTGCCCGCAGGGGGGAGTACTCTCGCCCTTGATGTGGTCCCTCGTCATAGATGGGCTCCTGCGTGACCTCAACAGAGCCGGCATATACACGCAAGGCTATGCAGATGATTTTGCTATACTCGTAAGAGGAAAATTTCCACATGCCATCTGTGGGGTTACTCAAATTGCCCTCAGAATCGTGGAAAGATGGTGCATAGGGCACGGATTGTCGGTAAACCCCGACAAAACCAAACTTGTCCTATTCACAAGGAAAAGGAAGATAGAGGGCTTTGTTGACCCAGTACTCTTCGGTACCCCTCTGAGGGCCGCCGGAAAAGTTAAGTATCTGGGAGTAATCCTGGACGCCAAACTGACCTGGAAGGAGCACTCGGAACGACAAATACAAAGGGCAACTGCCTCCTTTTGGATGTGTAGACGCACCTTTGGAAGCACGTGGGGTCTTAAACCGAATGTCATCATGTGGATGTACACCGCGGTGATAAGACCCCTCATCACATACGCTGCACTTGTATGGTGGCCGCGGGCCACCTTAGCTAGCGCAAAGAAACGCTTCGGCCAACTCCAACGGCTAGCTTGTCTAGGAGTGACGGGAGCAATGCGAACATCACCCACAACGGCCCTGGAAGCCCTTCTCGGACTCGTGCCCCTTCATCTAATGATTGAGGCTGAGGCTAGAAGGGCGGCTTACAGGCTTAAGTGTGGGGGCCAGTGGACAAAGGTAGGAGGGACACTGGGGCATTCGAGGGTCCTGTCATTTATGGCAGGGGCTCACGATACCCTCAGCATGAGGAGTGATCGTATGGTCCCCTCCTTTTCCTTCAATAGGCCATATAAAACAGTCATCCCTTCTAGAGAGGACTGGATTGCCCGTGGCCATAACCTCCTTCTCCTAAGGGACTTATCTGGTTCACAGACGGCTCTAGGACGGAGGCTGGCGCAGGGGCGGGCGTCTATGGCGAATCACCTAGAGTGAAGCGTGCGTTCTCACTGGGCAGGTACGCCACCGTATTTCAGGCCGAGGTGTTTGCCATCCTGGCCTGTGTTTATGAAAACCTAGACAGAGGTTTTACTAACAAGCATATCTACATCTGCTCGGATAGCCAGGCCGCTCTCTTAGCCCTGAATTCCTTCAGGGTGTCTTCGGAACTAGTGTCTGAATGTCGAGCGGCGCTAACGAGACTCTGCGTGCAGAACTCTGTAAAGTTGCTGTGGGTACCAGGTCATAGCAACATTGACGGTAACGAAGAGGCGGATCAGTTGGCTAGGCAGGGCTCCAATGGTGACCCGCCTGGACCCGAGCCAATTCTTGGGATACCATATTGCAACGTAAAGCTAGAAATGAAGAAATGGGTCTGGACCCGGTTCCTTCGTGAATGGTCTTTACAGCAGGGACTAAGGCAAGCTAAACTCTTTATTGGGGAGTTATCGCTGTCGACGTCCAAAGAGCTTCTAAAACTCAGTAAGAAGCAAATTAGGATCGTAACAGGACTCCTAACAGGGCACTGTCACCTCAACAAACACCTGCACAGAATCGGTATCACAAATGATCCGATCTGCAGGCTATGCGGGGAAGAGGAAGAATCTTCCCAGCACATATTATGCCAGTGTGTCAGACTGATGACCCTGCGACACAAACACTTCGGCGCAGCGTTTTTACAACCGGAGGATATAAGGCTCATCCCTATAGGCCAAGTGCTAGCCTTTGCGGTTGGTACCGGCCTGTTCAAAGACGAGATATAAAAAGCGGTACGCACAATGGGCCTCAGGCCTGAGTGCCGCGGGGTCAACTCCCGCACCGCAAAAGAAGAAGAAGAAGAACACCAATTTGTCCTTTATCTTTTCATTATTTTAGAACGAACAGCTGGTCTGGAAAAACAAAAACAGTTTCATGTTGTATTAGAAAACAAATATTTACTTGAAATTTTTGAGTCTTTTTGAAATTAGTCCCGCTCTTTAGATCGAGCTAGGTCTAATATTTTACTTGTATTTCCGTTTCCTTACAGCAACTCCTTGTCGTTTACCTGTGCATAATTTTTAAACATACAGCTAGCCTGGAGAATACAAAAGTGAAATATTAAGTTGGAAAATAGTAAGTTCGTTTGTCACTTTAGTGCATCTTCGAACCCAGGTAAGCTGGTTGGTTGCAGATTAAATTTAATATTTCATTTGCGTTTCAATTCCTAATTGCCCTTTACCTTTCTCTTAATTTTCCACAGAATAGCTAGTCGGAAAAAGCCAAAAGTGGAATGTTAAATTAGAAAACAAATGTTCAATTGACAATTTTTAAGCCTTTTTGAACGAAGGTACGCTCTGTGGTTGTAGATTCGCCTTAGTCTTTCTTTTGTTGCCACTTTCCTTCCATATTTTCTTAAAGCAACTTGCCTAGGCAAATATAGAACAATTGTGATAAAGAGGAAAACAAGTACTTTACTTTACACTGTTGTGCTCTGTCAAACTCGGATGCGTTCCTTGATTAGAAATTAAACTTGATATATCACCTGCGTTTCGATGTAGTCGTAACACCAATTTGTCCTTTATCTTTTCATTATTTTCGAACGAACAGCTGGTCTGGAAAAACAAAAACAGTTTCATGTTGTATTAGAAAACAAATATTTACTTGAAATTTTTGAGTCTTTTTGAAATTAGTCCCGCTCTTTAGATCGAGCTAGGTCTAATATTTTACTTGTATTTCCGTTTCCTTACAGCAACTCCTTGTCCTTTACCTGTGCATAATTTTTAAACATACAGCTAGCCTGGAGAATACAAAAGTGAAATATTAAGTTGGAAAATAGTAAGTTCGTTTGTCACTTTAGTGCATCTTCGAACCCAGGTAAGCTGGTTGGTTGCAGATTAAATTTAATATTTCATTTGCGTTTCAATTCCTAATTGCCCTTTACCTTTCTCTTAATTTTCCACAGAATAGCTAGTCGGAAAAAGCCAAAAGTGGAATGTTAAATTAGAAAACAAATGTTCAATTGACAATTTTTAAGCCTTTTTGAACGAAGGTACGCTCTGTGGTTGTAGAGTCGCCTTAGTATTTCTTTTGTTGCCACTTTCCTTCCATATTTCCTTAAAGCAACTTGCCTAGGGAAATATAGAACAATTGTGATAAAGAGGAAAACAAGTACTTTACTTTACACTGTTGTGCTCTGTCAAACTCGGGTGCGTTCTTTGATTAGAAATTAAACTTGATATATCACCTGCGTTTCGATGTAGTCGTAACACCAATTTGTCCTTTATCTTTTCATTATTTTCGAACGAACAGCTGGTCTGGAAAAACAAAAACAGTTTCATGTTGTATTAGAAAACAAATATTTACTTGAAATTTTTGAGTCTTTTTGAAATTAGGGCCGCTCTTTAGATCGAGCTAGGTCTAATATTTTACTTGTATTTCCGTTTCCTTACAGCAACTCCTTGTCGTTTACCTTTGCATTATTTTTCAACATGCAGCTAGCCTGGAGAATACAAAAGTGAAATATTAAGTTGGAAAATAGTAAGTTCGTTTGTCACTTTAGTGCATCTTCGAACCCAGGTAAGCTGGTTGGTTGCAGATTAAATTTAATATTTTATTTGCGTTTCAATTCCTAATTGCCCTTTACCTTTCTCTTAATTTTCCACAGAATAGCTAGTCGGAAAAAGCCAAAAGTGGAATGTTAAATTAGAAAACAAATGTTCAATTGACAATTTTTAAGCCTTTTTGAACGAAGGTACGCTCTGTGGTTGTAGATTCGCCTTAGTCTTTCTTTTGTTGCCACTTTCCTTCCATATTTTCTTAAAGCAACTTGCCTAGGCAAATATAGAACAATTGTGATAAAGAGGAAAACAAGTACTTTACTTTACACTGTTGTGCTCTGTCAAACTCGGATGCGTTCCTTGATTAGAAATTAAACTTGATATATCACCTGCGTTTCGATGTAGTCGTAACACCAATTTGTCCTTTATCTTTTCATTATTTTCGAACGAACAGCTGGTCTGGAAAAACAAAAACAGTTTCATGTTGTATTAGAAAACAAATATTTACTTGAAATTTTTGAGTCTTTTTGAAATTAGTCCCGCTCTTTAGATCGAGCTAGGTCTAATATTTTACTTGTATTTCCGTTTCCTTACAGCAACTCCTTGTCCTTTACCTGTGCATACTTTTTAAACATACAGCTAGCCTGGAGAATACAAAAGTGAAATATTAAGTTGGAAAATAGTAAGTTCGTTTGTCACTTTAGTGCATCTTCGAACCCAGGTAAGCTGGTTGGTTGCAGATTAAATTTAATATTTTATTTGCGTTTCAAATCCTAATTGCCCTTTACCTTTCTCTTAATTTTCCACAGAATAGCTAGTCGGAAAAAGCCAAAAGTGGAATGTTAAATTAGAAAACAAATGTTCAATTGACAATTTTTAAGCCTTTTTGAACGAAGGTACGCTCTGTGGTTGTAGATTCGCCTTAGTCTTTCTTTTGTTGCCACTTTCCTTCCATATTTTCTTAAAGCAACTTGCCTAGGCAAATATAGAACAATTGTGATAAAGAGGAAAACAAGTACTTTACTTTACACTGTTGTGCTCTGTCAAACTCGGATGCGTTCCTTGATTAGAAATTAAACTTGATATATCACCTGCGTTTCGATGTAGTCGTAACACCAATTTGTCCTTTATCTTTTCATTATTTTCGAACGAACAGCTGGTCTGGAAAAACAAAAACAGTTTCATGTTGTATTAGAAAACAAATATTTACTTGAAATTTTTGAGTCTTTTTGAAATTAGTCCCGCTCTTTAGATCGAGCTAGGTCTAATATTTTACTTGTATTTCCGTTTCCTTACAGCAACTCCTTGTCCTTTACCTGTGCATAATTTTTAAACATACAGCTAGCCTGGAGAATACAAAAGTGAAATATTAAGTTGGAAAATAGTAAGTTCGTTTGTCACTTTAGTGCATCTTCGAACCCAGGTAAGCTGGTTGGTTGCAGATTAAATTTAATATTTCATTTGCGTTTCAATTCCTAATTGCCCTTTACCTTTCTCTTAATTTTCCACAGAATAGCTAGTCGGAAAAAGCCAAAAGTGGAATGTTAAATTAGAAAACAAATGTTCAATTGACAATTTTTAAGCCTTTTTGAACGAAGGTACGCTCTGTGGTTGTAGAGTCGCCTTAGTATTTCTTTTGTTGCCACTTTCCTTCCATATTTCCTTAAAGCAACTTGCCTAGGGAAATATAGAACAATTGTGATAAAGAGGAAAACAAGTACTTTACTTTACACTGTTGTGCTCTGTCAAACTCGGGTGCGTTCTTTGATTAGAAATTAAACTTGATATATCACCTGCGTTTCGATGTAGTCGTAACACCAATTTGTCCTTTATCTTTTCATTATTTTCGAACGAACAGCTGGTCTGGAAAAACAAAAACAGTTTCATGTTGTATTAGAAAACAAATATTTACTTGAAATTTTTGAGTCTTTTTGAAATTAGGGCCGCTCTTTAGATCGAGCTAGGTCTAATATTTTACTTGTATTTCCGTTTCCTTACAGCAACTCCTTGTCGTTTACCTTTGCATTATTTTTCAACATGCAGCTAGCCTGGAGAATACAAAAGTGAAATATTAAGTTGGAAAATAGTAAGTTCGTTTGTCACTTTAGTGCATCTTCGAACCCAGGTAAGCTGGTTGGTTGCAGATTAAATTTAATATTTTATTTGCGTTTCAAATCCTAATTGCCCTTTACCTTTCTCTTAATTTTCCACAGAATAGCTAGTCGGAAAAAGCCAAAAGTGGAATGTTAAATTAGAAAACAAATGTTCAATTGACAATTTTTAAGCCTTTTTGAACGAAGGTACGCTCTGTGGTTGTAGATTCGCCTTAGTCTTTCTTTTGTTGCCACTTTCCTTCCATATTTCCTTAAAGCAACTTGCCTAGGCAAATATAGAACAATTGTGATAAAGAGGAAAACAAGTACTTTACTTTACACTGTTGTGCTCTGTCAAACTCGGATGCGTTCCTTGATTAGAAATTAAACTTGATATATCACCTGCGTTTCGATGTAGTCGTAACACCAATTTGTCCTTTATCTTTTCATTATTTTCGAACGAACAGCTGGTCTGGAAAAACAAAAACAGTTTCATGTTGTATTAGCAAACAAATATTTACTTGAAATTTTTGAGTCTTTTTGAAATTAGTCCCGCTCTTTAGATCGAGCTAGGTCTAATATTTTACTTGTATTTCCGTTTCCTTACAGCAACTCCTTGTCCTTTACCTGTGCATAATTTTTAAACATACAGCTAGCCTGGAGAATACAAAAGTGAAATATTAAGTTGGAAAATAGTAAGTTCGTTTGTCACTTTAGTGCATCTTCGAACCCAGGTAAGCTGGTTGGTTGCAGATTAAATTTAATATTTCATTTGCGTTTCAATTCCTAATTGCCCTTTACCTTTCTCTTAATTTTCCACAGAATAGCTAGTCGGAAAAAGCCAAAAGTGGAATGTTAAATTAGAAAACAAATGTTCAATTGACAATTTTTAAGCCTTTTTGAACGAAGGTACGCTCTGTGGTTGTAGAGTCGCCTTAGTATTTCTTTTGTTGCCACTTTCCTTCCATATTTCCTTAAAGCAACTTGCCTAGGGAAATATAGAACAATTGTGATAAAGAGGAAAACAAGTACTTTACTTTACACTGTTGTGCTCTGTCAAACTCGGGTGCGTTCTTTGATTAGAAATTAAACTTGATATATCACCTGCGTTTCGATGTAGTCGTAACACCAATTTGTCCTTTATCTTTTCATTATTTTCGAACGAACAGCTGGTCTGGAAAAACAAAAACAGTTTCATGTTGTATTAGAAAACAAATATTTACTTGAAATTTTTGAGTCTTTTTGAAATTAGGGCCGCTCTTTAGATCGAGCTAGGTCTAATATTTTACTTGTATTTCCGTTTCCTTACAGCAACTCCTTGTCGTTTACCTTTGCATTATTTTTCAACATGCAGCTAGCCTGGAGAATACAAAAGTGAAATATTAAGTTGGAAAATAGTAAGTTCGTTTGTCACTTTAGTGCATCTTCGAACCCAGGTAAGCTGGTTGGTTGCAGATTAAATTTAATATTTTATTTGCGTTTCAAATCCTAATTGCCCTTTACCTTTCTCTTAATTTTCCACAGAATAGCTAGTCGGAAAAAGCCAAAAGTGGAATGTTAAATTAGAAAACAAATGTTCAATTGACAATTTTTAAGCCTTTTTGAACGAAGGTACGCTCTGTGGTTGTAGATTCGCCTTAGTCTTTCTTTTGTTGCCACTTTCCTTCCATATTTCCTTAAAGCAACTTGCCTAGGCAAATATAGAACAATTGTGATAAAGAGGAAAACAAGTACTTTACTTTACACTGTTGTGCTCTGTCAAACTCGGATGCGTTCCTTGATTAGAAATTAAACTTGATATATCACCTGCGTTTCGATGTAGTCGTAACACCAATTTGTCCTTTATCTTTTCATTATTTTCGAACGAACAGCTGGTCTGGAAAAACAAAAACAGTTTCATGTTGTATTAGCAAACAAATATTTACTTGAAATTTTTGAGTCTTTTTGAAATTAGTCCCGCTCTTTAGATCGAGCTAGGTCTAATATTTTACTTGTATTTCCGTTTCCTTACAGCAACTCCTTGTCCTTTACCTGTGCATAATTTTTAAACATACAGCTAGCCTGGAGAATACAAAAGTGAAATATTAAGTTGGAAAATAGTAAGTTCGTTTGTCACTTTAGTGCATCTTCGAACCCAGGTAAGCTGGTTGGTTGCAGATTAAATTTAATATTTCATTTGCGTTTCAATTCCTAATTGCCCTTTACCTTTCTCTTAATTTTCCACAGAATAGCTAGTCGGAAAAAGCCAAAAGTGGAATGTTAAATTAGAAAACAAATGTTCAATTGACAATTTTTAAGCCTTTTTGAACGAAGGTACGCTCTGTGGTTGTAGAGTCGCCTTAGTATTTCTTTTGTTGCCACTTTCCTTCCATATTTCCTTAAAGCAACTTGCCTAGGGAAATATAGAACAATTGTGATAAAGAGGAAAACAAGTACTTTACTTTACACTGTTGTGCTCTGTCAAACTCGGGTGCGTTCTTTGATTAGAAATTAAACTTGATATATCACCTGCGTTTCGATGTAGTCGTAACACCAATTTGTCCTTTATCTTTTCATTATTTTCGAACGAACAGCTGGTCTGGAAAAACAAAAACAGTTTCATGTTGTATTAGAAAACAAATATTTACTTGAAATTTTTGAGTCTTTTTGAAATTAGGGCCGCTCTTTAGATCGAGCTAGGTCTAATATTTTACTTGTATTTCCGTTTCCTTACAGCAACTCCTTGTCGTTTACCTTTGCATTATTTTTCAACATGCAGCTAGCCTGGAGAATACAAAAGTGAAATATTAAGTTGGAAAATAGTAAGTTCGTTTGTCACTTTAGTGCATCTTCGAACCCAGGTAAGCTGGTTGGTTGCAGATTAAATTTAATATTTTATTTGCGTTTCAAATCCTAATTGCCCTTTACCTTTCTCTTAATTTTCCACAGAATAGCTAGTCGGAAAAAGCCAAAAGTGGAATGTTAAATTAGAAAACAAATGTTCAATTGACAATTTTTAAGCCTTTTTGAACGAAGGTACGCTCTGTGGTTGTAGATTCGCCTTAGTCTTTCTTTTGTTGCCACTTTCCTTCCATATTTTCTTAAAGCAACTTGCCTAGGCAAATATAGAACAATTGTGATAAAGAGGAAAACAAGTACTTTACTTTACACTGTTGTGCTCTGTCAAACTCGGATGCGTTCCTTGATTAGAAATTAAACTTGATATATCACCTGCGTTTCGATGTAGTCGTAACACCAATTTGTCCTTTATCTTTTCATTATTTTCGAACGAACAGCTGGTCTGGAAAAACAAAAACAGTTTCATGTTGTATTAGAAAACAAATATTTACTTGAAATTTTTGAGTCTTTTTGAAATTAGTCCCGCTCTTTAGATCGAGCTAGGTCTAATATTTTACTTGTATTTCCGTTTCCTTACAGCAACTCCTTGTCCTTTACCTGTGCATAATTTTTAAACATACAGCTAGCCTGGAGAATACAAAAGTGAAATATTAAGTTGGAAAATAGTAAGTTCGTTTGTCACTTTAGTGCATCTTCGAACCCAGGTAAGCTGGTTGGTTGCAGATTAAATTTAATATTTCATTTGCGTTTCAATTCCTAATTGCCCTTTACCTTTCTCTTAATTTTCCACAGAATAGCTAGTCGGAAAAAGCCAAAAGTGGAATGTTAAATTAGAAAACAAATGTTCAATTGACAATTTTTAAGCCTTTTTGAACGAAGGTACGCTCTGTGGTTGTAGAGTCGCCTTAGTATTTCTTTTGTTGCCACTTTCCTTCCATATTTCCTTAAAGCAACTTGCCTAGGGAAATATAGAACAACTAGCTTTTACCCGCCACTTCGTTCGCGCGAGGTTCGTTATTTGTGTATTAAATAATGACTAATTATTTTCTGTCATCCCATCCCATCCCATCCTATCCCCGTCCCCGTCCCTTTCTCCGTCCCCGTCTCCGTACCGTCCCATTCCGTCCCGTCCCGTCCCGTTCCGTCCCGTCTCGTCCCGTCCCGCCTCTCCCCTTCCATCCCATTCCTTCCCTCCCCTTCCCTTTCCGTCCCGTCCCGTCTCGTTCCTTTTCGTCCCGTCCCTTCCTTTTCCGTCCAGTCCCTTCCTGTTCAGTCCCTTCCCGTCCAGTCCCGTACCTTCCCGTCCCGTCCCGTCCCTTCCCCTTCCATCCCATTCCTTCCCTTTCCTTTCCGTATCATCCCGTTCCGCCCCGCCCCGCCCCGTCTCGACCCTTCCCGTCCCGTCCCGTCTCGCCCCTTTCCCTCCCGTCCAGTCCCGTCCCTTCCCGTCCCGTCCCGCCCCTCCCCTTCCATCCCATCCCCTCCCCTTCCATCCCATCCTTTTCCTTCCCTTTCCGTCGCGTCCGTCCCGCCCCGCCCCGACTCGTCCCGCCCTGCCCCGTCCCGTCCCGTCCCGTTCCGTCCCTTCCCTTCCCGTTCCGTCCCTTCCCTTCCCGTCCAGTCCCGTCCCGCTCAGTCCCGTCCCGTCCAGTCCGTCCCGTTCCGTCCAGTCTAGTCCCGTCCCGTCCCGTTTCTTCCCCTATGTCATGTTCTCCGTCTTGGACTTAAAAATAAATGTAATTTTCGCAATCAACGTCCCAAAAAACCTCAATAACGACACCCATATCGATTTTTAGGCTTACTTACCCCATTTCACCCCCTAAGGGGTTGATTTTCGGAAAATCACGAAATACGTGTTTGATTATTTGTTTTTAGGAGTACTCCTACGAAGTTTCAAGTCGAAATGTCTATTTAATATTATTTCTTCATACAAAATTGGAACCCCCATTTTACCCCTTTAGGGGTTGAATTTCGAAATATCCTTCCTTATTCCTTGTATACATCATAAAGGAAACCTCTGTGCAAAATTTCAGCTTTCTAGGTCCAAGGGTTTGGGCTGGGCGTTGATGAGTCAGTCAGTCAGTCAGGACTTTTAGAAATATATATAAGATTGTGATAAAGAGGAAAACAAGTACTTTACTTTACACTGTTGTGCTCTGTCAAACTCGGGTGCGTTCTTTGATTAGAAATTAAACTTGATATATCACCTGCGTTTCGATGTAGTCGTAACACCAATTTGTCCTTTATCTTTTCATTATTTTCGAACGAACAGCTGGTCTGGAAAAACAAAAACAGTTTCATGTTGTATTAGAAAACAAATATTTACTTGAAATTTTTGAGTCTTTTTGAAATTAGGGCCGCTCTTTAGATCGAGCTAGGTCTAATATTTTACTTGTATTTCCGTTTCCTTACAGCAACTCCTTGTCGTTTACCTTTGCATTATTTTTCAACATGCAGCTAGCCTGGAGAATACAAAAGTGAAATATTAAGTTGGAAAATAGTAAGTTCGTTTGTCACTTTAGTGCATCTTCGAACCCAGGTAAGCTGGTTGGTTGCAGATTAAATTTAATATTTTATTTGCGTTTCAATTCCTAATTGCCCTTTACCTTTCTCTTAATTTTCCACAGAATAGCTAGTCGGAAAAAGCCAAAAGTGGAATGTTAAATTAGAAAACAAATGTTCAATTGACAATTTTTAAGCCTTTTTGAACGAAGGTACGCTCTGTGGTTGTAGATTCGCCTTAGTCTTTCTTTTGTTGCCACTTTCCTTCCATATTTTCTTAAAGCAACTTGCCTAGGCAAATATAGAACAATTGTGATAAAGAGGAAAACAAGTACTTTACTTTACACTGTTGTGCTCTGTCAAACTCGGATGCGTTCCTTGATTAGAAATTAAACTTGATATATCACCTGCGTTTCGATGTAGTCGTAACACCAATTTGTCCTTTATCTTTTCATTATTTTCGAACGAACAGCTGGTCTGGAAAAACAAAAACAGTTTCATGTTGTATTAGAAAACAAATATTTACTTGAAATTTTTGAGTCTTTTTGAAATTAGTCCCGCTCTTTAGATCGAGCTAGGTCTAATATTTTACTTGTATTTCCGTTTCCTTACAGCAACTCCTTGTCCTTTACCTGTGCATACTTTTTAAACATACAGCTAGCCTGGAGAATACAAAAGTGAAATATTAAGTTGGAAAATAGTAAGTTCGTTTGTCACTTTAGTGCATCTTCGAACCCAGGTAAGCTGGTTGGTTGCAGATTAAATTTAATATTTTATTTGCGTTTCAAATCCTAATTGCCCTTTACCTTTCTCTTAATTTTCCACAGAATAGCTAGTCGGAAAAAGCCAAAAGTGGAATGTTAAATTAGAAAACAAATGTTCAATTGACAATTTTTAAGCCTTTTTGAACGAAGGTACGCTCTGTGGTTGTAGATTCGCCTTAGTCTTTCTTTTGTTGCCACTTTCCTTCCATATTTCCTTAAAGCAACTTGCCTAGGCAAATATAGAACAATTGTGATAAAGAGGAAAACAAGTACTTTACTTTACACTGTTGTGCTCTGTCAAACTCGGATGCGTTCCTTGATTAGAAATTAAACTTGATATATCACCTGCGTTTCGATGTAGTCGTAACACCAATTTGTCCTTTATCTTTTCATTATTTTCGAACGAACAGCTGGTCTGGAAAAACAAAAACAGTTTCATGTTGTATTAGAAAACAAATATTTACTTGAAATTTTTGAGTCTTTTTGAAATTAGTCCCGCTCTTTAGATCGAGCTAGGTCTAATATTTTACTTGTATTTCCGTTTCCTTACAGCAACTCCTTGTCCTTTACCTGTGCATAATTTTTAAACATACAGCTAGCCTGGAGAATACAAAAGTGAAATATTAAGTTGGAAAATAGTAAGTTCGTTTGTCACTTTAGTGCATCTTCGAACCCAGGTAAGCTGGTTGGTTGCAGATTAAATTTAATATTTCATTTGCGTTTCAATTCCTAATTGCCCTTTACCTTTCTCTTAATTTTCCAGAGAATAGCTAGTCGGAAAAAGCCAAAAGTGGAATGTTAAATTAGAAAACAAATGTTCAATTGACAATTTTTAAGCCTTTTTGAACGAAGGTACGCTCTGTGGTTGTAGAGTCGCCTTAGTATTTCTTTTGTTGCCACTTTCCTTCCATATTTCCTTAAAGCAACTTGCCTAGGGAAATATAGAACAATTGTGATAAAGAGGAAAACAAGTACTTTACTTTACACTGTTGTGCTCTGTCAAACTCGGGTGCGTTCTTTGATTAGAAATTAAACTTGATATATCACCTGCGTTTCGATGTAGTCGTAACACCAATTTGTCCTTTATCTTTTCATTATTTTCGAACGAACAGCTGGTCTGGAAAAACAAAAACAGTTTCATGTTGTATTAGAAAACAAATATTTACTTGAAATTTTTGAGTCTTTTTGAAATTAGGGCCGCTCTTTAGATCGAGCTAGGTCTAATATTTTACTTGTATTTCCGTTTCCTTACAGCAACTCCTTGTCGTTTACCTTTGCATTATTTTTCAACATGCAGCTAGCCTGGAGAATACAAAAGTGAAATATTAAGTTGGAAAATAGTAAGTTCGTTTGTCACTTTAGTGCATCTTCGAACCCAGGTAAGCTGGTTGGTTGCAGATTAAATTTAATATTTTATTTGCGTTTCAATTCCTAATTGCCCTTTACCTTTCTCTTAATTTTCCACAGAATAGCTAGTCGGAAAAAGCCAAAAGTGGAATGTTAAATTAGAAAACAAATGTTCAATTGACAATTTTTAAGCCTTTTTGAACGAAGGTACGCTCTGTGGTTGTAGATTCGCCTTAGTCTTTCTTTTGTTGCCACTTTCCTTCCATATTTTCTTAAAGCAACTTGCCTAAGCAAATATAGAACAATTGTGATAAAGAGGAAAACAAGTACTTTACTTTACACTGTTGTGCTCTGTCAAACTCGGATGCGTTCCTTGATTAGATATTAAACTTGATATATCACCTGCGTTTCGATGTAGTCGTAACACCAATTTGTCCTTTATCTTTTCATTATTTTCGAACGAACAGCTGGTCTGGAAAAACAAAAACAGTTTCATGTTGTATTAGAAAACAAATATTTACTTGAAATTTTTGAGTCTTTTTGAAATTAGTCCCGCTCTTTAGATCGAGCTAGGTCTAATATTTTACTTGTATTTCCGTTTCCTTACAGCAACTCCTTGTCCTTTACCTGTGCATACTTTTTAAACATACAGCTAGCCTGGAGAATACAAAAGTGAAATATTAAGTTGGAAAATAGTAAGTTCGTTTGTCACTTTAGTGCATCTTCGAACCCAGGTAAGCTGGTTGGTTGCAGATTAAATTTAATATTTTATTTGCGTTTCAAATCCTAATTGCCCTTTACCTTTCTCTTAATTTTCCACAGAATAGCTAGTCGGAAAAAGCCAAAAGTGGAATGTTAAATTAGAAAACAAATGTTCAATTGACAATTTTTAAGCCTTTTTGAACGAAGGTACGCTCTGTGGTTGTAGATTCGCCTTAGTCTTTCTTTTGTTGCCACTTTCCTTCCATATTTCCTTAAAGCAACTTGCCTAGGCAAATATAGAACAATTGTGATAAAGAGGAAAACAAGTACTTTACTTTACACTGTTGTGCTCTGTCAAACTCGGATGCGTTCCTTGATTAGAAATTAAACTTGATATATCACCTGCGTTTCGATGTAGTCGTAACACCAATTTGTCCTTTATCTTTTCATTATTTTCGAACGAACAGCTGGTCTGGAAAAACAAAAACAGTTTCATGTTGTATTAGAAAACAAATATTTACTTGAAATTTTTGAGTCTTTTTGAAATTAGTCCCGCTCTTTAGATCGAGCTAGGTCTAATATTTTACTTGTATTTCCGTTTCCTTACAGCAACTCCTTGTCCTTTACCTGTGCATAATTTTTAAACATACAGCTAGCCTGGAGAATACAAAAGTGAAATATTAAGTTGGAAAATAGTAAGTTCGTTTGTCACTTTAGTGCATCTTCGAACCCAGGTAAGCTGGTTGGTTGCAGATTAAATTTAATATTTCATTTGCGTTTCAATTCCTAATTGCCCTTTACCTTTCTCTTAATTTTCCACAGAATAGCTAGTCGGAAAAAGCCAAAAGTGGAATGTTAAATTAGAAAACAAATGTTCAATTGACAATTTTTAAGCCTTTTTGAACGAAGGTACGCTCTGTGGTTGTAGATTCGCCTTAGTCTTTCTTTTGTTGCCACTTTCCTTCCATATTTCCTTAAAGCAACTTGCCTAGGCAAATATAGAACAATTGTGATAAAGAGGAAAACAAGTACTTTACTTTACACTGTTGTGCTCTGTCAAACTCGGATGCGTTCCTTGATTAGAAATTAAACTTGATATATCACCTGCGTTTCGATGTAGTCGTAACACCAATTTGTCCTTTATCTTTTCATTATTTTCGAACGAACAGCTGGTCTGGAAAAACAAAAACAGTTTCATGTTGTATTAGAAAACAAATATTTACTTGAAATTTTTGAGTCTTTTTGAAATTAGTCCCGCTCTTTAGATCGAGCTAGGTCTAATATTTTACTTGTATTTCCGTTTCCTTACAGCAACTCCTTGTCCTTTACCTGTGCATAATTTTTAAACATACAGCTAGCCTGGAGAATACAAAAGTGAAATATTAAGTTGGAAAATAGTAAGTTCGTTTGTCACTTTAGTGCATCTTCGAACCCAGGTAAGCTGGTTGGTTGCAGATTAAATTTAATATTTCATTTGCGTTTCAATTCCTAATTGCCCTTTACCTTTCTCTTAATTTTCCACAGAATAGCTAGTCGGAAAAAGCCAAAAGTGGAATGTTAAATTAGAAAA
Source organism: Agriotes lineatus (assembly GCA_940337035.1). NCBI lineage: Eukaryota > Metazoa > Arthropoda > Insecta > Coleoptera > Elateridae > Agriotes > Agriotes lineatus. Next base: position 41,573,783 of record OW679195.1, on the reverse strand, counting down.
CAAATGTTCAATTGACAATTTTTAAGCCTTTTTGAACGAAGGTACGCTCTGTGGTTGTAGAGTCGCCTTAGTATTTCTTTTGTTGCCACTTTCCTTCCATATTTCCTTAAAGCAACTTGCCTAGGGAAATATAGAACAATTGTGATAAAGAGGAAAACAAGTACTTTACTTTACACTGTTGTGCTCTGTCAAACTCGGGTGCGTTCTTTGATTAGAAATTAAACTTGATATATCACCTGCGTTTCGATGTAGTCGTAACACCAATTTGTCCTTTATCTTTTCATTATTTTCGAACGAACAGCTGGTCTGGAAAAACAAAAACAGTTTCATGTTGTATTAGAAAACAAATATTTACTTGAAATTTTTGAGTCTTTTTGAAATTAGTCCCGCTCTTTAGATCGAGCTAGGTCTAATATTTTACTTGTATTTCCGTTTCCTTACAGCAACTCCTTGTCCTTTACCTGTGCATAATTTTTAAACATACAGCTAGCCTGGAGAATACAAAAGTGAAATATTAAGTTGGAAAATAGTAAGTTCGTTTGTCACTTTAGTGCATCTTCGAACCCAGGTAAGCTGGTTGGTTGCAGATTAAATTTAATATTTCATTTGCGTTTCAATTCCTAATTGCCCTTTACCTTTCTCTTAATTTTCCACAGAATAGCTAGTCGGAAAAAGCCAAAAGTGGAATGTTAAATTAGAAAACAAATGTTCAATTGACAATTTTTAAGCCTTTTTGAACGAAGGTACGCTCTGTGGTTGTAGATTCGCTTTAGTCTTTCTTTTGTTGCCACTTTCCTTCCATATTTTCTTAAAGCAACTTGCCTAGGCAAATATAGAACAATTGTGATAAAGAGGAAAACAAGTACTTTACTTTACACTGTTGTGCTCTGTCAAACGCGGATGCGTTCCTTGATTAGAAATTAAACTTGATATATCACCTGCGTTTCGATGTAGTCGTAACACCAATTTGTCCTTTATCTTTTCATTATTTTCGAACGAACAGCTGGTCTGGAAAAACAAAAACAGTTTCATGTTGTATTAGAAAACAAATATTTACTTGAAATTTTTGAGTCTTTTTGAAATTAGTCCCGCTCTTTAGATCGAGCTAGGTCTAATATTTTACTTGTATTTCCGTTTCCTTACAGCAACTCCTTGTCGTTTACCTGTGCATAATTTTTAAACATACAGCTAGCCTGGAGAATACAAAAGTGAAATATTAAGTTGGAAAATAGTAAGTTCGTTTGTCACTTTAGTGCATCTTCGAACCCAGGTAAGCTGGTTGGTTGCAGATTAAATTTAATATTTCATTTGCGTTTCAATTCCTAATTGCCCTTTACCTTTCTCTTAATTTTCCACAGAATAGCTAGTCGGAAAAAGCCAAAAGTGGAATGTTAAATTAGAAAACAGATGTTCAATTGACAATTTTTAAGCCTTTTTGAACGAAGGTACGCTCTGTGGTTGTAGATTCGCCTTAGTCTTTCTTTTGTTGCCACTTTCCTTCCATATTTTCTTAAAGCAACTTGCCTAGGCAAATATAGAACAATTGTGATAAAGAGGAAAACAAGTACTTTACTTTACACTGTTGTGCTCTGTCAAACGCGGATGCGTTCCTTGATTAGAAATTAAACTTGATATATCACCTGCGTTTCGATGTAGTCGTAACACCAATTTGTCCTTTATCTTTTCATTATTTTCGAACGAACAGCTGGTCTGGAAAAACAAAAACAGTTTCATGTTGTATTAGAAAACAAATATTTACTTGAAATTTTTGAGTCTTTTTGAAATTAGTCCCGCTCTTTAGATCGAGCTAGGTCTAATATTTTACTTGTATTTCCGTTTCCTTACAGCAACTCCTTGTCGTTTACCTGTGCATAATTTTTAAACATACAGCTAGCCTGGAGAATACAAAAGTGAAATATTAAGTTGGAAAATAGTAAGTTCGTTTGTCACTTTAGTGCATCTTCGAACCCAGGTAAGCTGGTTGGTTGCAGATTAAATTTAATATTTCATTTGCGTTTCAATTCCTAATTGCCCTTTACCTTTCTCTTAATTTTCCACAGAATAGCTAGTCGGAAAAAGCCAAAAGTGGAATGTTAAATTAGAAAACAAATGTTCAATTGACAATTTTTAAGCCTTTTTGAACGAAGGTACGCTCTGTGGTTGTAGAGTCGCCTTAGTATTTCTTTTGTTGCCACTTTCCTTCCATATTTCCTTAAAGCAACTTGCCTAGGGAAATATAGAACAATTGTGATAAAGAGGAAAACAAGTACTTTACTTTACACTGTTGTGCTCTGTCAAACTCGGGTGCGTTCTTTGATTAGAAATTAAACTTGATATATCACCTGCGTTTCGATGTAGTCGTAACACCAATTTGTCCTTTATCTTTTCATTATTTTCGAACGAACAGCTGGTCTGGAAAAACAAAAACAGTTTCATGTTGTATTAGAAAACAAATATTTACTTGAAATTTTTGAGTCTTTTTGAAATTAGTCCCGCTCTTTAGATCGAGCTAGGTCTAATATTTTACTTGTATTTCCGTTTCCTTACAGCAACTCCTTGTCCTTTACCTGTGCATAATTTTTAAACATACAGCTAGCCTGGAGAATACAAAAGTGAAATATTAAGTTGGAAAATAGTAAGTTCGTTTGTCACTTTAGTGCATCTTCGAACCCAGGTAAGCTGGTTGGTTGCAGATTAAATTTAATATTTCATTTGCGTTTCAATTCCTAATTGCCCTTTACCTTTCTCTTAATTTTCCACAGAATAGCTAGTCGGAAAAAGCCAAAAGTGGAATGTTAAATTAGAAAACAAATGTTCAATTGACAATTTTTAAGCCTTTTTGAACGAAGGTACGCTCTGTGGTTGTAGAGTCGCCTTAGTATTTCTTTTGTTGCCACTTTCCTTCCATATTTCCTTAAAGCAACTTGCCTAGGCAAATATAGAACAATTGTGATAAAGAGGAAAACAAGTACTTTACTTTACACTGTTGTGCTCTGTCAAACTCGGGTGCGTTCTTTGATTAGAAATTAAACTTGATATATCACCTGCGTTTCGATGTAGTCGTAACACCAATTTGTCCTTTATCTTTTCATTATTTTCGAACGAACAGCTGGTCTGGAAAAACAAAAACAGTTTCATGTTGTATTAGAAAACAAATATTTACTTGAAATTTTTGAGTCTTTTTGAAATTAGTCCCGCTCTTTAGATCGAGCTAGGTCTAATATTTTACTTGTATTTCCGTTTCCTTACAGCAACTCCTTGTCCTTTACCTGTGCATAATTTTTAAACATACAGCTAGCCTGGAGAATACAAAAGTGAAATATTAAGTTGGAAAATAGTAAGTTCGTTTGTCACTTTAGTGCATCTTCGAACCCAGGTAAGCTGGTTGGTTGCAGATTAAATTTAATATTTCATTTGCGTTTCAATTCCTAATTGCCCTTTACCTTTCTCTTAATTTTCCACAGAATAGCTAGTCGGAAAAAGCCAAAAGTGGAATGTTAAATTAGAAAACAGATGTTCAATTCACAATTTTTAAGCCTTTTTGAACGAAGGTACGCTCTGTGGTTGTAGATTCGCCTTAGTCTTTCTTTTGTTGCCACTTTCCTTCCATATTTTCTTAAAGCAACTTGCCTAGGCAAATATAGAACAATTGTGATAAAGAGGAAAACAAGTACTTTACTTTACACTGTTGTGCTCTGTCAAACGCGGATGCGTTCCTTGATTAGAAATTAAACTTGATATATCACCTGCGTTTCGATGTAGTCGTAACACCAATTTGTCCTTTATCTTTTCATTATTTTCGAACGAACAGCTGGTCTGGAAAAACAAAAACAGTTTCATGTTGTATTAGAAAACAAATATTTACTTGAAATTTTTGAGTCTTTTTGAAATTAGTCCCGCTCTTTAGATCGAGCTAGGTCTAATATTTTACTTGTATTTCCGTTTCCTTACAGCAACTCCTTGTCGTTTACCTGTGCATAATTTTTAAACATACAGCTAGCCTGGAGAATACAAAAGTGAAATATTAAGTTGGAAAATAGTAAGTTCGTTTGTCACTTTAGTGCATCTTCGAACCCAGGTAAGCTGGTTGGTTGCAGATTAAATTTAATATTTCATTTGCGTTTCAATTCCTAATTGCCCTTTATTTTTCTCTTAATTTTCCACAGAATAGCTAGTCGGAAAAAGCCAAAAGTGGAATGTTAAATTAGAAAACAAATGTTCAATTGACAATTTTTAAGCCTTTTTGAACGAAGGTACGCTCTGTGGTTGTAGAGTCGCCTTAGTATTTCTTTTGTTGCCACTTTCCTTCCATATTTCCTTAAAGCAACTTGCCTAGGGAAATATAGAACAATTGTGATAAAGAGGAAAACAAGTACTTTACTTTACACTGTTGTGCTCTGTCAAACTCGGGTGCGTTCTTTGATTAGAAATTAAACTTGATATATCACCTGCGTTTCGATGTAGTCGTAACACCAATTTGTCCTTTATCTTTTCATTATTTTCGAACGAACAGCTGGTCTGGAAAAACAAAAACAGTTTCATGTTGTATTAGAAAACAAATATTTACTTGAAATTTTTGAGTCTTTTTGAAATTAGTCCCGCTCTTTAGATCGAGCTAGGTCTAATATTTTACTTGTATTTCCGTTTCCTTACAGCAACTCCTTGTCCTTTACCTGTGCATAATTTTTAAACATACAGCTAGCCTGGAGAATACAAAAGTGAAATATTAAGTTGGAAAATAGTAAGTTCGTTTGTCACTTTAGTGCATCTTCGAACCCAGGTAAGCTGGTTGGTTGCAGATTAAATTTAATATTTCATTTGCGTTTCAATTCCTAATTGCCCTTTACCTTTCTCTTAATTTTCCACAGAATAGCTAGTCGGAAAAAGCCAAAAGTGGAATGTTAAATTAGAAAACAAATGTTCAATTGACAATTTTTAAGCCTTTTTGAACGAAGGTACGCTCTGTGGTTGTAGAGTCGCCTTAGTATTTCTTTTGTTGCCACTTTCCTTCCATATTTCCTTAAAGCAACTTGCCTAGGCAAATATAGAACAATTGTGATAAAGAGGAAAACAAGTACTTTACTTTACACTGTTGTGCTCTGTCAAACTCGGGTGCGTTCTTTGATTAGAAATTAAACTTGATATATCACCTGCGTTTCGATGTAGTCGTAACACCAATTTGTCCTTTATCTTTTCATTATTTTCGAACGAACAGCTGGTCTGGAAAAACAAAAACAGTTTCATGTTGTATTAGAAAACAAATATTTACTTGAAATTTTTGAGTCTTTTTGAAATTAGTCCCGCTCTTTAGATCGAGCTAGGTCTAATATTTTACTTGTATTTCCGTTTCCTTACAGCAACTCCTTGTCCTTTACCTGTGCATAATTTTTAAACATACAGCTAGCCTGGAGAATACAAAAGTGAAATATTAAGTTGGAAAATAGTAAGTTCGTTTGTCACTTTAGTGCATCTTCGAACCCAGGTAAGCTGGTTGGTTGCAGATTAAATTTAATATTTCATTTGCGTTTCAATTCCTAATTGCCCTTTACCTTTCTCTTAATTTTCCACAGAATAGCTAGTCGGAAAAAGCCAAAAGTGGAATGTTAAATTAGAAAACAAATGTTCAATTGACAATTTTTAAGCCTTTTTGAACGAAGGTACGCTCTGTGGTTGTAGAGTCGCCTTAGTATTTCTTTTGTTGCCACTTTCCTTCCATATTTCCTTAAAGCAACTTGCCTAGGCAAATATAGAACAATTGTGATAAAGAGGAAAACAAGTACTTTACTTTACACTGTTGTGCTCTGTCAAACTCGGATGCGTTCCTTGATTAGAAATTAAACTTGATATATCACCTGCGTTTCGATGTAGTCGTAACACCAATTTGTCCTTTATCTTTTCATTATTTTCGAACGAACAGCTGGTCTGGAAAAACAAAAACAGTTTCATGTTGTATTAGAAAACAAATATTTACTTGAAATTTTTGAGTCTTTTTGAAATTAGTCCCGCTCTTTAGATCGAGCTAGGTCTAATATTTTACTTGTATTTCCGTTTCCTTACAGCAACTCCTTGTCCTTTACCTGTGCATAATTTTTAAACATACAGCTAGCCTGGAGAATACAAAAGTGAAATATTAAGTTGGAAAATAGTAAGTTCGTTTGTCACTTTAGTGCATCTTCGAACCCAGGTAAGCTGGTTGGTTGCAGATTAAATTTAATATTTCATTTGCGTTTCAATTCCTAATTGCCCTTTACCTTTCTCTTAATTTTCCACAGAATAGCTAGTCGGAAAAAGCCAAAAGTGGAATGTTAAATTAGAAAACAAATGTTCAATTGACAATTTTTAAGCCTTTTTGAACGAAGGTACGCTCTGTGGTTGTAGAGTCGCCTTAGTATTTCTTTTGTTGCCACTTTCCTTCCATATTTCCTTAAAGCAACTTGCCTAGGGAAATATAGAACAATTGTGATAAAGAGGAAAACAAGTACTTTACTTTACACTGTTGTGCTCTGTCAAACTCGGGTGCGTTCTTTGATTAGAAATTAAACTTGATATATCACCTGCGTTTCGATGTAGTCGTAACACCAATTTGTCCTTTATCTTTTCATTATTTTCGAACGAACAGCTGGTCTGGAAAAACAAAAACAGTTTCATGTTGTATTAGAAAACAAATATTTACTTGAAATTTTTGAGTCTTTTTGAAATTAGGGCCGCTCTTTAGATCGAGCTAGGTCTAATATTTTACTTGTATTTCCGTTTCCTTACAGCAACTCCTTGTCGTTTACCTTTGCATTATTTTTCAACATGCAGCTAGCCTGGAGAATACAAAAGTGAAATATTAAGTTGGAAAATAGTAAGTTCGTTTGTCACTTTAGTGCATCTTCGAACCCAGGTAAGCTGGTTGGTTGCAGATTAAATTTAATATTTTATTTGCGTTTCAATTCCTAATTGCCCTTTACCTTTCTCTTAATTTTCCACAGAATAGCTAGTCGGAAAAAGCCAAAAGTGGAATGTTAAATTAGAAAACAAATGTTCAATTGACAATTTTTAAGCCTTTTTGAACGAAGGTACGCTCTGTGGTTGTAGATTCGCCTTAGTCTTTCTTTTGTTGCCACTTTCCTTCCATATTTTCTTAAAGCAACTTGCCTAGGCAAATATAGAACAATTGTGATAAAGAGGAAAACAAGTACTTTACTTTACACTGTTGTGCTCTGTCAAACTCGGATGCGTTCCTTGATTAGAAATTAAACTTGATATATCACCTGCGTTTCGATGTAGTCGTAACACCAATTTGTCCTTTATCTTTTCATTATTTTCGAACGAACAGCTGGTCTGGAAAAACAAAAACAGTTTCATGTTGTATTAGAAAACAAATATTTACTTGAAATTTTTGAGTCTTTTTGAAATTAGTCCCGCTCTTTAGATCGAGCTAGGTCTAATATTTTACTTGTATTTCCGTTTCCTTACAGCAACTCCTTGTCCTTTACCTGTGCATACTTTTTAAACATACAGCTAGCCTGGAGAATACAAAAGTGAAATATTAAGTTGGAAAATAGTAAGTTCGTTTGTCACTTTAGTGCATCTTCGAACCCAGGTAAGCTGGTTGGTTGCAGATTAAATTTAATATTTTATTTGCGTTTCAAATCCTAATTGCCCTTTACCTTTCTCTTAATTTTTCACAGAATAGCTAGTCGGAAAAAGCCAAAAGTGGAATGTTAAATTAGAAAACAAATGTTCAATTGACAATTTTTAAGCCTTTTTGAACGAAGGTACGCTCTGTGGTTGTAGATTCGCCTTAGTATTTCATTTGTTGCCATTTTGCTTCCATATTTTCTTAAAACAACTTGCTTAGGCAAATATAAAACAATTGTGATAAAGAGGAAAACAAGTACTTTACTTTACACTGTTGTGCTCTGTCAAACTCGGATGCGTTCCTTGATTAGAAATTAAACTTGATATATCACCTGCGTTTCGATGTAGTCGTAACACCAATTTGTCCTTTATCTTTTCATTATTTTCGAACGAACAGCTGGTCTGGAAAAACAAAAACAGTTTCATGTTGTATTAGAAAACAAATATTTACTTGAAATTTTTGAGTCTTTTTGAAATTAGTCCAGCTCTTTAGATCGAGCTAGGTCTAATATTTTACTTGTATTTCCGTTTCCTTACAGCAACTCCTTGTCCTTTACCTGTGCATAATTTTTAAACATACAGCTAGCCTGGAGAATACAAAAGTGAAATATTAAGTTGGAAAATAGTAAGTTCGATTGTCACTTTAGTGCATCTTCGAAATCAGGTAAGCTGGTTGGTTGCAGATTAAATTTAATATTTTATTTGCGTTTCAATTCCTAATTGCCCTTTACCTTTCTCTTAATTTTTCACAGAATAGCTAGTCGGAAAAAGCCAAAAGTGGAATGTTAAATTAGAAAACAAATGTTCAATTGACAATTTTGAAGCCTTTCTGAACGAAGGTACGCTCTGTGGTTGTAGGATTCGCCTTAGTATTTCATTTGTTGCCATTTTGCTTCCATATTTTCTTAAAGCAACTTGCCTAGGCAAATATAGAACAATTGTGATAAAGAGGAAAACAAGTACTTTACTTTACCCTGTTGTGCTCTGTCAAACTCGGATGCGTTCCTTGATTAGAAATTAAACTTGATATATCACCTGCGTTTCGATGTAGTCGTAACACCAATTTGTCCTTTATCTTTTCATTATTTTCGAACGAACAGCTGGTCTGGAAAAACAAAAACAGTTTCATGTTGTATTAGAAAACAAATATTTACTTGAAATTTTTGAGTCTTTTTGAAATTAGTCCAGCTCTTTAGATCGAGCTAGGTCTAATATTTTACTTGTATTTCCGTTTCCTTACAGCAACTCCTTGTCCTTTACCTGTGCATAATTTTTAAACATACAGCTAGCCTGGAGAATACAAAAGTGAAATATTAAGTTGGAAAATAGTAAGTTCGTTTGTCACTTTAGTGCATCTTCGAACCCAGGTAAGCTGGTTGGTTGCAGATTAAATTTAATATTTTATTTGCGTTTCAATTCCTAATTGCCCTTTACCTTTCTCTTAATTTTCCACAGAATAGCTAGTCGGAAAAAGCCAAAAGTGGCATGTTAAATTAGAAAACAAATGTTCAATTGACAATTTTTAAGCCTTTTTGAACGAAGGTACGCTCTGTGGTTGTAGATTCGCCTTAGTATTTCATTTGTTGCAATTTTGCTTCCATATTTTCTTAAAGAAACTTGCCTAGGCAAATATAGAACAATTGTGATAAAGAAGAAAACAAGTACTTTACTTTACCCTGTTGTGCTCTGTCAAACTCGGATGCGTTCCTTGATTAGAAATTAAACTTGATATATCACCTGCGTTTCGATGTAGTCGTAACACCAATTTGTCCTTTATCTTTTCATTATTTTCGAACGAACAGCTGGTCTGGAAAAACAAAAACAGTTTCATGTTGTATTAGAAAACAAATATTTACTTGAAATTTTTGAGTCTTTTTGAAATTAGTCCAGCTCTTTAGATCGAGCTAGGTCTAATATTTTACTTGTATTTCCGTTTCCTTGCAGCAACTCCTTGTCCTTTACCTGTGCATAATTTTTAAACATACAGCTAGCCTGGAGAATACAAAAGTGAAATATTAAGTTGGAAAATAGTAAGTTCGTTTGTCACTTTAGTGCATCTTCGAACCCAGGTAAGCTGGTTGGTTGCAGATTAAATTTAATATTTTATTTGCGTTTCAATTCCTAATTGCCCTTTACCTTTCTCTTAATTTTTCACAGAATAGCTAGTCGGAAAAAGCCAAAAGTGGAATGTTAAATTAGAAAACAAATGTTCAATTGACAATTTTTAAGCCTTTTTGAACGAAGGTACGCTCTGTGGTTGTAGATTCGCCTTAGTATTTCATTTGTTGCCATTTTGCTTCCATATTTTCTTAAAGCAACTTGCTTAGGCAAATATAAAACAATTGTGATAAAGAGGAAAACAAGTACTTTACTTTACACTGTTGTGCTCTGTCAAACTCGGATGCGTTCCTTGATTAGAAATTAAACTTGATATATCACCTGCGTTTCGATGTAGTCGTAACACCAATTTGTCCTTTATCTTTTCATTATTTTCGAACGAACAGCTGGTCTGGAAAAACAAAAACAGTTTCATGTTGTATTAGAAAACAAATATTTACTTGAAATTTTTGAGTCTTTTTGAAATTAGTCCAGCTCTTTAGATCGAGCTAGGTCTAATATTTTACTTGTATTTCCGTTTCCTTACAGCAACTCCTTGTCCTTTACCTTTGCATAATTTTTAAACATACAGCTAGCCTGGAGAATACAAAAGTGAAATATTAAGTTGGAAAATAGTAACTTCGTTTGTCACTTTAGTGCATCTTCGAACTCAGGTAAGCTGGTTGGTTGCAGATTAAATTTAATATTCTATTTGCGTTTCAATTCCTAATTGCCCTTTACCTTTCTCTTAATTTTTCACAGAATAGCTAGTCGGAAAAAGCCAAAAGTGGAATGTTAAATTAGAAAACAAATGTTCAATTGACAATTTTTAAGCCTTTTTGAACGAAGGTACGCTCTGTGGTTGTAGGATTCGCCTTAGTATTTCATTTGTTGCCATTTTGCTTCCATATTTTCTTAAAGCAACTTGCCTAGGCAAATATAGAACAATTGTGATAAAGAAGAAAACAAGTACTTTACTTTACCCTGTTGTGCTCTGTCAAACTCGGATGCGTTTCTTGATTAGAAATTAAACTTGATATATCACCTGCGTTTCGATGTAGTCGTAACACCAATTTGTCTTTTATCTTTTCATTATTTTCGAACGAACAGCTGGTCTGGAAAAACAAAAACAGTTTCATGTTGTATTAGAAAACAAATATTTACTTGAAATTTTTGAGTCTTTTTGAAATTAGTCCCGCTCTTTAGATCGAGCTAGGTCTAATATTTTACTTGTATTTCCGTTTCCTTGCAGCAACTCCTTGTCCTTTACCTGTGCCTAATTTTTAAATATACAGCTAGCCTGGAGAATACAAAAGTGAAATATTAAGTTGGAAAATAGTAAGTTCGTTTGTCACTTTAGTGCATCTTCGAACCCAGGTAAGCTGGTTGGTTGCAGATTAAATTTAATATTTCATTTGCGTTTCAATTCCTAATTGCCCTTTACCTTTCTCTTAATTTTCCACAGAATAGCTAGTCGGAAAAAGGCAAAAGTGGAATGTTAAATTAGAAAACAAATGTTCAATTGACAATTTTGAAGCCTTTTTGAACGAAGGTACGCTCTGTGGTTGTAGATTCGCCTTAGTATTTCATTTGTTGCAATTTTGCTTCCATATTTTCTTAAAGCAACTTGCCTAGGCAAATATAGAACAATTGTGATAAAGAAGAAAACAAGTACTTTACTTTACCCTGTTGTGCTCTGTCAAACTCGGATGCGTTCCTTGATTAGAAATTAAACTTGATATATCACCTGCGTTTCGATGTAGTCGTAACACCAATTTGTCCTTTATCTTTTCATTATTTTCGAACGAACAGCTGGTCTGGAAAAACAAAAACAGTTTCATGTTGTATTAGAAAACAAATATTTACTTGAAATTTTTGAGTCTTTTTGAAATTAGTCCCGCTCTTTAGATCGAGCTAGGTCTAATATTTTACTTGTATTTCCGTTTCCTTACAGCAACTCCTTGTCCTTTACCTGTGCATAATTTTTAAACATACAGCTAGCCTGGAGAATACAAAAGTGAAATATTAAGTTGGAAAATAGTAAGTTCGTTTGTCACTTTAGTGCATCTTCGAACCCAGGTAAGCTGGTTGGTTGCAGATTAAATTTAATATTTCATTTGCGTTTCAATTCCTAATTGCCCTTTACCTTTCTCTTAATTTTCCACAGAATAGCTAGTCGGAAAAAGGCAAAAGTGGAATGTTAAATTAGAAAACAAATGTTCAATTGACAATTTTTAAGCCTTTTTGAACGAAGGTACGCTCTGTGGTTGTAGATTCGCCTTAGTATTTCATTTGTTGCAATTTTGCTTCCATATTTTCTTAAAGCAACTTGCCTAGGCAAATATAGAACAATTGTGATAAAGTAGAAAACAAGTACTTTACTTTACCCTGTTGTGCTCTGTCAAACTCGGATGCGTTCCTTGATTAGAAATTAAACTTGATATATCACCTGCGTTTCGATGTAGTCGTAACACGAATTTGTCCTTTATCTTTTCATTATTTTCGAACGAACAGCTGGTCTGGAAAAACAAAAACAGTTTCATGTTGTATTAGAAAACAAATATTTACTTGAAATTTTTGAGTCTTTTTGAAATTAGTCCCGCTCTTTAGATCGAGCTAGGTCTAATATTTTACTTGTATTTCCGTTTCCTTGCAGCAACTCCTTGTCCTTTACCTGTGCATAATTTTTAAACATACAGCTAGCCTGGAGAATACAAAAGTGAAATATTAAGTTGGAAAATAGTAAGTTCGTTTGTCACTTTAGTGCATCTTCGAACCCAGGTAAGCTGGTTGGTTGCAGATTAAATTTAATATTTTATTTGCGTTTCAATTCCTAATTGCCCTTTACCTTTCTCTTAATTTTCCACAGAATAGCTAGTCGGAAAAAGCCAAAAGTGGAATGTTAAATTAGAAAACAAATGTTCAATTGACAATTTTTAAGCCTTTTTGAACGAAGGTACGCTCTGTGGTTGTAGATTCGCCTTAGTATTTCATTTGTTGCAATTTTGCTTCCATATTTTCTTAAAGCAACTTGCCTAGGCAAATATAGAACAATTGTGATAAAGAAGAAAACAAGTACTTTACTTTACCCTGTTGTGCTCTGTCAAACTCGGATGCGTTTCTTGATTAGAAATTAAACTTGATATATCACCTGCGTTTCGATGTATAGAAAAGGCAAGGAGCCAGTTTATGCACGTCATCAACAAGCCATGATGTCACATATTTATTCCGTTTACGCTAGGTTTAAAAACGACTTAAATAAACCACAATGGTATGCAACCCACCAAACAGTATTCAACCCACTAACCAGTATGCAACCCAACAAACAGTATTCACCCATTAAACAGTAAAATTTACAAATTGCAATTATTATTGTGCATCAGATTACAACGTGATTATTATTTATTTAAATTGATCTAATTTATGAATTGATTAAAATAACTTAAAACGAACATTGACAAAACAGTAAAAATGTAAATTTATTTCAATACACTTGAAACTCAGCAAACTAATTATCTACAATATAATATAATAATTAATCGCTATCACAAGTGTCATCAGATTCTTCGTCGTTGACTTCTATTATTATTGGGGCAATGTCTTCTACATCAAAACCCACTTCCCTGTCCCACCACTTCTGTATAATGCCCTCTGCATGTGTAACGCAATTTGACCACGTTTCAGCTGTTACTTTACTTAACGCTTCTTGCCACATATTTAGGGTTTTTTCTATGCCATACCCAGCTTCACCTATATGTTTATTATAATAGGTTTTGGCAATCCCCCACACATTTTCTATGGGGTTGAAAATGCAATGGTAGGGAGGAAGTCTGAGCACAGTATGTCCATACTGTTCCGCAAGGTTGTCTGCGACATACGTTTTTGGAGGTTTGTGCCTGAAAAAAATTTGTTAGTACTTGAGCACACAGAATTCACTTAATATACTTACTGTGCAACCAACTGCAATAATTCCATTTTTAACACATTCCCCTCAATATTCACTGACCGGCTTGTTAACCAATCAATAATGTCTTGTTTTTTCCAACTAGCATTGGGCGTTTTATCAGCCAATGTGCTATGATAACTTGCGTTATCCATAACAATAATTGAGGGCAAGGCATTTGCAACTCTCTATAATAAATAAAACACTATAATGTAATAATACAATAATTATACGTTGTTTAACAAACCTCTTGTACAGCAGCTCCATTGTCGCGTTCTCGCTCAAAATAGCTTAGTAGGGAGGCTATAAGCGGTTTTGACTGCTTACATAGGGCTTTCGGCATTATTTCCACCGCACAAAACACGTAAACGCAATAAATAACTTTAACTAACTATGAAAAAGCGCAACTAACAATCCACGTACGATCTCAATTAGTTAGGTTAGAAACACAAAACAATAACTAAATACTATGTAAACCAAATACGATTTCACACCAACCTAAGAGCGGAAAATTTGGCAATAAAAATCAATTTGTTCGTTATAAATCGATAAAACTTCAAAATATTAACAGATTCATTAACTATATGGTTTTATTTTTAAAGTTGATACAAAAGTAATTCTTTTCGACGAATTATTTATAAAAACTAAATCTTATTTTTATTTATTTGGGGTTAGCGTTGAATGACCCTGCAAAAGTGCATTGATGACGTGCATAAACTGGCTCGTTGCCTTTCCTTTAGTCGTAACACCAATTTGTCTTTTATCTTTTCATTATTTTCGAACGAACAGCTGGTCTGGAAAAACAAAAACAGTTTCATGTTGTATTAGAAAACAAATATTTACTTGAAATTTTTGAGTCTTTTTGAAATTAGTCCCGCTCTTTAGATCGAGCTAGGTCTAATATTTTACTTGTATTTCCGTTTCCTTGCAGCAACTCCTTGTCCTTTACCTGTGCCTAATTTTTAAATATACAGCTAGCCTGGAGAATACAAAAGTGAAATATTAAGTTGGAAAATAGTAAGTTCGTTTGTCACTTTAGTGCATCTTCGAACCCAGGTAAGCTGGTTGGTTGCAGATTAAATTTAATATTTCATTTGCGTTTCAATTCCTAATTGCCCTTTACCTTTCTCTTAATTTTTCACAGAATAGCTAGTCGGAAAAAGCCAAAAGTGGAATGTTAAATTAGAACACAAATGTTCAATTGACAATTTTTAAGCCTTTTTGAACGAAGGTACGCTCTGTGGTTGTAGATTCGCCTTAGTATTTTATTTGTTGCCATTTTGCTTCCATATTTTCTTAAAGCAACTTGCTTATTCAAATATAAAACAATTGTGATAAAGAGGAAAACAAGTACTTTACTTTACACTGTTGTGCTCTGTCAAACTCGGATGCGTTCCTTGATTAGAAATTAAACTTGATATATCACCTGCGTTTCGATGTAGTCGTAACACCAATTTGTCCCATATCTTTTCATTATTTTCGAACGAACAGCTGGTCTGGAAAAACAAAAACAGTTTCATGTTGTATTAGAAAACAAATATTTACTTGAAATTTTTGAGTCTTTTTGAAATTAGTCCAGCTCTTTAGATCGAGCTAGGTCTAATATTTTACTTGTATTTCCGTTTCCTTACAGCAACTCCTTGTCCTTTACCTGTGCATAATTTTTAAACATACAGCTAGCCTGGAGAATACAAAAGTGAAATATTAAGTTGGAAAATAGTAAGTTCGTTTGTCACTTTAGTGCATCTTCGAACTCAGGTAAGCTGGTTGGTTGCAGATTAAATTTAATATTTTATTTGCGTTTCAATTCCTAATTGCCCTTTACCTTTCTCTTAATTTTTCACAGAATAGCTAGTCGGAAAAAGCCAAAAGTGGAATGTTAAATTAGAAAACAAATGTTCAATTGACAATTTTTAAGCCTTTTTGAACGAAGGTACGCTCTGTGGTTGTAGATTCGTCTTAGTCTTTCTTTTGTTGTCACTTTCCTTCCATATTTTCTTAAAGCAACTTGCCTAGGCAAATATAGAACAATTGTGATAAAGAGGAAAACAAGTACTTTACTTTAAACTGTCGGGCTCTGTCAAACTCGGGTGCGTTCCTTGATTAGAAATTAAACTTGGTATATCACCTGCGTTTCGATGTAGTCGTAACACCAATTTGTCCTTTATCTTTTCATTATTTTCGAACGAACAGCTGGTCTGGAAAAACAAAAACAGTTTCATGTTGTATTAGAAAACAAATATTTACTTGAAATTTTTGAGTCTTTTTGAAATTAGGGCCGCTCTTTAGATCGAGCTAGGTCTAATATTTTACTTGTATTTCCGTTTCCTTACAGCAACTCCTTGTCCTTTACCTTTGCATTATTTTTAAACATACAGCTAGCCTGGAGAATACAAAAGTGAAATATTAAGTTGGAAAATAGTAAGTTTGTTTGTCACTTTAGTGCATCTTCAAACCCAGGTAAGCTGGTTGGTTACAGATTAAATTTAATATTTTATTTGCGTTTCAATTCCTAATTGCCCTTAACCTATCTCTTAACTTTCTACAGAACAGCTAGTCTGAAAATGCCAAAAGTGGAATATTAAATTAGAAAACAAATGTTAAACTGGCAATTTTTAAGCCTTTTTGAACGAAGGTACGCTCTGTGGTTGTAAATTCGCCTTAGTCTTTCTTTTGTTGCCACTTTCCTTCCATATTTTCTTAAAGCAACTTGCCTAGGCAGATATAGAACAATTGTGATAAAGAGGAAAACAAGTACTTTACTTTAAACTGTTGGGCTCTGTCAAACTCGGGTGCGTTCCTTGATTAGAAATTAAACTTGATATATCACCTGCGTTTCGATGTAGTCGTAACACCAATTTGTCCTTTATCTTTTCATTATTTTCGAACGAACAGCTGGTCTGGAAAAACAAAAACAGTTTCATGTAGTATTAGAAAACAAATATTTACTTGAAATTTTTGAGTCTTTTTGAAATTAGGGCCGCTCTTTAGATCGAGCTAGGTCTAATATTTTACTTGTATTTCCGTTTCCTTACAGCAACTCCTTGTCCTTTACCTTTGCATTATTTTTAAACATACAGCTAGCCTGGAGAATACAAAAGTGAAATATTAAGTTGGAAAATAGTAAGTTCGTTTGTCACTTTAGTGCATCTTCGAACCCAGGTAAGCTGGTTGGTTGCAGATTAACTTTAATATTTTATTTGCGTGTCAATTCCTAATTGCCCTTTACCTTTCTCTTAATTTTCCACAGAATAGCTAGTCTGAAAAAGCCAAAATTGGAATGTTAAATTAGAAAACAAATGTTCAATTGACAATTTTTAAGCCTTTTTGAACGAAGGTACGCTCTGTGGTTGTAGATTCGTCTTAGTCTTTCCTTTGTTGCCACTTTCCTTCCATATTTTCTTAAAGGAACTTGCCTAGGCAAATATAGAACAATTGTGATAAAGAGGAAAACAAGTACTTTACTTTACACTGTTGTGCTCTGTCAAACTCGGATGCGTTCCTTGATTAGAAATTAAACTTGATATATCACCTGCGTTTCGATGTAGTCGTAACACCAATTTGTCCCATATCTTTTCATTATTTTCGAACGAACAGCTGGTCTGGAAAAACAAAAACAGTTTCATGTTGTATTAGAAAACAAATATTTACTTGAAATTTTTGAGTCTTTTTGAAATTAGTCCAGCTCTTTAGATCGAGCTAGGTCTAATATTTTACTTGTATTTCCGTTTCCTTACAGCAACTCCTTGTCCTTTACCTGTGCATAATTTTTAAACATACAGCTAGCCTGGAGAATACAAAAGTGAAATATTAAGTTGGAAAATAGTAAGTTCGTTTGTCACTTTAGTGCATCTTCGAACTCAGGTAAGCTGGTTGGTTGCAGATTAAATTTAATATTTTATTTGCGTTTCAATTCCTAATTGCCCTTTACCTTTCTCTTAATTTTTCACAGAATAGCTAGTCGGAAAAAGCCAAAAGTGGAATGTTAAATTAGAAAACAAATGTTCAATTGACAATTTTTAAGCCTTTTTGAACGAAGGTACGCTCTGTGGTTGTAGATTCGTCTTAGTCTTTCTTTTGTTGTCACTTTCCTTCCATATTTTCTTAAAGCAACTTGCCTAGGCAAATATAGAACAATTGTGATAAAGAGGAAAACAAGTACTTTACTTTAAACTGTCGGGCTCTGTCAAACTCGGGTGCGTTCCTTGATTAGAAATTAAACTTGGTATATCACCTGCGTTTCGATGTAGTCGTAACACCAATTTGTCCTTTATCTTTTCATTATTTTCGAACGAACAGCTGGTCTGGAAAAACAAAAACAGTTTCATGTTGTATTAGAAAACAAATATTTACTTGAAATTTTTGAGTCTTTTTGAAATTAGGGCCGCTCTTTAGATCGAGCTAGGTCTAATATTTTACTTGTATTTCCGTTTCCTTACAGCAACTCCTTGTCCTTTACCTTTGCATTATTTTTAAACATACAGCTAGCCTGGAGAATACAAAAGTGAAATATTAAGTTGGAAAATAGTAAGTTTGTTTGTCACTTTAGTGCATCTTCAAACCCAGGTAAGCTGGTTGGTTACAGATTAAATTTAATATTTTATTTGCGTTTCAATTCCTAATTGCCCTTAACCTATCTCTTAACTTTCTACAGAACAGCTAGTCTGAAAATGCCAAAAGTGGAATATTAAATTAGAAAACAAATGTTAAACTGGCAATTTTTAAGCCTTTTTGAACGAAGGTACGCTCTGTGGTTGTAAATTCGCCTTAGTCTTTCTTTTGTTGCCACTTTCCTTCCATATTTTCTTAAAGCAACTTGCCTAGGCAGATATAGAACAATTGTGATAAAGAGGAAAACAAGTACTTTACTTTAAACTGTTGGGCTCTGTCAAACTCGGGTGCGTTCCTTGATTAGAAATTAAACTTGATATATCACCTGCGTTTCGATGTAGTCGTAACACCAATTTGTCCTTTATCTTTTCATTATTTTCGAACGAACAGCTGGTCTGGAAAAACAAAAACAGTTTCATGTAGTATTAGAAAACAAATATTTACTTGAAATTTTTGAGTCTTTTTGAAATTAGGGCCGCTCTTTAGATCGAGCTAGGTCTAATATTTTACTTGTATTTCCGTTTCCTTACAGCAACTCCTTGTCCTTTACCTTTGCATTATTTTTAAACATACAGCTAGCCTGGAGAATACAAAAGTGAAATATTAAGTTGGAAAATAGTAAGTTCGTTTGTCACTTTAGTGCATCTTCGAACCCAGGTAAGCTGGTTGGTTGCAGATTAACTTTAATATTTTATTTGCGTGTCAATTCCTAATTGCCCTTTACCTTTCTCTTAATTTTCCACAGAATAGCTAGTCTGAAAAAGCCAAAATTGGAATGTTAAATTAGAAAACAAATGTTCAATTGACAATTTTTAAGCCTTTTTGAACGAAGGTACGCTCTGTGGTTGTAGATTCGTCTTAGTCTTTCCTTTGTTGCCACTTTCCTTCCATATTTTCTTAAAGGAACTTGCCTAGGCAAATATAGAACAATTGTGATAAAGAGGAAAACAAGTACTTTACTTTACACTGTTGTGCTCTGTCAAACTCGGATGCGTTCCTTGATTAGAAATTAAACTTGATATATCACCTGCGTTTCGATGTAGTCGTAACACCAATTTGTCCTTTATCTTTTCATTATTTTCGAACGAACAGCTGGTCTGGAAAAACAAAAACAGTTTCATGTTGTATTAGAAAACAAATATTTACTTGAAATTTTTGAGTCTTTTTGAAATTAGTCCCGCTCTTTAGATCGAGCTAGGTCTAATATTTTACTTGTATTTCCGTTTCCTTGCAGCAACTCCTTGTCCTTTACCTGTGCCTAATTTTTAAATATACAGCTAGCCTGGAGAATACAAAAGTGAAATATTAAGTTGGAAAATAGTAAGTTCGTTTGTCACTTTAGTGCATCTTCGAACCCAGGTAAGCTGGTTGGTTGCAGATTAAATTTAATATTTCATTTGCGTTTCAATTCCTAATTGCCCTTTACCTTTCTCTTAATTTTTACAGAATAGCTAGTCGGAAAAAGCCAAAAGTGGAATGTTAAATTAGAAAACAAATGTTCAATTGACAATTTTTAAGCCTTTTTGAACGAAGGTACGCTCTGTGGTTGTAGATTCGCCTTAGTATTTTATTTGTTGCCATTTTGCTTCCATATTTTCTTAAAGCAACTTGCTTATTCAAATATAAAACAATTGTGATAAAGAGGAAAACAAGTACTTTACTTTACACTGTTGTGCTCTGTCAAACTCGGATGCGTTCCTTGATTAGAAATTAAACTTGATATATCACCTGCGTTTCGATGTAGTCGTAACACCAATTTGTCCCATATCTTTTCATTATTTTCGAACGAACAGCTGGTCTGGAAAAACAAAAACAGTTTCATGTTGTATTAGAAAACAAATATTTACTTGAAATTTTTGAGTCTTTTTGAAATTAGTCCAGCTCTTTAGATCGAGCTAGGTCTAATATTTTACTTGTATTTCCGTTTCCTTACAGCAACTCCTTGTCCTTTACCTGTGCATAATTTTTAAACATACAGCTAGCCTGGAGAATACAAAAGTGAAATATTAAGTTGGAAAATAGTAAGTTCGTTTGTCACTTTAGTGCATCTTCGAACTCAGGTAAGCTGGTTGGTTGCAGATTAAATTTAATATTTTATTTGCGTTTCAATTCCTAATTGCCCTTTACCTTTCTCTTAATTTTTCACAGAATAGCTAGTCGGAAAAAGCCAAAAGTGGAATGTTAAATTAGAAAACAAATGTTCAATTGACAATTTTTAAGCCTTTTTGAACGAAGGTACGCTCTGTGGTTGTAGATTCGCCTTAGTATTTCATTTGTTGCAATTTTGCTTCCATATTTTCTTAAAGCAACTTGCCTAGGCAAATATAGAACAATTGTGATAAAGAAGAAAACAAGTACTTTACTTTACCCTGTTGTGCTCTGTCAAACTCGGATGCGTTTCTTGATTAGAAATTAAACTTGATATATCACCTGCGTTTCGATGTAGTCGTAACACCAATTTGTCCTTTATCTTTTCATTATTTTCGAACGAACAGCTGGTCTGGAAAAACAAAAACAGTTTCATGTTGTATTAGAAAACAAATATTTACTTGAAATTTTTGAGTCTTTTTGAAATTAGTCCCGCTCTTTAGATCGAGCTAGGTCTAATATTTTACTTGTATTTCCGTTTCCTTGCAGCAACTCCTTGTCCTTTACCTGTGCCTAATTTTTAAATATACAGCTAGCCTGGAGAATACAAAAGTGAAATATTAAGTTGGAAAATAGTAAGTTCGTTTGTCACTTTAGTGCATCTTCGAACCCAGGTAAGCTGGTTGGTTGCAGATTAAATTTAATATTTCATTTGCGTTTCAATTCCTAATTGCCCTTTACCTTTCTCTTAATTTTTCACAGAATAGCTAGTCGGAAAAAGCCAAAAGTGGAATGTTAAATTAGAAAACAAATGTTCAATTGACAATTTTTAAGCCTTTTTGAACGAAGGTACGCTCTGTGGTTGTAGATTCGCCTTAGTATTTTATTTGTTGCCATTTTGCTTCCATATTTTCTTAAAGCAACTTGCTTATTCAAATATAAAACAATTGTGATAAAGAGGAAAACAAGTACTTTACTTTACACTGTTGTGCTCTGTCAAACTCGGATGCGTTCCTTGATTAGAAATTAAACTTGATATATCACCTGCGTTTCGATGTAGTCGTAACACCAATTTGTCCCATATCTTTTCATTATTTTCGAACGAACAGCTGGTCTGGAAAAACAAAAACAGTTTCATGTTGTATTAGAAAACAAATATTTACTTGAAATTTTTGAGTCTTTGAAATTAGTCCAGCTCTTTAGATCGAGCTAGGTCTAATATTTTACTTGTATTTCCGTTTCCTTACAGCAACTCCTTGTCCTTTACCTGTGCATAATTTTTAAACATACAGCTAGCCTGGAGAATACAAAAGTGAAATATTAAGTTGGAAAATAGTAAGTTCGTTTGTCACTTTAGTGCATCTTCAAACCCAGGTAAGCTGGTTGGTTACAGATTAAATTTAATATTTTATTTGCGTTTCAATTCCTAATTGCCCTTAACCTATCTCTTAACTTTCTACAGAACAGCTAGTCTGAAAATGCCAAAAGTGGAATATTAAATTAGAAAACAAATGTTAAACTGGCAATTTTTAAGCCTTTTTGAACGAAGGTACGCTCTGTGGTTGTAAATTCGCCTTAGTCTTTCTTTTGTTGCCACTTTCCTTCCATATTTTCTTAAAGCAACTTGCCTAGGCAGATATAGAACAATTGTGATAAAGAGGAAAACAAGTACTTTACTTTAAACTGTTGGGCTCTGTCAAACTCGGGTGCGTTCCTTGATTAGAAATTAAACTTGGTATATCACCTGCGTTTCGATGTAGTCGTAACACCAATTTGTCCTTTATCTTTTCATTATTTTCGAACGAACAGCTGGTCTGGAAAAACAAAAACAGTTTCATGTTGTATTAGAAAACAAATATTTACTTGAAATTTTTGAGTCTTTTTGAAATTAGGGCCGCTCTTTAGATCGAGCTAGGTCTAATATTTTACTTGTATTTCCGTTTCCTTACAGCAACTCCTTGTCCTTTACCTTTGCATTATTTTTAAACATACAGCTAGCCTGGAGAATACAAAAGTGAAATATTAAGTTGGAAAATAGTAAGTTTGTTTGTCACTTTAGTGCATCTTCAAACCCAGGTAAGCTGGTTGGTTACAGATTAAATTTAATATTTTATTTGCGTTTCAATTCCTAATTGCCCTTAACCTATCTCTTAACTTTCTACAGAACAGCTAGTCTGAAAATGCCAAAAGTGGAATATTAAATTAGAAAACAAATGTTAAACTGGCAATTTTTAAGCCTTTTTGAACGAAGGTACGCTCTGTGGTTGTAAATTCGCCTTAGTCTTTCTTTTGTTGCCACTTTCCTTCCATATTTTCTTAAAGCAACTTGCCTAGGCAGATATAGAACAATTGTGATAAAGAGGAAAACAAGTACTTTACTTTAAACTGTTGGGCTCTGTCAAACTCGGGTGCGTTCCTTGATTAGAAATTAAACTTGGTATATCACCTGCGTTTCGATGTAGTCGTAACACCAATTTGTCCCATATCTTTTCATTATTTTCGAACGAACAGCTGGTCTGGAAAAACAAAAACAGTTTCATGTTGTATTAGAAAACAAATATTTACTTGAAATTTTTGAGTCTTTGAAATTAGTCCAGCTCTTTAGATCGAGCTAGGTCTAATATTTTACTTGTATTTCCGTTTCCTTACAGCAACTCCTTGTCCTTTACCTGTGCATAATTTTTAAACATACAGCTAGCCTGGAGAATACAAAAGTGAAATATTAAGTTGGAAAATAGTAAGTTCGTTTGTCACTTTAGTGCATCTTCGAACTCAGGTAAGCTGGTTGGTTGCAGATTAAATTTAATATTTTATTTGCGTTTCAATTCCTAATTGCCCTTTACCTTTCTCTTAATTTTTCACAGAATAGCTAGTCGGAAAAAGCCAAAAGTGGAATGTTAAATTAGAAAACAAATGTTCAATTGACAATTTTTAAGCCTTTTTGAACGAAGGTACGCTCTGTGGTTGTAGATTCGTCTTAGTCTTTCTTTTGTTGTCACTTTCCTTCCATATTTTCTTAAAGCAACTTGCCTAGGCAAATATAGAACAATTGTGATAAAGAGGAAAACAAGTACTTTACTTTAAACTGTCGGGCTCTGTCAAACTCGGGTGCGTTCCTTGATTAGAAATTAAACTTGGTATATCACCTGCGTTTCGATGTAGTCGTAACACCAATTTGTCCTTTATCTTTTCATTATTTTCGAACGAACAGCTGGTCTGGAAAAACAAAAACAGTTTCATGTTGTATTAGAAAACAAATATTTACTTGAAATTTTTGAGTCTTTTTGAAATTAGGGCCGCTCTTTAGATCGAGCTAGGTCTAATATTTTACTTGTATTTCCGTTTCCTTACAGCAACTCCTTGTCCTTTACCTTTGCATTATTTTTAAACATACAGCTAGCCTGGAGAATACAAAAGTGAAATATTAAGTTGGAAAATAGTAAGTTTGTTTGTCACTTTAGTGCATCTTCAAACCCAGGTAAGCTGGTTGGTTACAGATTAAATTTAATATTTTATTTGCGTTTCAATTCCTAATTGCCCTTAACCTATCTCTTAACTTTCTACAGAACAGCTAGTCTGAAAATGCCAAAAGTGGAATATTAAATTAGAAAACAAATGTTAAACTGGCAATTTTTAAGCCTTTTTGAACGAAGGTACGCTCTGTGGTTGTAAATTCGCCTTAGTCTTTCTTTTGTTGCCACTTTCCTTCCATATTTTCTTAAAGCAACTTGCCTAGGCAGATATAGAACAATTGTGATAAAGAGGAAAACAAGTACTTTACTTTAAACTGTCGGGCTCTGTCAAACTCGGGTGCGTTCCTTGATTAGAAATTAAACTTGGTATATCACCTGCGTTTCGATGTAGTCGTAACACCAATTTGTCCTTTATCTTTTCATTATTTTCGAACGAACAGCTGGTCTGGAAAAACAAAAACAGTTTCATGTAGTATTAGAAAACAAATATTTACTTGAAATTTTTGAGTCTTTTTGAAATTAGGGCCGCTCTTTAGATCGAGCTAGGTCTAATATTTTACTTGTATTTCCGTTTCCTTACAGCAACTCCTTGTCCTTTACCTTTGCATTATTTTTAAACATACAGCTAGCCTGGAGAATACAAAAGTGAAATATTAAGTTGGAAAATAGTAAGTTCGTTTGTCACTTTAGTGCATCTTCGAACCCAGGTAAGCTGGTTGGTTGCAGATTAACTTTAATATTTTATTTGCGTGTCAATTCCTAATTGCCCTTTACCTTTCTCTTAATTTTCCACAGAATAGCTAGTCTGAAAAAGCCAAAATTGGAATGTTAAATTAGAAAACAAATGTTCAATTGACAATTTTTAAGCCTTTTTGAACGAAGGTACGCTCTGTGGTTGTAGATTCGTCTTAGTCTTTCCTTTGTTGCCACTTTCCTTCCATATTTTCTTAAAGGAACTTGCCTAGGCAAATATAGAACAATTGTGATAAAGAGGAAAACAAGTACTTTACTTTACACTGTTGTGCTCTGTCAAACTCGGATGCGTTCCTTGATTAGAAATTAAACTTGATATATCACCTGCGTTTCGATGTAGTCGTAACACCAATTTGTCCTTTATCTTTTCATTATTTTCGAACGAACAGCTGGTCTGGAAAAACAAAAACAGTTTCATGTTGTATTAGAAAACAAATATTTACTTGAAATTTTTGAGTCTTTTTGAAATTAGGTCCGCTCTTTAGATCGAGCTAGGTCGAATATTTTACTTGTTGTTATGGGCCAAAAGTCACTTTTCGTATTAATTTAACGATTTGCCTTATCCCTGCCTAATTCAAGGCACTTTGCACATTTCGCTCTAACTATTTACCCTATAATAGCCTAGTTTTAGTTACCCATTTCCTCGAGTAAAGTCACTGCAGATTAGGCCTCACGTTGTACGCGTGCTATGTTGGTTGCAGATGCGATTTTTCTGCAAATTTGGAATTTTCTGGGCCTAGCTGTCAAATTATTATTAGCCATTTTGACTTGTCAGAAGATGGATGTGGTGAAAAGCATCTTTGGTTAATCGATGCACGAATATTTGTAATTCGGTTTTGTCACGCTCATCCTAGCATGAAAATGTATATTTTGGTGTGAAATTGGTCCGGGAGACGTCCCCGACGTTTTTGTTGTGATACATTTCAAGCACGGATTTTTGTCCGGAATTTATCTGACAAGCACATGTAACTACTTGGGCGATTTGGAGCATAACATCTCACGGTATGCTATTTTGACAATTACTGGTTATATTTCTAAGGCAGAATGTTGTCCCTTTTAGCTCCCTTTTGGTACGGGCGGTGAACGCACTCAGCTTCCCTTTTGGTACGGGCGGTGAACGCACTCAGCTTCCCTTTTGGTACGGGCGGTGAACGCACTCAGCTTCCCTTTGGTACGGGCGGCGAAAGCCCTCAATTCTCCTTTGGTACGGGCGGTGAACGCACTCAGATTAGGAAGCAGTCCTTTGGTATGAACTAACGCATCTCTGTTGGTGAGCGGCGAGTTTGTTTATGTGGCGCAGAAACTCTCCGAAGCGTTTGGTCGATGGATTTGGCCCCTCTTGGAGAGCACTCTCTCCAGGCAGTTGCTGCAGTCGGCTGGCTGTGAGTTTGGGAGATTTCCAGTCCCTAAAACAGGCTAGCAGATTTACTGGCCCGAGATCTCTGCGTTACCTGCGATGAAGCCCATTGGAACACCTGGCTTCCTCGACATCGTGCAGTAGGCCTCCGATTTAGCACGTTCGTCACCTGGTGCAGCCAAGGTCTGTCTTTGCAATTTCCTTAAGCGTTCTTGTGCAGTTTTGAGCTCGACCAACTTAACCTGTGTTATAGGCATGATTTTAATGTGTGTTTAATTATTCATTGTAGCGCTTTGTGCTACGGCCAGATTTTGATAAGCGAATTAACTTACTTTAATGTTGTGATAACTCACCTGTCTAAAAGTAAACCTATTTTGTTGTTTACATCTTTATATTTGTAACTTGACATTTTTAAGCCTCCATTAGCCTTCAGGCTGTGTCTAATGTAGATGCTTAGGGACGATAAGGTTTCCCTTATGTAAATTTTGTAATAGCAATTCTTGCATACGCCCATTTGAACGATTTTAGACTCGATCTCAGTGGAGAGATGCGTCAGTCGGTTGAATTTGGCTTAGTGCGGCCCCATTTTGCAAGAAATCAGCGAAATCAGTCCGATCGTTGTTTAAGCAATTACGCCCCTTTAGGGCGAGATTTATTTAGCGTGTTTCGGATAATATTGCGCCCCCTATCAACCAAGATCTTGGGTAATAATGGGTTTTGTGTACATTTGATTACTAGTACAGTTATGTATTTTTGCAACTGAGGGTTTAGCGTTGATTTCAACTTGACAAACCAAACAAAACTTTAACTACCGCTTAAATTTGAGACGCGTTTGGTCATACATGCGAATTGCTACGATCTACGACTTTATTTATTTAATCTGGTGAGTTTAATCTGTGATAAATTTTACGATATTATATTATATGAAATCTGGTTTGTGATATCTGTCGTTGTTGTGATATACTACCGAGCATTGTTAATATTTTATTGATGTTAATATTCTATTAAATTATATATACTCGTTACTTATGCCTGCGAATTTGATTTGTGTGTCCTTGTCGCTACCTCTAATTTTCAGGATCGCTTAGTAGCACCTTCCGTAGTGTCTGGTTTGACGATTAGCAAAGTGCTGGGTTACTGCTACTTGGCGCCCATAAATTATTCATCGTTTCAGCTTACGCTTTAAGTCTTCTGTTCGACCCACGACCAGCTCCGGCTGAGAATCCGGTAGCCTTTGCTACTCCTTATTTTATAGTCAGAGTTTGGTAACAAGGAGTTAATTGGCGCCCATTCGTGGAGCGTGATTTTGTTTGAATTCGCTTGGCTTGGACTTGTTTTATATATTTTTTTCCCTTGCTGTGCTCGGAATATTTAGATATATAGTTAGAATTAGTCTTGGTGGTATGGTATCTATATTGCATGATAGTTATATAGGTTTTTTTTGCATGATCTCCCAAGTGCAGGTAGTTTAGGAACGTGGCATCCAATATTGTCGTTAGATTTGTGGTGCGACGATTTATTGGAGATTTTGTTAGTATTTTAAGAAAAATTCTTGGTAGTTTTAGTCAGCTTTATTCGAGCGTGTATACAAATAGGCAACACACTAGTTTTGAGTATTAAATTAGTGATTTAGTTTCTTTGTTGAATACCCGAAAATGGACATTGATCGCTTACTTGTCGATGAACTTGATTACGAATTATTGGTTCGGGGCATTTCTTGCCAAGGTAACGTCATGGAGAAACGCAAATTACTTAGGGCCCGATTTAGGATGGAGCGTGATGGTAATGTCAGTTTTCCTGAAGTCCACATTGATTACAGACAGGAATTGGAAGCATGCAGGGCTAAATTAGCTACCCTTGATGCAGAAGTCCGCATTTGCAGTTCCACCACAAAAGATAATAACTTCAAGAGATTACATACTCGTCTTCTACATGTTTATGGCCGCTTAGAGAGAATTGTTTCCACCGAGTTCTCTGCCCACCTGAAAAATGAAGCCGTGAATATTTGCCTTCAATTATTAGACGATCTTGAAAGTAGGACTGAGAATCGACAAGAGCTCGATTTAATTTCACTTGATGAACCTGATGCTGCTACCGGTTTACCTCAAGCTCCCGATACTTATCGAGATTATCAGGAACAACCATCTCCACCAGATGTTGAACCTAGACGTAGCCCCAACGTCACCTTCAACCTCAATGCTTCACAGCAAAGAAGATCTTCACTTTTTCATAGCACTAGTATAGCTACATCGAGTCATGCACCCTCTGAACATAATTTCATTCCCGTCAACAAATGGAAGATGCAATATAATGGTGAAAGTGGCGTAACAAGCTTTCTGGAACGTATTGAAGAACTCCGAGTTGCTAGAGGAGTACCTAAGCAACATCTGTTTACTGCAGCCGTAGAACTTTTTACGGGTAACGCCTTAATCTGGTACAGATCTATTCGTGACACCATCAACAGTTGGGATGATCTCACCAAAGCTCTCCGAGAAACTTTCTTGCCGTGTGATTATGAAGCGACTTTATGGGACGAGATTAGAAACCGCACTCAAGGTGTTGATGAGCCGGTATCCGTTTACATTGCGGTTATGGAGAATCTTTTCCGACGCCTTCCTTCAGTGCCTTTGGAAACCACACGTCTCACTATGATAAAAAGGAATTTACAACCTTACATTCAATCACAACTGGCCTTACAATTTGTGCCCACAATTTCAGAACTCACCCGAGTATGCAAGATGATTGAAGACACTCGCGTACGAGCTTCACGCTTTCGAAACCCTCCAACAAATGTGAAGAATCTGCTTGAACCAGACTTAGCGTATCGTCGGTCACACTCGAACTTCAATATAGCTTCTGTAGAAGAATCTTCTATTGTTCCTGCCCTTTCAGCTTGTAACAGCCAACCTGTTGTGGATGCCGTCAATCCCATTGTTTGTTGGAATTGTAACCAACCCAATCATCGATCAATTAATTGCCCTCAGCCTAAAAAGATGCACTGTTATAAATGTGGCAAACCGAACTATACCTGCAGAACCTGTCCTTCATGTTCGGGAAACGCCAATCAGCGTCGTTAATAGGCCGATTAGCACGCTGCAAGCATATCAAGGCCAACAACCGTATTGTCGAATCTGAAAATTCTGTCTTTAAGCATCAAGCTGTACTCGACTTCATACTCAGTCATGCCGGTAAAGATGAACGACCCTACCTGAAGGTTTCGATCTTTGGAAATTATATTTTAGGCCTTTTAGACTCTGGAGCCTCTCGAACTCTCTTAGGTAGACAAGGCTGGGAGATGCTACAGAATTACTGCCGCCTCGATACTCAGCACATTTCTTCTTGTGTAGTGGCTAATGGTGACGAATGTATCAGTATAGGTACTACCACGATACCTATAACTCTTCGAAACAAAGTCTGTATCATGGACGTTTTGGTGGTTCCTTCACTACCTCATTCGCTCATTCTAGGCATCGATTTTTGGCGTAAGATGAACATCATCCCTAACCTTCGTCAGGATGAGTGGAATTTTGCCATGGACAATCCCAACGTTTTCGTCAATGCTATACAATCTGCCGAACATCTTTCTAGTGCACAGAGCCTTCAGCTACAAGAATTTATCGATAATACCTTTAGAGTCATGGGTGACAAGATCGGATGTACTGACTTAGTCCAACATGAGATTAGAACGCAATCTCCACCTATAAAACAGCGTTATTACCCCATTTCGCCGGCCCTCCAACAACATGTCGATAGGGAATTAGATAGGATGCTGAAAGATGGCATTGTGGAACGCTCTACCTCTGCGTGGTCGTCTCCGATTCTTATGGTCAAAAAGCGTGATAACACCTATAGGTTTTGTGTGGATTTTCGTAAGCTAAATAAAGTTAGTCAGCCAGATGCGTACCCCCTTCCGTATATTAGCAGTACCCTCGACAAACTTCGGGATGCACGTTATCTTACGACCTTGGATATCAAGTCCGCCTATTGGCAGATACCTGTTGCAGAGTCTTCTCGTGAATATACCGCCTTTACGGTGCCTAACCGAGGCTTGTATCAATTTTGTCGTCTACCTTTCGGTCTTCATACCGCCGCGGCCACTTGGCAACGATTGATAGATCGTGTGATAGGGGCTGACCTAGAACCTTTTGTTTTCACCTACCTCGATGACGTCATTATATGTACACAAACCTTCGAACAACATTTAGACGTTTTACGAGAGGTTGTCAAACGCTTGTCTGATGCCGGTTTAACCTTAAGCAAGGAAAAGTGCCATTTCTGCAAACCGGAACTTCGATACTTAGGCTATGTAGTCAATTCCAAAGGTCTGTTAGTCGACCCGGATAAAGTTCGGGCCATCCTCGAAATACCCACACCAACTTGTGTTTCTGAAATCCGCCGCATACTGGGTATGGCATCATGGTATAGGCGCTTCGTACCTAATTTCTCTACGTTGTTGGCTCCGCTGACTTCGTTGCTTAAAAAGAACGTAAAATTTCATTGGACTGCAGATTGTGAAGAGGCTTTTCATTCAATTAAGGAACACTTGATTTCTGCACCTATACTTGCGTGTCCTAATTTCGACTTGCCTTTCTCTATTCAGACTGACGCCTCCGCTTATGGTCTTGGCGCCGTTCTCACACAAAATCAAGAAGATGGTGAGAAGGTTATCTGCTATATTAGTCGCTCTTTAACCAAGAACGAGAGAAATTTCAGCACCACCGAACGTGAGTGCCTGGCAGTTATTTTTGCTATAGAAAAACTTCGGCCATACATCGAGGGAACGAAGTTCACTGTGATCACTGATCATTATAGTTTAAAGTGGTTGAACAACATTAAAGATCCTACTGGACGAATTGCTCGATGGGCAGTACGCCTACAACAATATGATTTTGACATCATCCACCGTAAAGGGAAAGATCATGTAGTACCTGATACGCTGTCTCGTGCTGTGCCAGTGGTAGATGCCATTGAAGGACAACCCATGTTAGACGCAGATGTCAAGGACCGTTGGTACCTACGTATGCTAACCAACATACGGAATAATCCCCGTCGTTTTCCCTTGTGGCGTGTTGAAGGGAACAAGCTATACAAGCACACCACCGTTGCTTACTCCGACCTACGGGAAGACAGAGATGAATGGAAACTGGTGGTTCCTAAAGAGAAACGTACTGACCTGATATGCCAGAATCATGACCTTCCAACAGCTGGGCATACTGGTGTATCCAAAACTTTAAATCGTATAGCTAAACTTTATTATTGGCCCAAGATGCGTGCTGACGTGGCCCGCTATATACGCCGTTGTAACACCTGCGGGAGAACCAAGCCTGAACAGCGACCTCCTGTCGGCTTTATGGGTGGACATTCAATTATAAATAAACCGTGGGAAGTAATTTGTACCGACATTGTTGGTCCTTTGCCTCGGTCGAAGAAAGGTTATTCTTATATCCTCGTCGTTGCTGACTGTTTCAGCAAATTTCCTCTATTCTTTCCTTTGCGCTCAGCTACGGCTCCTAATATAGTCAAACACCTTGAAGAAGATGTGTTCCTCGTGTACGGGGCGCCTCGCCGCATCATCTGTGATAATGGTGTCCAATTTCGCAGCCGTGAGTTTACTGCTCTCATGAACACCTACAACTGCAAAATGTCATTTACAGCCTATTATCACCATCAGGCGAATCCAACCGAACGCATTAACCGCGTCCTGAAGACTATGCTAACGGCATATGTTCGAGATAATCACCGTGAATGGGACAAGTATTTACCTCATGTGGCGTGCGCTATTAGAACCTCCAAACACGAAGTAACTGGACAAACTCCTTATTTCATCAACTTTGGTCGGGAGATTGTTCTTAAGAGACCTGGAGAAGCTGACGACGAGAATGCCAATGCCGAGCCTGAGTTGCGATTCGATCGCGCCAACGATAACAATCGCTCTGAAGCTGTCCAACGCTTATATGCTGATGTACGTCGTCGTCTGGATAAAGCATATGAGAAATCGAAAACATATTATGACCTTAGACGCCGTCCTGTTGAATATCAGGTGAACCAATCTGTTTGGCGCAAAAACTATGTTCTTTCTGATGCTGCGAAACATTTTTCAGCGAAGCTTGCACCTAAGTATGTTGGTCCTTTCATTATCCATCGTCGTTTATCCAGATGGGTTTATGAACTTAAGACCCCTGAAGGTAACCTGCTGCGAGGGACTTGGCATGCTAAAGATCTTAAACCCCATTATGACGACAATCGCGATCAAGTACCTAACGAGGGTTAGTTTGCTGTTATTTCGCGCTTATTTGTTTTACCACTAGTTTTTAAGTGATATTTTGATTCCAGGTTGTTTTCTCATGTTGTTCCCTTTGGGTTTGTAGTGTGAGAAATATCGTGGGAGTTTTAGTCCATTTGGGAGGATGTTTGGGGACTTGAACGGTCGGTTACTTTCCCGTCTATTCCTTACTTGTAAGGTAGGCTGAGACATTCCATCTTGTCATACAGGGGTGAGACATTTTTGCCGTCTCGCTTCAGGTGATCCGCCATCTGGTCACTGTAGATGGTGTTTCACTGTGTAGTCGGTCCTGGCCTGTACACTTTTCCCAGACTAGTAGGGTGTAGGGCTGTTTTATTTTGTCGTCATAGGGCATAGTTGCTTATGATCGCGGAGTGTCCTACGGGGTTCCGCGCCTGGTGTCTATGATCTGTGATGATCTCAAA
The DNA here is from genome assembly GCA_940337035.1 of Agriotes lineatus. Taxonomy (NCBI): domain Eukaryota; kingdom Metazoa; phylum Arthropoda; class Insecta; order Coleoptera; family Elateridae; genus Agriotes; species Agriotes lineatus. Next base: position 41,541,127 of record OW679195.1, on the reverse strand, counting down.
CCTTTTTCGGCTTTTTCCCATTTAGAAATTTTCTGTTAGTTCATTTGATTCCACCCTACGTTGACAGACTGACGTGACAACGGACGAATCCCTTCTCATCCTTCTTCTGTGTTGTCCACTATCTCCTTTCCTAGAGCTTTCTAATTCCCATTCCCTTTTTCATTACTTTCATCTTTAGTTTTCTTCTTCGTGTTAGGTAGTCCCCTTGGTGGACGTTGTGCTGAATTGGGCCTGGATCGGTTCATCCACCGGCGCGCCTTTTAGATCTAGCAGCGACGGATGTTCCGATGTCCTTTTCTGGGTGGCGTTCACTGTGAGGTCTGCTTATCCCTTCCTTCTATTTTTCGCTTTCAATCTTTTAATCCCGTCGTAATCCCTTTTTTTTCCTTTTCGTCTTCTAGTGTTGGAGTATTTAGGCCACGTATCCGTTTCTAAATTATCTGGTGTTGCCTTGGGTGTGTTTGGTTTTTGCAGTATTCTCTTTGGGGCTATTTGAGGTATCGATTATGTATCTGTAAGGTTTTGAAGTGTTGTTGATGTACATGCTTAGGCTCTACGTCGGTAAATTTGAGGAATTTACCTATTTTTAAGTAGGGGGAGAGTTGTTATGGGCCAAAAGTCACTTTTCGTATTAATTTAACGATTTGCCTTATCCCTGCCTAATTCAAGGCACTTTGCACATTTCGCTCTAACTATTTACCCTATAATAGCCTAGTTTTAGTTACCCATTTCCTCGAGTAAAGTCACTGCAGATTAGGCCTCACGTTGTACGCGTGCTATGTTGGTTGCAGATGCGATTTTTCTGCAAATTTGGAATTTTCTGGGCCTAGCTGTCAAATTATCATTAGCCATTTTGACTTGTCAGAAGATGGATGTGGTGAAAAGCATCTTTGGTTAATCGATGCACGAATATTTGTAATTCGGTTTTGTCACGCTCATCCTAGCATGAAAATGCATATTTTGGTGTGAAATTGGTCCGGGAGACGTCCCCGACGTTTTTGTTGTGATACATTTCAAGCACGGATTTTTGTCCGGAATTCATCTGACAAGCACATGTAACTACTTGGGCGATTTGGAGCATAACATCTCACGGTATGCTATTTTGACAATTACTGGTTATATTTCTAAGGCAGAATGTTGTCCCTTTTAGCTCCCTTTTGGTACGGGCGGTGAACGCACCCAGCTCCCCTGTGGTACGGGCAGTGAACGCACTCAGCTTCCCTTTGGTACGGGCGGTGAAAGCACTCAGATTAGGAAGCAGTCCTTTGGAATGAACTAACGCATCTCTGTTGGTGTGCTGCGAGCTTTGTACTGATATGACACTATCAAAACAGTGGAACTTAATCTCGAAGAATGTTGACCATTTCTTAGAAGAAACCCAGAGAAAGTTTAAGTATTTATATATTGACAGAGTTATTTACATGTCTAATTAAAACAACACTTTTACATATCATAGCAACAGATATTGCAAACTATAAAACTTTCAATGGTCAGCTTTAACACTTTCCCTCATTGAATAGATTTATTTTATCAATCCCATCTGTGCACACACTCTCGTAAATACAGGTCCAGGCATGGGTTTGGTCAATACATCTGCTACTTGATTAGCCGAACCAATTTTAATTACTTCTATGCTGCCCTCCATGACCAATTCTCTGACAAAGAAGTGTCGAATTCGAATGTGTTTCGTTCTGCGATGAAACTCGGGATTGTGTGCAAGTCGAACAGCAGCTTCGTTGTCCACTTTAAGTGATGGGACACACTTTAATTTAGTTAGGTCACTAAATAACCTCGTTAGCCATATGAGCTCTCTAGCTGCTTCACTTGCGGCCACTATCTCTGCTTCTGTGGTTGATATTGCAACTGATGCTTGGCGTTGGCTTAACCATGATACAGCGCCTCCAGTATAACAGCAAACTACACCTGAAGTAGAGCGCCCTGTCAACTCATCTCCTCCGTGGTCTGCGTCACTGTAGCCTTCAATCGTTTCTGATACATAATTTGATTTGTATTTGATTCCATATGACATTGTGCTTTTCAGGTAGCGCATAATACGCTTCACCTTCAACCAATCTGACTTTGTAGGGTTTTCTAGCTTTCTAGATACCACTCCGATGGCATAGGCAATGTCAGGTCGCGTAGCAACCATCAAGTATGCTAAGGCACCAACTGCCTCTCTGTATGGAAATTTCTCATTTGAATTTTCTACTTTCCCCGAATCTGTACCATCTCTTTGAATTGGTGTTGCAACTGGATTGCATTCACTCATTCCAAAGCGTTCAAGGACTTTCTTTGTATAAGCTTCTTGTTTGACTATGACTGAACCATCATCTTCTTGATATACAGGGTGTCTCTGAAATGTGTGTACATCACTTAACCACAGATTCCTGGGCTCAAAATAAGACGATTTAACCCAACTTACCTATATCCAAAAGTGCTTCGTTTAGCCAGTATTATGATTCAAAGTTCAAAACAAATTTTTTTATTTTGCTTATAACAAAAGAACGATGTTATCGATTTCGATGATATTTGGTATTGCACTCCTTACAGATGTAGGTCATCTTTTAAGGTGATATTAGTTATTATCAGTGGACCATTAGTGTACGAAACACAGGTAACCCGGCATAAACCAGTCAAAAAATTTTTAATGTTAAGGCCAATAACTTTCCAAAAAATAGTTTCAGAAAGAGACATTCAATAGTAATCTTTTTTGTTACTTGTTAATTGATGATATCTTTTAAGGTTTAGACACAAAAAAATAAAATCTGAGGGACCGCGCACTGCATTTCTTAAAACAGATATTATCTAGCAGTCTGGTATTCTAAGAAATAAATGACGATAAGGCATTTTGTTATGATATTTATTAGTGACAAGTATGTACTTTATTAGATCTACAGTAAATGCTCAATGTGACCACCATCTTCCTGGATACAAAGGTTGATCCGACGCAAAAAATTGAACTGTACTCGTTGTAACATTTCTGCATCATTCTTAATGGACTGTGAAGTGTTCTGTATTCTGGCCCAAAGTTCGTCCTGTGTGTTTATAGGACGAGAATACACTTTGCTCTTTAGAGCTCCCCACACAAAAGAATCGCAAATATTCAAATCTGGAGAACGAGGTGCCCATTTTGCAGGAGCATCAGCTCCTCTGCCTATCCATTTGTTAGGAAACTGTACATGAAGATGATTCCGAACGTTCAATGTAAAATGAGGTGGTGCTCCATCGTGTAGAAACCACATGTCGCGTCTAAAATTTAACGGCAAGTGTTCCAATAAATCGGATAAGGCATTAAGAATGATGCAGAAATGTTACAACGAGTACAGTTCAATTTTTTGCGTCGAATCAACCTTTGCATCCAGGAAGATGGTGGTCACATTGAGCATTTACTGTAGATCTAATAAAGTACATACTTGTCACAAATAAATATCATAACAAAATGCCTTATCGTCATTTATTTCTTAGAATACCAGACTGCTAGATAATATCTGTTTTAAGAAATGCAGTGCGCGGTCCCTCAGATTTTATTTTTTTGTGTCTAAACCTTAAAAGATATCATCAATTAACAAGTAACAAAAAAGATTACTATTGAATGTCTATTTCTGAAACTATTTTTTGGAAAGTTATTGGCCTTAACATTAAAAAGTTTTTGACTGGTTTATGCCGGGTTACCTGTGTTTCGTACACTAATGGTCCACTGATAATAACTAATATCATTTTAAAAGATGACCTACATCTGTAAGGAGTGCAATACCAAATATCATCGAAATCGACAACATCGTTCTTTTGTTATAAGCAAAATAAAAAAATTTGTTTTGAACTTTGAATCATAATACTGGCTAAACGAAGCACTTTTGGATATAGGTAAGTTGGGTTAAATCGTCTTATTTTGAGCCCAGGAATCTGTGGTTAAGTGATGTACACACATTTCAGAGACACCCTGTATTTCCAGTCCTAAATAGTATGTTGCTGGCTTTATTGTAATTTGTAACTTCTTTTGCAAATCACATAAGAAATCTTCTACTAAATTTTGATCTGATGCTGCTACCAGTCCATCGTCAACATATAAGGTTATTAGCAATTTCTTATCCCCTATCATTTTTCTATACAAACATGGATCAGCATCGCTCTGTTTAAAACCAAACTCGATTAATATTTCTGCAAAACAGGCGTTCCAGCATCTTGGTGCCTGTTTTAACCCGTACAAACTTTTATTTAGCCTACATACCCTCGATGTACCATCATTAAAACCTTCCGGTTGATGCATGTAGATCTCTTATTTAAGTTTTCCATGCAGAAACGCTGTCGAGACGTCAAATTGAATCAAAAACAGCTTTTCGCTAGCAGCAACACTCAAAATTGAACGTATTGTTGCCATTCGTGCAACAGGACTAAATGTCTCCTCGTAATCAAACCCCTTTCGTTGTTTGAAGCCTTTAACAACCAACCTCGCCTTGTACCTCTCTATCGAACCATCTGGGTTTGTTTTAATCTTGAAGACCCATTTGCATGGTATTGCCTTTCTTTCTGTAGGTAGCTGTTGAAGCGTCCAGGTGTAGTTTTCTTGTAATGACACCATTTCGTTCTTCATAGCTTCTAACCATTCATCTTTCTGTTCACTCTTCATCACCTCTTTATATGAAGTAGGAACACATGAAAGAATCTTACTGGCAAGGGTTGACATCGCATAATCGTTGAATTTTGCTGGTTGTTGAAGAGTAGATCTATTTCGTAACTGATATGATCTATTAACATCTGCAGATTTAGGTTCATCCTCATTGACCATATTTTCTTTCTGAATGATGTCTTCAACTACTTTATTTTCTCCCTCAAATTCAATCGATTCTACATCGTCATTCTGCAGTTGTAGCTCCTTTGTGTTGTCTCCCTCTAATTTTGTAGGTTCAAAGTTCCCATCATTGTGAATTACCTTGAGCTCTTTGTGTTTTTCTAGAGGTCTTTCTTCGAAGACAACATCCCTTGAGCGTATAAGTCGGTGTCCGTTTTTCTCTTCACACCATATACGATAACCGTCATCATTATCGTAACCTATTAAAATGCCCTTGGCGGCTTTCTTATCTAACTTTGTTCTTCTTTGTTTCGGAACATGAGGATAGCATGTACTTCCTATAATTCGTAAATGCTTAATACTTGGTTTCCTTCCGAACCATAACTCATGCGGAGATTTATTTTCGTGTCGACTAGCACCCGTTCTATTTAAAATATATGCAGCAGTATTAATTAATTCTGCCCATAAACCTTGAGGTAGAACTTCATGTGCGTACATCATAGACCTCGCTGCCTCAACTAACGTTCTGTTTTCTCGCTCACTACAGCCGTTCTGCTCAGGCGTGTAAGGCATTGTAAGACGCTGTCTAATTCCGTGATTCTTCATAATATCTTTAATATCATTATTATCAAACTCTCCGCCATTATCACACAAAATGGTTTTGATAACATGTCCTGCTACTTTAGTTTCAGTAATCATCTGTACCAACTTTTCTTTCACCTCAGACTTCTCCCTCATGAAGTAAACATGTCGATAACTAGAGTAATCATCTTTGAACAATACAAAGTAGCGATATTTTGAAATAGAATACAAGAACGGTCCACAAACGTCTGAATGCAGAAGCTCCCCTGGTTGAGTAGCTCTTTCCCTAGTTCCAAATTTCAATCTTTGCGCTTTCCCATAAACGCAACCTTCACAAATATCTTGATCCAAAGACAACTTCAGTCCCAGCTCTCTTTCTACTACAGCTTTGACGTGTCTTTTATTTTGGTGAGCTAATCTTTCTTGATACAGCTGCATTAGATTTATTGCCGTCATCGCATAAACTCGAACATCTGGTAAAACGTTTTTGGATTCCAGTTTATATAGTCCTCCATTACGACTACGCTTGCCAACAAGTCTTACTTTACCATTCACTGTCAAACTGCATGTTTGGGCTGTGGAAGTAAAAGTACTTTGCGGTTTTTTATCATGAGCAGCCAATACAGAGAATAGATTCTTCTGTAGACATGGTACGTACCAGACATCAGCCAGATTTATTCTTTCCAGTCTGCCATTGACATTTGATTCAATCTCAACAGTACCTCTTCCTTCGGCTCGAATGCAGTTACCATTAGCTGTGGTAACCGTATGATTTTGATCAACATGTTCAAAGGTCTGGAACAAATCTCTCCGGTTTGTAATGTGGCTTGTCGCTCCATTATCTATGTACCAACTTTCTCTGTCACATTCTGCTGTCATTGCACATGAATGAACTGTCATTAATGTCATATTTGCCCCTTGTTTAGAAGAGAGTGTATTACTATGTTTTGGTGGTCTTCCGTCTCTGATCCACTTTTGGCATTTCTTCACACGGTGGCCCATTTCAAAACAATAATTACACCTTATTTTCTTGTCCTTATACTTTTGACTTTTACTTTGGGTGTTGCTAATTAAAGCCTCTGGATGAGGTTTACCAGTTTTACAAGTAAGAGCCCTCTCGTATGCGCATAGGTGACTAGTTAGGTTCTCCACAGTTCTTTCTTCTTTTGACATCAATAACCAGCTGGACCTAAAGGAAAAATATTGTTCACCGAGAGTATCTAATATTTTACAAATTAAGAGAAGTTCTGGTAACACTTTATTGTCGCCTTCGCCTTTTATGATTTCTTGATTCAACTCGTTCCATATATTTTTCAGTTTTGACATGTGTGTAGCGATGTCATCTGCCGGTTCTCGTTTGTATCCAAAGAACTGCATACATAGATTGTACGCTCTATCTTCGCAAACACCATCATACAGTCTATGTAACTCTAGCCATACCTCACGAGCAGTTGCATAACGCATGACCTTTCGTAACGTATCCTCATTCATGTTGGTTGTCATCATAAGCAACGCGCTACTGTCAGCTTTCATATAGTTTGTAAACTCCGACCTATAAGCCAACACTTCAGCGTCACCTGCACCGTCTGCCAATTCTACAGGTCTCTTTAACTTTCCTTCTACAATATCCATTGCACCTGGTGTGCTTCTCAATAAAATGGATATTTTGTATTTCCATGTAGGCCAATTAACTTTACCTCTAGATTGCCAATTTGCAATTTTGCAGTAAAGTTCTCCATTTTCGAAAAAATTAGTGCAAGCCCATAACCTGATATGACACTATCAAAACAGTGGAACTTAATCTCGAAGAATGTTGACCATTTCTTAGAAGAAACCCAGAGAAAGTTTAAGTATTTATATATTGACAGAGTTATTTACATGTCTAATTAAAACAACACTTTTACATATCATAGCAACAGATATTGCAAACTATAAAACTTTCAATGGTCAGCTTTAACATGTACATGTTGGCGCAGAGCTTTTCGAGGCGTTTGGTTGATGGATTTGGCCCCTCTTGGAGAGCACTTTCTCCAGGCAGTTGCTGCAATCGGCTAGCTGTGAGTTTGGGAGATTTCCAGTCCCTAAAACAGGCTAGCAGATTTACTGGCCCGAGATCTCTACGTTACCTGCGGTAAAGTCCTTTGGATCCCCTGGCTTCCTCGACATCGTGCAGTAGGCCTCCGATTTAGCACGTTCGTCACCTGGTGCAGCCAAGGTCTGTCTTTGCAATTTCCTTAAGCGTTCTTGTGCAGTTTTGAGCTCGACCAACTTAACCTGTGTTATAGGCATGATTTTAATGTGTGTTTAATTATTCATTGTAGCGCTTTGTGCTACGGCCAGATTTTGATAAGCGAATTAACTTACTTTAATGTTGTGATAACTCACCTGTCTAAAAGTAAACCTATTTTGTTGTTTACATCTTTATATTTGTAACTTGACATTTTTAAGCCTCCATTAGCCTTCAGGCTGTGTCTAATGTAGATGCTTAGGGACGATAAGGTTTCCCTTATGTAAATTTTGTAATAGCAATTCTTGCATACGCCCATTTGAACGATTTTAGACTCGATCTCAGTGGAGAGATCCGTCAGTCGGTTGAATTTGGCTTAGTGCGGCCCCATTTTGCAAGAAATCAGCGAAATCAGTCCGATCGTTGTTTAAGCAATTACGCCCCTTTAGGGCGAGATTTAATTAGCGTGTTTCGGGTAATTTTGCGCCCCTATAAACCAAGATCTTGGGTAATAATGGGTTTTGTGTACATTTGATTACTAGTACAGTTATGTATTTTTGCAACTGAGGGTTTAGCGTTGATTTCAACTTGACAAGCAAAACAAAACCTTAACTACCGCTTAAATTTGAGACGCGTTTGGTCATACATGCGAATTGCTACGATCTACGACTTTATTTAAATAATCTGGTGAGTTTAATCTGTGATAAATTTTTCGATATTATTATATGAAATCTGGTTTGTGATATTTGTTGTTGTGATATACTACCGAGCACTGTTAATATTTTATTAATGTTAATATTCTATTAAATTATATATACTCGTTACTTATGCCTGCGAATTTGATTTGTGTGTCCTTGTCGCTACCTCTAATTTTCAGGATCGCTTAGTAGCACCTTCCGTAGTGTCTGGTTTGACGATTAGCAAAGTGCTGGGTTACTGCTACTTGGCGCCCATAAATTATTCATCGTTTCAGCTTACGCTTTAAGTCTTCTGTTCGACCCACGACCAGCTCCGGCTGAGAATCCGGTAGCCTTTGCTACTCCTTATTTTATAGTCAGAGTTTGGTAACAGATGGCCCCTATGTGTGTTTTATGACATGATAAATATTGCGGCTATAAATGCTTTTGTCATTTATTGCTTCAATATGAACAAGGCTAATCAAAAGCCGTTGTCTCGGCAGGATTTCATGTTAAATTTGAAAGATGGGCTGATAAAACCCTGGCTGGAGATACGAAAGAATATACCAAATTTGAGACGTTCGATTGGGCAAGATATTTACAATATCTTAGAAATTGAGATGCCTACGGAAGCACCCATCCAAGCTCAAAACAAACGTACAGTTTGTGGTTTTTGCCCAAGCCGACTTCGTCGAATGACAACCAATTATTGTGTTAAATGCAAACGACCTATCTGTGGTGAACATCGATCGCATTGTTGTTTGGACTGTGCAAATTAATTTAATTATTATATTTATACTATGGCTATATGCGTTATTTACTTGTAATATTATGTACTATTAAGGATTTCTTTCAGTTTAATCAAAATAAACTTAAAAACAAACCAATAATGCTTTCTTTAAATCGTAGTAAAATTTACGAGGGTTTAGTAAACATGTAACACCAAAACAAGTTTAGTATTCTAGGGTTAAACAAATACATTCCGCTAGCTATGATACTCGTGTTTGGAATCAAAAGGAAGTAGAAATTAGGCGCTTTCAGACAAAAGCCGACCCGTCACCGAGACTGCTTAACTCGTGCAGCACGCCCAGAAAATGAAATGCCAAGTCGCCCAGATCCCGCGCCTATGCGGCCGAGAACTGCTTAGAACGGCAGCAAAATTCAACGTCGACCGGGAGCGACAATCAATAAAGTTTACAAACCGCTCGGACAAAATAAGAAATTTGCAGACGGCGCCAACTGGGCGTTAAATTCAAAGCCTAAATGAGAATAATTAGCGGGAGCGCAATTAACACACCTTGTTATGTAGAATCAAACGATGAGCCGCGATATTACGAATTTAGTGAGTTTGCGTTCGCGCCAGGACTAGGAGCGACATCCGAGCGCGGACCTCGCGAGATCCTGATGTTAGTGCAAGGGGACCTACAAATTCAACAACCAACGCGGGGAAATTAGCACCAAAAACCCCCGAGTCCGGTGTGAAAATAATCGTCTTTTATCAGAAATACAGTGCCGCAAAAATCAGGCCTCTAATTAATTGCGCGGCGTGGTTAGCTGCAAAACTTCCACGCCCATGAAAGTATACGTTCACCCCTCCTTCTTAACCAATCGGCATCAAGGAAGCACAATACAAAGGACTCGAGCCCTTTAAATAGTAAGGGGTTTGACAGAGAAAGTTATTCAGCCCCCGGCTTAAAATCCCACCTGCACTCAGCTTTCCCTGGAAACTGACTCCCTCACCGCCGTGCCTTTGTGGCAGCTCTGTCCTCCAGGACGCGCCTCACTCTCTAGGAGCTGTTGGGGACTTCCCCGACGCCGTGCCGGACTCGCCGCTGACCCTGATCGCCCGCACCCGTCACCAAGAACTGCTCCGCCTCCGTCCTCTCCAGGTCGGTCCCCCGCCCGACAGGACGCTCATCCCTACACGCTGTCTCAGGTCGGCCGACCCGGCCAACACTCCCACCGGCTACTACGCCCTAGAAGCGAAGCCTCCCAGGAGAAGCCCCCTAGTCCAACGCCTGTATTTTAATTTTATCTACGACCAACGTATAGTGTATCATAACAATACATTACGTATTTCAAAGCTTTAAAACCCAAAAAATTATCCTCTCTTGAATTATAGTTTAGCATTTACAATGGCTGACCCTATGGTTCATTATTGGAGCATGCTGGGTGAACAGAGGCACAGTACGTATTTGCTAATTTTGAAAATATTATACATACACTGGCGATCAAAGCTCAGCTAAAATGTTTCCATCAGTCGTTGAGTCCATGCAAAAACTATATTCTTTTTAATTGCTATTTGAAGAATCCATACCACATACATCAAAATTATTTTAATAATCTAAACATTGAAAACTTATCAAAAATTTAATAGGTTGATATATTAGGAACAAAACTAGCAACCAGTGAGACAAATGTCTATTTAATAAAGCAAAAAAGACCGCTTTTCAAATAGAACGCGTATTAAATAAAAACAATAATATTTTTAAAATATTTTATTTTCTCGAAAACCGGAAGTGTCAAGTGACTGAAATTCGGTTCCTGACCTGACATGACCATTCCAAACATATAACTTTCATAACTTTTTTCTCTATCTCTTACGGTTTGGCTGCTGAAACAGCGTCCCGGACGGACAAAACAGCGTCCCGGACAGACAAAACAGCGTCCCGGACAGACAAGTCTATTAGATAAAGGATATATGCCCGAAATGGTTATTGTGTTGCAATACATTAACCTTCCAATTTTTGGTATAATAAACCACATAACATTATATAAAGAAGTGTTTTTTATATGCAGTGAACTGAACAGAAAGTTTTGATTACTACACTCACTCATTTGACGTTACTCAATCTATTATCATTAACACTCGGCGAGTTATCCAGTATGACAAGTTACATGATTCTATGCCTTGTTTGTTACATAGAATGCAGTGTAAATATTTTTTATCGACGAGATATACTTTACAAACCATTGTGCTTTTTCTATTAGGTACCTACCTAGCTGTTATGTTTGTTTTAAATGCAAACATTTCTTTTAACAAAAAGGACACTTTAGAGTTGCTTATTAACATAAACATTGTAATTTTTATATACTGAAAATAATTATTAAATGTAATTATATATACATTACTTATAATGAAATATACATAGTATACACATATACAGTCTGTTCTACAGAAAAGGTCCCGCCTTCTAGCTACTTTATTATTTATTTTAGACCCATTTTCTGGTATAGTAGGGAGGCCAAGTGAATTAATAATTATTTTCGTGGGACTGAGTAGGTTTATACCGACAAGTGATACCATCGTAATTAGCGGTGTTTCCTCAGTAGAAAAACTCCTGTTGTCGCTTTCTTAGCCTGTGGAGTGACGAGCTATGGCGTCACAAAGGTGGTAAAATGGTAGGTTTCAACAGTCTTTTGCAAATATCTCGTTACCTGTAAAGTTTACTGTAAACATTACCTTATACAAAATTAATCTACATTTAATTTACAATAAAAATGGTCTTATGCATTTTTGCAGTCCAGTAAAGGATTACGAAGATATGGAGGGGGTAAAAATGTAACTTTTTCTGTTTGGCAAAAATTCAAAAATTGCGCCTATGAATTCGTAATATTCGCTCCAAGTGTATTATATAAAGCGTTCAAGGAAGTGGGGAAGCGAGATGGTTATGGTGAAGCACCCAGCACCAAAGATGACATACTCGTACATTTGCGCAGATCATCCACTAGTACACATGTTGAAGTGAAAGTGCAAGATAGAATTAATGTCACTCTTGGGAAAGCAAAATTTCTAACTAATAATAAAAACAAAATGCAACTGATTGCTCTAATCACTGTACACAACAGGAAGCTGGCTGCAAAGTGATTCAGGCAGAAGGTGGTGCTGGTCAAGATCGTTTTTACAGCAATTGACGAATCAAAAAAGGAAACAGAGGCTATCGTAATTGGCAATGACACCGATTTATTGGTATTGTTGATTGTTCATGCTCCAGCCAACAAACAGTTGAAGATGATTGTACCGAAGAAAGGTAACCAAGAAGAAAAAGTTTACTGCACTGGTGCATACAGCGTGGTATCGGGGAAATGAAGGATGTTCTCTTGACAGCTTACACTTTCGCCGCATGTGATACCGTTTCTTCAATTTATAGAAAGGGAAAAATAACGCCTTCTGAAAAAGCGAAAAATGACAAGGAGCTTTACACAAAGCTGTTGACTTTTAACAACCCAAATGCAGATCCAGATGCGCTAGCTGATGCTGGAACCATTTCTTCCTTTCGATATTTGCATTAAAAAATGCATATAATTTGGATACTCTGCGCCTTCAATGTTACTTGCAGATCATCGCAAAGGTGTACAGGCACACAAATTTGAGGTTGGCTGTACTTGCCCCCACTTTAGCAGCTGGACAACAACACTCTTATAAGTTTACAATCTAGTGCAGCAATGGCTCAATGTCAATAAGGATACGCTAAAGTGGGGTTGGAAAAGGATTGGCGGTTATTTGCGTCCAGTTGCAACCATGATACTACTACTACTAAGATAAACCCACGCGCATGGGATAAGCCCATCTCTCTCGCACGCCTGACGTCACTCCGTTACAAATTTCCACAGCAGCAGGCTGTTTGATACGGCGGTTAAAGGTTTCGGTTCGGTGTTTAATGTGTTATTTGTTTTTTTTTTTCAGATATATGTGCGTGAAATTTAATAAATTATAATTAAAGCATTGCATTAAACATTTATTACCATGGTGTACTGTGCAGTGATGGGTTGTTTAAGCAACAACAACAAAAAGAGCAAGGAAGTTTCGGATTGCCGTTTCTTTAGTTTTCCAAGGGACAAACATGTTTGCGAACAATGGATTCTAAAGTGTTACCAGCAACACAAATTTAATGTGAAAACATCAAGAATATGTTCAAATCATTTTGTAGAAAGTGACTACTGTTCCAAAGAGAAACTGTTGGAATTACGGCAAAACATATGGAAGTTGAAAATTAGAATATTGAATAGAGATATTAAAGAAAAATCCAAAGTGAGGAAGAGAAAAATTACAAAAATTGTAAAATAAGTCTTAATAGAACTTGGTTTTCTTGTGTAAATGTGTAAATTTTGTAAATAACATGTAAATAATATGTAAATAAATAATATGTACTTAATAAATTAAACAAGATTGTTTATCACTACAAATTTTTAACGCCCAGTCATAAAAATTTTAAAAAAACTTGTAATAAAAAATAGTTAATAATATATACCGGGTGTCCGTTCTCAAACTAGAACATAGGAATCTAACATTGCATTGAACGATTTTGCTGACTCCTACTCGCCAATTCAACTTACAAGAAAGATAATGGTATCAATAGAAAGATAAAATTATTGCACATCAAATGATACTAGTAATAATAATATTTACTGATATAGTATAGAAATAATGGAAAAATACCTAAAAATCAAATGCACAATGTTCATTGCCTATGTTTGACTTTGAGAGTGGACACCCAGTATACATATGCTCGTATATATCACTCATATTTTTCTACAGAGGTATTCTTTTAAAATTAACAATATTTATTTAAATTTTAAAAAACATAAGTCCGTTTTTTGCGCTAGGGATTAAAGTAATAATTTTTGATAATGAATAAGCCTTAAACTTTTCACTCTTCATATGTTGGTATCTTCCTTTACTTTTAAATTTAAATATGTTTATTGTTCGTTTTCTACAAAAAAAAAACCTTTATACAATGCTAAACTTTGAAGATAATTTATTATATCTAGCACCTACCTACTTTATTTAAGGGCTTATTCTATTATGGACCATAAATCCTACATTAAATCATATAAGAAATATCTCTTATACTATTATAATACTGAATAAAATGTAATATATCAATATTATAATAAAATATACTACTAAACAGTAAACATTAATAAAAACCGCTTTAAAGCAATGCATTTCCATACCGTCAAGCAGGATTTTTGTCACGGAATGACGTCATGTGCAACGTAGTACGAAATTCGATCGCCGCGTGGGTTTATCTTAGTAGTAGTAGTATCATGAGTTGCAACCATAAAAGCAGCTGCTCCTGAACAATTGCTTTCCCTCATTGTTTGCACTTGTAATACGGGGTGTGTCAGAAACTGTGAGCGTCGTCAGAGTGGCTAGAAATGCTCAAATATGTGCAAGAATTGCCCCGGACATAGGTGCACCAACAGAGATGCACTAATTATTGACGACAGCATCGATGAAGATAATTTTCAACATGAAAAAGGGCTTAACGATTTTTAGGTTACTGATTGCTGTAATTTATTATTATGTAACTACCATGTACGTTGTACATACCACTTTCCATTTAAGAACATTGAATTTACTGAAAAGCATATATTGTGAACACACTAGCGCCAGCGTGGCTCAGATGGTTAGAGCATCGGACTGCGGCGCGGAAGTCTGGAGTTCAAATCCCAGATCGATGCCTGGCGGGCGGCCTACCCAGTCGCTTTAAATAATTGGGAACCTGAGTTCGAAAGAACAAGGGGTAATAATGCGGCTGTCTAATGCGTGGTGCTCACCACATCACCACGTGTCATGAATTTGACACGCGACAGTCGGGTGTGAGAGCGAGGATACGGAAGCTCTAACCTTCCGCCTTGCAGGCCAAGCTCCTTCATGGGGTGTTAGTGCCTCACCATATATTGTGAAGAAAAAAAACCCATTATTTTTTGTATTTAAGCTTATTAGATAAAGTTTGTAGTCAACTTTGTTTCAATGCTATCCACATGATTTTATATTTTTAGGAAAATGTGACAAAAGATGGAGGTAATTTAAGTAGCTGTAATTATAAAAGCTCAAATGGAAAAGAGAAAAACAATATGATGAATTATCTAAAAGGAAAAATAAAGATAAAAACGACAAAGGAGGGGAGCAATGTAGATATATTGTCAGATTCATACACATAGGCGTACATACATACATACACACATACAAATGTTCCTATCTTAATGATGCGTTACTAAGTACTTTTTATAACGAAACATACTCTTTATAACGAAACATACTCATTTTCAAGTGATTACGATGAATCCCAAGCTAACTAGAAGATAATAACATCATTGCCCCCTCAATATCTCCGTAACTCTTGCCTAGAAGTCAAAAATGCATAAGACCATTTTTATTGTAAATTAAATATAGATTAATTTTGTATAAGATAAAGTTTGCGCTAAACCTCATAGTTAACGAGATATTCGCGAAAAACTGTTGAAACCTACCATTTTACCACCTTTCTAGCTTTCCACCCCCCTTCCGCCTAAACCCGACGCGCAATGTTGTGCAACTTTTTACCACTTACTAAGAGGAGGGTACTAAACAGTTTTCTGCTGGGTAGAACTTTCTTTTTGGATGTTTGGGTTAAACCCCGGTTTCTGTACTAAAACCTTGAACCAAGAATGGCCATCTTTGTGACGTCATAGCTCCTCACTCCACAGGCTGAGAAAGCGACAACATGATTTTTCATACTCAGGAAACACCACCGAATAAGAAGATACCACTTGTCGGTATAAACCTACTCAGTCCCACGAAAATCGTTATTTGACGAGTTAATCTAGTTTGGCCTCTCTACTAGTAGAGGTTTTTCTCTCTTTTCAACAATATAAATATTTTATGCCCTTACATAAGAAAAATTTCGAGAACAATTAAAAAACGTTTTTATCGGTGGGAGGCCACGATACAAAACTATAAACAAAAGTGTAACTCAGAGAAACAAAACAATAAACACTTTAGATTATTCTGAAATGTGACAGTTAAAGCGTTTGTCTACTATTTGTTTTGTTTTTCTGAGTTACGCTTTTGTTTATAGTTTTGTATCATGGCCTCCCACTGTGCAAACGCTTTTGTAATTCTTCACAAAAATTTTCTTATGCAAGTGCATGAAATATTTATATTGTTGAAAAGATAAAAAAAACCTCTACCAGAAAATGTAAAAAAAATATATACAGTGTCATTTAAAAAAATTGCACGTGACGTCACCACTCTGAAACAATAGAAGATAAAAATTTTTCGATTGTATTAAAATGTAGGTTTTTATATGTCATTTGATTTGATATAAGATTTATTGGATCTAAAATAAATAATAAAGTTGCTGGAAGGCGGGGCCTTTTTTGTAGAACAGACTGTATCATAAAAAATAAATTTGCGTTACATTGATTTTTATTATAGAACTACTGCTAATATCCTTAAGCGTTGTAATACATTTTACTACACTGGAAAGTACAAATTAATGCAAATTGCTTACTAATTTTACCAAAACAAGTTAATGACATCGATACATTTTATAGTACTTTTTGAAGTAACTGTACAATATTTTCTAAAGTGCTTATATACCACATACTATGTAGGCTGCAATTGTAACGAGGTGTACCTATCATGAATTACTATAGTAGGTTTGTGGCAATTTCAGCAATATGTACTACACGTTACTATCATTTTTTTTAAACTGCTACTCCAGACTGTGCTAAGCACCATTATAGTATCGTCCATTAATATATACAAATCTAAGGTACATTTTACTAAAAAACTGATTCTACGAAAATATTCATGTTATTACTACAATTTGTTACGGTATGTACGAGTACTATAATTTGTAGAAAAATACTTTGCAATAGTTGGAAAAAGTACTACTTTTTTCCCAGTGTAAGTACATCGTTGCTTATTAGCAATAGAAGTCTACATGTACTACTTTCGCAGGACCTTTACGATCTGCAATAATAACGTTGGGGTCAAAAACCAACACTTCATAATGATCATAAATTCCTTCAGATTTAGGATTATCGCCTCCTGTAGCGTACCACATGCCATCAAATTTACCACCACCTGCAACAGCTTTTCCTACTGCGATCTCAGAGCCTCTCTCTTTCCTGGCGATGCAATATGGACCATACCCGTCGTGTCCAGCAGTAATCAATTGAGTTCCGTTTAATTTATCTGCAATCGAACTCAGCCTCTGAACACGAATCCACTTGTATTGTTTTGGATGTGGCGAACAGAATATCTACAAGAATACAGTATTTGTTCCAGTGCGACTTTAATAACAGCACGCAAGTGCGTATACCTTCACATCTTTCTCAGCTTCCCGAGCCGCGTTACCATATTCATAAAAAATCTTGCTGCTTCCTCTTCTTATTACTCCAGTTATTAGGAGTCCTTCAGAGAACAAAGCCTGGCCAATATAAGTGATTTCGCCTCGTTCATCTATTCCCGCAGGTAGCGCATCTTTAGGAATTGCGCCTTTATAATCTCTCCAATAATATTCTGAAAAACGCAATGATTAGTGTGTGTATGGCGTTGCACCCAGAAAATATGCAGTTCTGATATGATCTTGTTACGTGATCTAAAAATGATCAGGTTAAAACTATTAGTGAAACACATTGATGTATACTAAATATCAAATAAGCATGCCGTACTTGGAACTCGGTAGTAATATTAATCATAAGTATGGCCATGATTGGTCCAAACAAAGTCATGATTAGAGCGTCATCTACTGCATCCTTATTTGGAATTTAGAGATGAATGCACTTTTGGACGACCAGCGGTTTGAAAAAGTATGTTCCTGTGGTTTACAAACATCATTTATAACTCCCCTTTTCGGCCATTACATGTCAAGAATTTATTGCCAGTGTGGCTCTAGTGCAGAATCAATGCTCCATCAAGTGCAGTCTACTCAATAAAAACCTAGAAACGATTAAACTATTTGCGCTTACTGTAGGAGGTCGATTTGAAGCTACCAATTCTTGTTTTAGAACGACTCCCTCGAATGAAGTAATTCAAAGGTCAATGACTAAGTGCTTTTCTAGATCATATATAAATGAGAATTCTGGAATATAATAATCGTTCGTTTGCATACAAGTCGTTGTGAAAATTCCATTGCCATTTTAAAGACGCTAAGATTATAAACAAAGACATTTTAAAAAGTACAGACCGGAAGACACCTGATTCGACCGATATGTTTCAATAGGTACAATCTACATTTCACTAAACTCACAACAGATTGTATTTTAATATGTTTACGTACCATCTTCTAACGTATTGCTTTCACTAACTTTCACACCGCATGCAAAAATGAACACGAAACAAACGATCCGCATATTGTTAATCAACTGAAATACTAGTCTAAAACGAAAACAATATCATTCCGTACACCAATAGTTATTTTTAGTAAACTTTGTACGTAACCTGTTGCATGGCCTTTCCCGCGGAAAAAAACGCGACGTCATAGATAATGTAACCCCACGGGGGGAGACGTTCAAGTATAATTGTAACTGCCGCTAGCTATGCAATTATCCTTGAACGTACACATACATTACCCAAACCGACTGTCATGTCAAAATTTTATTTGAAAATCTTACGACACTCATTAATGACCAATAGAAAAATGCGTTCACTAGCAGTAACAAAGACAACATCAAAATTTTTTGGAAATGTTTTGTAGATATGGATTATTTGTTTTTAGGGTTTGTGTCGTTACGATTTTCTTACCGAATCTGCATTCAAGCATTAATTAATATCCGGAAATTATTTTTCGTGCATTCCAACAACGTCCTAATTTGCCCTCGCGTCCCTCTCGTGCAAATTAATACGACGTTGTTGGAACGCACTCAAAAATATTTCCGGAAAGAATTAATGCTTTTATGAGATTATATATAAAAATTAACATAAAAACTAACACTTAAATAACGGTATATCTACTACATCAATAATTACGTATTTAGTTACAAGAATATTGCTGTAAGTGTTCAACGTTGTAATTTAAACAATTTGACACTTACTACCGTTATAACTGTCATATTTTAATTAAAAACATCACAGGTAATTGATTTAATTTTTTCTAAGCCAAGCTTGATTTCATTTTCATTTGCTCACATATTATAGTTGTATTAAATTAAATTAAAGTATTATAGTTAGTCCAGTCAACTGGTGCTCAAAAAGGGCGAATAAGGGAAAGTTTTGATGGAGTTTTGATATTTGGTTCCTATATGTTTTTTGGGTCGCTGTACGCGAATATCAGGTTTGCCAACATTTCATTTATGAAGATTCATTTCATATACCATTTTTGATTTACGAGTTACTTTGAAATAAACTGGGATAATTCCTTTTTTTTTGCTTTTAACACCTAACTTCGCAGCGCTCTCGAGGCTGAACGATTGATCGGAGAAATAAACTTGAAGTTCAGAAAACGTAGGAAATTTTATCTTATTTCATTTCATATAAGCTTAACATTTACGAAAAATGGATATATATCGGGTAATTTTAGAGAAACTAAAAAAAATCGGTTTTTTACACCGTTTTTGCTTAAAAAACGTGTTTCCGGCCAAAATTTTTGTTGGAAAACCTGATATTCGCGTACATCGACCCAAAAATCGTATAGAAACCAAATATGAAAACTCCATCAAAATTTTCCTTTATTTTCTACCATTTGACTAGACTAAATCATAAATACTTACATGCAATTTTAATACTGCAGAAGAAATGAAGTTGAGGAATTTTATGCGGAACTAGACACTATCTTTAAAAGCATTAAAAAATTTACAGAAATTGCAATTTACCAACCTTCGTTAATGCATTGAAAATGAATTTTGCTAATTTTCCAGTCTGGCATAAAATTTCGAAAACATGAAAAAATTACAAGGGATAGAACTAAAAAAAAAGTTTTTAGATTGTTCACATCTGTATTATTATTGTTTATTATACGCCCCGCAAAACGTTACTGCGAAGGTCTACTGTATAGCAGATCATTAATAAATATATAAATAATACATACACCATTTTTGAACCATTTCAGCATCTTGTACACTTTAATATTAATTTGCAATTAGATAGAGATGTTGAATTCGATATTACACTCAAAATGTTTTATACAACTTTAGCAGATGTATTGCTTATGTAAATCATTCTTATTATTACATGTATTAGTTATTTTAAAGGAGTTTTGAGAATTAGAAGCCATCCCATCGGTGGCTCCACATATAGTTGTTCATAGTTTATTTTGTTTACTCATGAAACGTGCTTTAATACCAAATATAAGAACTGGAAAGTAGATGCTTTTAATAGGAGATACAGGGCAGTGTGAAAGGGGAATCAGATGTGATTAGATTTTTCAGTTGTTTAGTCGGATTTGTTATTTGGGGAGCTTTTACATTGTATAAACTAATAAATTTTGCATTTTCCCTACATTCACATATGTACACATATGTATTTATATTTTGAAAATCCCCATTGTTAGACATTTTTAGTTCCCACAGCCGAAATTTCAAATTTTGCAGGCTTGGGTTATTTAACGTGTGTACTTTCCACTCCCACATCCGGGACCCGCTATTGAGTCTTGGAAAGCTAGCATTTCAGCAAACAGCAAAATTTATCGGGGGGCGGGGTACTAATTAATTTCAAACTGGCAACGTCTGAGAAAAGCCGTTGGAAATGCAGAAATATCCAAATGGCATGATTGGTTGGATATTCAAAAACTAGGGTACGCGATTGGTAGTTTTGAATGTGAGAGAGGAAAAGGACAGTTTGGCTATGCGAATGTTCGAATATATGAGTTAGTCTTTAGCAACATTTCAACCTGTACAGACGTTACTATTTTAAATTATATATATTGTATTAGCAAGTTGTTGTGTTTTATTCCTGACGACAGTAATCAGAAGTGAGATTATTGTAACAATTTTCAGAAGCGGGATCGCGGATAATTTACGGTAGTAATTATCCGATGTAAGGGCTTACAACGGTGTGAAGTGATTGCGTTAAGACTCGGGCGTGTGGATTCACGCGAGTATCGATTGTGAGTGAATCGCGAGAGTGGGTTGCGAGTGATTCGCGAGAGTGTACGCGGCGGGTGCGTCGCGGAAGTAGGTTGCGAGTGATTCGCGAGAGTACGTGACGAGTGATTCGCAAGAGTACGTGGCGAGTGATTCGCGAGATTGGCAGTGAGCTGCTGTATGCAATTGAGATCGGGAAGGGCTACAATGACAGGCGACGCAAAATCAAGCTGTGCTGCGGGTGCGAGCGCTACACCGCAGCAACAGATGGTTACGCTGGAGACGCTGTCCGAAATTTTGAAGCAGCTGAATCCGCAGGGTAGGCAAGCATCGCCTACTGGGTCCTCGGTAGGAAGGACGACGCCAGCAGATGGAGGTTTTTGTGTGATGCCTGATCTAAGGAAAAGTATAAGAATGTTTGATGGGCAAGGTAGTGCCACGGAAGCCGTGAACTGAATCGACGACGTCAAGTCGGTGGCAGGTCGACAATTTTGGGACGACAGCATTTTATTGGAAATGGCTCGCCAGCATTTATCTGGCAGCGCTCTTTTATGGTACCGCTACGAGCAGGAGAAAATCCAAAACTGGGGAGATTTTGAAAGGAAATTCCGGGAGAACTACGAGGATACACGGAGTCTAGCCAAGAAATTTAAGGAAATGTCGGCGAGGATGCAGGAAAAGGACGAGAGCGCCCTCGATTATTTTTATATAAAAGTACGATTATGTCGCCGCCTGGATCTGAATTTTTCCTACTTCAAGCCATTGATTCTGGATGGATTAAAATGCAGGGAAACAGCATGAATACTTCGCCCTATCCGGCATGATAGTCAAGAGGCTCTATTAAATGATATCCGTGTGGACGAGTTGTCACGAAGGCAAGAACGGTCGACGCCAACGGGCATTGTAAATCATAATGCGAGGCAAATAATCAAATGCAATCGGTGTCAACAAAATGGGCATATAGCGAAGAATTGTGTTGTTTATAATTCTTCTGTGAAAACAAGTAGTGCTAAGGACGAGGTGACGGAACTATTTTTTAGGGCATGTCGTGATACGGTCGGATGCTCCAGTGACCGATTTATTTGTTGAGGGTGGAATGCGTGAGATCGGAGGTCTTGTGCCACGATGTGTTGTCACCACTAATAGTGCGGGAGAAGCTGTGCTGCCTGTACTAAACATCAGCGGGGGGAACGTTGTGTTGAAGGCACTCGTAGACGCGAAGTCAACGAAATCACTGTGGCTATGGAAGAAGTGTAGACGGACCTGATGGGAGCAGACGCTGAGAAGGTGCTACACCTCGTGGAGGAGTATCGAGATTTGGTGACCAGAAACATAAAACAAATTGGCTGTACTAATCTGGCGGAAATGGACATAGATCTCACAGACGAAAGGCCAGTAGTTTATCGATTATCGCATGGAGAGAGACAGCAGGTACTGGACACCATCGCCGAGCTGCAAGAGGCCGACATCGTGGAGGAATCAACGTCACTCTTTGCCAGTCCAATTGTGCTAGTTCGGAAGAAGTGCGGATCTGTGCGAATTTGCGTTGATTATCTCGAGCTCAACAAGAGGACGGTCAAACAAGATTGGCCCTTGTCTAGAATTGACGATCAACTTGATCGATTAGGAGGCCAGCAGTACTACACTTCCCTTGATTTGAAGTGTGGGTACTATCAAATTCCAGTGGCAGAGGATTGGCGTGGTAAGACTGCTTTCATCACACCGATAGAGCGTACTTCTTTAAACGAGTTTGTTTCGTATTTGTCAATGCTCCTGCAGTATTCCAACGTTTAATCCATGTAGTATTAGGTAATTTAAGGTATGTTACTGCATTAGCGTATTTGGATAATGTAATTATCCCATCAAAAACTGTCGATGAGGGGTTGGTTAAGTTACGCGATGTATTTGATAGACTTAGGGACGCAAAAATGACATTAAATTTGGGAAAATGTAGTTTCTTTATGTACAAAATAGAATATTTAGGTTTTACTATTTCGAGTGCGGGTATTGAACCCGGGACTGCAAAGCTAAGGGCAGTCGCAAATTTTCCGGCACCGTCTAATGTACATGGCATTCGTTCGTTTTTAGGATTGGCCAGTTTCTTCAGGCAATTTATTAATGGGTTTGCCACAATTGCCAGGCCACTTAGCGATCTTTTAAGGAAGGGTGCTGTTTTTGTTGGGGGAGAAGCGCAACTGGGGGCTTTTGACAAAATTAAGGTTTTACTGCTAAGCAAACCGGTGCTTTGTATTTATGATCCGGGGCTTATACAGAAGTTCACACAGATGCTTCGAGCTTAGGATTAGGCGCCGTGATTTTACAAAAACAAACGGATGGACAATGAAACCGATTTTTTTTATAGTCGTAAAACTACACCGGAGGAATCTATTTACAGCAGTTACGAATTGGAATGTTTGGCCATAGTTGCGAGACTTGAGAAATACAGCGTGTACTTTCTCGGTATTCCATTCGTAATTAAGACAGATTGTAACAGTTTAAAATTGCTAGCCAAAAAGCGCGACATTAATCCGCGTATTGGAAGATGGTTTCTCAAATTGTTGGAATTTAATTACACTATAGACTACCATACAGGGCAACAAAATCGGGTCGCGGATGCGTTAAGTCGGAATCTAGTTGAAGAAGCGAGGGATGAACCTATTATAACGGGGTTACCTGTGTTGGGGATTAAAATAACTACTGATTGGGTGGCCGCCTTGCAACGAACGTGTTCCGAAGTTAAGGTCGTATGTAGCAAGTTGAAGCAGGGTGATAGGACTACCCATGACAAATTTGTACTTTGCCATGGGAAAGTTTATAAAACGAAAGGGGGTATCTAGCGTTTATATGTACCAATAGAGCTGCGATATGAAATCGTAAGCGAAGCGCACAGGAAATTAATGCATTTAGGGATTGATAAAACACTAGCCCGTGTTAATGTTATTATTTCCCTAAAATGAGTGAATTTCTCACCAAATATGTAGATAGGTGTATTAACTGTTTATTCCTTAAAACGCCGCGGGGCAAGCAATTGGGATTATTGCACCCTCTCGAAAAGGAAAAGCGCGCCTTCCAGGTCGTTTACTAGGATTATCTCGGTCCTTTCCCAACGTCAGTTAGAGGTAATAAGCATTTGGCTGCTTTAATTGATGGGTACAGCAAGCATGTAGTATTAAAAGCGGTGCCAGATGTAGGTGTTGAACGTACAGTAGATGTTTTAAATGAGTTTATAATGCATTACGGTAAAATGGATAAACTAATTACGGACAGGTAAACAGGGCTAGTGGCCGAAATAGTTGTGGACTTTTGCGCAAATTATAATATACACCATACGCGAATATCAACGGCCAGTCCAAGGGCTAAGAGACAGATAGAACGGGTTAACGATATTGTAACGATTCTACAGCCGGGTCGTTGCCCCGGACATATGATTCAGCTTCGAGCGTTCCAGAACTTCTTGGGGCAGCTGGGCCGCTGTGGATAGATGTGAGTTACCGCGGTCGAATACTCGAGAGGCGACCTTGCAACCAGATGCAACGGGTGACTCACGCTTTCGGGAATACGCTCAACACATGCGAACCGTGTGTATGTAACCCTAGTGAAATAAATAACAAATAAATATAATCATATAAATCCTTAACGTTTAGGTCGTGAATAAATAGCCACATAAATTAGTTGATGTTTAATCCAGCGCATATAAATAAATGTGTATCGTTGTTAGAAATAGTTCGTAGTTTAGGTAATTTGTGTTCTGCCTTAATAATCCTAATTAATCATTGTAAATAAATGTTTAATACAAGAAGCGTCGTATAATTTTTAAATAGCCCGAACGTAAAAACGTAACAATATGTTACCAACATACATCGGGATGAGTACTGAAAGCATAGAGGGTTCGGATTGGGATAGCAAAATTTTTAAGATACAGTGGGCACTTAATAATTCGGTCCATAGTGTTACCAAAAGAACTCCGTTCAATATGGTTTATTCTACTCAGCGGGATGAATTTAGCAGCAATCTATTGACTCGCGAAATAAGAGAACTTAATGAGCAACACGGCAATGTTGAAATCTTACCGCCGGTAGAAGAGTTGTTAGAGCGAAATCGGATTAAAATGGCTAATCAATTTAACAAGGGCAGACGGGAAGCTCCAGTATACAACGCTGGCGACATTGTTTTAATTCGAGCAGAACCTTCAGCAACTGGTCAGAGTAGAAAAAGTAAACCGAAATATCGGGGTCCCTACGATGTAATCAAACTCGTTGGTAACGATAGATACCTAATACAAGATATCGAGGGCGAACAACGGAGAGGCAGATTTTATAAAGGGATTATTGCAGTAGATAGGCTAAAACTTGTCAGTACCAATGCAGTCCCAGAAATTTAAAGCCGCGTAGTAGTCTAAGAATTTTATATTAGTCTGTATTTTGCTAGTAGTACGTAGATTTTAAGAAATATTGTATATATTTATGTTTTTCGCTCAAAAGAAGGAAAGTGAAGTGAAGTGAAAGTGAAGGGGGTAGATGTTCTAAGAAACTTATTCGAACATGCATCCCATAGCGGTGCATTAGTGTTTGATTTTTGTACCTTTTGTAATTGTTTTGTTCTTCATAATAGTGTTTGTGCTAATTTGATGATAATTTGTTTGTATTTAGTAGTTTTAGGTTAATGGTATGTGACTTAGCGTTTTAAGTTGTTGTTTTTACATGGTGTGTGTTTGTTAGTGGGTCAAATGTGGAAATAGGTATTTCGGGGACGAAAATTCGTCAGGAAAGGCCGAGCTGTTAGACATTTATAGTTCCCACAGCCGAAATTTCTAATTTTGCAGGCTTGGGTTATTTAACGTGTGTACTTTCCACTCCCACATCCGGCCCTCGCTATTGAGTCTTGGAAAGCTAGAATTTCAGCAAACAGCAAAATTTATCGGGGGGCGGGGTACTAATTAATTTCAAACTGGAAACGCCTGTGAAAAGCCGTTGGAAATGCAGAAATATTCAAATGGCATGATTGGTTGGATATTCAAAAACTAGGGTACGCGATTGGTAGTTTTGAATGTGAGAGAGGCAAATGGACAGTTTGGCTATGCGAATGTTTGAGTATATGAGTTAGTCTTAAGCAACATTTCAACCTGTACAGACGTTACTATTTCAAATTATATATACTGTATTAGCAAGTTGTTGTGTTTTACTCCTGACGACAGTAATCAGAAGTGAGATTATTGTAACACCATCAATTTTTTCTACTACAATCGCGCATTAAGTTTTAGTACAAAGAGGTGACAGAAACAGTGCAGCGCGGCAATGACTTTAGCCCAAGCAATGTTATTCATGTTAGAGTAAAATACAATCCGACACGCCATTTACTATTTACTTGCTGTTATAATATAATGCAAAACACTATTTATTTAAACAGGAGGTACACTTAAGTAACACTTAAGATAATACTACGAATGCCACAGCGATACAAAGCCGGTCGGGACTCGGCTTTCGAGTGTCGAGTGTCGACCATGGACATGCTTTGCTGCGGGACAAGACGGACATAATCAGCGCAGTGGTATATGTGCCCAATAGATGAACGGCCAACACGGCCATCCTGACGATGGGATGCTCTCATCCCATATTCACTCGGTCTATCCTGACAACTGCTCTTTTAACACCTGACCTGTAGTGGTGTCAGAATGTTCCAAGCACTAAAGAATAGAAGAACGTTAAGACCATCAAAACGCTATGAGCATTTCAATAAAAGAATAATAAACTGACTTAAAGTCCCTGACTGCTTTAACCAGGTGTAGAGTCATCACAAAGTTATCACCGACTGCTTTAACCATGTGTAGAGTATCAGAGTAATCCAAAACTGCTTTAACAAGATTTACGGTCATCACAAGGTTATCACAAAAATGTAAGGAACCATGTTGCAAAACATTTCTAAACTGTTATGATAATTGGTACCACATTCCATCAAAATCCACCATTAGCGCAGCATCAAAGATAATGCAGTACCTGAACTTCATAAAGATGTAACTGTCCAGCATGTCAACGCAATCAATGTTCCGATGAAATCTTTCCATCGCACATTGCTTTTCCGCTTCGTTTATGTTACCAAAATTTAATGATAGGCGCATCAGCTTTCAACTCAACCCCCTCGACTTCTCGTATGGGTGGTTTTGTTCGCAACGAGACCTGAGCATTTACTTTCATCAACATTACGTGCCTTTGGTCTAAGAAATTACAGCCGATTATTATATCGTGACGAATAAGTTTATCTTCTAATAATGTTAAACTTACGCTCGCAGTGACTTCTATGCGTATTGTTGCTGTAGACGTCAAATTGCCCGTTATAATGTTGTCCATAAAATATCGTAAAGTTATATTGGTGGCATCGCTCTGCACCGCTAAATTTAACTTTTTAGCAATAGAGATTTTCATTAAACAACACGTAGTGCCAGTATCGATTAAGCATTTTCTTTTTGCTCCATTTATAACTGCAGTTTTACTATACAAGCTTATGACTCATTTCGGATACATTTACGTCTCGCTGTGAATTTAGTTTGATTTTATTACTATCCGATCGCAGTAACCTTGAGTATGCCCTAATTTTTGCATAGCTTGCATTTCACAAGCGGTCTTGGACAGTCTCTGGCATAATGGTTTCCTTTACAATTGTAGCATTGTACGGTCTATCTATCCGTACATTACTGCCGCATTCTTATCATTTGTCTTCTTGCTAAAACTGCTTTTCGTTGTTGATAGATTCCCTCGTTGAGATTGTTTCGGTTGCATATCAATTTCATTGTCATTACTGATCTTGCAAAATTTAAGTAATTTGCTAGACCGCCAACAGTCGCAAAATTTGCAGCTCGCGCAGATAACTGAATGTCCTCGTCTTTAATACTTTCGCTCTCGCAATCTACTAAGTGTGTAGGCACATCTTGTCGGTGCCCTGGGCTAATTTATTTTCTCCTGGATTCAGATCGGTTCACATGCATAAATTTACAAGAACTGACGACTTACCAGAAATTCCATAACGCCCCTGCGGTGTAGGGTTGTAAATCAGAAACATGATACTGGGGGTGCAAGGCGAACGGCGAGTCCTTTCATATGGCAGGTGGTCACACAAGCCCGTCCGCGAACATAAACTCAGCCAATTCCACAATCAGTCATGCAAGCAAAACAACAAACATTCAGCTTTTAGCAGTAATGTGATCATTACATATACTTACAGGGGGTTTTATGGACCTCCCGCGTCGTCCCACGTCGCATCTCGGAGAAGACATCGTCAGGGATACTCTTCGGTGCACCTTCGATGATGTACCTGTAATAATCCTGAAAACACGGATACTTACCGCATCTAGTATGCCTTAACCGAACGTTAACGGCATCAATGGGTTCAACCCATGTCAATGTAACCCGCAATTACGGTAGCCGCATGCACCGTAAAAGACACAGATACAAGGCATCTTTGGGAGATGAGCTTCCCGAGCCACCCAATCGCGCTAATTGGGGTCACTGATAAGCATGGTGCTTATCAGGTCAAGGATCGTGGGCTACCTCGCCGAATAGCCATTAATCCAGGTACGAGGGCACCCTCTGCGACAATGAACAGCGATCCAATCAACAAAGCTGTCTACAATCCGGAATGGAACGTTTCGTCGCCGCCGTTTCGCCACCGTCGGTTAGCCACGGCCGTTTCGCCGCCACGCCGTTTTGCCACCAGCCGTTTCGCCGCCGGGCCAGTTCGCTGCCAAGGTTAACGATTTCAAATTTACAGGATGTTAATGTCTACATTTAAGATTATTTTCAAAACAACAAATTCCGGGTGAAATTCGGTGCACGGTCCTGTCTATTCCGCATGCGCTGCCAGTGAACTAAGGTTTATGGTACGATCAGCGTCCGTC
Source organism: Agriotes lineatus (assembly GCA_940337035.1). Lineage (NCBI taxonomy): Eukaryota > Metazoa > Arthropoda > Insecta > Coleoptera > Elateridae > Agriotes > Agriotes lineatus. The sequence goes on along the minus strand of OW679195.1, from coordinate 41,512,166 downwards.
AAAATGTTGTGGGTGCCGCTATCGTCTCGTAATTTTTAAAGCAATGTTGTTGAGCTCTCGGCGGTGGTTCAGGCTAATGGTTTATGTTAGTTGTTAGGTGATGATTTTTTTAGAGAAAAAATACGAGAGTCTGTTCAACGTTACATTTTTCTGTTCACTGTTACATTTTTGTGCATGCGCACTAGACCGGACCTTCCACCGAATTTTTACCCAAATTCCTTAACGTACCTAATTCGACAATAACTAACGATTTAGTTAGGTTAGGTTAGCTTAGGTTAGGTCATGATCATGTGTGTATCTATATGTTATTCCAAATATTGAAAGTGTTCTGGCGGCGAACTGGCTCGTTGGCGAAACGGCCGGTGGCGAAACGGCCTGGCGGCGAAACGGCGGTGGCGAACCGGCGGTGGCGAAACGGCGGCGGCGAAACGTCCTAGACCCTCTACAATCAGCATCAGTACGAGACAATATCGAATGTTTGACTTCGCTGTACAATAGCTACATTTACTAAGCTACTTAAGTACTAGCATTCTATTTAGATATTACAGACCTCATCGTTTTATTCACTCGATTATAATCTACAATTCATTTCACTTCAAAACATAATCGCGGTGGAATCACACACTAGCGGAGAATTAGGCTCGCGTCCACACATGTGCGATCTCGGCTACAGACTGCCAAAACAAATCCGAACCTTCGCATTCTAAAATGCAACCCCTAGCCGCCCCGGGCCTCACAATATTCCAAATATGGGAATTCTCGGCTAATGGCCTTTCCATAATTTAAATCTACCTGCTAAAACGCCCCCGATCTTAAAAACAGCCTTTGGTCTGAGGATTAGTTTTAGGCTCGTTCCAATTCTGTACTAAATTTCGAACGTATCATATTTCAGTGGCTGGTTTAGCCGAAAGCTCATAATTATACGAATACAAATAAAATAATAGAATATTTTCAAGCAGCCCCAGGAACACAAAAGTAAATATTACAACAAGTGTTCATCCGTATTTAACATTGCAACGTATTCAAAACAATCTCTTAAATTTTTTCCAGGGCGCAGAGTATAATTTGCCGCCTCCACTAATAATTTGCCAAAACGGAATAGGGATTTTGGATGGAATCGTACCATGTCCTGGCATTTCCGAGTAACCTGCCGCACGTTCATCTATTTTACCAGTCCACTCTATAGCAGTTTGATTTATTTCCCTGGTCGACCTCCGGTATTAATGTTTCATCAATTACAGTTTGTACAGAATTACTCACTTTATCTCGAAGCTTTTGGAAGCTCTTCTCCAATTTACGTATTTTTCTTTGTTTGGAGGTGGTCCGATGATGACGAATCAGTCGACGATGACGTGTCCCTTCTCGACTTGCCATGGCGTCGTCACTTCTCCTGGCTTTTTCTTTTATTTCCCATCTTCAACTTCACAATAACTATCACTAATCACTCATACGTGAGGAATCCCACTTCTGATGTTATAATATAATGCAAAACACTATTTATTTAAATAGAAGGTACACATAAGTAACACTTAAGATAATACTCCGAATGCCACAGCGATACAAGGCCGGTCGGGACTCGGCTCTCGAGTGTTGACCATGGACATGCTTGCTGTGGGACAAGACGGACATAATCAGCGCAGTGGTATATGCGCCTAATAGATGAACCGCAAACACTTGCAAATTTACAATTTTAAAAAGAGCCAGAGTAAAAAAATAGACTATATCCTTATTAACAATGGCTATAAAAGCTCAGTCAAAGTTACAAAAACGTACCCGGGCGCTGACATTAATTCCGACCATAACCCAGTGATATCTAAACTCAATATAAAAATGAAAGAGACAGTCAAACGTCAAAACAACTATAAAGATACAAAACTTCTTAAGAATCCTAAAATTCACAACACAGTAAAGCAAGAAGTAAATGACTGTATGAGAAATATCAATATGCTAAACGAAATCAGTGTGGATGAACAGCGGAAACATATACAAACAAAGTTAGAAAAATAGTTAAACATCATCTAATAATCAAAAGAACCAAGAAGAAACCCTGGATAACATCAGAAATCCTGGATTTTATGGAAAACAGGAGGAAGGCAAAGGCAAAGTGAACGAATCTAAAACACTACATAAGCAATTCAAAATAAAGTTAAAGAATCCAAAGAAGATTATCTAGCCGCTCAGTGTGAGGAGAAAAAAATTGATTGCTTCCGTATGCACAATAAGATAAAAGAAGTGGCTGAATGCAATAAGAAAAAGACTGTTGGTAATACAGGGTGCCCATTTTAAAACTCCGAACGTAAAGTTCTGTAAACAGGAAATACACAGTACAGATGCAAGGCGACAATAATTTTAAAACAAAAGTATTGCTATAACTAAGATTAGAGCAATCATATTTCAGTGCTCTTGACGGTTTAATTTAAAGTCAGATGTGTGTTGGATTGTGTCTTGCCTATTTATAAAATTCAGGTTCGGAGTTTTAAAATGAGCACCTTGTATAATCAATGACACTGATGGGCGTATAATAACTGAAGAAAGGGACAAACTAAAAAGACGGAAAGCATACCTCTCGGAACTCTTTAATGATGAAAGACCTCTAAAGCCGATCTTCGAAGCGAACAACATACTGCTAAAAATATTAAGAACAGAAATAAAATATGCCTTGGAAATTATGAAACCCGATAAAGTACACAATACCTATAAAGCTTATCAAATTCTTTGATGACGACGTAATTGATATTTTTTTGGACCTATTCAATATCATCTACGAAAAAGGGGAAATTCGTAAACAGTGGTTGTCGTCTACCTTTGTGCTTATTCCCAAGAAGCCAAATCCAAAAGAATGCTCAGACTATTGTAACAAACCGCAATAAATTGCGTTTGCATATAGATTTTAAGTCAACTAAAATGTTCAAAAAGGAAAGAATAAATCGAAGCCGGCCCTGAAAAATTTCATGTACTAGGAACGTAAAAGGCTACATTGTCGTAATCAAAGGAACGCTTGAATTGCATCCGGTGTCAATTAAGCAAAAGCTTTCTCAGAATAAAGAGGTTCCGAATTGTCATGCAGTGCAAACCGCCTGGGAAATGCAAAATGGGCAAACCCAGAACGCGCGACGGACGAGTCAAAAAATGCAAGTTTGAAAAACGAATAAGTCCAAACCCCCCTCGTTCGACCACGAGGAAAAATTACCTGTTTAGAAAGCGCGAACCGGAGCCTCAGTTCCATCCGGAGTCCTGCGAGATTAATTAGCCGCCGCGAACGGTTTTTATTTTGGCGCCAATTTAACTAAGTCCTAAATTCAAAATTTCTATCTAAATTATAAGTGCTTCGTGCAGTACCAAGCCCCTCTAAAATCCAGGAACCCGAAGGAGGCCAGAGGCATACCAAAATCCAGCTGAACTCAATTAAATTTCATAACTAAAAACGGGCGTTCAGCTAATACAAGAAGTAAACTATTTCAGGGGAAGAGCACTTCAGCACCGGAAAAGGTAAGGAAATTTTATGGTATTTTATTAACCGAATAACTAAAGCTTGCTTCGAGTTGTTCTAACTTTCCAGGCTGAAATTAATGTCATTAGTTTAAGCCTAATTAACCAAATCATTTACGAAGCTAGCAGTTAATTCTACCTTTAACAAATAAGGTGGAATTCAATTGTATCTGAGCCAAATTTTTAGTTTATTTTAATATAAGGTTAATTATCTTTTGTGGGTGTTTTATTTAATCGACAACTCGCCCTTAAAACCCCTAAGTTACCACATAGTGGCCAGCAAACAAGCAATAATTCCCTAGGTGCAATTAGTGGCCTAAGGGGGAAAACTACCCCTATACCACACAAAGGGTTGCAGCCCCTTACACAAGGGTTGCAGCGCATCACACTATCGAAAAATCGGGCTCATGAGCCACACCTTAAAGTTATTCTTAAAGATCATCCACAAAAGAATATATAAAAACACTGGAAGAAGACATAAGCAATACACAGTTTGGATTACGCGAAAGACTCGGGACAAGGGAGGATCTTCTTGGGATTAACGTTCTTTTCCAACGCTGTCTAGATATAAATTGGGATGTGTTTGCATGTTACATAGATTTTGAAAATGCTTGTGATAAAATGAAACATCATAAGTAACATCAGCTGCTACTCAACAAAAACACCGATTCGGATGACGCGCGTTGAAAATAATCGATAACCTATATTGGGCCAAAAGGCTAATACAAAAGTTGCAAACCAACTAACGGAAGAAATGAAGATCCGCCGTGAAGTAAGGCAAGGATGTATTTTATCGCCACTTATATTTATCCTTTATAGTAAAGCTACGAGGAGCGTTCAAGTATGAATTATAATTTGAATTGCGCGCCAAAAGACAAAGACATGCACAGAAGTTGTATACATTAATTAATACTCTGGAACAAGTCCTAACTTCATTCAGTCGTTAAATCGTCACAATTCACATTCGTTCAATTGGCAAGCATGAGTGAAGTGAGACTGCATTAAAGCGTCGAACAACGCATTACTAGTAAATTTCTCATCAACGAAGATATCCTACTATAAGAAATTTGTGTAAGAGTTTAAAAGCAGTTTGATGCGCAATCACTATTAGACATAAGTGTTTACAAAAGAAGTAAAGCTTTTAAAGATGGCTGCAAAGGTGCCGAGAATGAACCGCATTCTCCCGTTCAAAAGCATTGACAATAGAAGAGAATGCTGACAGAGTAAAATGCACTTATTTGAAGCGATCGTCGAATTACAGTAAATTAATTATATTCCTTCTGCATTAAATACCAGTAGTTCACACGCTGACTACGATTCAAAAATTGAAATGGACTATGCTGTCCTACATTTCGGACCTTGCTGCATCAGTTTTTTATTTGGTTAGAGTGGGTTAGACCCTTAAAGGTGTTTCTAGGATAAAACACCTCGTTGTAATGAAGCAGTAATCGAAATTGTTCGGGAATGGGTGTAACAGCAGCCAAAAGAATTTTTTTCTCGTGGAATACAGAAACTTCCGGAAAGATGGCAACAGTTGTAAATGATCGATGTAACGAATACAGTCTGAAAATACATTTTAATAAAACCAAGTTAATGGTAGTTACCAAGTCCACACAAAATAAAAATCAAAGCCATATAAACCTAACAATGGGGAACACCGTTATAGAAAATGTGCAGTCATATAGATATCTAGAATCTTGGATAGAACAATCGGGTGATCAAACAAAAGAGATAAGGACGAGAATAGAAATACCCAGATCAACATTTATGAAATTGAATAAGTTATTCACTAGCCAGGATGTTAATATAAGACTTAGGACGCGTTGTTACGTATTTTTCGTGCTTTTGTATGGAGTTGAAGTTTGGACGCTCAAGAAGGATCACATAGACAAACTGCAAGCCTTCGAAATGTCATGCTACCGTAGAAAAATGACGTTTCCCTTGGACAGACCAATGCCGTCCTAAACAAAATGCAAAAAGAATGTGAAATTATTTCCACCATAAACAAATTTGGTGTGATACACGCACACACCTTTCTCTTACAGTGATTCTATAGTTAACCAAAAATTACATTTTTAATTTCTAAGCATTTGTCAAAAATTTTCAAAAATTACAAATTCTGCAAAATAGAGAGTTAGTTGAAAAGACAATTTTTCTCTAAAATTTTAAGCAGAATTCAAAAATGTAATGATATACCGACTGTTCTATTTAAAATAGGAGGTAATAAAAAAAAGAAAATAGGAAACCCATTTCAGAGGTATGCAACTGGTAAATGACCTATCTCACATCAATACACATTAAAAATGCAATAAAAACTTAACGTTTGAAAAATCGTTCAAGAGTAAGCATCATACTTTCGGTTATGCAATTTTCTTCAAAAGCTTTCTGTCGCATCTAGTTAGTACAAGCTGAAATGTCCATGGTTTCGTTGTACTCAAATGTGTAAAATACAGGAATAAGATAATGTTGGAATCAATTGTATAATGTGTTTAGATATACACTGTATTTTTTATTTAGTTACAACACTTATTACGTCAGCATTTTTTCATTAGTGTTTAACATTTTGATAACATTTTAAATAATTGCTGCTGCGGCAACTATAAAATTAGTTTATTCAAAATGTTATTAATACAAAATATGTCGTCATTGAATAAAGTGTTATATACCTAAATAGAATAAAATAAAATTGCTTCGGCGTTTCTTTATTTCGGGGACGTTCGGCAATGCACACTGCACTATGGCTTGGCCCGGTTGCTGTCCTTGGATTCTCAACGAATGTTTAAAGTCGGTAGGTGTAGTTGCTCTGTAGCTCTGATGTACTAGAGCCAACAAATCTAAAACAAGGTAAATAAGATGGCGTTCGTTTGTTATTATTTTGCAGGCGGTCAAAGTCAACTGACACACACGCAAATACACACACACACGCATACACACACACACAAATCCTCAATCACCAAAAATTACACCAAATAAAAAGCATTTCAAAAACATAGTATACCTTTGGAATCATATTGAACTAAATGAAAATGAACCAATCGCAAATAGAGATTCGCAAAGATTTGAATTGTACAGTAGTTGTATTTCGACTCAAAAATATATTAATTACAATTAAGTACGACCCGATATGTAATACCTCTGCCACCGTCTACTCAGAAGGAGGAATATAGAAACCCTGACCTTCAATGATAGACGATTTGCGGCAAACGACAGTAGTCATCTGTCGTGCTATCAGGTGGTGTTGTTTTGCTAAGCACGAAATTTGTAGTACAACAGATAGATTGTGGAAACGGTAACGAACGATTGTTTCAACATTCAAAAATAGCTTGTCGAATATTGAACGTTACTTGTAAAAAGAAATAATATAATAAATTCGACTAGACGTCAAACCATGTTAAAATAGAGATAACACTCTCATGCCTGCAATTTCGGGCGGTCAATAGATGTTTACTTCCAAATACTATCAAAGTGCAAGGTATAAATTAGGAAAAGTTTTGTTACATTAATTTTCAATTTAAGCGCTTTCGTTTTCAATCATTTTGTACTAGTGTGCCTCTGCACACCAGCAAATAATTTTCGGGAGCAAGCTAGCGTAGACATTCCTCTGGGGATGTGCTAGGCTTTTGCGTTGTGCTTTGAGCCATAGGACAGTTATGTCACTTTTTAATTGCCTCCTTGACCTCTGCTGTCCTGATTAACCGTCATTGAGCTGTAACCGGAGTCTAGACGCTGCGTTGCTTCATAACACATTGTTACCTGTTACAAGACTATTGTACGAGTATTAACGTTAGTAGTTTACGTTTTATATGGTTGTAAATAGACGATAAATTAGCAAAACGCAGTCGAAGCGTATAAAAATTAATATCCGAGTTGCAAGGGTTTTTAAGAAAGAAAAGAGGTTTTGGTTTTCGAATCGGTGACATGAGAAAAGCTTAGCTGTGCATTAAAGGTTTCGTGGTAAAAATGTGGTAAACTCGGGATTTCTCGTTCTTCGTTAATAGTATGTGGTTACTATCGAAAGCGTGCTTCATGCAAGTTTTTAGAGCTGGTACCATTTTCCAATGGAAAAATAGTTCCAAGTTGTCGACTGATTAGAGAACCAGGAAATTTGCTGCATAGTTTTTGCCTATTATGGCAGGGTATGTAAAGTTGTTGTTGGAACTATCTGATTGTATTTTCATTGGAAATTAATGCCACAAGTTCGGAGCGACGGAAACGCATTACTTTGAACATCTCTTCATAAGAATTCCACTACTGAGATAGTGCGATTGCTTGTTGTCAAATGACAGCGACTGTCAGAATAGGAGTTAGAAGAGCAAATCATCCTCTTGAACGGTGATTAAACTCTTCGATTACACAAGCGTAGCGATTACCAGATAAGTGAAGTAATGTTAAACTTCTAATATTTCGCATATTCTGAAAAAGTAGAAGCAGTTTATATCCCCTTAATTGAAGGGAAGCGTAACGTAGGAAGACGAAGAATTTCGTAGTTGTGCAATTTAAGAGACTGGTTCGACTACACCTCAAATCAACTATTTAGAGAAGAATTGTACACTAGCTATTATATAACTGAGTTAGCATTAACGTTAGAAACTCAAGTTGACGTAAACTTAAGTGCGGTACCCCTTTTTATAATACGAACTATGATTACATAAGAATTAGAAGTCGTCAATTGTTCCCTTTTATACAACGGGAATAGACTAATCAAAACCAAAAGTATTACTAAATCTATATTGTGACGTTAACGCCGGCCGAAATCGTATTTTTACGCATTGCAATGAGTTCGAATTTGACCGCCGCCAAAACTTTGTTACAACTCAAGGATAACATCGCAAAGCGCGAAGCTCGGGTTTAGGCGAGGAAACCATCGAGGTGCGCGGGGTCATGAGCCGTCGTCGTTCAGCGTATCCCTGCTTAAAATCATGCACAAATTAAGGCGTTGGATAATGTATAAATACAAGTAGCGTACGTTGTGACTAGGACTTGCATCCAGCATTCCGAACCGGCGCAACCGCCTTAGACCTCTTGGGGTTCAAGTCCTGATCCCGTCCGAAGCACCTTTTGACTTTCAGTCTTCGAACCAATCTTTCTTAGAAATTCCCGAATTCCTGCTGGAGATCAAAGTGGCCCATTGATTTAAATGCCTGTGGTTTCCGCCGATCCGATTCAAAAGCTATCTTGCCTATAACCCAGACGTGGCTCGTTGATTTTAAGCGCCTGTCTGGGATTTGGATCCTTTTCCCCTTCGAATCTGACGTTGTCTAAAACTCGTACGTGGCTCGTTGATTTTAAACGCCTGTTAAGAGTTTTAGGCCTCCTTGAAACCGCTTCTGAAGACATTCACGCAATTCAATTGAAAAACGGGACCCCAGGTCTCTACATAAACTTAACCCATTTGTGAGGTTAGGTGCCCGCAACAAAACCCCCGTAGTTAATGTACCCGTAAAGATTCAGAGCTTCACTCACCTGGAGGAATCTCGTTCTGTAGATTTCCTAAGCCATGCGCAGTGTCCCAATTCTCAGCATATAAACTTCCCGAGATCTAAGCCGAAAATTGTGAAGTTAACATTGTACTAGAAGTAATTCATGTAGCTTAAGGGGTTTTACTCACCTTGTGAAACGTAGCTAACCAGCTCCCAGTTACTATCTAGAAGACCATTGAATTTAAGTAAAAGCTTTAAAAACGTAAATTTGGTCTGGAAGTCATTAGCCGGCACAGATAATATTTAATTCTGGCGTCTTTTCACTTGTTAAATGAGACTTATTCGGCACTGCGGCATAGGTTGGGGCAAGACGGGCTCACGTCCCACATCAAATACAGTCACAGCACCCCGAAATTATAACCTTATTTATTATACATGGTGTTACGGGCTAAAAGGCATTTAAAGGTATTACATATTTAACTGCCCTATTTTCGATAAACCTAAATATTATCCGCTATTACAAGCTTTGAAATTCCAGGAATCTATATGCTTAATTAATTTGCGTTAGGCTAGGCCTCTCTTGCTGTATCGGTGTTAGTCTGGTTGCATATTAAACGCTCCCACCAATTTCTGAATTTGGGATTTCCTTATCAGTAGTTTCGGGGATTAGCCTTTTTGTGTAGCTAGAGAATAGGTGTCTTTGTGAGATTTCGTTTTGAAACACCCTTAATTTTTTCGCGGGCATCTGGATTAGAAATTCTGTTGTATTGCGTTTTAGGCCTTCCGGAGTTGGCATGCAGCCCCCGGAGAGGCTATTTTTGCGATTTTCTAAGCTTCAAGCTTAGCTTGGATTTTACCTCGGCGAGCACATGTTTTCCTTTGGCGAAGCGGAACCAGAACACCTAGGCTCCATATGTACGGCATCTCAAATTTTGCTGCGTCCAGCTGCACGGTTCCACTTTTACCGAATGATCTCTTTGTGATTGTTGGCGTTTCCCTTGGTTCGGAAGCGTTTCCTTCTGGCGAAGACGGCCTCCAGCTTTTGCTTTAAACTTGGCGAGCGCGAATCCCCTCGCCTACAATTAGATGCTCCGGCGTAGCCTACTTCAGCGACATGTTACCTGCAGGTCGTTAGTCCTGTCCAAACTTTGGTCGAGCTGGCCGTCCTGCTATCCAAGCCAGCTTCTTACGCGCACTGCTGCCTGGAGAGTCACTGTAAGGTCGGTTGCTTTATATTCTACTTTCGGACACTCGAATTTGGGATCCGACTTGATGTATGCCTGTGATCGAGCTACTATGTGAGCAGTATTTATTGGACGTTTCTTATTGTGTAATTTAAGTGTGTTCCTCGCCTATTTAAAGTAACTGATATAATTTTATTGCACCACACTTGACCGGTAAAGAGTCTATTGGGGTAGGTCATTTTAATTAGCCTTGTAGGTTATTCGGACGGTAGTAGTGTCTCACTTCCCGTTTCAAGTGTTACCATGATAGAATTGTGTACGGCAATTGCACGATAAATTTTAACCCATTCTCGGTCGTCACGTATCGTTGGTGACATGCTTTTAGATTGAGTCCAGCCTTAAGTTAGGCCCGCATTTGCAAGTAACTACACGCAGTATTAGTTGCGACACTTGAACAAAAATTTGAAAACTTATTTTAATCAGTTATCTTTTCGTAAGGCGCTATATTGGGAGACAAGATCTTGGATTCTAGGTAGGCGTTATTGCATATTAAAGCTAATGTTTATATTACTCTTGCATAGTGGGAATTTCTCCGAATTCAACTAAACAATCCAAATTTCAATTGGTTTTATATGTGTCATAGCCAAGGAGCTATCGACCGCCTTCATTTTGTAGTGCATTTGGCCAAGTTAAGAGTCAACTTGTAATTCCTAATACTTATATATTTTATCGCAATTAATCCATTACTTACCATTTAATTATTTAATTAATTTCCGCCTATTTGTCACCTACGCTTCTTTGAATATTTAAATTATATGCCGATATTTTGCTGAGGCTTAATAAAACGCTTAATCTTTACTGTGATATTTATATTTTGTGATATGATTTGGTTTGCCGTATATTGTGTGTATTTTAATTGTGCATGTATTCTTTGTTTGCCGCAATTATACTACCTTGACCTATTTGTCTGCGTATCTGATTTGTGCCTTTGCCGTTACCTTTATATTTTCAGCTTTGGTTAGTAGCGCCTTCTGTAGTCTATCTTTTGTTTTTTCAGCATAAGCTTTTGAGTCTTTTGTTTTACCCACGACCAGCTCCGGCTGAGAAGCCGTTGGCCTTTGCTTATTTTTTTTTACAGTCGCCGTAACGGTAACAATGGTAAATGTAAATAAAAATTAACCTAGTTTCTCTGTGTTTCCAGTTTAGGTGGATAGAGGACGCCCTCGCCAACTACGATCTTCTCCGTTTCACGGCCGAGCTAGTACGATCGGAGTAGTAACGTGGGTTGCCTAATCTTAAAGGCGCTCAACGACCCGAAGTTAACTTTTATTGTAAAATGCACCAAAATACATGAAATATTTTATCTATTATGTTAAAATGTAAATAGGTATACAGAATAAAACTGTTCCGTTATATGTACTTGATTATACAGTGTGGTCCATTAAGTGTGCAACAAATGGGACATTTTTTTATTAGTTGTAAAACCGCAATTTAAATACCGCCAAAAGTTAGTGCATGTTTGATAACCATATCAGATGCCCTTAGAATGGCTTCAAGTCAAACAATATACAGAGCAGGACAAAAAATATGTAATTCGTTCAAGAATAAAGTTACCTTATTTCAAAAAATATAGCAAAATTTTATTGAGAAAAGTTGTTTAGAATCAAAAGTTATGCTCAAATACAAAGTCACGGCCTTCTATTCGAATTTTGATTCTTTTTTTGTAAAATTTTGTATTATCCCCGTATGATACATATATTTTTATTATTTTGATTTTATTAAGAGTTTTTCCTATGTAAATTATTATTAGTAAAGCATTTGCCTTGTTAAAAAGAATATTTGCGAAATTCTAAAGTTCTGTTAAATATCGTTGCAACAAACATGAAGTGGACGCTTACCTAAAAAAATATAAATCCAAGTAAATTTTACAAATACGCTTCAAGTTGCTAAAAGTTATTTAAAAGGGATGTGGTTGTGGCTACTTTAAATACATATAAAATCAAAATAATAAAAATATGTATCATACGGGGGTAATACAAAATTTTCCAAAAAAGAATCAAAATTCGAATAGGAGGCTGTGACTTTGTATTTGAGCATAACTTTTAATTCTAAACAACTTTTCTCAATAAAATTTTGCTATATTTTTTGAAATAAGGTAACTTTGTTCTTGAACGGATTTCATATTTTTTGTCCTGCCTTGTATATTGTTTGACTTGAAGCCATTCTAAGGGCATCTGATATGGTTATCGCACATGCACTAACTTTTGGCAATATTTAAATTTCGATTGTACAACTAATAAAAAAATTTCCCATTTGTTGCACACTTAATGGACCACACTGTATACTTGAGAGAACAAATTGAACCCTGGCATCTTAGCTGCCCGATAGTAAAAATCTCATTAAAACATTAAAAGTGGTCATTAATTCAGTCTGAAAAGAATAAGTAGGTACCAATGAAATTCTAAGAAAAATAATACTTAATAAGCAACAATTAGTAAGTGCAGACTATCACAATATAAAGAATTGCCTCTTTCATTCAAACATTAAAGTTTCAAGGGTTGTAATCTGCTGTATATCTATATTGCGATGGGACAAAATAAACAAATTAGAAATTCACCTTTGCCACCACGTTGGGCGCAATTTTGAAATGGAATGATGCCTTATATTAATAATGGGTTTAATGCAAATATTACATAATTAAATAAGAACAAATCATCACAATGCTCAGGGTATTTATATTGTGTAAAACTTTGCCTGTCGGTATTTTAAGCTAATTAAAATGAAATGTATTTATTAATTTTCAACTAAAATAGTTAATTGTCCTTTTCTATATTTTATTGAACTGCAATAATAATCTAGGCTAGCTCTAGCAAAACACAAAACCTCTCGCAGGTGGGTTCAGATCCGAATTTTTGAAATTATGTTTAGAAAATTTGGCTCAGAGTAGCTCACAGGTGCGATTCTAGTACATTCGATTTACTAGATCCGGATTTCTCATAACCTCACAAACTTGACATTGAACACAGAACGTCGTGAGTGAAATTCTGCGAGGAAACGTCAGGTAAATTAAATTAAACACCCGCGTAGCAACAACTGACTCGATTTTGTTTTAGTTGTGACGTGAAACGACGCCAACAGTTTATTTGTCTTGGACTTCCTGTAATGGCTTCATATTCTAGCAAAATCGCAGATTCTACTGACGCCATGCAAACTGGAACAGTACTGGACGCTTGAAAATACGATTAATCTCTTCCTCAGGGTGTATTCTAGCTGTTCACTAACTTTCGCGGCTACCAAACACCCAGAAAAATGCGAAATTCTACCTTTGAAAAAGTAGCCGATGTGCGCTTCGGAAATGGTTTAAGGTGACGCCGTCGGGTCTATGCTCTTGTAGTTGCTGCCCTGGCCCCAAATGTCGCTCCGGGACGTTGATACACATCTCCTTGACCCTTAGGAATGGAAAGCCCGGACTCCTGCAGCTTAACTGGTCCGGTATCGACGATCGGAATTTACAAGTGTCGAACCGCAGCTCACAGCCGAACTTAGTTTGGAAAATTTTAGAATTTTATCTCGTGGAAACCTTCACAAACATTCCCACAGATGCCTGATCACTGATATAATACAATGGTAAATTTTTTAATTTGGTAAACACTTTTATTTGGGTAAAAACATTAATTTACTGGAGCACAATTTTGCCCCCAAGCATTCAATTTTTCAGTAATTGTTATTCTTTTTTTTAACAAAACAGCATCGCGTTGCTACTTAACAGCGATCCGATATTGTTTGTAGAAAATTAGTTTTAGTTGTTAATTTACATAAACGGAATAAAATTGGTTAACATTTCTCTAAAATCTAAAAATTTCTTAAATCTAAAATTGCCTTTCTTTCTTATATCTAAAATTGTTCTTGCTTGTTACACACAACGTTTTTATAATCACTACTCTGCTATAACACTTATTTTTAAAATGCACTGGACTTGAGTTCAATTTTACACACGTCACTGTTTGTTCTTCAATACAGTTGCCCTCGTTCTCTATTGCTCGTTGCAATTTCTATTTTCTCTTGCTTTGATTTCATTTACCTTTCACCTTACTTGCTTTTTACTGGTGCGTACTTTTATTAATAACTCTACGCTCATTCAGTATGCACATAACCAACCTTTTATGTTATTTAATTTCATTTGGTCTGGCTTCAAATATGCTTAAACCTATCATATTACTTATTTTATTTCACTCAAACCTCAAATTTAAATTGTCTGAAATCTGCCTTGACTATTGTTGGGGAGCTTCCCATTTTTCCGCTATGTTGGAAATTTGCGAGCTCGGATTGAACTGTAGTGGACTGTATGGATTTATTCTTCACTAAATTATACACTCGTTAAAAGCAAAGTAGGTAATTTATTTGCAATAAATTAACACACAAACATTTTAACATGTAAACAATGAATTAACGTTTCTCGGAGTGGACCTGCCCGCGTGCAATCAGTTTGACAGACGGAGCTTAAGTGGCGCGGGGAGGTACTCTCCAAGAGTTCTGAAATGCGCATAGTACAATACGCAACTACAAGCAAAGCGGCAAATTTTATAAAATACTTAACAACTATGCTGGCCTTTATCCCTCTAATTATGCTTTTTGTATCTCATTACCAATGCAACTTCAACTAGTTTAGATTGCAATTAAATAAAATATTTCAACTGTGTGCTTTAATTGACTTTGTCCAATATATTTCGCTGCATACAGAACTAAATTGTGAACTGAAAACTATCTCAATATATGGCGAGGTTTATAAGTTTTCTTTCACTTATATAAGTGTACTTGGGAGTAATAAAACTTGTTGGCGCCCAGATAATTTGGACATTTCATTACTAAAGGATACACACCGTCTTCACTGTAGTTAGTGACGGGCTCCAAGCACACTTTTATAGCCAACAATTTTTGAAGTAAAATATATAGAAAGTGGACCTAAAGGTAAAAGAAGATCTAACAAAATTTAAAGAATTCAATTTTTGTACTCCAGAGTGTTCCCTATTGCAACACGTATAGTTTTGAATTGCGTTTTATAGCTTTTAGGCTCTAACCAGATGCTAGCCCCAAGGACAAGCTGCGATATGTCGGTAAATATTCCCCGAGTTGCTTCGCCGTGTAAGCGTTTCATTGCTAGAGTCCCTGTATAATATTAACTATCTTATTATATACAGGGACTCTATTCATTGCCAGAATGCAACGCTACCTGGTATATTTATTTAATATTAGCGTTACTTTATTTTTGCCCATATCAATGGTAGCTTCTGAATAGGCCTAGGTTCGGTTTACTTATACCTTGACTGATGTAAAAAACATGAAATAACATAAATTACATTTATTCAATCCTATATACATATCAAATCTTAAGTGTACAAATAAATCAACTTGTAAATTATTCCCATTCGTAAATATAACATATAATTTAATTTGATTTTCCCTATGGTCAGGCTACCCAACTGGCAGAAGCAGTCGCGGCTCTCAACTGTTTGATAGTCGCTAGAACTTTTAGGTTGGTTTGCAGAGGTTGGCAGTACTGTGAATATAAACAAATGTCAGTTCATCAAATTAATGCAAGCGAAGTGTTATCAGTGATTTTATTTAATAAAAGCCACTAAGTTTTCAAATACCACCTGAATGGAGTTTCTCTTAGGTACAACGTGTGTAACCGCAGAATGTTATTTAGTGATATCAATAAGGGATTGAAGGCTATCAGGATTGATAACAGCTAGATCGCGAGCGCGCCGAGGTCAAATAACCACGAGGCTTGAAGGTAGGTAGATTGTGACCTGGGGGAACTGAGTATTACATATTAAATTCTACTACGGCGCCGAGGTTCAAGCACCGACTCATAATTGCCGCGAGGCGACGGGGAACTTCTGAGACTTGATCTACAATCATACAACCTGACCTTAAGCTGGTTTTGCTTCGAATTAATAAATTTATAGGAAAATAACACCGCTCGCTCTCAGGTGTGTGTTACTTCCAACGAGTAAACTAGAAACGCTGCCGGAATTTGAATTGTATCCAACTCAGTTATTTTATTTCAAATAGCGCAGCCCGATCTCAGGTATACGTAATTTGAAATGATTCAGCTATAGAACTTTAGATAATTTCAACGTAGCGTAGTCCCATCGCAGGTTTACGCCTATTTAAAATTAATCAAAATGCTGCGGCTTTGAAACGATGTGCTAGCTATTATTGGGAAGCGATACTTAACTTTCAATTGTTTCAAACGGAATAATTTCAAATCGCGTAACCCGATCGCAGGTGTACCCTATTGGAAACGAATCGGCTTCAGAACTTTAGATAATTCCAACGTAGCGTAGCTCGATCGCAGGTTTACGCCTATTTGGAATTAACAAAGTGCTGTGGCTGCGTGAAGATGAGCTAGCTATTATTTACGTGCCCGAATCCTGGGTGAGTTTCAATTTAATTTGAAGAATTACGAACTGAGTGAAACAGGTCGGGGATGTTGCTCAGAGAGCTGGATTTGAATTTTCTATAGAATTCTGGTATATTTCTGGTTAATACTGGTGGCTCAGTTAAGCCGAGGGCACTGTATCAGTAGAAAGTTTTAAAAACGTGAACGCTAAATTTAAAGGGAAGGAGGCTACTCCAATACGCGAATCGATTAATTAACGGAGCATAACTTGTTGCCGAATGCTTGGTTTTCTGTGAAAATGTCGCCTCAGGTACTTATTCGCGTTCGGGGTGACCCAAGGCTATGTAATTGCTAATTGGTGTAAGCCGCATACCTATTGCAATGCCGACCTTGTATGCTGGCAAAGGAGAAGCAACAAAAGACCCACATCTGTGAGTGCAAACTTCGCCCCGGAGGCTCGTTCAAATCTTGCAGGCCATTGTTGGAAGTATTAGCCTCGTGTTGATTGTACTTGGTTATTAATCATTTGATACGGATAAAAATTCCGGACTTACATATCGCTTGTCTCCCTTCAATTAATATTACGTACGTGCGTTTTTTTCCGTCGCCCAGGTAGATGTAGAACAGTGGGCTAATCTCGTCCTGGAGTCTAATGAAATTTTGCGATAAGAATTGTCGGAACGAAGGTTGGTTCACTGCTCGCGTTTGCACCATTCTATATGTCATTGAATGATCCAAAACAGTTGTAATATGAATTTGCTACTACTGTTCAAAGCTGAATTTGGGTGAGATCAACCCCTTGCAGCATACCTCTCCCCTTGATGGTCAAATTTCTTCAGCTTAAAAATATCCACCTGTATTTGATAATAACATGACATGTCCAAATTAAAGGTATTTATTAACTAGCAACTAACTTGGTTTAAGACCATTGTATGTGTTTTCTACCTTTGTAGTGATCCTTGCGCTGTGTTAAATATTATAGTAAATTCGTAATACCAGTATTGTAGTGAATGAAGATGCTCGGTGTAATTTTAATTGATATGATAATTAGTAAATAAACTCACTACACATACTTTCGTTTTATTTAAATCAAATTTTGACTGATTAAAAGTAAATAAATAATTGTATAAATGGGTTCATTGATTGTAGTGTTCTGCCCTTTATAGTAATTTGCATATTTGCAAGTGAAGTTATTTATGGCTAGCTTTCAGTAGGCATAAAGACTCAAATCTGCAAGTTAGGTTCACCGACATGTTCATATTTAAACTCCCGTCTTACGCCACTGGGCTGTGAAATTAAAAAGCAGCAACGCGCAGACTAACTACGCTGTTAATTTATTCAGAAGTAATTCCATTTAATATCGGCAATGCTTTACTAATGTAGTTATAAATTAACTTTTGCTGTCGCTTCTTCTTCTTGGTCGTATTAATTCATTTCTAAAGTGTCGTGATTAATGATGGTTTTTAGTTTGCCTAATTCATGTTGCCCTTCTTCGAGGTTTTGTGTTCTGTGAATAGCTTCGTGCGTTGTATTTCCAGTTAGTTTTTAATTTGGTCTAGCTATCTGGTTGGTAAACTGCCTCTCGGTCTTTATTCGTCCACTTTTTCTTCTACTATAAGTAGTAGTAGTATGATCTTAGCATATATCGTTGATGACAGTCGTTGCGTGATGTTCAATTCTTACAAGATAGACTCGTTGGTACGATGAACAGTTCATGGTATTTGGGGCAGTCTACGCCAACACCACATTTTAAAGGCGTCTATTTTCTTTCAATCGCTGGCTAATTCCTCCGAAGCGTACATAAATGCAAGGAATACTAACGACTGAACGAGTTTTTTCTTTGTCGACTTTGTATTATTTTTAATCTTTCCAGTTGTTACGTAGATCCATTCCTGGTGTTGCTATTTCTATTGGTCGTTTTATTTCGTCAGAGCAACCACCTTTGTCCTTTATGTGACACAAGTGAGCATAAGTATATATAGCTGTCTACGGTGTTACAACCTGCTACTTGCCCAATTTCTGGGAAGTTATTATTTTGGCGATCTACAATTAACACTTTAAGGAGTGATGTGAACCACATTATCCAGTACGCCGTTGACAGTGTGCCACATGACTGGGTTTCGAAAAGAGATATTTTGACGGCCCTGGCCCGCCGTGTCTCAGGCCATATTCCTTCGTGTCGAATAAAGCGCCATGAACTTGAACTTTTACAATTACCACTTTAGTTTTGTATCTACTAGTAGCCTCCACTCTTCCAATTAGTTGAGTCAATTCGACTTCTGAAGTTGCCAGGACAGTATCATCAGCATACCTCAGGTTGCTGATTCTCCTACCCCTTCCACCTTTCGAGTCGGCGAGTGATATTCACATTATGTACTCTGAGTACATGTTGAAAAGGATGATAAATAAGTTAGATCGTTGCAGTACCCCAGCTTCTATCGTAAATTCTATTTACTGTATTCCATTAACTTTCACTTACATTATTTGTATAAAGAGCTCTGACCAGTACAACGAAATGTTCAAGTACACCCATGTCTTTTAATATGTACCAAATGTGGCTCTATTATACCAGGTCAAATGCTTTGCTGGTCGACAAAGCATAGATAGAGTGAGATGATAATTCCCTAGCTTTCTGTACAATTTGCCTCAAGTTCAGCACCCCTTCTCGCGTTTCGTTTGGCTTTTACAAAACTGGTTTGCACATCTGGTATCTGATGATCCAGGAAAGCTCGAAAGTCGACTGTGTAATTTATA
Source organism: Agriotes lineatus (assembly GCA_940337035.1). Classification (NCBI taxonomy): domain Eukaryota; kingdom Metazoa; phylum Arthropoda; class Insecta; order Coleoptera; family Elateridae; genus Agriotes; species Agriotes lineatus. The sequence goes on along the minus strand of OW679195.1, from coordinate 41,492,913 downwards.
GAGCATAACGTTACTGGAATGAGAAATTATTGCGAGCAGCCTATAATTATTATCGCAGTCTTTGTCTGAACCCTTTTTGTATGTAGGAATATAAATTGATTTCGTCCAGTCTTTGGACCACTTGCCTATACATCATATTTTTCGACATAGTTCTAGGTATTTATGGACACCAGTTTTGGCGCTTCCCATTATTGCGTCAGTTGGGATGTAATAAGATCCGCATGCTTTTTTTGCTGCTTCCACGTCTTCTATATTATTGTTTGGCAGAAGTGCATTGACAGAATCTTTATAGAGATTCTCACAATACATCGTCCACACTTATAAATATTGGTCTATTTCTTCTCCAGATTAATTTATCACTATCCAGCTACTGGCACTAAATTAGTGTGTAATCTGTATAATCTTGATGTAGAAATATTTAGGTAGATTCCGGGTAGCATAGTTGGAGTGCATATGTTTGTATAATATTTATTTCTATCTTTTCTACAGGCAGATTGAAAATTATTATTAAGTCTTACCTTGTGTCTTTTTTAATGTGCTTGTGACCTGTGACAGTGCCTCCTCCATGTTATTCCCGTCTACTAATATGTATAACTTTAGTTGGAATTCCTCTAAGCATCTAGCGATCAGAGCCACATACCCCACCGGGATAAGTTAGTACGTCTCTAATGGAACGCCATCTTTTATTGACCAATACGTAGTCAATTTGATTTTTATATACACCATCCGGAGAAACCCATGTATACATACGTCTTATGTGGTGTTTAAAGACGGTCTTCGTTATAGCAAGAAAATTGTCGGCAGCAAATTGAAGCAGTCGTTTTTCTGGCGGACTTCGTTCCCCAATACGAGAAAGTCTAACCGAGAATTTTAAATGATGATCTTTCTTTCTTACGCCAGTTTTAACGTTACAGTCGCCAATAATGATTGTGACTTCGTGTCGTAGAATATTTGCTATATCAGTTTCACGCTATTGCTAGAATATACTTAAAGAAAATATATTGTAGCAAGTTTAGTATCAAGCTAGTGTTATTAAACGATTGCTGATAGAATTATATATTTTTTCTACGGTATTTATCTTATGAGGAACAACAAAAACTACAAAATCTTTCCAATGTGTTTCAAACAGCCATGCGCTTATCAAGTTGTATCGGTAAATTGCTACGTTTATATAGCGTAACGCTTTTTAGCTATTTTAATAGCTTCTCTTTGTTACGGTTTACTTTCGCGTTAGTTGAATTGCTATTATTTTCTGGTTTCCGAACGCATGCAGTTAGTGTTTTTATTATGCGAACGCACTATGCCTGCGCGAGAGATCGTGTCGTATGGCGACTCGTTCCTCTGCTGCCAGAACGCACTTAGAGAGGTCATCTTTCCAGACCCATGCCAAGGCTGAGTTTATAATTCTGCACGTGGCAGAATTAATCGTCGTAAACGTTAATTTACGGATCTATCAGTTTGGTTTGATATTTATTTCGTGGGGACGACTAGTCGCTCACTTATAAAACCATTGTAATATGAGATTTGAGGGGTCACGAAACAGCGTGACGCAGTTGTAAAAGATATCGGCGCTTCCATTGTAGAAGGTAGGCAACGTTAGATTTGCTCTAGTTTGTTCGCTAATGCATTGTATATTCGCCCTTAATTAGCGCTCCTAGCGAGGCCGCCAATTTTGGGCTACTTTTAATGGGATTCAACATGCACTCCACCGAAATCGCACACCTGTTGGTTTGCTGAATCGTACCGGTCCACGTGTGCAGGGACGAGACCACATTCTCAAGGGAGCGGCACACCATCGAGCAATGACGCTATTACATCTTTACTAACTTACTGGGAAATCTTCGAACCATTGTAATCCAGACTGGAAGACTCGATCTAGCATTTGTTTTTCTTACATGTTAATACAGCAATTTCCATACTGCAAGCGAAGACGTACTCGTTTCTTTGGCAAATGGTAGATGTAAATACTATTTGATTTTACAAGTGGTGGCAGAGTTTGCCAAGAGGACCTTTGAGGTAAGCATATTATTGACTAATATATGAATGATTGAATGAACTCAGAGTAAACTGCTAGTCGTAATATGATTACACTCTACGATATATAAAATTCAGGTGTATTGCCGTTTGATCTAAATATTTACTGTGTGTGTAACCTACTCGCTACGCGATGTTTGAAATATTGCTGCTTTACTTAAATTGTTGTCTTTAGGGTTATTTCACTGTATTGCTGTTCGCGACTTCAATGTTTGAGTTTGATATTCTTTATCCTGTAAAATATACTTTGCATTTACTGAAATTATTGCATGTAAATTCAATATTTTAATATGTGGGTCATGTACATGATTTATTGAGAATTTTGTTGTCTCTATTTAATTAATACCAAATAAACCAAATATACTGATCGTTTTTAATGTTATGTTATTGGTTGTGCTCTTGAAGCAACATTACATGTGGTAATAATTTTAGTTCGCCACAGCAAAATAAGTAGCAGCAGTTAGGTTATATTGCAACGCATCCCGTGCGATTCCAGTTATAGGGTTTGATATTCTGAATCGTGGTGAATTATGTTTCTTTGGATCATTGTCAAACCTGGCGCCTAAAAATTAGACCTTTTGCATATTAGTGGTTTGTTTAATTGTAATAATTTGAATCCACCCACTCTCCGATTAAACTGAGTTGGCTATTGAAATTTCACGTAGGGATATATTGTTATTTGGGCAATAACCGTCATGCTGTTGTGCAAATTTGATGTTTATCCAAAACCCTTTTTGTTACTGGGTGTTCAACATTTAATGCCGATGCTGAATATTTGCTATCATCTCCATTTATGCGTTATGGACACCCCTGTCTGAACGCTGCAATTTTATAATCGTAAACTGATTTTGTTCGTCCTTGAAGCGCCGACCTTGAAATATATTATTCGAGTAACCGCTGCGCTAGCAGCGATATGTTTTTGGTTTTGTATTGTCGGGCGCTAGTCCGCCTTTGCCTTTCCCTCTACTTGCATCTTGCAAGCTGTTCGCACCCAGAAATATTATTGGTCGACTTTGACTTAATTTGCAAGCCATTATTAGGGATCTGTTTAGACAAAATTGCTGTCCTTTTTTTGGTGTTCGCTTACATAGGGAGGATTTATATACGTTGCGCTTTTGGAAGATTATTGCGTTTAGTTTGCCCAACGCGTTACTCGCAGATTAAAGCAGCGCTGCGGTTTAAATTGCTAAGCTGGGACTAATGGGAGCTTTTAGCTTTTAGTTTCTGAGAGTTGATCTTGACACCGTAAATTTGAGATCTGTTAGCTAGTATTAGCTGCCGAATTAACAATGCTTACTGAGTTTTCCCATGCTGCTTGTCAAGAGTCCGTTTTGCGGCCGAGTTTCGATTTCTTCGAGATTACGATTGCCCGCTGCATTTTTCTTTGTGAACGCCTTGCGGTTCTGGGATTATTAACAGAAGATAAAACGTGTTTGCATAATAGTTCACGCTCTGTAAACTTGAAGCTGCAGACATCATCTTCGAGCCAAATTACTGGTACATTTACTGAAACACCTTGAACTCTTATGTGTATGGTGGAATAATATCAGTTGCTTGCCTGTAACCTTAGCGGTAGTTAGTATACTTTGTTTGCTTTCTTGCGTCAACATTGTAATTTGGCATGCTACAAGTTGCTTACTTGTGGCATCACCACGAACTGGTATATTAGTATACCATATTGCGCTTGTTTGTTACTTTCTTGTAATTAGCCCTTATTGTGCCTGTTTGCTACTCCTTTGTAATTTGGCGTTAGATAAATTAAAAGCCCTGTAATTTGCGGTCACAATAGAGTGCGCCTCGTTTGCACCTTTCGACCCACGACATAAAGTCGCTCCTGGAAGCTGTGCTAGTGCTGATTCTGAAATTATGTGACATCTTGTATTATCTATATTATCGTTAACTAATATAAGCTGTTTTATGCTTATAGATATTTTGTGTATGGCTAATCCCACCTATTAAGGTATTGTATATTTTTGAAGTCTGATTCGTGGAGTATAAGAGTTCTCGTAAGCTTATGGATTTATCGGTTGCACAAAGCCTCTTTGGCACCCTTGGTAATTTTAAATACCTTTTACATTTAATAGAAAAATAAGAACCGCAAGCCGTTTTCACTGTAGCTAGTCGGCCCATAATACCTTCGTGTTTGGTACGGTTTGAGGCTAGTAAAAGTCATTGAGAAACTTTGATTTGGGGCTAAGTCTAAATTAGTATTTACTGTTGATAGCACAACTTAATCTTTTATTATATGAAGTTTACCAGAAGCTAGCATTCTCCTTACGTTTCAGTTAGCTATTTTATTTTTTCTTCTGGCAGCCCACTCAGTCTGGAACTGAAGCGGCGCCGATTGTCAGTCGGATTGCTAGACGTATTCCTCATCCTTGATTACATTAAAACCCCATATTAATGGTCATAAACCTATGTTTTTTTTGGGTGGAGGATAACGCATGTTTCCGCGCACTTAAGCCTCAATGGGCGTATTGTGCTGCCTCCAAGTTATGTCTGTATACGTTTTGTGTGTAGTCTTGTTACTCTACCTCGTAGACCAGTCTTCAGAGGAGAGCGACGTTAATTATATCCCAACATCGAATGATCACCCGGCTCAGTACCGATGCTGTGGACTAAAGGTTGATTCAGAAATCATAGGAGCATGTCGAATGAGCTAAACAATTTCGAAATATTCCTCATAAATTGACATAGACAGCCTATATTAATTCTTAATTAAAATAAGCTGTCAGTTAATCACTTTTATGATACGAGAAACATAGCCAATATTTAACCTTAAAATACCGAAGCATCAAACTTCAAAGATAAAAGATAAGTAAGCATTCTAATTGAACCTTTAAACGATTTATTTCTTTCAAAAAATCACTGTTCACTAACGGAGACAGAACGTATAACTCGTTGAGTAAAAGCAGTTAGTTTTCGTATTCGTATTATAGTAATTAAGTGCATTTAGGGTAATGCAGGTGAGGCAGTATATAAACTAACGTCAAGATATGCGCAACAAATCTCCAAATCGCCGTAACATACTTAAAAGATTTTGACGAAAAGTTAAAAATACAACTTGGTTTCAGAATAAAATTATAGTTCCTAATTTTTAATTACAAGTTTCTATTTTTATTATGTATTCTTAAGTTTTTATTTCTTTAATAATAATATTACTACTCATCCATTATCACAATAAAACACCAGTTTTCTTAAATTATTCGTAGCGGAAGTATCGAAGCATGTAATTCCAATAATGCAAAAGTAACATAAGTCAAATGTTTGCACTAACTGGACTATAATAATAACTTCTTAATACTGATATTCTAATTTACAAATTCTCTGAGTTTTGTAAATAATAACAAACTGTAACGCGTGACTACTGTGCGGGCTATTACAACTAACATATTTTTTTTTCTAAAATCGTCCATATTTTATCAATTACTAGAAGTTTTTAAATTAGAAAAGTCATATTTTCCTGACAATGCAGTAAAAGCTCGACAAACATGATAACACATTTTCATAGAAAAATAGGTACAAGAAATTGAAGTATTTTATGTCATTTTTGACAGAAATCAAATTATTAACTATTCACCATGAAATCAACAGATACAGGTCCTTTTTAATTTTTATTGTCAATATTATACTTCAAATTATTACAAAAGTCGTCTGCTTTAAATTTAATCATGCGATTTCAGGAAATATAATATACAATACACGTCAAAAAAATTTCTTTCTGACTCAATGACTGAATCACTCGGCCGCATAGGAGCCTCGTACTTCAAACGCCGTCTTGTCAGTATATCAGCATTTTCCTGACTTTTATCTTCTTAGCGTCTCTTAACGAAGATTTACAACCATCAAGGCTATCTCGACTTTAGATACTGCTGCCCGGAACGAGGATCTTGTGCTTCTACCAAACCATACACGAAGATTTTTTAGCCAGGATATTCTTGTTCTTCTGGCTGTTCTCTTGCCTCGTAACTTACCCTGGATAATTAATTGTAACAATTGATATTTTTCGTTACGCATTATATGTCCCAAGTATTCTATTTTTCTTTTTTAAATTTTGTTAATTATTGCCATTTCCTTTCCCATTCTTTGTAGGACGGTCTCATTTATTATTCTTTCGTTAATCTTTCTGACTTTTATGGAATATACTATTACGTGCAGCCGTTCAAATTTCAAACTTGAAACTAGACTAATTTATTATAAAATAAAACTACTCACGAGATCATTTTTACCCTGTGCTTACCTGAACTTCTTAGTAATTCGAAATTATTTGTATATAGTTCTCCCGCCTAATATTCATATTTATATTCAAACCTGTCTTGTATCACCCTGTATAATTAACGATACCTTCAATAACTCAAAATCTTATGGATTGTCGTCATACTAATGGCATATCAACTTCGATACTGCATATAAATATACTAAACAACACAATCGCCTATGAGGATTTAAATATGCGCCGAAAAAAAACCTCATTTAACGAAGTTTAGCTATATTTCATTGCAGCACACAAAGCAGGGTGTTACTCGACTTTTCGTAGCTCCGCCTTTGGGTTTAATTCTTATAATGTGAATTTATCTTATGCCCTGTTTGTTTCCTTAACTAGCTCAGTACACTTGAAATTCTTTTAAAATTACCTCAACTCGTAAAGTGTCACTATCTTCCAAAAACGAAGCTAATCTGTAACTCGGTTGCTGAAATCAAGAATCAAGAAAAGCCAATTTGTTTACACAAATAAACACAGATATCAACCCTTTAAATACACATATAAAATCATAACGGAATTAGGATTAACTATTATAATAGTCATTCCTAAACCAATCGCACGAATTAATTTTAATTCAGAAAAACGGGTTCCCGCTGGGCGAAACGTTACAGTTTAAAATAGGAATGGTTTATTAACTGGCAATAGCTTCTTACTACACGAATTTACGCATCAAATAATAGCGGAATAATTAAATCTGAAATATATTTACATTTAAACAACATTAAAAAAGCTCCAGAACAAATGTCTTTAATGCATAAATACTCTGCTATAGGGAAGTCCAATTTCGCCCGAAATACGCCTGTAGTTTGATATAAATCAGTTTGAATTCCCCTTACAACTATCTTGCATACGTATTTATTTGTTTATTAATCGTATCCATTTCTAAGAGAGAAATCTTCTCACAGCCTGGAGCAAACGCTTATCACAAAGATTACAACAACCTCATATCGGTTTACCGTAAGCTCGTAGCGTGATAGCTTCTGCATAGCGGATTATGATGGCATACATAACCAAGGACTGTCACACGTCATCAACGGAAATTCAAATAAAATGCAATGAAAATTTCCCACGAACACGGCGGTAAAGTACCTGGTTGCAGGGTAGCTGTGTACGCCCCTAAAAACTCTTGGCAGCATTGCACGTGCGTAATTGTTAAGTAGACTATTAAACGACTCCTACTTGAACTACAAATGCTGGCTCGCTGCATGCAGGCAAGGTGGTCAGATTTCCGTTTCCAGGGTTATATAAATTTGACTGTATCGAGAAATTTTATTTACAAAGGTCTGAAACATATATATCTGTGATAAAACAAAAATGTTTGCATAACAGAGTTATCATGGTATAAATCTGACAGATGCTAACTGTTATGTTGCCTTGTGGTCGAATTCGCTACAAGCATGAACTATAGCCCTAGCAGTTTAAATAATATTTTTATTTTATTTTATTTATTTATTTCGCACTCAGCCAATAGCCGTTAGGCCAATTATAGGCGTCGCTGTGCAGTTAGTAAACGAAGTTAATAGCATTATCACAGCAATGCCAATCGATGTACAGTGCGCAATAGCACGTGATTAGTTTGGAAGAAACGCCTGAAACAATACCAAGGGCATGTGGCAATGCGATCCGTGCAAGCAAAAAAAATAAATTAAGACAACTACGCCACCGTGAATTTATCGCGTTTATAATAAATTAAAATAGTGAAAAATTCTATTAATACAGAAAACAAAAATTTAATCAAATCATTCGAGGAGCTCAAGCAATCGATGCACTTTAACTTCTGTAATTTTGACGAATTATCGCAGCAGAAACTGGACAGGATATTGAAAATGGCAGGAACTCGTCTTGCTGCTGCAGATACTCCAATCCTCCAACCAGCTTTGCAGGTAATGTTGCACTTTTAGTTAACGAATACATGATCCTTCGCTTTATTAAATTTTGCAGGTAATACTCTAGACACCAATCCTTAATCTCGCTTTCCATTTGTATGTGCACGAATATTTATTTTTGTGTATGCTTGCTTACTTTAAAAATTACTTCTGTTACGTAGAACTGTATAACGTCGTTAAACTTTTACTACCAGCCGATACTATTTTTATAATCGAAGTTGTCACTTAGATAGACAAATAAAATATTCGATTGTTTTATTAGTTTGGGAGCTCAAAGTTGTACATCGCCTTCTTTTTCATATATACAAAAACTACCCTTTTCTTTAAACAATAAAGAATACTTAAATTCATTGACCCACAAAAACTTGCCTGAGTTTTTATTATCCAATTGAAGCCAATCAGCAAACTAACAAAATTGAAAATGTTTTAAAATATAATAATCACTAATAGCTTTCTAAGATCTGTTCCCTAACTAAATAATTTACATGATGAGCTAGATTGCATCAAATAGATTATTTTAATATCTCATATGTATTAATTCCAATCATGTATAGATAAATTCGTTCATATTTCAAATTTCCTTAAAGTTCAACAATTTAGTGAACTTTGGATTCACATTAAAAGTAATACAATGATTTCAAAATGTGACAGATGAGAAAACTTTTCAGTTTACAATTATTGCTTTAATGTCATTTCCTATGATATCAATAATCTGAAATTCGCGCCTCAAACTGCCTATCCTTACACCTTTTTACTAACTTACAAGATAATTATAACATATAGTTTAGTGGTTTCATTTCAGTTCTTGGAACATGAAATATGCTTTATGTACTATAAGCAATTTAACATTCAGGCCGATCCGATGAAAGATGATTGAATAATCTGTAATCGTAAATCGTCCTACGATTGATGTAACATATGAAACTACATTTTAATATTTAAGGTATTTTGATTGCAACAATCTAACCAAATCTAAGATATTATAATTAACTTATACTATGTACACATATAAAAAATTTTAGTGAATAAACTTCTATTATAGCTGATTTATGTTATCACATGGCCTTACTTTAATTTCCCGTGTCCTTTTCGGTAGATTTCCATTGAAATCGTAATTTAACATACGAGTTGCAAAGGTGTTTACAACCCACCTTTATTTTGGCTGATTTGAGTACAGACCACTCATGTGTTCAAAAACCATGAAACAAATCTCTCGGAAAATGTAAAACTAAGATCGTAAACTATTAAATTCTTAAATTTAACTTGAAAAGCCAGAGTGTAAAAAGTTGCTGCAAGTCTTTTTGTATATCTAATTATTCTTGAAACTTGGGCCTTTATTAAACCAAAACTTATGTTTTTCATGTCCCATAACGTAAAGAAATAATTATAATTCATATAAAATCCATCGCAGCGTGCCTCTGGTCTCTATGCATAACATTATGGACTCTGACCACAAGCTTCTTTATAGCTCCAGCTGAGAGTTTATTATTTATTTATAATTAATAATTAATCAATATTGTTTATAACAAATAGTACGTTCCGTTAAACTATGATGAAAGGTAATATGCATATATGAATATTAGATATCATTATAACTAAAAGATGAATCTATACAGCTGGAATGGAAATAGTTGACTGAATTAATTTTATTGAATACTTTGTTAGCTAACATTTTCAAATATCCAGAAATTAAAAAAAGTCTATTACATATCACAATAAAATACAAACACATCAAATGAGGACTTTCATAACTAAGCACACCACATTTTTATTTGGAACCACATTTATGCTTATTTGGGCTCGTTATTTAATCACAAAAGAATTGTGATGATATAACTGAAAGAAATGTTGTACATTCAATTGTTCTCAAAAGCTCCACCCGGTATAAACAGAAATGGTATTTAAATTAACTCGAAGTATAAATAACCGTTAGTAATAAAAATTTATGTGTACCGATTTTGAGCTACAGCTCGCAGCAGTGTTTAGGGGATTAAAAACCAAAATCTCAAAATCATCATTTCCACTAACATATCCAAGTCCACTGGCTGTGACATACCACATTTCTGTAAATTTAGTTTGATATATAAGTACTTTTGCTACTGCGATCTCAGAACCCGTATTTTTTCTGCCGATGGTAAACGGGCCCCCTATGGCACGTCCAACAATAATTACTGTGCCGTTTACATTAACGACTGAAGTCTGATGGCTAGTAACCTGTAGCCATGAAAATTGTTTTGGAAGCTGGGAACAAAGTATCTGCAAAATAATTTTTATTGATACTATGGTACCTATTGGTACAATGCAAATTAATAGTAGGCGATTATGTATACCTTAACATCTTCCTCGCCTTTTTGAAGCTTGTCTGCATAATTATAAAAAACCTGACTGCTCCCCTTTCTGATAACTCCAGGGGTTAGGTGTCCTTCGGCGTACAAAGACTGGCCAATGTAAGTAGTTTCCCCTCTGTCGTCTGTTCCTCCAGGTATGGCATCGCTGGGTATCGTACCTGTGTAGTCTCTCCAAAAATAGCCTAAAAAAGTCATATCTGTTTAAATTTTAACATTCACATTTCGAGTAAACACGCAATACCCAAACATAATATGAACATAAGTGTTGAAAGGGCTACCGGATTCTGTTCGAAGAAAAAGACCTCAAGTTTCGCCGGTAAGTAAATTACCAGTAGTAGAATGAGGGCCGCTACCCCCCACTCCTTTTAATTGATTCGCGGATTCGCGGTTTAATTCGCGGATTTATTCGCGGATTTCGCGGTTTTAATTCGCGTATTGACCTAATTAATTTCGCGGTTTGATCTAATTAATTTCGCGGTTTGATCTAATTAATTTCGCGGTTTGATCTAATTAATTTTCACATGTGCTACTGAATTAATTACGCATTAGCTTCCGATTAAAATTACGCGTCGGACTTCGGCGGCCATCTTGGATTTCTGGCGGGAATATTTGAAATTTAAATTTTTTCAGATTTTTTTCTAAGTTTAATTTTTGCCGATTTTTTCTAAGTTCCCATATTTGAATTTGAATTTCCCGGGGCGTCGGCCATCTTGGTGCGCGCGCACTTCTCACGGCTGTTGTTTTTAATTTTCGCGAAAATATTTGAAATTCAAACTGATAGATCTATCTCGCTCTTCGAAGCTGTTGTCTCTCTCTTGCATTCACTCGCGGAAATATTTAAATTTAAAAAAAGCTATTTGCGTCGGACCCGAGTGGGAATCGAACCCTACTCTTCTTGGCAGCAGCCTTAGGACCTTACCGCTGCGCTATCGAGGTCTGTTGAACATATAGGAATTGAACAAGACGTCATTTCGCAGCTGTGCCGTCACACCGTTCGAGTTGAAACAAACTATTATTTCAGAAATTCAAATTATAAGCACGGGAATGTTTACCATATTGTGTTTACAGGCAGATGCAATTTTTAAAAAAATTATATTTGTAACAGCTTTGCTACTAATAATAATTTTATAATTTGCAATATAGTCATTGTCCCAAGTTTCTGGTTAATTTCCATTCGCGCAGTGGTTAATTTCCATTCGACCGCAGAAAATTTGAAAAGCTATATGAAATAATTACTTTATTTTATAATTAAAACAGCGAAATCCGCGAATAAATCAGCGAATCCGCGATAATTACTTTATTTTATATAGCGAAATCTGATTCATAAATTTGACCGTTGTAAACTTTTAAAACATGTGCTTTGTTCATTTAAACAACCTTGGTGACGAGGCTGGTTTGTTTGTTGCAGTGAAACGTAACGGTTTGCCCTGCAGAGCTTTCGCGAGCCGCTTTCTCTTGCCTAAATCACTACAAGGTGGGCATGACTCGTTCATTCCGACCCATTCCTTAGCTGCAGCCGCATCGTAGTACAAGTGCCAGCTATCTTTTGAAAGCGCGAGTGTAAGTGCTACAGTGTGTGAATTGCTTTTTCAACTGCAACGATGAACACATCCGAGTTAACTGCCTACCAAATTCTTGATTATTTCAAGAACGGGCTATATTCAAATGAGGAATTTGTTTTACTAGCTTTTAAAATAATTCAACATAAACTATCTAACGAGGGCGTAGTTCTGGAACCGTCGTATTGGCATACTTATTTCGAATTGTGTCAAGCCGTCGGGAAAATTCGTGCAAGGCAGTCGTTTGCCTCCCTATCGGTAAGTAAAAATATATTTCCTATTTTTAGAAAGTTATTAAAATGTGCGATAGTTTCCTAACTTTTGTAACAACAATTCTGAAAACCTATTAGTTTAAAACTCATTTGTCGTTAGTCGTTTTAAAGCAGCACATAGGGCCGTTACTTAAAAACGTTAATATAAATCACAATTTGCAGGATGGAGCATCTACGTCGACGGGGCCTTCTGCTAAACGTGGTTTGGAAGACGATACACCTCAATCGTTGCTGGTCAAGTCGTCGGAAAATGTAAGTATACCCGACATTTTTATATTTAAACTAGCCATTAGAAAATTTTGATTTATGCAAACTAAAATAAAACCCGTTTGGGCCATACAAGTAATTTTACGGTGAAGTGATTGTAACATACTTCTTTTTAATTTACAGCAGATGAATAACCCAGGGCCATCGACTTCATCCGCCATGTTGGAGACCGTCCATGCGGGGCAGCAACGACCTACCCCAAGGACTTCTGCAATTGGCGAAATGTTAGCACCTGTAAGTTTTGCAGAGCTATTTTTTAAATGTGCGAAAGTTTCCTACATTTTGCAGCAACAATTCTGAAAACCTATTAGTTTAAAACTCAATTGTCGTTATTCGTTTCTTTTTTTATATTTAAATCGGCCATTAGAAAATTTTGATTCATGGCAGAGCAATTTTTTAAATGTGCGAAAGTTTCCTACATTTTGCAGCAACAATTCTGAAAACCTATTAGTTTAAAACCCGTTTGGGCCACACATGTAATTTTACGGTGAAGTGTTTCTAACATATTTCTTTTTTAATTTACAGCAGATGAATAACCCAAAGCCATCGACCTCTGCGGACATGTTGGTTCCTGCAAAACCATAGTCGGTGAAGGGTCTTCAGTATATTACGTTGATGGGCGAAGGTCGCAAGATGATAAAGAAGTTTAACACTGAAGCTCTCACCTTGACCTTCAAATTCAACGAGATAGATGCTGCGACGAGTAACCCTGTCATATGGCTTCGTGTAAGTATAACTATAAAATATTGTGTATTGAAAACAATCACTCTAAATTTACGCCGCAAGTTATTTATTGATTTTAAATGGATTTATAGTTTATTTTTTAGTCACATGCTCTAAATTCATGGCTGTATAGCTGTGTTTTACAGATTTGAAATTGATAGTTTAATTATTTCAAACATTTCCAACGTTATATACTCAGTTAATATTTTGAAATATGATGAGCTCGACGTTTTAACTTATTGAAGCCCTTATTTGCAGAATGCATTCGATGAGATCATCACGCATATCACCAGGGGAGCAGCGTCTTCTGTAAGATAGGTTTAGTTTTAAGAAATTACAATTTTGCCGATAAGCCGATAGGCATTTCTTTCCGCCGTGTTGACCAGCTCAACGCCGGTGTTGTAATGTCAACCTTGGAGAAAATTCTTCAATCCAACGCTAAATTTTTTGCCCACGATAAAATGACCTTGCATGTAAACCGTGTTACTTTGCCTGTTGGATATGGAAAAACACGTATCAGAATGACTGGCGTTAGTTTTGAGGAATTTTCTCGAAGGAAACCGGGTATATTAACTGTTGTAAATAATGATAATTACTGTCTTGCCCGAGCTCTTATTCTGGCCAAAGCTTGGGTAGATAATGAACCAGAGTTGTATCTCTATAAAGCAGGTTACCCAATTCTAACACAGAAATCGTATGAGCTTTGTGAAAATGTCGGTGTTAATCTAATCAATGGGGCCACGCGAGAACACTTGGAACAATTCCAGTTGTATCTAGCTAATTACACCATTATTGTTTATAATTCGCGTATTGGCACCAGTAAATATTACGAGGGGCCCAGGGAATCCACTAGAATAATATTAAATTTGTTATTGGAGGATCAGCATTACAATGTAATAACCAGTTTAACTTCAGCTTTTTCAACCAGTTATTTTTGCGAATTTTGTTTAACCCGAACCAATAGTAAACAGCGCCATAAAAATTGCCCTTATATTTGCCCGTGTTGTCATTCAAAACCTCCCTGTAACCTGTTTTTGGATGCAATCGCTTGTGATAATTGTCATAGGGATTTTCGTGGTTAGGAATGTTTTGACGAGCATACAAAATCATTATGCAAAACTTTAAAAAGGTGTGGAGTGTGTCTCATGACATACTGGCAAAATAGCAAGAAAGGTCATACGTGTGGTGTAAAATATTGCCATACCTGCGCGAAAGATATGCCAACCAGACATTTATGTTATATGGCAAAGAAAAAGAGTCCTAAATTGTCTAAAAAGTTTATTTTCGTTTTTTATGATTTTGAGGCAAGACAGGAGACAGCTTTGGAAGGTGTAGATAATGTTTTTGTTCACGAACCAAATTTATGTGTCGCGCAAAATGTATGCAATTCTTGTATTAATCTTGACGATATCAAGCAGGCTTGCAGAATTTGCGGTCCTCGTCAACATGTGTTTAAAAATAACCCCGTTCAAAGTTTGCTAGAATATATTTCTAAATTAGCCAATATCGCTAACGTTTTTGCACTGGCTCATAATATGAAGGGGTATGATGGTTCTTTTATTATGCAGCATATTGTCAAACATCAGAAAAAGTGGGCCCCGAAAATTATTGCCACCGGCACAAAATTAATGTGCATCACCTGTCCCAATGTTAAATTTATAGACTCTTTAAATTTTTTGCCTGTAGCATTAGCTAAGCTGCCCAAAACATTTAATTTTGAAGCTACAAAAGGATAGTTCCCCCATTTATTTAAGAAGTTAGAGAATCAAAATTATATTGGAGTATTGCCCCCAACTCATTGCTATATGGCTGATGAAATGTCTCCTATGGATCGAACAACTTTCCTTGCGTAGTATAATTCGGAAATCGCTCAGAACGCAGTATTTGACATGCAAGAAGCAATAGTCAAATACTGTATTCAAGATGTCGATATATTGCGCAAGGCTTGTATACAGTTTTGGGCTCGTTATAACAGAGAAAATGGAGTAGATCCTTTTAGAGAGTGTAACACAATAGCTGGCTGCTGCAGTTTAGTTTACAGACGAAATTGTTTGAAAGAAAACACTATAGCAATTATTCCACCAGGCGGATACAGATTAGGTGATAGGCAATCGATGATTGCAATTAAATGGCTTTTATGGGTCGAACACGAGCAAGGTATCGCCATTCAACATGCCGGTAATAATAGAGAAGTTCGATTGCCTGAAGGTCTTTTGGTAGATGGTTTTTGTGCAGAAACGAACACTGTTTATAATTTTCACGGTTGCTATTTCCACGGTTGTGAGCAATGCTACCCTGACCAAACCGTCGATTTAGCAAACGTGAAAAATGATACAATGTTTGTTCGTCGCGAGGCAACAGAAGCATCTGCATCGAGGATTAGAAGGGCTGGTTATACGCTTGTAGAAATGTGGGAATGCGAATTTAATTTATTTTTGAAATATAATCATAATGCAGCTAATTTTGTAAACAATCACGACATTATTAGAAATACCCTGTTAAATCCGCGAGATAGTTTTTTTGGGGGGCGTACTAATGCTGTAAAATTGCATTATAAATGCCAGGAAAACGAGCAGATAAAATATTTCGATGTTTGTAGTCTTTATCCTTTCGTTAATAAATATGGCAAGTATCCTGTAGGCCATCCTAAAGTATACGTTGGTGATGCGGAGTGTAGACAGCTTCCTCTCGATTCAATCGAAGGATTAATTAAATGCACTGTATTGCCGCCTCAAAATCTTTATCATCCAGTTTTACCCCTCCGAATGCATGGCAAATTAATGTTTGTGTTATGCAGGTTATGTGCCGAAACCAGCTTCCCTGGTGACTGCATCCATGCAGAAGACTCGCGCAAGTTTACCGGTACATATGTGTCCGATGAATTAAAAAAAGCTGTTGAACTGGGATACCGTGTGCTCGAGTTTCATGAAATATGGGCGTACGATATTGTGCAATATAACAGGGCAACTAAAACAGGCGGTCTATTTTCGGGATATGCCGATAATTTTTTAAAATCGAAACAAGAATGTAGTGGGTGGCCTGCTTGGTGCAACAACGAAAACGCCAAGGACCAATATTTAGCGGAATATTTAGAACGAGAAGGCGTAACCTTAGAAAAGGATAAAATTTGTTTGAATCCCGGCATGCGTTACAGTTCGAAATTAAATTTAAATGCATTCTGGGGCAAATTTGGACAAAGGGAGAATTTGATGCAGACAAGTATTCTTTCAGATTCCTATGACTTTTTTAAAATGCTAACTGATCCTTCAATACAGGTTCATTCAATCATGATAGTCGATGAGGAGGTGATAATTGTAATCTGGGATAGACCTGAGGAGGGAATAGTTTCGCTCAAAACGGTCAATGTTGTATTGGCTGCATACACTACGGCCAATGCAAGACTTGAATTATATAAATATTTGGAACAATTAGGGGAGCGCGTTTTGTATTTTGATACCGATTCCATATTGCTGACCCAAAAGCCTGGTGAATGGGTACCTCCTGTGGGCGATTTTTTGGGGGATATGACGGACGAGATGAGGGAATATGGGCCAGGTAGCTTTATTACGGAATTTGTTAGCGGAGGGCCTAAAAACTATGCATTTAAGGTTTTCTCGACCAATAAAAACGCTTACGAATTTGTATGTAAAGTAAAAGGCATAACTTTAAACTACAAAAATGCAGAAAAAGTAAATTTTGATACCCTTAAGAGCATGGTTCTTGACAATGCCGCCGCGACGTATGTAGAGACCGACCGGAAAATTGCCCGTACAGGGATGTATCAAGTCATATCTAAGCCCGAAAAGAAAATTTATAGGGTTCAGTATACTAAACGTAGGCGTGTTGAAGATAGTTATGACACATTACCTTATGGGTTTAAAGCAGACTAGTGTCTATATTGCGTATAGTTTCGTTCTTTTTATAATCAACTGTTTTTATAACAATATTTTATATTTTGTATTGTCTTTTTTTAAACTTTTATGAGTGTCTATATTGCGTATAGTTTCGTTATTTTTATAATCAACTGTTTTTATAACAATATTTTATATTTTGTAATGTCTTTTTTAACTTTTATGATGTTTTTATGCAACAACTTATTGCACTTGTAGCCACATATTTTTGTAAAACAAAAGTATTTAAATTAATTTTTGATTTATGCATTATGTTTACATGTAATTGCTTATTTGTTCGTACGTATTTTCGACGTGTGGTTAGTGTTCACATTTCATAAGACCCGCTTTGTGGCAATTGTTTTCATAATATTTAATTTCAATCATTTTAGAAAACTAACCACGACTGTCGCAAAACGTACATTAAATATTGCACTTATTGTTACATGCCCCAATTTGCGCTAACTGTAACTGCATGCTAGATTTTAATTGCATGTTAGTTTTATTTTGCATGCTAGGCTTAAGAGGCTGTTAATTTTTGTAAATAAAACAGTCGAATATTGTAAATACATTTATTAAATATTCTGTGTGTGTGTGTAATAAAAATATGTTTAATTACAAACTAGTTGTGTTTTTATTTTCTAAATAACATTAAACAAGTTTATTAAAGTGAAGTATTGGATATATAGTGCTTTTACATATGTGTCATTAGAAACTAAATTATCAGTGAACAGATTTACAAAACTTATCATAGATGCACCATTCATTTTAAAATATAAATACATTAAACAGTATATGCCGCAAACGTTAGAGCCAAAATCTTGCAAAATTTTTGGATTATGAGACCAGCTAATTGAATTTTGTTGTAAAAATTTTAAATGATAACCGCTTGGAGGGCGGCCGTATGAATCAAAGTATTCCCCATATCCATATTGGTCTATATACACTGCATTCCAATGTTGTCCAGGTCGGTTTGCTGGATCTGTGTTGACGACGATTGCCACAGGTCTTGCAATTCTTGTAGGGAGTTGATCAGAAGCAAAAACATAGCGTTTCACATTCAACAGATTTGGGATTGTTTGCAATATTTTCTGAACTTCCAGTGTATTCATTGCGCCACCAGTCGGATAAAATTAGTATGTTTTCCAATGCACATACAGGCGAACGGATGTTGTGATTGAGGCAACGTACGGCAGCAGTAGTTTTTCGCAGAACTTTTAAAGACGGGCACTCGAGATCCTCCAAATTTACGACGATTTTATTCAGAAAACTTAGAACCTCCTTCTTTTCTTGGCCCTTAACGTACACTTTTTCAAATTTTTTGAGAAGTCTTGTTAGCTCTGTTTCAAAATCATCAAAATGTATAGTACCAGAATCCCAGGTTAGACCGTGATGTCTATGCTCCAGATAGTTTATACCTTTTTTAACGAAATAGGGCAGAGTGTCATATTTTGCAGGGGGTTTTAAAACGAAAATTGCTAACTGGTTGCCATCTGCTGAAATAACAGCCACTTCTTTCGGAATAAACTGTTTCTTATCACCACGGAACCCTTGCAGATCTACGAAGACACTGTCCATACTGACGAAATGTTTGAGCATGACTAAATTTTAAAAAACTGTTGTTGGTTTTTAACTACTAAAATCCACCAGCACATTTCTGTGTTTGTCAATTTCTACGACGTTATCGAACTCTGCATAAACTAGACAATTAATAGTTTCTTCTAGCGCGTCTTGAAAACCCGCCTCTAAACGTAGAGCGCCATTTTTAAGAAGGTTCCAGTGTGTTGTTGCATTTGCAGCCAGATCGGGGGTTAAATCAAAAGCAAATAGACAGTAGCCATGAGGGTAATCTTCACGTTTTATAGCGTTGCCTTCATTGAGGAAATGTATACCGCTACCGGAAAATAGTGTGTGATATGCTTGAACGTACATGCCATTCTTAGAGAAATCAGGCTGTAGAGGTTTTGAAGGAATTTGTTGACCGTCGATGTATAGGGAGAAATAATTGATTTTGTAGTTATTAAAATTGAAAGGGTTTGCTGCATAATGGCCGTTAAATGCTTTATTCGATACAAAACCTACAATGCATCGTTTTGGTAATTGCCCCAGAAAAATATTATCTAAAGATTTTCTTTGCACGCCAGCCGGAATAGTTAACACTTTAACATCGGATCTTGTAATGGGGTATTTAGCAGGCGTAGTCGCCAAAGCTTTGGTGTGAGCCAACAAAATAGACGGGTTTATTTTCATTTTTCTCACTAGTAAGCTGGCATCACTAATTTTCACTTTGAATGTAGATCCTTCGGCTGCCATTAAATTGAAAGAATCTCGGGATCTGATAAATTTGACTTTCATTTCAACTCCGTTTATAAGAAATTTTTCTTGATTGAATAAATCGGAATGCACATGTCCCATCATTTCGACTTGCTTACTTGCAGCAGTCAAAAATTTCCGCTTTACAAATCCTTCATTATGCGTAGTGATGTCATCCATGTTATTGGCTGTGTCGTTGTACCACAGTGTGCATGTTAAATGGGTTGATTTAGCACCATTGCCGTAATTTAGCAGAGCTTCAATGTATGAGCGGTATGCGTATGTATTGTTTGGCGGGCTCACAAGCTTCTGATTCAAATACACCTCAACTTGATTAAACATAGAGTGCATCCAATTATTAACAGGGCCTACATCATCTTTGTCGGTTAATGGTGTATCATCTTGTTTAACAGTTTTAGCAGTAATGTATAACATGGTCTGACTTAAATCGATATAATCGTTACAGTTTCCAGACCCCTGTGGTATGGGGGTTAGAATACAACCACGGTACGTCCTGCCTGTCGTAAAAGGCGATTAAAAGGACCCATCTCTGGGCCAGGCTAGCAACCTTCTGGAGATGTAAAACCAATGATGCTCACAGGAACGGCAAAAAAGCCTCGGATGCTGGACAGAATATATCGAAGACGAACAAGGCGAGAAAATGGACACGAAACAATACCTTAAGAATAGCCTGCTGGAACATTTCCTCCTGGACAAAGAGAGATCAGGAAGTCGTCATCGAGATGAACGAACATAAAATAGACATCTGTGCTCTGTCGGAGACCAAGAAAAAAGGCAAAGGTACAACAAAATACCAAAACTACATCCTTGTGTACGAAGGCAAAGGAAAAGATGAGAGAAGTAAATCTGGAGTAGGGCTGCTGATACACGAGAGGTTCGAGCAGCACATCACTAACATAGAGTATATTAATCATAGAGTAATAGCCATCTCACTCAAGTTTGAAAACAACTCACTCCATGTAATATCGGTCTATGCACCAGACTCGGGGAAATCATCAAATGAAACGGAAGAATTCTACACAAATCTGCAAGACACCATAGATAAATTCCCAGACAGGGAGAAAATAATCCTACTAGGAGACCTAAACGCAAGAGTAGGTAACCATGCAGTAAATGGAGTGAAACAGAGGTTTAACGAAGATACGTGTAATGAAAACGGATGTGCATTAATAGAATTCTGTGCCCAAAACAGCTTAAGGATTAATAATACTTTCTTTCCGCACAAGGAACAACATAAATACACTTGGGAAGACACTAGGGGAAGAAAAAGTACCATAGACTACATAATCACCAACAGAGCACTACACCCCTCTCAAATTTTGGACGTAAGGGCATTAACATCCGCAAATGTGGGATCAGACCATAAACTAGTACTGGGCAAGATTAACACAAGAATGTGCCTAAAAAAGAAACCGGCGCCGGAATACATAGAAAAGCTAAACATAGAAATAATGGAAGATGACACAACCAAATGGCTCTACAAAAAACGGCTACAACAAAAAATATCATCAATACCAATACTAGAAGATGACAACGTCGAAAGTAGTTGGAAGAAGATCAAGCAGAACATACTGGAAGCCGGAACTGAAGCACTGGGCGTAAGGAAAATTAATATAAACTCTACACGCACTACTAAACCGTGGTTTACGGATGAAGTGAAGATACTGGCGTTGGAGAAGAGAAAGGCATATCTGCTATATAGAAACAATAAAACACCGCAAGAGCATGAAAAGTACGCCGCAGTGCGAAATAGAGTTAACGGCAAAATAAGAGAACTCAAAAGGGGATACTGGAGTAAATTTACAAAGGATATGGAGCATGATCTCTACGGATCACAAAGAAAGATATGGAAACTGCTAAAATCCAGAAAAAAGCCAATAAATGAATATGTCACAACGAACCCTATTGACAGTAAGCAGTGGACAACATATCTCGAACAGTTATATAATACTAACAACACAGACAATGACGAAGTTACATATAACGGAAACACAGACGCAATATATATAACCGAAGAAGAAATAGAATGCACTATTAAAAAGTTAAAAAATAGAAAAGCCCCGGGTCCGGACAATATCAACAATGAATTAGTGAAATACGGCGGCGAAGACCTAACCAAAGAGATCGCAAAGCTCTACGCTAAAATACTAGAAAACTCTACAGTGCCAAACGAATGGAGAACAAATATTATTATACCTATTCTGAAAAAGGGAGACAAAAACGACCCCGGCAACTACAGAACAATAACCTTGTTATGCACACTGATGAAGTTACTAACACGAATTGTGGCACAGAAGGTATCGATGATATACAAAATTAGCGAAGAACAGCAGGGATTTAGGAATAACCGCTCCACAACTGACGCGATATTCATATTAAGACAGATAACCGAAAAATCACTAGAATTCTGCAGACCAGCATATATGTGCTTCATTGACCTTACCAAAGCTTTCGACCGAATTAGACTAAATGACGTTCTAAAGATATTAAGTGAAGAGAATATACCGGACAAAATAGTACAACTAATACAAGATATATATAATAACAACACGGCAAAACTGAAACTGAATAACAAAGTAGGGCAGAGTATACCGTTAACATCTGGTATACGACAAGGTGATAGCCTAAGCCCATTGTTATTCAGTATAACGATGGACCGAATTATTGAAAAAGTACGAACCACAGGAAGAGGATATAGATTAGGAGCGGGAGAGATAAAAATTGTATGTTATGCGGACGATGTATGCTTAATCGCGGAATCAGAAGACGACCTACAGCGTATGCTGCTGACTTTTAAGGAAACCTCAGAAATATATAACATGCAAATTTCAATAAGTAAGACAAAATGCTTGGTGGTTGCTAGAGAACCAACTAGATGCAAACTCTCGGTGAATGACCAAAGCATAGATCAGGTAATGTCATTCACATACCTTGGGGTGGAAATATCAGCTTTCACTAACCTACAGAACGAAGTACAGAAACAAGCAACCAAGGCCGCCCAAATATCGGGATGTCTACGAGATCTAATCTGGAACAACAAAAACATGGACATTGAAAGCAAAGTCAGAATTTATAAAACCTGCGTAAGACCTGTAATGACCTATGCCGTTGAAACCAGGGCAGATACATCGCAAACAAAGCGAAAGTTGCGGACAACGGAAATGAGAGTTCTCAGAGCGATAGCAGGCAAGACTCTAAGAGACCGGATTAGGAACGACGATATGAGGGAAATGTGTAAAACACAGGATGTAGTGAGGTGGTCGCGACAAAGGAGGAGGGAATGGAACTCGCACGTCGATAGGATGCACAGAAACAGGCTAGTGCGCATCGCCAGGGATGGAAAACCAAGAGGAGAAAGACCGCCAGGAAGGCCGCCAAAACGATGGAAGGACAGTTGGCAGTCCAAATCTCGGGAGTGACAAACCGTTAACTACAGGCCTTAAGGCCTAACATACGAAGAAGAAGAAGAAGAAGAAGTTTCCAGGCACAATAAATTCAATCGGTGCATCGTCATTAAGCGAGGAAAGCGGTTTGTAAAAAATCCATTGTCCATTTTCGATACTGGTTTGAGTTGCGGGCAGAGCGAACAAATCTAACTCTGATTTAACACACTCACAAGACTGCGCATGCAAAAACGCCATTGTGAAAACTACTTACTGGTGAAGATATCGGCGTATGCGGGTTTGACCAGCTTCTGCTTAGCGTTTTTTCTTGTAGACTGATTGTAATTCAGAGTGCGTTGCCTTTTATATCCCGATCCTTCCATTAGAATATCTATTTTTCTGTCGGCTTTACGTTTGAGATTCTTTCCAGCCTCCTGTACACGGTTATGGAACGCTTCTTTTAGCGGTCGACTTTCGCTAACATCTCCTAAAATGTTAGCGCCTGTCCTTAAAGCTTCCTTTCCAACAACTTTAGCACCGGTTTTAAAAAGAGGCAGGATACTACGAAATATTCCTCCTAAAAAGCTTCCGATCCCATGACCTCTCTGGTAGGCTGCACCTCTGTAGGTAGCTCCAACGCCTTGACCTGCCTGATTGGTGTAGTATTGTTGATAAGGACAATCCATAGCAGCTACTGTATCCTCTTAAAGTGTAGTTTTAAACTCAACGTTCCAAACTCGAATGGCATCACACCCGACGTTTCGGTCCTTATATTTATCTCGATATTCTCAAATTCCCTCTTCATGACATTTATATAATGAGTCGGCGAAAATATGGCGTCTTTGTGGCAACCGTAATTATAATTATCAGAGGTCACGTTAACAATACGAAGAAGCGGAGCCAAGACATCTCCTACAAGCTGTGGCTCCACAATATCGCAGTAAATAAACATTTGTGATGGTAAACCAACCCAGATATTTGCGGGGTGGCTTGGTACAGGTGCTTCAGCTATATTTATATCAGGTTTATAACCAAGTTGTAAGGCCAGACGTTGTGAAAATCCTAGCATTTTCAATGACGACGTTTTAATTTCAAGAGATACGCGTTTTGTTACTCTATTATATTGAAAATTCAGCAACTTTTCTAATAACCTGTGATTGTTAATTTCGGCTGTAATATGTTCAATGTTTTCATAATTGCCGGGTTGAATACAGATTACGTGCCATCCATCGCTACCATAGTAAATTTGTTCTCTATCACTTTTAAAATATGAATTAGCGTTTTGCAATACTTTTTTCAACTCAGTATACGTTTCTTCTCCGGCTTGCACTTTAGGTATTTCTGTACAATAATAGACTAGATTTTCTGTATCTGTCACGGCCAAAAAGGAGCATGGATATTGCACTTCAGCAATACCTGTAACCCATTGCCCCGGTAACCTTATTCGTTTAGGGAGCTGCGTTATGAATTGTGCTGCGGTGTTATTTGGAAAATAGCTCATAGAACTATTGCTAAGTAATGTTAGATAAAATTCTTCATCTGTATTCATAGTTGCTGAAGATTAGCTGCAGGAATCCAAGAGTTGAACTTGTCGTTATAATTTCGCCACTTTACAAAGTACTCTTTGCGCTGACCGTGTCCTCTTTCTTTTAACACTTGTTCGACTTTAAACAAAGCGTTATCATCCAAAGTCACTGGCTGTAATTCCTCTTCATAAAAGACGCCCTCTATCGTATCGTCGCTTAAATCAGCTATTTCGTACACAGGTGGTTTTCTAAGAATCACTTTTTTAATTATAAACACTTCGCCGCTCCAATTAGTTTCATATCCTTTCTCGAATGCGTCCTTCGTTCTACTAATTCTTACATGTTGGTTCACTTTATATTTGGGCCTCCTGGAGACGCCCATCCCCTTTCTGTACAGATTGTTCCACACTTCCAGTATATTGCCATCATTTACAGTAGAGGGTGCCATCTTGATGCTTGAATGATAGCGACTGTTATACGAAGTCAGTAAATTTTGTAATACGTCTATGTATTTGTATGAATTAGAGTATGTGAAATAGCGCCACATTCTGGTTTTTAATGTTCTATTGAAACGCTCAATGACTGATGCTTTAACATCGGGGTTTTGCGTCACATAAAACGTGATATCGTGTTGTTTGAAAAAATTCTGTACGGCTCTAGCAACAAATTCTTTGCCTTTATCGGTTTGTAAATTTATGGGCGTGTTACCCACTTCAGCAAATATTTCACGAAATGCGTTTATTACTGAAGTAGCCGTTTTAGATTTCAGGGGTCTCGCCCATGCCATTTTACTAAACACATCAATTACGGTTAGAATAAAATTATATCCATCGTTGTGGGGCGCTAAACTACGCATGTCGCAGAGATCAGCCTGCCATAATTCGAAAATGTTGCTAACAATGTACTTGTTTCTAGGGAATTTTTTTCTTGCAGTTTTGTGAATAGTATAGGCGTCCTGTTTCTTTAGCCAATCCTTTACTTCACCACTGGGGCGACTATTTTTCACGGAAGAAATTAATGAGTTTGCGCCTGCGAAGCCTGAAGGGTGAACACCGTCATAATAGATGGCGTCCAAATTCATTCTGCTATGTTAAAGTTTAAGACGCTCCCAGGCAGAAATACCCTTTATTTTCGATATCGATCTTTGCGTTGTTTTCGGTGTTTTTCGCGATGAACCCTCTTGCTTGGACGCTGTTGCAGTCGCTATTAACGTTAATTTAGGATCGACATCACTCTCTACATCTGATTTACTCACGTCTGGTACATTTTGACGTTTAGGATCCCCAAATAGCACTTGAGGTACATTGCTCTCTTTAATGTAATCGAGGAACTTGTGTCGGCCTGGCGGATTTGTAGTTTTCTTAGGTCTTAGAACATCATGCATTAAATCAATAATGTTGGAGGACGGTAAAATTTCACCTTTTATGCTGACTGTTCCCTTGCCGTCCCACTCCACTTCATCTCACATTCTTAGAAGTCGTAAAAAGGCTTCACCGTTTTTCTTAAAAGTATTAGGGAGCGTCGATAAAATATATGCATCTGAAATACCACTGTTGTTCGATTCTATAGGTATCTTGATTGATTGCCTCGTTTGATCCGCAAAATGAAGATACCTTTGTAAAACCTGATTGTACTGGATCCATTTATCGTGATCGGTTAATTTAGACGATAAAACCTTTTGCATTTCGTCATCAAGCTGGGATAATATATTTTGCTCTGATTTCTCTGTATCCTTAAAGCGATGCATGAATTCTGGCGGTACAATCATCATTTTTCGGGTATTTTCCATCTTATTTGAAAATAGAGCTCAATACACCAGTAATTAATGGAGCTAATATCAGTGGTAGGAAAGCGCCACCCTTCTGTATTAGTATTTGACGCTTCTTTTTTATAGACTCTCCAGGCTTGACTAAACTCCTAAGAACAGCTTTATGCTTCGAGATCGTTGATTTTTGATTAGGCGATAAAGCTATTTTTCCTTTTAAGGTATTATGCACACACTCGCAGATACAATGAATTTGTTTATCGCCTACGGCTTTTAATAATGCGGTTCGCTCCTTTGGTCCGAGTTTATGTAGAGCACGCAACAACTCCGAATTTCTAATTACTGATCGAGACATCACTAGTGAATGAGAGTAAACTGGTTAGTGTACGAGTTTTTATACCCCTTTTTCGGCATATAAATATAGCACGCCCCATCTTGGCGAAAAATCGATGTTCTATACCTCGCTATATCAGGTGTACTTTGCTTTAAGTCGAATAACAAATACCCGTGTGGCCTAGCTGTTGCGTCCTCGTATGCTTCTTGAAGGAATCGAGGATTTTCGGGACATATCTGTCTGGTTAAGTGCTTTATTTGAGCTCTATCTCGCGAATTTTTTAAAAGAATAATGTAATGGGCATTTAGGGAAATATCCCGCTGTCCTTTTCCTTGGTGAAAAATGTTTTGCGTAATAAAAAAAACACTGAGATTGTGGTGATGGCTCCCCTTGGTGAATATGTCTACGACTGAGCTATTTGTTTCCCTCATTAAATCGTCAATTATTAAAAGTTTGGGTTCGGACCCCTCAAAAGATGTCATGTCTGGCAGACCTTGTTGAAATTCGACTAAAGATTTTAAATCTTCGTACAATTTTTGCCACTCGCCATAACACCAAATAACTTTAGCGAAATTTACAGTGCAGAGTTTTTTCATATTTTTCAAGAAATTTATTACAAAAAACGATTTGCCCGATCCTGAGGGGCCTGCTATGATAGCAGAAAACGGATGTGAAAACTGATGTTCCATTGTTTATGCAGTGAGTGATTATTACAGTAGGACCGTCGTGAATAAACTAACTTAAAAAATCAACACGCTCATAATAAATACATTAAAAATATGGTAAGTGCGGGAATCGAACCCACGACCTCTTTCGAGATCAGATCTTAAGTCTGACGCCTTAACCACTCGGCCAACCTACCGCATGTATAAACTAACACTCGCCGCATAATTAAAAAGAAATACAGTTTAAAACATTCTTTATTTACATTTTCATACAATATTTCATATAAACTAGGACATGTACGGTTTCATGCGCTCATCTGCATCAATCAACTTCTGCAGTTCTATAATAACATACATTTTAAATTTGAACACAAGTTCCCACAATAAAATATCGTTAGCGAAAGTCCAGCGCAGAGTATTAAAAATGATTGAATCATCAAAACACAAATTTTCTGCATGTATTACTTTGTCAACGATCACTTCACCAAAATTTTGGAAATTGCACTTTACACGTTTCAAGTCATTTATTTTCACAACCATCAAGTTGTACATCGGCAATAAATTTGATAGTGTTTCATACGTTACGTAAAGAGTAAACTTGTTCTCGGGGTCCTTTGTAATAATCCTGCAGGTATCATTGTTCACGTACTCCACTGTGTGCTCAGTTAATTCACATCTGAAAGCCCCCTGCTTGGCCATCACAAACATGTTCGGTAGCGCTTCCACAAAAGTCATGAACGACTCGGCTGTGAATGAAACACCTGCTCCAATGTCGGTCTTCAGAATTCTTGCAACAGGCGAAAATTGTTTATAAGGATCCAGTCCCAAATGAACAACCTTGCTGGCGCTATTGTTTAAAGGCACAGTGAGGTCGCATAATAACCGTTTCTTTTCCCGTCGGGTTTGGCGGATCTCAGGCGTCACGATCGGTGTTACGTCATAGGAAGGCATCGTCTCCTCAATGAACACCCGCAGGTCCTCCTCGGTGGCATCTAGACGTGGTGAATACCCCTCGGCCTCCACGTTCATGGCTGGAGGCTGTGGCGGTGCACCGTGCTGTTTTTTATTTAAAAGATGCGTTTTCTTACTTGTTTTTTCTGCTGCCGGTCTCCTGGTGTAGGGGCCTGGTTTTTCTTGGCACTTATTAACACTTCAAGGATCCATCTTAGGTAAAACTGGTGGTGTTGACACGACGACTAGGAGTGAAGCAATTCGATGCGCTATAGAGTCCGCAGCCACTTTTATGAAGGTACGAAAAACATTACGTCAGAGTCACCCTACTCTTGAGCCGGAGCATGTCGGTGCCTGTGTTTTGCAGTGCAGCCTCTGACGGACAAAGCAAATACGTTACCAAGGTTGAACAAAGAGCGACCAGTCTCGACCTGTTTTAAAAGTTTACAACGGTCAAATTTATGAATCAGATTTCGCTATATAAAATAAAGTAATTATCGCGGATTCGCGGATTTATTCGCGGATTTCGCTGTTTTAATTATAAAATAAAGTAATTATTTCATATAGCTTTTCAAATTTTCTGCGGTCGAATGGAAATTAACCACTGCGCGAATGGAAATTAACCAGAAACTTGGGACAATGACTATATTGCAAATTATAAAATTATTATTAGTAGCAAAGCTGTTACAAATATAATTTTTTTTAAAATTGCATCTGCCTGTAAACACAATATGGTAAACATTCCCGTGCTTATAATTTGAATTTCTGAAAAAATAGTTTGTTTCAACTCGAACGGTGTGACGGCACAGCTGCGAAATGACGTCTTGTTCAATTCCTATATGTTCAACAGACCTCGATAGCGCAGCGGTAAGGTCCTAAGGCTGCTGCCAAGAAAAGTAGGGTTCGATTCCCACTCGGGTCCGACGCAAATAGCTTTTTTTAAATTCAAATATTTCCGCGAGTGAATGCAAGAGAGAGACAGCAGCTTCGAAGAGCGAGATAGATCTATCAGTTTGAATTTCAAATATTTCCGCGAAAATTAAAAACAACAGCCGTGAGAAGTGCGCGCGCACCAAGATGGCCGACGCCCCGGGAAATTCAAATTCAAATATGGGAACTTAGAAAAAATCGGCAAAAATTAAACTTAGAAAAAAATCTGAAAAAATTTAAATTTCAAATATTCCCGCCAGAAATCCAAGATGGCCGCCGAAGTCCGACGCGTAATTTTAATCGGAAGCTAATGCGTAATTAATTCAGTAGCACATGTGAAAATTAATTAGATCAAACCGCGAAATTAATTAGATCAAACCGCGAAATTAATTAGATCAAACCGCGAAATTAATTAGGTCAATCCGCGAATTAAAACCGCGAAATCCGCGAATAAATCCGCGAATTAAACCGCGAATCCGCGAATCAATTAAAAGGAGTGGGGGGTAGCGGCCCTCATTCTACTACCAGTCATTACAATTCCTCAATCTAAGTATGATACGCTCAGTGTTCATGAATTCCTAGCTAATACTCGTATATCAATTACTAAATTGGATTGTGACGTTTGCTCATTTGACCGAAGGAGGAGACTTTGAACAGGTATATACGTATAAGGACAATACCAGGCACGTCCATCCAAGACATTTTTGAGTTCAGCTCCAATGCGGCGAAGCAGCAAACCAACCCCGAGAACCTCAGAGTCCAAACCTAGATCCCTTATTCCTACTCCGTCGCGATTGCCTAATAATCAGGAGACGGGCATCATCAGAAACCGCCTCTTCATTATTTTCCCAAGTGGCTGTGCGCGCCTACTCGTAAATTGACAAGCGATTCCCAAACTTTCCGGTTCCAGATCCATGTTTATTCATGTCGTAGCGGACATTTATGCTTGGACGGAAAGAGAAGCGAAAAATAAATATTGTAGGCCACTGAAGTCGTCTATAAAGAAGCGCCAAGTCGCACCAGGTTATGTAGCCGCAAGTCACTGCGTAGCCGCCGAATTTTGATCCCAAAGTCACTGAGCAGGTGCCGAAAACATAATTTCAAGCTCAACTTACGTGTAAAGGGGATTTCCGGACAGACACTTGTGAAATACCATATGCATATATATTACCATAACACCGACACCGGGATAACATTACTTAACACTGCATATAACATATTAACATCCATTCTATATGAGCGTTTAGAGCAACACTTAAAGACCGAAATGGGAGACTACCAATATGGATGTAGGAAGGGAAAGTAGACAGTAGATGCTATACATTTAGTAAGTCAAATAATAGAAAAATGTTATGAACATAATATAGAAATACAAATGCTCTTCATCGACTTTAAAAATGCATTTGACAGTATAAACCGCTCAAAACTCTATGACGACCTAGTAACATTAAACATACCGGCGAAAATGCGACGATTGATAAAAATGACAATGGAGAAATCAAAAGTGACAGTACGAACAGAAGAAGGTATAACAGAGTTATTCACAACAAATAAAGGAGTACGGAAGGGGGATGCACTGTCAACCAGCTTATTTAACATCTTACTGGAGGCTATGATGCGAAAAGTGGATATTAAAGGAACAATAATAAATAAATTAACACAAATTGTTGCATATGCGGATGACATTTTCGTCATATCAAGAGATGCGCGAGAACTAAATAATGTATTTAACAACATAATAAAGGAGACTAGCGAGAGAGGATTAAAATTTAATGATAGCAAAACCAAATTGATGAGATGCTCCCGAAACTTAAAAATCGACGACAGTGGCAGCAGGAAAACAGTTCAAATAGGAATTTTCCAATTAGAGAAAATAAGCAGCTTCAAATACCTAGGCACAATGGTGAATATTCGGAATGAAAGAAGCATGGAAATCAGGCGTATTACAGTAACAAACAAATGATGCAAAGTAAAAATATAGGTATCAGGACCAAACTTAAAATATACAAAGCCACCATTCAGGCAGTGGTAACATACGCGGCGGACGCGATGTGTTTAACAAGTAATGATGAAGAAAAGTTAAAAATCTTCGAAAGAAAGATACTTGGGAAGATATTTGGACCAGTAAGAAATGAACAGGGCGACGTCAGAGGATTAATGAATCATGAATTGAGGGCCAAAATGAAAGGGGAAGGTTTAGTCAAGATAATCAAGAAACAGAAATTGAGATGGATTGGACATATCTATAGAAAAGAACAATATGATCCTATTAGGCGAATAACAGAATGGAAACCAGACGAGAACTGACCCAGAGGAAGGCAAAAAAAACTATGGGAGGAGCAAGTACTTAGAGATATAAGAATTATAGAAATTAATAGATGGAGGCAAAAATACAAGATAGGAAAGTTTGGAGGAGAATCGTTAATGAGACAAAGACGCACAACAAGATCTAATGGATGCGAAGATAGGGAATAAATGGAGTGATTCACCATATAAAAGGAATCAAAAGAATCCCCGAAACGGGATGGCTACTATTCCTTGCGGAATGTAAAGCCTTCTATATGCTATATAACACCGACACATTGAAATTCTTGCCTTCAGCACATCGAGTAAAGGTTCATTTACATGAATAAAAATTTCTGGTACAGACACGATACAAGTTCTCTCTGTCTAACATTTACGTGTATTAGAAAGAGACAAACAATGTCTTACAAGTCCGTCCCTACAAGACCGGCAAACTGGAATATGCGCTACTTTCTACAAGTTTGCGTCAAAAGTTCCAACTTCTCGCAAGAGCATTTTTCGCTAATCCGCAATACTAACCTTTTTTTTGTAGACGGCAATTCGTAAACGTAACCTTTTCATTGCGTGAGTAAACATAACTTTGTTATGTGATTTTAAGTTTTGTTTTTGTCTCAAAGACAAGTTTTATGTTAAACATGCGGCAGTGGAAAATAGAAGAAATTCAATTGCTAATACAATAGAACTGTTCTTTGAGGTTATGTTTCTATTTCATTTTTAATAGATTGGTATGACTGCATGACAAGAAACACTTGTTCGTGTAAACGCAATTACAATTTACTTTTAACTGGATTTGTAACTTCACTGTACCAGAAAATCTTGTTCGTGTAAATGACTCTTAAGTTATGCAGCATTCTGTGTTAACCCATTTTGAGCTACGGAGAAGCGCCAGCCCACCTAGGGCATTTGATCATACCAACTGAAGCCACCTGTGCGCCGTGGATTACATCCCGTATTCTATTAAGGCGCTGTCGGCTCCAGAGAAAAAGAACTATCAAACACAATATTTATCTATACAGTTTTGTTTATAACTACTGTTATGTCTGAATTTCATTTCAAGATTAAAATTTCGTCATGTGTATTAATTCTAAATATTTAAACCAACTTATTTTTATTCTCTGTCTAATTAATCAGATAATCTCAAACCCTAGTTTCTGAGCTACACAGAACGGGCAATTGCAATTTACGGAATTAAATTGGCACATAAGAGAACGTGTGGCCGGCTGATAAGACGTTGGGTTTCCAGTCGACAAGTAGTGAGTTTAAACCTCACATCCGGGCATCGGTAACATGGAACGCTCTCCGGTTATCATAACAATACCTGTTGGTGGTCGTTACCCCTGTGAAAGGGCATTCTTTCTACACATTCTACGGGTTAGGGTACCCAACTTTCCGAGCCGCGGCTTAAGATGGCTTATAAAGTCGCGGCAGTAACACCTTTTATATGTACAGGGTATTTCAAAATTGCACGGAACCAATATAAGGGCGTTATTCTGCATTCAAAAATAAGAAATAACTCTAATAAACATATGTCCTAAAATCATTCATTTCAAAGATATCCTTAATCTAAGAATTAATGATGAAAATTCGTTTTTCAAACGTAGATTGGTGTTTCGTTCCAACACTTGTTTTTTGTTTATATACCGGGTGGCCATAAATATCTGAGGTCCCGGTAGCCATGGAATTAGCTACTTATAAATGTTGGTTAGCTTTATATTTCAATTATGATAAGTATTGTTACCTATGTAATGTTATAAAATGCAATAAGAGGAGGGAAATGTGCCCCGGATTCTGCAGTTTAGCCTACGACTCAATTATAAAATCTCCTGTTCTAACTCGATTACTTATTGCAATCTGTAATAATTTTTGACAGATAGGAATTTTAGGTGTGATGACATTAATGACATTTAGTTTAGTTGGATTCAACACTTTAATAAAGCGGTGTTGATTCCAAAGGTAATGTGATATCAGATATTTATGGCCACCCGGTACAATATGGGGGCGTTGTTCTAAAGTAAAAGTGAAAAAATAATAAACATGCGTTCCCAAACTATTATTGGACACTTTCCATATGTCAAAAGCATGTTGTTATTGAACACATCTGTTGCTTTATTGCACACTTCTGTCAAAACTGTTTATTAAATGTGGTGAGTTTTCAGTTTCAAACCATGAAAGCATACCTAACATATATTTAATAAATTTCAATTTGAAATGACGTTTACATGTTGTAATCTATTTTAGCATAAATATGTGGTAGTAGAAGAAATTATGTATACAACTCGTATCTATAGCTTCTTTTTGCACTTGTGACGCCTGAAAAAAAGTGCAACTTTAGCTACTCGTTGTATAAATAACTATTTGCTTATCTCCATTGGTTCGCTCAGTTTATACAGTATGTCCCCGGATTGGGTTACAAAGAGAAAAAAAGGTTTATTTTTCACTTTTCAAAAAAAACTACTATTTGTAAAAAACCCTGCTTGTTCTTAAACTAAAAATGCACTTGCCTAAATTTAAATATCTCCTAGCTGAAAAATAAAGCACCCTTATTTTTCACAATATTCAATAATGTTATTTGAAAAAGTTGCTTAGAATTAAAAGTAGGTGTCAAATATAAAGTCACATCCACCTTGTTATGATATTTAAGCGCGGCCGTTCGCTGGCTATATTTCTAAACAATACGCAAGAAGGTATCTCGCTGGCACGCGATTAGCTCAAGCCGAAGAAGGCGTGCGGTAAATTAATTTAGGATGGAAAGCCAGCGAACCTCAAAGACAGCCAGGTACCTCAACCCTCTTACAGACGATTCGCAATCTGGGTTACTATAACTAACAGAACTATAGCTGCAAAAAGCTCAAACTTGGCAACAACCAAATAAAACACCAGCAGGTTAAAGTTATCACAGTTTACTCATATTCATCACAGTTATCTGGTTCAGTTCAATTACATAGTAAGTACTGAGTACTATAAACCAGGCTTTGTCAGCCAGCAGCGGGATGCTGTACCAATACTCAATTACACATTAAAAATACATAAATAGTACATACATTTATCTTGAAATTTCATTCGGCTAGTGTGCGGCTTGACCCAGCGGGTACCTAGGTTGCCGAACGGAGACCCAGGGCCTGGTGGAAGTTCGCACAACGGCTCAACACAGCCACAGGGGCTTTATATATGCGCCCACCATTTGGTGTGCTCTCGATTATGTCAAAGGAAACCCTGCTCTCGGCAACAGCGGTTACAGTCCCAAAATTATGAGGATATCAGGACTAGCCAAAAGAGGCCTCGCACGAGGACGCCGAAGAGTATTTCCTAGCAGCAGCGAAGTCCCAAAATTGCCGTTAGTGGGCCCGACACTTCACGCTATTAACAAGATCAAACCCTAAGTGGAGCTCCAAAATACCAACAAAGACTTACCCCATACGGAGGAGCACGTGTTTGCTACAATCTTAAAATCCGCCAAAAAGCGGGGCGAAAGAAATCGCCCAAAATCCGTCGTTACTAGGGGAGAATCTGCAAAAGCATATATATTCAGAACAGCCCAAAATTACCCTCTAAGACGACATCAAAATGGTAGCGGGTATAAACTGCACATGGCCTCAGGCAGGCAGGATCAAAAGAATGCCCCTAGAAACCGGAAACTCGCCAAGGATAAAAATGTTATCAACAACGGGCGCCATGACACAACTAGCGCAAACAATTGCTAACTCGAGAGCGCACGGTATTTGAATACTCACACAGAGCCAAGATTCGGAGAGCGCTTCCCATGAAGTTACCAAAAATTGTAGAATCATACGAGAAAACTAGAGAAAGTGCAATTTTAATGTAACAACCTGTCTAAAAACAATTTTCACTGGTTTTTCTTATTCTTCTACTACCCTGAGAATTACCAAACGCGATACTTCAAAGTTAATTTATTGACGGATACGCTAAGAGTGTATTGTCGAATTTGAGTTTCGTTCACTTAACCTGAAATTTATGTGACCCGAAATTGATGCTAAAAATCTCATATTTGTGTCAACAAAGACACAGGTATCTTTAAAAAATTAATAATACACGATCCAAACATCAGTAGCAATTCAAAGCAATTATAATTTTTAATAGGAATATTATAACAAATATTTCCAATTACCATTATTGTATATTTTGAAAAATAAGGGTACTTTAGTCTTGAGCCATTTTCATATTTTCGAACCTCCCCCGTATACGGAAAGGGATATGTAAATTGTGACAAGTGCATTTTTAGTTTGAGAACAAGCAGGGGTTTTTTCTAAAGAGTGATTTTTTTGAGAAATCAAAAATAAACTTTTTTCCCTCTTTGTAACCAAATCCGGGGGCATACTGTATAAGATCAATAATGAAATTCTCATATTATCATGACTGCGATATGTGTTTCTTTACATAGATTCTGTATATAATAATTGTAAGTCCAAAACTAGTTAGAAGATATTTCCTTTAAAGATCGAGGTATAGAATGACCATTTTTCCTGCGATCTGTCGCTGGTTAAGATTATTTTACCAAACTATCTTTATTGCAGAATGGCGCCAGTTTCAAGTAGTAAAACCTCATTTACAACACACACTAAATAAAAAGTGTATATACATTAAACGTTTTCTCACCATAGTTTTAATAACATATTTAATACTGTCAAAGTGCATCATATTCTCTTTACAAAAATGTAAAACTTTTAATAAAGAATTCTAGTAGATAAGCATTTGAAATATTTTATAATACAGAAATAAAGAACAAAGCAACCGTATGGGAGTTATTAAAAAGACAGGCTAGTTATTAAAGATATAAAACCGTTCACTTATAAGTAGAAACAGGACCCGAGTTCCAATGATTTTAAAAAACACTAAAGGAAATGACAAGACAGAGGAATATCCCAGAAAACAAGTAAGGAAACTTCCAAGAAACCGAGTGCTGTAAATTCGGTTCAACGTGTAAGTACAATAAATGTTAAGCCTATAAAAAAACCTGTTACAAATGTACGTACTAATTGTATCTCCAATTAGTACGCTGTGTAATATCATGCATTGCTGCTAAAAAAATGAAGTTAAACACATGAAGCTTTTGAGGATATTATGAAATCATGGTTTTAAGTCGTGACGCTAGAAAATAAGAAAGTTCAGTTGGAACTAAATACGGGAGCTGAAGTTAACATCCTACAGTTAGAATATGAGCGAAAGATTTTAAGGAATTTCAGTTAGAATGCCTTTAGTAACCCCGTGTGGGGTTGCTAATAGGACGCCTCTGAGGTAACACGGTTCCAACCCAAGCAACCTTTTACGTACTACACATCGTAGTAAGATGAGACCTACAGTTTTACATCTTTTCCTAAAAATTTATTTTAATAACCTTGAGAATCAAATTTACCAACCTTGAATCAGTGCTGAAGATGCTTAAACACTGAGCTATCGAGTACGGCTACAATAATTTATTTTGTGCTGTTTTTAGAATCTTAAGAACCTCTTATAAATTTTATATACTCGTAATATAAACAGATGGTTAGCATCAAATCGATTCCTCGGCTAAATCTTTCAAAATTATAACATCAGTGACTACATGGATACCATTTCCGACAGCAGCTAAATTAGGGAGACGGCGTGCAGCTTTTTAGTACTCACAATTAACTAAAAAAAAAAGGGCGCCAAGGAATCTTTTAACTAACGACAAATATATCCAGGCATCACTCATGGTAGCACAATTATCTGAAAGTAAGCACACGAATCCAGGTAGCAGTAGCAAATAACACGAAAACATTCTCATATCACAGTATATAATCATATAATTAATATAGCATTTAATACAAGATTGCAGGTGATTATTTGCCAAATTAAGGTGCACCTCAACAAACTCTGCTTGCGAAAACAATAGTTTATAAAACAATTTAAAAAGGTACAAATGTACATTACAACAGTTTAAAACACATGTAATGGCGATTGGCATTGGCTCCGTGGTTGGAAAATCATTGAGCGCCGTTAGGTGCGCAGCTCGTGAAACGAACTGTAATATTATGGAATTAATAATTCGCACGGCTTCTATAGAAAGTTGGCTGAATTTCCAAAATTTTATTTTATTGAACCTCTATTCAATGTCAGAATTGATTAATGTGACAAAGTTCAAGGGCGCGCGTAGATTCTGTTTAATGCTTTTACTAAAGAACGTGGTGCGAATTTAAATCAAATAAAACAACGTGTAGATGATAGAAAGCATTTTTATAGAGAGTTTAAACGAGGTTTTCGTTCATTCAAATCTGTGAACTTGGCATTTAATATTTAGTGGAACCTCCATTTTGTTCTTGAAGAGTGGCAAGTCTACCTGCCAAATTTTGGGTGCCTACCTGTGTAAGGG
This sequence comes from Agriotes lineatus, assembly GCA_940337035.1. NCBI lineage: Eukaryota > Metazoa > Arthropoda > Insecta > Coleoptera > Elateridae > Agriotes > Agriotes lineatus. Next base: position 41,455,129 of record OW679195.1, on the reverse strand, counting down.
TGGCCCACTCGTTTCGGATTGACCGAATAAGCTCCTCGCGATTTCGAGGTGGATCATCGTCCCTATAAATCTTTTTTACCATATAACCCCAAGCCACGGAAGAACAGTTATTTCATCCATACCATAACAACCCTTACCGTATGCACAGGGGAATTATACTAATAAAAAAATATATATTCCAGCATTATTGAGAAAGAAAAACCATTTGGACCAACCTGTTGAGAGACAAAATCATCGTCAAGAAATCCGTCTCTTGTAGATAGAAGCATAACATCTCTCAAAACTTCGATATTCTTTTCCCCAGTTAGACGGCCGTCTATAATATGAAGAGCGCCAGGCCCATCACTGGAGAAGCAAGCCCATACGTGGACAGAAAACCTTCCACATTGCTGATGTTTGTGCAAAATAGTTTTGTTCGAATCGTTGATTTCTGGGGCGGTAAACTTTTAATCTGGAGTTATTTGCGGATTGAAACACTTTCTCGTCATTGAATATCACTTTGTTCCAGAAATCGTTCCCTCGGTTGATATATTTATGGGCGAAGTCCATTCTTCTAACCATATTTTCTTCAGAGAAGAGGTGTTTTCGTGCCGCTACAGAGTTTCTCAAACCAGCTTTCGTTATATGACTTCTCGCCGTTCTAATACAGGTGGGAAGGTCAGTTTCTTCCCTACCTTCAACTTGCGTCGTAAAGAATGGTTCCTGACGTAGTTTGCCAGATCATCGTTCTCCTCCTGAGTGAACCTCTTTTTAAGACCTGCACCAACAACACGTGCCAAAGAGTGCGTTGCGTTCCACTTACGTTTCAAGCTCATAATTGTGGACTTCTTAGAACCCAATTCGGTAGCAATGCGAGTGAAGCTTCTGCACCCTTTCACTGTTCGCAGCATTCAATATCTTAATTTGAACACCAAACCGATTTTAGTTTTCCTGTTGAGCTCCTTCCGCCCGCTACGGGAGTTCATGCGACTGGCACAGATGATAGAAGCTATATGCCTCCAAGCTTTCAAAGGTTGGAACTGCAGGTGTTCAATTCAAACTGATGGGCTCAATTATGAGGATCGTAATTTTCAGAAAGTTTCGAACCTACGGTTTGAATTTCAAACGACTTACCCTAGATTGATTTTGGGCCAACTAGACGTGAGAAATATTTTGCAATAAAAATGCCAGGGTTGCAAATCCTCCAACGTTCAGCCAGGGCAAGAACATAACTTTCATTCCCGCAAAAGAAACCTGGGCAATTTAAAAAGGCGCTAAACCTGGTCACATTCACGGGGTCAAGAGGAAATAGCCATGTCTAGAACAAAAGCCAAAATTCGTGTCGCTGTCTGATCGAATCCAAAAAGCAAGTAAGGAGAGAGAGAGCGCAATTTAAAACCTGTACTACAGACATCGGGAACATAGATGGCGCGCCCATAACTGCGAAAATAAGGTCACTATTTCAATAAGGTACCGCCATTCCATTTCTCGCGTGAAAATGTGAGATAATTGTGAGATAAGGATAACAAATACAAATTTCCCAAGTGCAATAGGGAAGACACTACTTTTTGGGGATTTTCTTTTTGGTGTAATGGCACTTGTGAAGTGAGGAATCTGTTAGGTTATGTGTTTTTATCCCCAGTTGGAGAAAATTGTGCGACAAGGATAGATATAAAAATCACCAATGGCGGTACCTTATTGATATAAGGACCTTATGCGAAAAGAGTCGAGGCGCAATCTAAATGTAACAAGCTACACATAAATAAATTACATTTTCCAGGAAACAGAAAACCATACCCATCGCAACGAATCACGCGATTTGTTTCGAAAAGTAAAATTACTGGCTCGAGATATTAAACCCAAGAGCGAGAAATATCGTACACGATTTTGAACCAATTCAAGAGATGTTGAAAATTTATTATGCCATTTTTTACAAAACCGACGACCCTGATCGACCAACGCTCCTTTTACCTAGAACCAGAAATTCTAGTATCGGAAGTAGAAAATGCTATTAAAACTCTCAAACCAAGTATCACCCAGAAGTGTTACACATAGTCTCACTGATCACATATGTAATAAAGTACTTCCGTTTTTATTTCAATTCATAACAGAGCAACCACTACCAAGTGCAGCAACTATTGTACAATTGCGCTTATATACAGTGTGCGCTAAACTGTGTTACATATAATTAAGACTCGATTAAAGCCTTTCATAGAGGCAACATTCTAATCAAACAAGTAGGTTTTGTTAAATGAAGGGAATGCCGGGAGCAAATCCTCAACCTGAGGCAGCTACTACACGAGAAATTGCTATGAATTAAATAATTACTCAATAATGCCTTACAAAACAAAACACTGTGATTCCGAAATTGTCTGTCTGTATAGCAAAGACTTGTTAGAGTTTTCGACCTCGTTAAGTCTCTATTGTCATTAATCCCACTATAGGGTGTTATTAGTGCATTTAAGCTGAAATTATTCTATTTAAAATTTTCGGAAGACGGCCCTGTCTAAAGTTCAACCCTGGATCTTAAAGCTACATTTTAAATTCCTTTTGGCCCAAACAATTATGCGTTCTCGATCCGTAGAATTCGTCCCGTAAGCGTTCTCTTTTTAAATTCGAAACAACGGTGTGCATTCAGCAACAATTCATTTAGGCAGCTAAGCTTCTAAGAATAAGTTGCGGGAACCTTTCTGTGGTCACATATTTAAACATTGATTTCAGAGCTTAAATTTAGTTCTTGGTATTCGTTAGAGTAGCCTTCGCAAATTGTTAATTAAGCATTTTGGGGATCGCACGTGCTTATTGTTCTTTGTTCTTTAGTGCAAGGTTGTACTTTCTTCGCCCCGCACGGATGACATCATGCTGTGTGGAATTTCTTTCTTTGATAACCAAGCTTTGTGTGAAGGAAATAAGAATTGATAACTCCTTAAGGAATGATGCATTTAAAATTAGTGGTTTTGAGTCCGGAATTTTCTTCCATTGTATCCGTCGCGCGTAGCCCGTTTTGAAATGAATTAATTAGTAGCAAGCTTCCGATCAAGAACGTTTTAAAAGAACGCTAGCCCCGGTGCCTCGGCCGGGGGCTGCGCTATTTTTGTGAGTGCCCTGTGGCCAGTTTCGTTGCCTTTGTATTAAATCGACGTGTTGATTTCTTCTGAACTTAAGTGAGTCAAGCTCGAACCTTTTGAAGCAATTTATTGTTGGTGTGCGGGCAGATGAAGTGAAGTGAACTCGGCGTTGTTACGAATGGCCGATTCGTCTCCTATAGCTTACTCCCCAGGGGGAGATATTTGCATTAATTGCACATTCGACTAGAGACGACATCTTTAAGCCGTAACTAACTTTTCCCTGTTAAGTGGGGAAAAACCTTTGCTGTTTGCAAATCTGTGTGTCAACGCCGTGCTTCTTGTAATTATTGGGAGCCCGCCCCGCAATAGTATAGTTTTTGCTGTCATTTCAACTCCGTCTGCACTGCAGCTCTCCTTGCCAAGTGACTTCACCAGGACCTCGTTCACCGCTCCCGCCAAAAAGCACGCCTTGGGGCTAAGGTAAAATTGTTTACAGTAAATATGTGTTTTCGCTTTGTTTAATTATGTGCCGTGTGAAGTGATATCGACCATCTGTCGTGCGCTATTGAAGTTTATATTGGACATTGCGTACACCCGTTTACTCGAATTGTTCCAAATTAATTATTATATGCAGGGGCGTCTCTCCTGTGATTTTGTTCTGCTTATTTGTTAATGATACTTAGATTAAGTTAACTTTTGCTAGGGGACCCCGAAATTCCAGTTAGGATGTACCCTTTGTAATAAATTTAAACTCACCACTGGGTGGGCTATTAAACATAAACCTTTGCTAATGTCAGTCTAGTTATTTGTTGTTGCTGAACCCTTTAGTCATTAGTTAATTACGGCAAAAGCCTGTTGTAATTAAGTGTGAACCCAAAGCCTGCTCTTCAAGTAAGAACGCCCCTAGATTTGGGCTTGTCAGTGTTTTTTTATTGCTCTAGAGGGTGTGGCTACAAGGTAAGTCATTTGTCGCAAGGCCACACCGTGTATACACCAACAGGCCCGAAGAAGCTTGGTGGAGGGGACGCTGTAGTGGAGTGCAGTTACGTGGAGGACTTCCCCATAGGCTACGTGTATTGTTCTTGGTTCTAGACACGTCAGCCACCCCTAACTAGAACCAAGTGGCGCTCAGGCATTTCTTTTTCTTTTAAGCAAGCTTTAGGGTAAGTACCCCGCCGGTTTTTCTTTGTACTCTCGAACCACGCCTTCCCGTCTGAGCTAAGTGCAGGTAACCGGAGAAACAAAATCTGCTCCAGCACATTAAGATCTGTGTCCTTTATAGTAAAGCCGGCGAACCCTGTAGTTTGTACCCGATTTTTGACAGTGCTCTTGATCAATGTCGATCTGAGGAATTAAAACTGTAACAGACTTTTCTGCTAGTTTCTGAGTAGGATATGTGGATTGTCTGGAAACGCCACAGGTTCGAGACGGTCCAACCAGAAAACCTACAGCTGTTGGTGTAAATCCCTAAACCACAAAACTGTTTCTATATAGCATCGAATTGAAATCCGAAATTGCTATAACCCAATGTTTATTTACAATATATTTATATATTTAACTCCAAAAGAACATAAATCTTGCGTAAGTGAAAATATGCTAAAGAGCAAAAGAGATATTGCAAATCTTATACGCATATAAATACTAAATATAACCGTAAGCCATACACAACTATAATTTTGTGTAGTTCGCAGAATGAAATTCATAAAACTAGATAACTTGCAAATTGTTGCACGATTTTTTTTCGCAATTGCCTATATGATCACAAGTCTCCCAACTATAAATGGGCACCGAGCAAGAACGGATTACTTTAGGAACCGAGATCTACGCAGAAACGCTTATGCGACCGAATACTTCAATTCGTGTAATAGCCGTCCACGAGCAAAATCATCAAATCTGATATCCACTATAAAATTAGTAAATGTTCTAGCATGTAAAAAAGATATAATTCTCCAGTTTTGACTTTCCGCGTATTAGAAACCGCTCGACCACGATAGAAATCGTAAAGGGGTATCTGGACATGCAATAGCTGAGAGCGGGTGACCATCAAGCAGCCATAGGACGTGCTGATCATAGGTTCTGTGAAGAATTACTCTAAAGACTGCAGGATTAAAATTTGTGGGATTTTACCCAGTTGGCGGTGCAAAATCGCATGCGGGAAAGGTCTCAAAACACTGAGCCAGATGTATTTTGCTAGATGGCACACTCAAATTGCTTACGAATTATTTCTCTATGTGATTCTCATGATGGCATCAGAGCACCAAGAGGAAAAAGCACTATACGAGATTATGGAAAGCGGCCAGAGGTAAGTTTGAGTCTGAAATATTTCTGAAGCCTAGCATTACTAGATGAATTTCGACGACTTTATATACAAGACATTAATGCTGATCGAATCTTCCCAAACTTTCGAACGAATTTTAAATCCACACGAAGTGCAATTCGTAAACCAACCACACAACATTAGATAGGATTTATCTCTCAATCTCCCCAAGATGGCCACAAGAAATCGTACAGGCAATCTTTTCGAAAATTTATCAAAATTTCCATAGTTTTCAAAATGCGCACAAAGATTATCCAGGGGGTTAATCAACCAAACATACACCAACGAGAAAGTGGCTAGTTGACCCACATAATATTAATAATAGAAACTAACTGAAAATTCAAGACATTTCCTGCATAACTAACTTAACTTTAATTGGAACATAATTTACCCGTAACAAGTTCATTAAGAAAATTAGATAGCTTCAAATCTCTGGATAGATTATAGAAAAGTTTTTAATTGTGTAAGTTTAAACTAATTATGGAACATTTTTATCGATATAGTCCCAAATGATCTGATAAAATCAAACGCGGCAAGTGTGAAGAGACGTTAAAATCCATCGCTTTTTCAAGTACATGGAGGGGTTCACCAAAGATTTATTCGTTTGCGGGATCTCTTGAACACATATAGTGAGCAAATAATGAGGACAGTATTTGAAAGCTGAGATGACGGAATGACACCACCTTAATTACAAGTGACGAAGAAATAACAGCACTAATTAAGCGAGTTGAACCAGAAAGCGAACGGGTACATCTAGAAGTAAACGTACAGAAGATTGATTGATGTCTGAGGTCGAAGAAATCGAATTCCATAGGCAACAGGAAGTTCTTTCCATGATGCTGTGCGAAGAGGTAAAGATCGAAACAAACTGAAGAAATTACTAATAATAATAATAATAAATGGCTTTATTTTTTCGGATACAGAAAAAATGCGAACTTCAACTAATGTGGTTCTTCCACTTAACCTAACATAATGTCCAGGTTAGAACGTTAATGTAATGTTCTTCCATCAGATATACTACCTCACTTGAAGTTACTTGAACTTTAGTGTCCACAAGTACAGTAAATCATTGAATTATTTCATTATAATTAAAATTATTCACATACGATTTCACTACTGCCATTGGAATTTTGACATACTTCACCAAAAATAAGCCTTTGGCGTGAATTTCAAATTTCAAAAACTAATACCAGTTGTTATGCCGTTGAACGATCTAACCATTAATGGCACCGAATTAAACCAATGACTATCATAACACTATTCAAAACAATCCAGATAGCAAATTATCAATACCCAAAAGTGGTCAGTGACAATTGCGTTCACGGGGTCGGCTAACTAAACTCCGGTAGTAGGGGTAGGTTAACACTAAACTGAATATAACTAAATACAGGCTGCACCACTCTAAATAATCAACAATTCGCAAATTTAAATCAAGTAGAAAATTTCCTGATATGAGTGTCGTTAACTTGCAATAAAGTTTAAATCTCAAGAGTTGTTGCCTCTATGAAATGCAAACAAACTAATAAGCTATACTTTGTTAAATAAAAAACAAGACATAAATTGCGGCACAATTGTGTCATATATTATGATTTTATGTACAGGTTTTGAATGCAAAAAGGGCAATTCCTCGTACTGATATATCTCGTATATACATATATGTAATTCTGAATGTATGTCTTTTAACAATACATAGCACATTTGCGACGTGATCACGATGAGCTCACGGTAAACTGATAACTATAGATATAAGTACACATATACAAATACTCCAAATGAAAAGTCCGTTGGAAATACATATCGACCATTAATCTCTCAATAAGGATTTCAATGACATGATTTTTACATCACCTTAATATCATTTAAATTGCGAACAAATACTCAATTAACATGTAAACAAAGCATTAATTTATCTGTCGTCTCCAAAGTCGATCAAATCCCAGAAGCTGCTCAAAAAGCCATACTCCACCAAACAGACCCATCACCCAAAATAAGCCAATTCATAAAAGTTCCCAACGACTATCCACTATTCACAAAAAGACTGCACCAAAAAGCAACCAATCCATAAATACTATCCACCATTCACAAAAAGCCCTATAATAAAGGTGTCAATATATCACATGAGTGTTTTTAATTTAAACAGCATACTCGAGATTTTTAACGGATTTTAAAGGTGTATAATCCAGTCCTACGCCGAATAATCCCGAGCTGTTGGCCTAAAGAATAGAATGCAATTGGATCACAAAGCTGCTAAATAGGGGTAATCATAAGATTTACCAAACAAACATAGCTGAAATGATTCAACTCTGCCGTGTATAGGTGATATCTCGACACTCACTATCCACAAATGGGAATCGGGAACAATCATAACTACTTAGCTTTACAAAAACCTCGACGTGCATCTGCACCAGTTTTTATATTTTCTATCCCTACACGACCTTGGAACAGTAGAATAATACCAGCACAATATGACGCAATGATACTAAAATCTCCAATCAAAATTGAAAGTCATTACGAATCAACTATGAAATAGCTAACATTCAAACGTCAAAGTAACAGATAAGAAGCATCTCAATTGAACTCCTGCTACGGTTTATTTCTTTCAGAAAGTCGTCACTACCAAGAGACAGCTCGCATAACTCGTTGAGTAAACTGCTATTCCACGATGACCATTTTGACATTCATAATTTATATCTTTTTTACCTCCGTTTTATTGTAATTAAGTGCATGGGGCAGAATATGCCTGAATTATAGGCTAACATCGAGATATGCGCAACAAATCGCCAAATAGCAGACATAGCTTTCCTGAATATTTTCTCTAATTAAATCGGGTCTGAGTTTCTTACCGTATACGAGATCCCCATGCTGTGCATTCGTATCCTGGACGCACTGCTTGTTAATGCAGAATGCACTTTCTACTAGGGCAATTCGAAGCTATCAATTCTTATTCTGATTATTTATTGCAAATGGAGTCTGTTTACTCGGTAAGTCAAATGTTGCAAATATTATTTAGATGCGAGTTAAAGGTCAACGATTAACTGCTATTTTTAGATAAACCAGCATTCTTTCATAAATACTTCCACTTTCATTCATGACAGAACTCTAACATGGTTCCCAACAATTTGTTTTTATTTTTAAATACAGAAGCGTTGTGCTGTGCTAATACGGCATTCTTTAGTTGTAACTACTGCGATTCGCTTTACGGGAAGGTATGATTGTATATTTGTAATGAAAACAAAATAATAGGACTAAACTTCCAAAAGTGCATATAGCCCAAACACTGTGCAGTGTCACAAGGACTTGTGTTAGTAAGGTAGCGTTAACATATTTACATACCTTCCGTTGGTTTTGTACAGGGTACCGTTTCTCTTGCTCTGACACTACATACGCAAACGAAAAGTAACCAAACGAATTTCATATTGTTATTGTGCTCACAACTAGTGTAGTATACGTAAAATAATGTTCGGGACACCAATTATTCAACACATGAATCACAGTATTTGAGTATTTTTCCAGAAAGAACCGGTCTTCCGACCTGTTTAGATTAGAAGCTTCAACCGCACAGTGGCGTAACTGGGATTTTTCTTTGAGTTGGCGGCGTTACACTATTTCAGGTCTTTTTCGCTCGCTCTTCAGCAGACAGCCGAACAGTGAGACTGTACACCTTTACTTTCGCGCAATTTCATTCAAATGTTTTTGTGTACGATCGGTTTGCAAAATACGGTTTCTAGACGTCATTTGTTGATAAAAAGTTGACATTTGCAGACGTAAGTCCTTTGCAAACCGTTGCTAATAGCAACGGTTCGCAAAGTCTTTGCAGACCTCTTTTAGAGTACACTAGCTGACCCGGCAAACGTTGCTCTGTCTAAAAATAATTAGTTTTTAATAAAAAATAGATATTTAGACGTAAACGAAACACAGTGTTTGTTGGTAATGTGAAAGATAATAATAGGTACTTTATTGTAATGCTAAATAGTGTACAATATTTTTGTGTCTCCATTTTCGGCAGAAACGAATAAATCGTTGGGTTTACAAGCACGTAAACAGGCTACATACAGCTGTCCGTGGGAGAAGCATGCATTTTCTAAATCCAAACCGCATATTTGCATAGGCTGGCCTTGTTGCTTTATTGATGGTAATGGAAAATGCTAAACGAATCCGGAACTGTAATCGTTTAAATCGAATTGGTGCATTTGTCGGTATCATTAGAATTCGTGCTAACAAAACATGTTCTCCTTTGAACTTTTCATTCATGATTGTTGCCTCAATGATGTGTCGCTATTAACAACCAATTAAGTATTTGTACATAAGAATATTTTGTACACACATATTCTGAGTATGAGTCAAATCAGACCATAAATACACATTTTGGTAAATATCTCGACATATGCACCAAAGTTTTTATATATGCAGATTACGAAAACTAGTTTAAAAAAGTGATGTTACTTAAGCAGCCATACGATTTCAGCAAAATCACTTTTCTAACGCTTCCGTATACTATTTTATCGTATTTAATATGTAAATGTAAAAAACAAAATGTCCATATAAAAGTGTCACCAAATGTCAAAACATAACCAAGCTGGGCAGAACTCGTTTTTGTGCAATAAAACACAATAAGCAACTTCAGTTAATGTTATGCGTTTGGCAGTACCGAAGTTTATCGTTGGTGGCACTGTAAGTTTATGTCTAATTCGAGGTTAGGTTTAGCGTTAGTCTAGACATAGACTGACTCAACCCGCTAACTTCGAATTTGACATAGACTGACAGTGCCATCAACAATACACTTTAGTATTGCCAAACGTAAGACTAAGTGCCGTTGCTATGCTGTAATGGTTGCTTTAGTGTCAAGTGTCACTTTGCTCAACGATTTTGAATGTAGAGATATAACACATTACCATATGTAATCTCTGAAACTTCTTTGTGGCGTGAATTCATAATTCATATTCTTATATGGGTATTTCGCCACTCTGCAAATTAAAATATTAAATAACGAAAATATTAACAACGAACGTTTCGAGGGACAATCTGCCCTCGTTATCAACGAATAACAATTAAAACTAACAAGAAACTTATCTTTTTTCACTTGAAGGAAAAACGACCAACCTCCAATGTCAAAAAATTCATTGGAGGTTGGTCGTTTTTACCCACTTACAGATCTCATTAATACAAACAAAAAATTCTAATAATAATTGGTCCGAAAAAGCTTCGTTTCAGAGATACAGGGTATTAAAGTTAAAAAAAATTATTTTTTAGTATCTAAAGAACGCTTTTGGAGATTTTAATGAAATTCTAACAGTTTGTTTATAACTATATGAGGTATCTTTTGAACCCATTACATTTGATCCAGTATTCTCAAGGGCGTGCCCGCGGGGCATGTCGATTAGGTCTCCTCATAAAAAATAACGCCCATAAATTTTTTTTGCAATTTTCATATTTTCTTTAATAAAGCAATTAAAAATGTAAGTTTTTTTCGTATCTGGCTTCCTTTTCAAGAAAACAAATAAATCCCATATTTTGCGCGTCTCGGAACCTGTTAAGGCAAAAACGAAGATGCTTCAATATCTAAAAATCCCTTAGCCAATTTTAGTGAAACTTTGAAGGTTTACTTGTGGTAGTAATGATCATGTTTTGGCATAAATAGATTTAAATTATTTATTCTAGGGCATACGAAATTTTTTTGAAGATTTTAACACCCTGTATCTCGGAAACGAAGCATTTTCCGACTAATGTTTATTAGGACGTTTTTGTTTGTATTGATGAAATCTAAGTAAAATATCCGACCTATTTTTTTACTTCCGGTATATATTAAACAAGAAACTCATTATATATATATATATATTGCTATGTTATGCTAGCTGATAAATTTATTTAAATTATCGTATTACTATTTTGCCCTTTATTTTTAACTTTCAATTCAAATCCGTATTTTACAATATTATTAATGAAACTCTCTCAGGTAGTTCGCAATATCTAGTAACCCAATGATTGAATTGTCAAATTCTCTTTGTTTAATTGCCAGTTCATTGACTTTCAAAAAATTGACACCTAACGTCAAATTAATCAAAATTCAGAACGAATATCAAGGTTTTTACAATAAGATCTAATATTCAATTCTTTCACCAATCTCTTATGTAAGTATGCAATTCAATTATATTTTTATACCTTCTTACTGGTTATAGCTTTATAAATGTTTCATTTAACCTTTTAAAACACAAACCTGATTTAACACTTTGCTTGTTAATACTGCCAAAATCCTTCCAAGCTGGATCCTCACTCCGTCTGTCCTCAAACACCTGCTGGGTCCTTATCCAACTGCATCACCTGCGATGAATGTAAACTCTCAGCATCACCTTATTGTCATCCACTTCAAAACTTCCACATCCTATACTGGACTCCTGTCGTTGTCCCCTGCTGCTGTCAACTTCAAGTCTCCTAGCTCCTGTACTGAATTACTGCGGCTCCGATCCCTCTCTGGTAAGTATCAGCATAAAGCTTATTCCAAATATGAATTTGTCTCTTTTTTAGATGGTCCTACGTCTTCAATGATACCCACAGGTTTCCCAAAAACAATTTGCTGCACGTACTAACCTCTTGTTTGTGGCTTGTATTCCATTTCCAATGTAGTATCCTCACTAACCAAAGCTTGTCCCTTTATTTCTTGTTTTTAATATTTTATTTTATGTTTCCATCTCAAAGATTTTGCTTTTAACCCATATAATTTGCATCAACCATAACATTTACAAATTATACAACATTTATTAATGTTTCTTTATTCGAAAATCACACCCATATCAAATTATGTATACATTTTTGAGTTGTTTTTTTAGTAACTAATTAAACAAATTACAAATTATTACTACTAGACACGATTCTTGCTGCCTCCTATATACATTTTTTTATATAATCAAAACAGATATTTTATTTTAATTATCATAACAGATACATTTTAGTAGTAACCTTGGTATTTATTCCTATTCAGAATTTTCTTATTACAGATTAAGTTTGAGTAATCAATCATTATGCTATTATTTGACTAACCAATAATAAGAAAGTTAATTTCATTATACTTTAACATGTATTTAGATCCATTAATTTGCTTATATCTGACTTCCAAATTTATTTGACTAAACTGTTTCTTTAGTATTCATTTTTAAATTATCAAAGAATATAGTGTATCATAACAATATATATATATATATATATATATATATGTGCACGGCTATCTTACTTGCCTCCGAACATATGACAGACACCCACGCCTCCATGTCAAGGAACATGTTTTTCCATGTGTATTCCTCGTCAATCTCTTAAATAAGGTTATCGTAACAGAAGCATCAAGAGAGGGGTAAGGAATTTTGATATTTGAAATATACAAAAAAATGGTGCACACAAAATAGCAGCACAGCTCCGACTACACTGCTACAATGTGGCCTCCCATTGTATATCGCCGTGTTACACAATCGACATACTCACCTCCAGCAACGTTGCCGCTCTGTTGCACCTTTTGCCGAGGGAATAAAAGCAGCGCGTCGTTTTGTTTTCGGAGTTTGGCAAGGCGAACGTGATAACGTATCTAAACATCGCGCGGATGGCATTCTGCGTGTGTTAATAAATTCTTGTGGGTACCTAACATAGCTATATTCTACGAGGTACGAAGGCGGTGCACATCACACAGTTTTGATTATAAATGGTAGGTCAAAAAGAGTGGCGACCTAAACTTACTTTTTTAAAATAGAAGGCTCGATATTTAGGTAGCTTACAAGGAGTTTTCCATTGATATGCTAATAATTTTAATATAAAGTTGTATGGATCTACCGCCAACGGTTCTGGAGATATTAACGATTTTATGCAAAAAAAAATGCTGAACTTTAGGAGGCTGTTGTACTAAGTAACAGGAAACAATTCAATGAAAGAGAATGTTATCAAAATACAC